>JAQPPZ010016632.1:0-678858 GCA_028583015.1 Wollemia nobilis
TTTTACACATCTTATCATTGTTTCCCCAAAAAATGATGTCATCAACATAAACAACCATAATTAATAGATTATTCCCTTCATTTTTTATGTATAAATTGTTGTCTACTATTCCTTTTCTTAATCCCTATTCCTGAAGGTACTTATCCAATCTTGAGTACCATCCTCTCGGAGCCTGCTTTAGACCATACAGTACCTTTTTTAATATGCATACATGATCTGGTTTATCTTCTAATATGAATCCCTCTGGCTGTTCAATATAAACTTCTTCTAGAACACCATTTAGAAATGATGACTTAGCATCCATCTGATATACCTTAAATTTTGTGAAACTTGAAAAGGCTAAGAACATTCGTATGGCTTCAAGTCGTGCAACTAGAGCAAATGTCTCATCGAATTCAATTCCCACTACCTATGCATAACCTTTGCATACTAATCTCGCCTTATTCCTGACCACATGTCCATCTTAATTTAACTTGTTTTTGAATACCCATTTTATGTCGATCACATTTTTGTCCTTTGTTCATGGAACAAGTTCCCAAGTCTTACTTTTATCTATCTGATCTAATTCCTCATTCATTGCCTTAATCCAAAACTTATCCTCACTTGCCTAAGTTAAGTCTTTTGGCTCAATCTTAGATAGTAAAGAGAAATTTACTTGTTGAGATGGTGTTATTATCCTTGTCCTTGTCTGTATTTAATCTGGATTCCCAATGATTAAATATTTTGGATGATGATTTTGTACATACCTAGATGGAGTTTTGGGAAGAAGTCTTTGTGTTTCTTCTTATTAATCATTTGATTCCTCACGAAACTCTTCTTGACAACTTCCATCTTCTTGATACACAATTTTCTGAACTGGTTCTCTTGAATCTATCTTCTCATAAATTGTTACATTTATACTTTCTATAATAGTACGTGTTCTCTTGTTGAAGCATCTATAGGCTTTACTCCTTGAGGAATAACCAAGAAAAATTATCTTCATCACATCTTGGATCAAACTTGCCTAAGTTTTTATCTTCTCGTCTTATGTAACACTTGCTTCCAAAAATCTTGAAGTGTTTTACAATGGTCGATCTTCCTTTTCAAATCTCATATGGAGTCTTGTGATGATTTACCCTCATTTTAGCCCTAGTGATTATGTATATTGTTGTGTTGACTGCTTCTCTCCAAAATCCATCTGAGAGCTTAGACTCATTTAGCATAGCTCTAGCCATATTCTCAACAATCCTATTTTTCCTTTCAACTACTCCATTTTGTTGAGGAGTTCTTGTTGTTGAGTATTCTCTTTTGATTCCATGTTGTTCACAAAACTCTACAAATTCATTTGAGGTAAATTATCCTCCTCTGTCAGATCTCAGACACTTAATAATTTTTCCAGTTTCATTTTCAACCAATTCCTTAAATACTTTGAATTTTTCAAAGGCCTCTGACGTCTATTTCAGGAAAGCTATCCAAACCATTATGGAGTAATCATATATAAACAATATAAAGTAACTTTCACCCTGAATACTTTATGTTCTAGTAGGTCCACACAAATCAGTATGTATTACACTCAATGGCTCAGATGACATATATCCTTTTGACTTAAACCTTGTTCTAGTTTGCTTTCCATGTTGACAAGGTGCACAGATTGTGTTTTGTGGTCTTCTTATTTTGGGTAAATCTCTGATAGCCTGCTTATTGCTTATGTTGACTATGTTATCAAAATTCAAGTAACCCAATATTCTATGCCACAACCAACTCTCATCTTCTTGTGATAGAAAACACTTTTCCCCTTTGATCTCACTAAGCATGTATAGATTATTTAGAGTTCTTTTTGCATTGGCAATGACTTTTCTAGTTTTTGATTTTCTTATCTCACATCTATCTGGGTAGAAAGTAACCATATACCCTTGATCACAATGTTGACTTATACTTAGCAAATTATGTTTTAATCCTTTAACATACAACATATTTTCTATTTTTATTTTCCCATTATCTAAACTTAGAGTTCCTCTTCCACCAATCCTTGCTGATCCATTATCACCAAAACTTACTGATCCTCTATTTGTTTCTTTTATAACAATGAGTTTATCTTTGTCTCCTGTCATGTGACTAGAGAAACCACTATCAAGATACCATTGTTCTTCCTTATCCTGAGTATGAAGGGTTGTTTGAACTAACATTGATCTAGCCTTAACATTTTCCTTTTCATCTTTCCTAGTTGTTGAAATTTTTTTCTAGACTCGGGAAGTATCATCTTACACCATCTAGCCTTGTGCCTAAAATTATTGCATTTGTAACATATAATATCATCATCCATAAGAGGTGCAAAATAATTGTAATTTCTATTGACATTGCTTCTTGTATGACTAATACAGTGTACAACTCTATGACCATATTTATTACAAGAAAAGCAATGACCATGGAAGAAATTATGTAACCTACTTGGATGCATTTTGGATTGTGGTGGAGTGCTTCTCCTTTTGTGATCAACTCTTATCAAAGATTCTTCTTTGCTTTCTTCCTTTCTGATGTCCTTAGCTTGCCTATATTTGTTTGAAGTTTCTGCTTCTTGAATACTTGATTCCTTTTTCTATTTTTCATACTTTACATCTTGTAGTGCCTTGGTCATTTCCACTTCATTCCTTAGATACACAATTTTTGCTTCCAATATTTCATATTATGTTTCTCTTGCTCTTAATAGATCTGTCATATCATGCTCAATTTTCTTTCCTTCTTCCACCCTTATCTTGAGTTCTGTGAGATTTTATAGAAGTTTCATCTTTGCTTCTTCATCCTCTTGAATTTGTTCCTTCAATCTTAAATTATTCTCTCTAATTCCTTCCAACTTTCTAAGAGCAGCAAATAATTCCTCTTTTATGTCAAACATAGTCTCCTCTTCATTTTTTGAAGTCATGTGTGTTACTGATTGATCCTCCTCCAAGCTGTTAGTCTTTTCATGGAGATACCCGCTCTGATACCAATTGAAGAACATGTGCTTATACTGAGGTGGGGTGAATAGTATAAGATAAAACTTTTTACTTTTTAGTCCAAATGTTAACATCATCAATATTAAAGCAGTAAACATCACACAAAGCATCACACACATGAGAGAATATTTAACGTGGTTCACCCAATGTGGGCTACTCCATGGAGAAAATATTCCTTATAAATTTTTTCAAATAAATTCTCTTGGTAATCCTTTCCCTACAATGTTTATGGATATTTGTCCAAAGGAGACACCAATCCCCTAATCAAAGTTCGTGGATCTCTATCCACAGGAGAACTCCTTTCTCCTCTTGCTCTGGCTGGTGATCTTCTAGAAGAAATATTATCCCCACTGCTCTGGCTAATGGATCTCTATCCATTGAAGACACTTGTCCTCACTACCCTAGCTAATGGATCTCTATCCACTGGATATTGTCGTCCTCTATACTTTGTCACCTCCAAAGCTTGCACTTTGTTCTATCTTAAATTTGCACTAAATATAGTCCTTCGGTCTAGCACAAATCTACTCAATCTTTGTCTTTGGTATGGCACAAACCTGTCCTTAAATCTACACCAAACTCTATCCTCTGATCTGTCCTCAAAATTTTTCTCAATATTTATTCTCAAATTTGTCCTCAATCTATTTTGTAAGCTTCCACAAAAGCTCACACAAATCTATCCACAAGTCTTCTCTAAGACTTGCCTCAAATCTATTCAACAAGTCAACACTAAAACTTGTCCAATCTCATAGAAACATAAAGAGAATTGTTAGAGACTCAATATATTTCACACTCATCAATATTCAACCTCTTTCTCAAATCAATTTAGAATATGGAATAATTTGTTTCATAGAACTTGAAAAATCACTTCACACATTCACTTGACTAGGCTCAACCAACTCTACTCAACCAATTACTCAATGAAATAATCCTTGCTCACAAACCCTAGTCCAAGCATATGAACACTCACTCAAAATGTTTCCAACAATGCTTATCAACCAATCTCACATAACAATGATACTCATGTTATTTTCAAACCCTAGTTCAAGTTCTTCACTTAACCAATGGCTTCAACAATAATGCTTATCAAACAAGGTTTTAACAACAACTCTTTATTCTAGAAAATCTTGAAGCATTAACTCAACACACTCAATAAGGAAACCTAATTAAGTCCTTTTCACTTCAAACTTATTTTCCAGAAAACAATCAATCAACTCAATTATGGAAGAATGTGCCCATACCTTTTTCTTGATGATGAAGAAACCTCAAAAATCTGCCACAACCACAAACACTTCTTTGTCAAGCTCAAGGAAGTTATAAGATGATAAACTCTCTCAAAAATATAATGTAAATATCAAAACATACATACACCTTATTACTCCATATTGAAGAAAGCATCCATCAACATATACAAAAATAATTGACCAAATACACCTTATAATCTCCCAATTAAAATAATATTCAATACCAAAATAATGTCAATAAAATAACCTTCTCAAAATAACTCAATGGCAAGAAGTCCTCTCAAAATCTAACCAACACTTTACTCTCCAATAAACCAATATGTCATAAATACTTTATTTAAAAATAAAGCTAACTCCTTATTCCTCCAATTAACCAAAATAATGATTAATTAAAAATACTTTTTATCTACCCCTTTTTAACTCCCTATGACCTTATGTCAAAACCTTAGGCATCACAAAATATATTAAAAATTTATTATCTTTGCCTTGGTGAGATTCGAACTCACGACGCTCCCTCTACCAACGCCCTAGTCGTGGCTCCAACCACCACGTGAGCTAGGTTCTCACCTTGGGAGGGAAGAGCACCACGTGCTCTATCTTCTCCCTCTTGGTGCCTCACCCAAAAAGGATTTGTGTTGCTTCCTTTGGCGCCTAACCAAGTCCACTCAAAACATTGACCAAGTCCACTCAAAACGTTGCCTGTCGAGATTCGAACATGGGTCCTCCCACTCATAAGCATCCTATGCTCACTCTAACTTGCCACCATATCACCACGCTGGATGGTTATGAGGGTTAGATCATCTTTCGTCTTATTTCTTTGTTGGTGCACTTAATACAAAACTTTGTCTCCTTGCACGAAATCGCATGAAACATACAACTCGCAGACTTTTGATAAATCAAGCAAGGGATAAATCATTTGCCACTTTGGCATATGGTTTTTATACCAATATGCCACCAACCTTTCAAACGTCGATGGATTCCTTTTTCTCTTAGACGTCGGCGCCTAATTAATTTATAAATTATTTAAATTCTTTAGAATTTAAATATTATAAATTAATATTTAAATCCTTTTGTCTTTATTAAGGATTAAAGCCTTCTTAGGTTTTACCACTCTGTATAAATAATATTTATTTATAAAATTTAAATTCAATTTGAATTTAAATATTTTATAAAATAAATATTAAAACTTCCTTGGGCTTTTTAACATGAATTTAAAAGCTTCCTTGGGTTTTTATGAAAAACCTTTTATTTTTGCTCATAAATGGTTTTAATAAAAACCCTTCTACTTATGCTTCCATATAATATTAAAAATATTATGAAGCTCTTTTTCCATTAACCTTTGCATTGTTCCTTTTGACCTTTTGACATCAACGGTAGCTTATTTCTTGACATCAATGACAACTTTGTTCCTTGACATCAATGACAACTTTGACTCAAAATGTCCAACATTGAGGTCGATGGTTCCAATCTTGAGCCACTCTGGATTACCCTCACTTGTTGTATGAGTATTTACCAACTTGAGATCGATAGTTCCAATCCTGAGTTATTCCCCTATTAAAAAAAACCATAAAAAAAACATTATTAATAAGTTTTTCTAAGTCAAATTTTATTAACAATGTGACTTCAATTCCATAAACTTGTATTCATAATATTATTGTCAGTATTTATTTAGTTAAAATGTATGTGTTTGAAATGTTAGAAGGCCTAAGACTACATGGATAAATCTTGAATATCAAGTTAATTAAACTTTAATTTAATTGATATATTAAATTTATGTATTCATATTATTTCCAAATACTAGATTGAGCCCCCAAGCGCTAGGTGGATTGGCAAGTATTTGTTTGGACATGCACTTATCAAGAAGACACTCATGTTCAAACCTTGGGAGTAGCCTGTTTGCAAAGGTAGTAGTCTAATCTAAATCCTCTGAGTGCATGCCAAACTTCTTTATGGAAACAATATTATCTCCGGTGCTATTATTCCTACCTCTGCAGCTATTGGTCTGCATTTCTATCCCATCTGGGAAGCAGCTTCTGTTGATGAATGGCTATACAACGGCGGTCCTTATGAGCTAATCGTTCTGCACTTCCTACTTGGTGTAGCTTGCTATATGGGTCGTGAGTGGGAGCTTAGCTTCCGTCTAGGTATGCGTCCTTGGATTGCTGTTGCATACTCAGCTCCTGTTGCAGCTGCTACTGCTGTTTTCTTGATCTACCCCATCGGTCAAGGAAGCTTCTCTGACGGGTACTTTCAATTTCATGATTGTATTCCAAGCTGAGCACAATATTCTTATGCATCCATTTCACATGTTAGGTGTAGCTAGTGTATTCAGCAGCTCTCTATTTAGTGCTCAATGAATGCATTGGAAATATTTGAAATAAATACAATGATGTTGGTTGGTTTGAGAAGTTGAACCAACCAACCACTTTTTAATAACCTCCCCCTAGCAACGCTTAAATCAATAGCACTTAAGTCTAAAAAAATGTAATATATGCATGACATATAATATGTTATGTTATGCTAACATCCCCCCTTATTACATTATTGGTAAATACAAAGAGCATTGCGAAACAATTCAAATTTGACACATGATAGTACCTTGGTGAAAATGTCTGCAACTTGCTCATCAGTGGGAATGTATAGGAATTGTATGTGATGCTTTGGAACTTCATCATGAATGAAATGACATAGAGTGTCGATGTGTTTGGTACGATCATGAAATATTGGATTTTTGATAAAATTCAAAACACTTTGATTGTCGTAAAATAAATATAGTGTAAGATTCTTTGGAAGACCCATGTTTGTAAGAATATGATTTAACCATATTATCTCGTAGACTACTCCACTGGCTACACGATATTCTTTCTCTGTAGATGATATGGCAACCACCTACTTCTTCTTATTGTGCCAAGAGATAGGAGCAGATCAAAGATGAAAAATGTATTCTGAAGTTGATTTACGATCATCAATAGATCTAGTATAATATTAGTTCATGTACCCCTATAAATAGAACTTGCTATTCTTCTTGTACTCCAAGCCAAAATATGTAGTACCACAAACATAATGAAGAACTCTCTTTTTTGCTTTCCAATGACTCATTGTTGGTTCTTGCATGAACCTTGAAATATAACCCATAGCAAAGCTGAGAACTGGTCTGGTATTGGTCAGATATATGAGACTCCCAATCAGTTGGCAATGGAGAGTACCATCTACCTATGGTGATTTATCATATCGTGATAGCTTAAGTCCAGGCTCCATTGGAGTGGCCTTAGACTTACAGTCAGTCATGCAATATTTATCAACCAATGTCTTGTCATACTTCTTTTGTGTTACTCGGATATGATTTTTTTTCTGATTCACTTCCAAACCAAGACAATAGTGAAGAAGTCCTAGATCTATCATTTTAAAAGATTGTTTTAAATAATCTTTTACTGCATTAATCATACTCTTTATGCTCCCTGTTGTGATCATATCATCTACATATAGCACCAAAATAACTATGTTAGAACCATTGTTCTTGATATAGATATTTTCATCTGAAGGACTTCTTTTGAAACTATGTTGCATTAGGTGACTATCTATTTTGATATACCAAGCTCGAGGAGCTTGTTTCAGGCCATATAAGGATTTGATCAACTTAACGTTCTATTCTTGCCCTTCAACAAAAAATCCTTCTAGTTGGATCATATACACTTCTTGTAGGTCGCCATTCAAGAAAGCACTTTTTACATCCATCTGATGTAACTTCCATCCAAATTGTGTTGCCATGGCACAAAGTACTCGAATGGTAGTCATTTTTGCAGTGGGGGCAAAAGTCTCTTCATAATCTATGCCTTCTTTCTAAGCATAGCCTTTTGCAACAAGATAAATTTTATGCTTATCAATAGTACCATCTGCCTTATAATTTACTTTGAACACCCATTTGCAACCAATGGGCTTCTTTCCTAAAGGCAAATTTACTAGCTTCCATGTATGATTTTTCATGAGAGATGTATTTTATGCTTCCATAGTAGCCTTCCACTAAGGCTTACTAAGTGCATATTGAACTGTTGTGGGTTTATTTTCATCTAATGTTATCTGAAAGGATATTTCTATCCTTCTGTTTTAAAGAACTTACAGATATAATTATAAACCGAGCAGAATGACCAACGTAAATATCGAATAGGAAAATGCAGTGAGTGAATAAAATAAATCAATGCCACTCAAGGTGGGCACACCCTCGCCGTATAGGCTAAATGCGAAACGCAGATGAAAATTATAAAAAATATAAGATGATCTTTCAATTAAACTATTTGTGAATCATATATACTAAATTTAACACGCTTGGAAAATAGCCGACGTATACTATGTTTGGAGTGTAACATGACTCCCCTCCTCGGAAAGCTTTGTCCTCAAAGCTGGAAATGTCTGGAAGATACTTTCAGGTTCCCATGTGGCATCTTCCTCTGGTAAATCTTGCCATTTAATGAGAAATTCTTGAATCTGACGTGATCTCAGTCTTCGGGTTCTATGTTGTAGTATATCTTCAGGTTGGAGATGTATGCGTCCTTCCTCATCGAGCACTGGTAAGTCCGATTGACTTTGTACTTTTTGACCAATTACTTTTTTAAGACATGAAACATGAAATACCGGGTGTATTCGTGATGATGTAGGTAGCTCTAATTGATAGGCTACTTCTCCAATGCGGCGCACAATTTTGTAGGGACCATAGAATCGTGGAGCCAACTTTTGGCTGGACTTTATCCTTAACGAGGATTGTTTGTAGGGTTGCAACTTTAGGAACACCCAATCACCTATATTAAAAGTTCTCTCTGATCGGTGCAAGTCTTGTTGTTGTTTCATACGATTCTGTGCTTGGACTAAATTCTCTTTGAGGATGGTGAGTGTAGACTGCCTTTGTTGGAACCAATCATCCACTTTGGCTACTTTGGCTGATCCATGTACGTAATCTGCGATTGCTGGAGGTTTGGTGCCATACAATGCTTCAAATGGAGACATCTTAATTGAATAATGGTAAGAAGTGTTGTACCACCATTATGCCAATGCTAACCAATGGCTCCATTGGTATTGTTTATCTTGAGCAAAACATCTTAAGTACGTACCCAAACATTTGTTAACTACTTCGTTTGACCATCATGTCTGTGGATGGTAAGTGAAGACATGTTCAATTTGGTACCACTAAGTCGAAATAACTCCCGCCAAAAGTTACTAGTGAAGATGGGATCTCTATCACTTACAATATTTTTTGGCATACCATGTAATTTGAAAATTGAATCCATAAATACCTTTGCCACCTTGCTTGCGGAAAACGGATGTTGTAAAGCCTGAAAGTGAGCGTATTTGGATAACCGGTCTACGACGACGAAGATTACTAGTCTGCCTTCGACTTTGGAAGACCTTCAATAAAATCCATGGATATATGTTCCCACTGTCGTTCAGGGATGGGTAATGGTTGTAACAATCCTGGTGATTTGATTGTTTCTCCTTTATTGCGTTGGCAAACTTCACATTCTCGCTACCCATTGTTTGACTTCTGCTTTTAATCCTTTCCAACAAAATGATTGTTTGACCCTTAAATATGTCTTCAAAAATCTTGAATGTCCTGCTGATGGAGAAGCGTGTGATTCGTCGAGGATCTTTGATTTGAGTTCTGAATTGTGTGGAATGTAAATGCGGTTCTTCTTTCGGAGGATTTTATCTTCATAAGAGAACAAAGGGTGTTTAGAGGACCCTATAGATAATTCATGAATTATTTGGGCAGTTTCACTATTGGACAACCATTCATCTTGTAATTGATTCACCCATTGGGAGCAAGGACCTGAAATAGCGTTAATGACTACTTCATCTTCATATTTCCTGGACAGCGCATCGGCGGCTATATTTTCCTTCCCTTTCTTGTATTCGATAACGAAATCATAGCCCAACAGTTTGGTTAACCACTTATTTTGTTTCGGATAAGAAAACCTTTGCTCTAGAAAATGCTTGAGGCTACTATGATCTGTTTTTATAATGAAGCGACTCTTGATTAGGTAGTGTCTCCATTTTTCTACTGCATGAAGAATAGCCAACATTTCTTTTTCGTATGTTGATCTTCCCAAATTTTTCTCGGAAAGCTGTTTACTTTCAAATGCCAATGGATGACCTTCTTGCATTAGTATAGCCCCAATTCCTGTTCCTGATGCATCACATTCGATAATAAATGGTTTGTGAAAATTGGGAGTTGCTAATATTGGAGTTGTACACATGGCTTTCTTAAGAGCTTCGAAGGCTTGAGAAGCCTCTGTCGACCAACGGAAAGCATCCTTCTTTGTGAGTGCGGTTAGAGGTGTTGCAATCTTACCATAGTTGTGCACAAACTTGCGATAGTAGCCCGTGAGACCCAAAAAACCACGAAGTTTCTTGATGGTTTTAGGTAAAGGCCATTCTTGAATTGCCTTAATCTTATTGGGATCCACTTTGACGCCTTCGTGTGAAACTATATGACCAAGATACTCGACTTCTTGAACACCAAATGAACATTTGGAACGTTTAACAAATAATTTTTCTTTGTGTAAAATGTGAAGGGCCTTATCCACATGATGTAAATGATCCGTCCATGTTTTGCTGTATATGAGAATATCATCAAAAAAGACTAACACAAACTTACGGAGGAGTGGGCGAAACACTTGGTTCATGAGACTTTGGAATGTGGATGGGGCATTGGTGAGACCAAAAGGCATGACCAAAAATTCGTAATGACCTTCATGAGTACGAAAGGCAGTTTTGGGAATATCTTCTTCTCTAACACGGATTTGGTGAAATCCGGAGCGAAGGTCTAATTTTGTAAAAAATTTTGCACCATGCAACTCATCTAATAGGTCATCTATGACGAGGGATAGGGAATTTGTCCTTGATAGTGAGTTTATTGAGAGAACGAAAGTCGGGACACATACGCCAAGAGTTATCTTTTCGTCTAGTCAGTACTACAGGTGAGGAATAAGGACTAGTGTTGTGACGAATGACTCCATGATCCAACAAATCCTGAACGATCTGTTCGATTTCTATCTTTTGTGGTTGAGGATAGCGATAAGGACGATTGTTAGGAGGGACACTCCCTGGAATCAAATGGATGGCATGGTCATGAGATCGTTTAGGTGGTAATCCTTGAGGTTCTTGGAAAACCTCTTCGTAATGTGTTATGATGTCTTGTAACTCTGGAGCAATAATATCCGAAGTTCTCTGGAGATTGTTTTTCCAAACAATTAATTTGAGCTATAAACCCATATCCACCCTTTTTTAACATCTTCTCCATACTATGAGAGCTCACCATTTGTGATGGAGGAGTAGTAATGCCTTGTAAGCGAATGACTCGTCCATTTTCCTTCCATTCCACAAATAATTTTTTGAAGTTGAAGCTAACCGTGTCTAATGTTTCCAACCATTCAACTCCCAAAATGACATCCGAGTTCCCCAAATTCATGACGAAAAGGGATCCAAACCAAGTATAAGTTCCCATTTTTATGGAAACTTGAGATGTGCGACCAACACATTGTGCGTTCACCCCGTTGGCCACTAGAACCTGGAATTTGTCTTTGTTGGAAGAGTTAATGAATAAATTCAAAGCTTTTGCGGTTTTGATGTCGATAAAATTGTGGGTACTACCGAGAATCAATTAGCACATTCACCTTTTTATGGCGGAGAAATCCTGGTACCTTGATGGTATGGTGGGCGGTTAAACCCATGAGAGCATGCACGGAAATCGCCATTGTATCCTCTTCTTTTTCTTCTATAGTACATGTTAGGTCTTCTGGCATAGGTTCTTCTGATTGGTAAGGTTCTTCCTCTTCTCCTTCACATTGATCACCTTCAATATGAAAGTTTTGTTTTTGGGCACATGCTTGTTCCCTGGGGTGATGAGTGCGACATTTATAGCAAAAATATCTTGATGGTTGATCATTTCTACGAAAGGAATTGTTGCGATATGAAGGACGACTATAAGTTTCACGCCGTGCAGACAACTGATGTCTCTTCTCGGCCAGCTTGGCTATTCTTATACAATCGTTCAGCAAGGTTGGATTGTGCATGTCTACCTCTACTCGAATACTTTCTTTCAAACCATTGCGAAAGGCTCCTACCACTTGTGTCGGGACCGAGGTCTAAAGTGTATGGTAGTAAGCTGGTAAACTCCGAAACGAATTCGCTAAGCGACCCTTCTTGTTTAAGAGATAACGAGTCTTACTGTGTATGATGATGTAGCTCCTTCATCAAATCTTTCTAAAAAAGAGGTAGTGAATTTTCTCCAATTAATAGTAGCTCCTTTCTCTCGTTTAAGCCATACAAACCATTGGTAGGCCTCAGTGCCTAGTTTTGATGCAGCGAAAGGGACTTTATCAATTTCCTTAATTTGATATAGGTCAAGAATGCCTTCCATTTTGGCTATCCAACCACGAGGATCATGACCTTCAAAAGTGGGCATATCAATTCATGGAAAATTATTATTATTAGGACCTCTCGGTTGGTGATAACCCGTGTCCCTTTCTTGATTTTGGTTATACCGCTGTCTCTGATAGCGATCCCTGTAATTATCCGAATCACCTCGTTGTTGTTCCCAATCATCATTAGGATCGACATTTTCTTCAGTCCTTTGGTCATGGGAGTGATTTTGGGGATTAGTATTGGGATTAGGCTGGTTTTGTGCTTTCACAAGGTTTTTTAGGAGACCAATTTCGTTCATACCCTCTAGTAAGAGTCGAAGGGAATCATCATTGGAAACAGCTGAGTTACTTGAGTTTCCTTGTGTGATGTTTTCGTGAGTTGGGGGAGGATTAGTAGCCATAGGATCTACTAGTGGATGATGTGGATTATAACTACCAATTTTAAAAGGAGAAAGAGAATTTTTTGTACTTGGGCTTCGATTAGGTCTTCTTGTGTTGTTATTGGTCGTTCTCGAGCTTGATAATCGACCGTCAGGCCCTTTGATCCAACTTCTACTCATGCACTGCTCAAAATGTCTTGCTTAGTAGTCCTTGAACTTCAAAATTTCTTGCTTAGTAGTCCTTGAACTTCAAAATTTCTTGCTAAATTGAGTTATTAGTTGGCAAAATATTTGTTGTTTTTTTTGCCTTACTGCCACTCCAACTGCGACGCGGAACAAGATGTGGTGGGCTCCGTGAGAACAACTTCAGACGCCACGGACACGACCCGACTAGACATGGACAAGGATACACGTGACAACGACAACCTGACACGGCCCAACGAATGCGAAATCCAACCAACGAGACGCTCGACACGATGGCTATAGCCCAACGAATACGAAACCCAACCAGCTAGACGCTCGACACGACGGCTATAGGACACGACTGACAGACACGACGAACGAATGACACGAAAGACACACCAAACGGACGACGCGACAAACGGACGATGAACGGATGACACGACAACGATACGACGAACGGACGATGCGACAAATGGATGATGAACGGACGACGCGACAACGATGCGATGAACGGACGACGCGACAAATGGACGACGAACGGACGACGCGATAAACGAACGGACGAGCGGAAGACACAACGACTAGACAGCGGACACGCGAACGGAAGAGACAGAACCGAAAGGTTGCTTCAGGAGCTCCACGGGCATGTGACCGAAGTCACACTTCACAATGTGCTCGATAGTCCTTATTAACTGCCCTACCGCTCCGACATACGCAATGTGGGATATTGATCCCCAAAACCAAAAAAAAAAAAATTATAAAAATTGCGATAAATACCTTACGTTATGCGTCGCTAATTTTTTAATTGCGCAATTTGATTGGTTAACGACTCCTGCGTTTCACAGCTTTCGCGGACGGATTTGCGTGGTGATTTAGACTGCGATTTGAATCGTGATCCCAACGTACGCCTTCAGCCAAAAGTATTTATTGTCTCCAGGTGTTCCTTGTGGTGGAGGAAGCACTGTTGCGTCAGATGGTATAGCGTCTGCTGTTATGCTCTATGGCGATGTCGGGACGTCTGTGCAGTAGAAGATATAGTCCCCCAACCGTCGTGGAACGCGAATTGGATTTCTCTTGCATGTTTGAAGGGTGATCTGGTAGCTGAATACCAGTTATTTCTCAAGGACGCTAACCAAAAAATGAATACAGTGGATGTCCGCCTGCTGCCGCCAGTGGCGTGAATGGACGTGGAATCCCTACCGCCGTCACCGAACCGGTCTCTGATACCACTTGAAAGGATATTTCTATCCTTCTATTTTAAAGAACTTACAGATATAATTATAAATCGAGCAGAATGACCAACGTAAATATCGAATAGGAAAATGCAGTGAGTGAATAAAATAAATCAATGCCACTCAAGGTGGGCACACCCTCGCCGTATAGGCTAAATGCGAAACGCAGATGAAAATTATAAAAAATATAAGATGATCTTTCAATTAAACTATTTGTGAATCATATATACTAAATTTAACACGCTTGGAAAATAGCCGACGTATACTATGTTTGGAGTGTAAAATTATCATATAAACCCTCTCATCCTCCATATGTGTCTCCCTATCTTCCTCTACATCTATAGATAGTTCATCAAATTATTGGTAAAGCTCATCAACCTCTGAAGTTGATGCTTTTACTCTCATCTGTTGAGTCATACTACGAGTACAAGGTCAATCTAGAGTTAGATCTGGAAGTGATTTCAACTTGGAATCTCTCAATGTACTTGTATACCATTTTGGAATCTTGTTCTATAAGGGAGGAACCTCTTTCTTAGGCTCATTGTCCTCAAGGTATACAGTTGTAGAAGTGTTATTTGATGTGAAAGCTTCATAATATACCACATCTCGACTTATATGTGTCTTCTTGGTCATAGGATTTATCAATCGATATCCATTTGAATACTCATCATAACCAAGAAAGATACATTGTACGGTCTTCTCATCTAACTTCTTCCTTTTCTGTTTTGGTATGTGCACGAATGCCTTACATCCAAAAATTCTTAGATGAGAAATGGAGTGTTTCTTATCACTCCATTCTTCTTATGTATTTTTACCCTATAGATATCGTGTAGGTGCTCTATTTAGGAGGTATGATGTTGTGTTTATTGCTTCTGCCCCAATATTCATGCTCAAGATGTGCTCCCTTTAGCATACATCGAACCATTTCCACAATGGAACGATTTCTCCTCTCTGCAATGCCATTTTGCTATGGAGTATAGGTTGTAGTCAGTTGTCTCTTATTCCCATGTTCTTTTATAAATGATGAAAATTCCTTAGAAGTATATTTCCCCCCTTGATCTGAACGAAGGGTTTTGATGGAACATCTTGACTCCTTCTCAACAAGCTTATTGAACTGTTGAAAGTACAAAAATGCTTCTGACTTCAATTGAAGAAAGAAAACCCACATCTTTCATGAGTAATCATCAACAAATAATTAAAAATGCTTCTTTCCACCATATCTAGTTGGCATAGGATCACATAGATCGGTGTGTACCAACTCCAAAGGTTTCTTAGCTCTAGAAGAGCTGATGTCAAATGGTACCCGATGTTGCTTCCATGCTAAGCAATTCGAGCAAACTAGAAATGTGGATGAAAGGTTGGGAAGTCCTCTCACCATCTCATATTTTCTCAACTCGAGCAAATATCCTGAAATTAGATGCCCATATATCTTGTGCCACAAAGAAGTAGCCTCCTTGGTAGTTGCTGCCATGGCAACATGAGGTATTGAAACGACATCTAAAATGAACAAGCCATGCTTGTAGGATCCGATTGCTACATGTTTTCCTTTTCTGGTTATAAAACATCTATTTTTCCTTTCGCAACATGAAACACAATATTCATATCTCGATCCAATATCTGAGGGACTAACAATAAATTATTAGTCAATCTAGGCACATAGAGTACCTTCTCAATATGACATTGCCATCTGGAAGAGTGACAAAAACATCACCTTCACCCTGTACTTGGTAGACTTGATTATCAGCAATTGTTACTGGCTTACCTTCTTTCTCCTCAAATATCTCAAACCACGATTTATCGCCAGTAATGTGCTTACTAGCACCTAAATCAATATACCAGATGGCATATATCTACGGAGATGAAGTATGAGTCATGAGCACCTTGTGTGCTCGCTCAAATGTTGAGTCTGAGTTTGATTATGTAGAATCTGATTCTGAATTTGATTCAGCATAAGCAACATGCCCCTTTGGTTGCTTATTCTTTTTCTATGGTTTGTATTTCCCTTTTCCTTCTTCTTATGATCTTGGTCATTTTGTTGCTTGTTATTAAACCAACACCTATTGGTATCATGGTTATTCATATCACAAATCTTACAATATTGTTTGTTTTTCTGTTGATGTTGTTTTCCTTTTTCCTTTGATGAAGATCCTCCTTTTTGAAACTGATTTTATTTCGTACTTCCTTGTTTGGTGTAGAGGGCATTATCTGGCACTTTATCCTTCTGAACTTGATTTGCCTCCTTAGAAAATTCACCAATTCCACAAAAGATACTTGTCTACCAGATACATTAAGAGAGGTTATCAACATCTTATAGGACTCTGGAAATGCTCTCAATATGACAAAGGTCAAGAGAGTATCATCCATTGGTTGTCCCATAGCATTCAATTTGGCTTTTAATTCTACCACTCTGCATAAGAATAGGTCAATTGTATCACCATATTTCATATTGAGTGTATGTAGTTGATTTTGAAGGTGTAGAATAGTGGACTAATTTTTACCTTCATAAATAGTAATCAAAGCATACCAAGCTTCCTTACTAGTTTTGGCATCACATATAAGAGGCTAGAGCTCATCTGTAGTAGCAAGCAGGATAAACATGAGACATCTTTTGTCATTCTTATCAAAAGCTTCTTGATCTGCTCCTGCTGTATTAGGGCATTTTGTAGTGTCAGTCACTACATCCCACAAATCTTCCACTTGAAGAATAGCATGCATCTTTGTCTTCCATGGTGCGAAGTTAGAACCTTTCAGCAATTGTGAATCTGAGAGATATTTGTGAACAATGGCCATTGTGAAGGTTCCTTATAACACCAATTGGTCTCCCTTTATTTATACCTGCTAGACCTTTATACCGAAACTCCTCTATATATACCCGCCCTTACGTGAGGGAGACTATAAGTATATAAGAGCATAACGATACATGGAACTTAGGCGATACTGAAAGGGCATTGTTTTGTTTATGACACCTACCATAGAAGGTCTTTTCCTCATGCACGAGGTGTAACTTCCCCTAAACACTTTGGAAAGCCCTTCATCAGGATTTACGTCTAACAAAAATAACAATGTGGGTATGAAATGAAGTGAATATCAGAACTGGTTTACCTTATTTCTTCTCGATGATTTATAGAGAACAAGCTCATACGTCGTTATTATAGCTATATTAGACATTAGATACAGTAGTCCAAGCATGACAACATAACCTGTAAGTGTGGACCAGAGGTACCATATATACCAAACGTTGTTGTGCAATAAATTACACAAATAGGTGTATAAATTTGGGTTCCCATAAATTTAACTACTTGAGGTGTTGGTTTCCACCAAAAATGCACCTATTACAATGCTAGTTTTAGATGAAACATATTCATGTTCCACAAATTCCCCCCTTTGTCTTAGAATTTTACAAAAAGAAATGTTTATAAGATACCCCCTTTTTGTTGCAAAATAAACAATGGGTAAAAAAATTGAATGTGGACCCTTTCTAATTCCAAATAAAACAACTTATGCCTAAAAAAAATGCTTTGAAAGGAAGAAATCGAAATACGAAAGAATACCTTGAAAAATGGGCGTATCCTCTGACATAGGGCAGAAAAAAATGCTCCAGTGCCCTCTTTTGACAAAAAAATGCTCTTGGTTGGCAAGAAAATGACCCTCCGAGGCAAAAATGAGATTATGCCAAAATTGCAAAAAATGACAAAAAAATTGCTAAGGCATCAATTTTTGTTGCTATGGTGTCAAATTTTTTTGCTTAGGCATCAAATGGAAGCACTGTGCATCAATCCGCATGCATAGGGCATCAACAGGGTGCGGTTGGCGTCAAGAGTGTTGCTGGGCATCACCAAGCTGCATTGGGCATCAAGTGCACGAGCCAAGTGTCACTCATGCAAGGAGGGCATAAAAAAAAACCCTTATAACTCTCGATGAGATTCAAACTGGTGACCTTCCGCCAAGTAGTCACCTCGCATACCACACGAGCTAGAGCACTCGACGGGGATAGGTAGGCAGATTATTTATCTTATCTTCGTCAGGTGTAGAGAGTGGGAAAAAAATCAAAAATTTTAATCCCACATTGTTGATGCTGCGACATTGGGAGTCTTGAAAAATGAAGAAAACCACTATAGCTTTTGGTTGCCTTTGGGCAACCAACCCTCCATTTTGCCTCCATAATAGCCAAACAATAGGAAATTACCATGTAACCACCTTTCTTTAGTCTCGAACTACATTTTCCATCTTGAACTACGTATTTTTGTTTGTGTGCTTCAATCTCAAATTGTGTCCTGTGTCTGCGTGCTTCAGTCTCGAACTGCATCTTGTGTCAGCATGTTGTGTTTCATTGGTTGGTTGTTTGTCCTCTATGTCTCTTCCTGAGCATTGCTTCCATTAGTTCACCAAGAACCATGAGCGTTGCTTGTTGGTTGTTTGTCCTCTGTGTCTCTACCTAAGCATTGCTTTCGTTAGTTCGCCAAGAACCGTGTCCTAAGAGTAGTTGGAGTAGTTGATGATTATAACTACCTTACCCAACGTTGTCATTGTATTGTGATCACCATCCGTGGCTCTGGTACCATGTTGAATTATGACGAAGCAATGAATGCATTGGAAATGTTTGAAATAAATACAACGATGTTGGTTGGTTTGAGAAGTTGAACCAACCAACCACTTTTTAATAACCTCCCCCTAGCAATGCTTAAATCAATAGTGCTTAAGTCTAAACAAAAATGTAATATATGCATGACATATAATATGTTATGTTATGCTAACAAAACCAACGATGACGGTATGAATCCCAAGCAACCGGTGGTTCCCTTCACGTCGAGTCAACAATAATGAGGTAGAATAGGTTTAGTGGGGGCAGCCCCTATGGTTTGAACCTTGCACTTGTCAGTTACTAAAAATGGTGTGGTTGTGGCCAACTCTCCTATGTAACCAAAAAATAACAGATTGAAATGGTTCTTTTTCCCATGAAATTCATGGACTTATATTCATTGTATTGTTTTAGTTAAATACTTAAATATATTCTAATTGATATATTAAATTTATTTTATGTATTTTTATATATTTTTAAATTAGTTATTCAAGATTGAAAAGGTCTTATTTTTATTTATATTATACCATGACATTGTTATCACAATTTCAACAAAACACATAAAAGTCTTAGAACTATATTTTAGTGATTATGTATATATCATTTGATATGATTTGAGCGCAAGTCTATGTCTTTAAAGTTGTCTCATTTAATCACTTGAACTTATTCTATTTGATAAAAATGTTAAGGTTTACTTATGAAATTGGAATCTTAAAATCCTAACTTACGATGTAAAACTCTTCCTTCCTTGAGACTTATATTTCAATATACAACTTGTAAATATTTTATTGTATTAATGGTAAGGTAGGGTTTCGAAAGGGTTACCTTTTTTTTTAGTATAATAACATCAATTAGTCACATGAGTCATACAACTCTTTTGGTGCTACTAAAATTTAAACCTTGGAGTGCGGTGTGTTACCTATATGCCTCAACTATTGAACCAAGACTTTATTGGATTTGTATAATGGTAAGGTAGGATTTTGAAAGGGTTGTCTTTTTTAGTATAATAAGTTGCATCAACTAGTCACATTGAACTATACAACCATTTTAGTGTCGTTAGGATTTGAATCTTGATGTGAGTTAAATCATCTATATGACCTCATTAGTGACTACCTATAAAACTTATTATATGAATTACTTTTTATTTTTATAAAAACACAAAAATAAATAAATAATTAATTCAATATAATATCAAATTTCTATTAAAATATGTTATAGATAAAAAAACAAAGAAAACGAAGTTCTATCTATCTTTTTAGAAAGAATAATTTCATCAATCATCAACCTATAAATCATAAAAATTAGTCATGTATTGATCCTGTACTAAAAAAAATAAATTTAACAAAAGTTTAGAAAAATATATCCATTAATTGAAAGCCATATGGATTAAGTCCTATATATTAGTCTATCTTTTCCTTTACTTTTCACTTCACCAAAGTTCAAAGGTATAATAAAAAATTATACACAAGTAAGAATATGCATCTCATAATAAAATTTGTTGATATCATGTGCTTTCTAAGGAGGTGATCTTCCAATACACTTGTTGACTTATATTTATTTTTGTTCAATTTATTAATTCTAAATAAGTCAATACCATCATCCAAATTAAGTTATATATACTAAAATTTTCTTTCTTTACAATTCACTTAAAGTAAGAGTCAGTTAAAAAAATCCATTTGAATAATATATAAATATACATAAATAAGATAATGTTTTTTATAAAATTTGTTGACACTATGCGCTTTCTAAATACACTTGATCTTACAATATATTACTCTTTTATATAGGTTTCTCATACTCCAAACATGTTGAGTCATATTTTTTTATCGTTTAATTGTTTATCTCTTTATACGAGTTCTTCGTACTCTACATACTTGTTTTATGTTTTTTTTAATATGTTGTAGAATTGAAGTGTGTCTTACTTGTGTTACATAGTGATCACATAATTTTTTCCCTTAAAAAAAGGGTTATATTCGGTCTCTTAACATTGACAAATCACAACTCTTTTCTTTAGAGCTTGTGAGTTGACAAACAGATGCAGTTATCATCTCAATTGAGTTGCTATAGTTAGACACCTATATCTTTTTTCATAAAAAGTTTGAATTTTTAATTTTCACTTTTCAGATTTTTTTAAATTTTCTTTGTAAATACAAATATTCTAAATTTTAGCATCCTTCTTGACATTTTCTTGTAGAAACCTTCACAATACCAAAACTCCACCTTTATTATCTACAGTGCATCTTAGTAGAATAATATTTTCAAAAATTCGTATTATCATAGTTTGCATTATCATAGTCTGCTTTACTAGCTCTAGACCTTAAAGCATAAGTGTGACCACAAGAACTGAAATAAATTGTTTAACAATTTCAAAAAATTTGAAAGTCCATCATTAAATCTTATCAAAGAATATATGCATAATAACTAAACTTGGGGTCTTTATATAACATAAGTGGAATCCATTTTAATCTCATAACCAATTAAAAAATATTTTATAATTTTAATGAGTTATGAAACGAGTCTTATTTATATTATAATGATATTTTAACAAATCATAATGGTATTATTTTAATAAATAGTTTAGTAGTCTTTAAAAACTAAGTTTCAATCTATACTCTATCCCATAATCCAACCAACAACCAACAACTTAAATAATTCATTCATCCATGAAGTCCATCTGATATCATCTTCTTTTGCTTCAACATGCAAAACTTCTACTCACTTCACGAAATTATAGTTTGCTTTACCAAATCTAGATTGTTAGTTTCCTTTGATACATTGATCTATAAATGGATCCCCTAAAATATTTTATAATCCTCTGGAACATTAATATTATTATTTTAATAAGCTATGTGTGGCTTCTATTGAGGGTCACTCCTATTACAAAAACAAAAAATTACATTGCTCTCATTACATTTCTAACAAGTTAATTAGAGCATATCCAACTTTGTCTTTCTATCAAAGATATTCTTCATTTGTCTTTCTATCAAAGACATTCGCCATCTTCCTCCACAATCAACTATTTTTATATCAGATGCCTTCTAAAATTTAAATTTTGAAATGGCTAAAATATTTGTTGCCCATCTTCTTTATCTATTAATATCTTGTCTATAACAACCTCACAATTCCTTAATACTTTTTTTAGGGTTCTTATTCATTTCCCTAATATTCCAAGATATTATTTTCATTGTTATTTTTTGTTTTTATTTGTGGATTTAGTCCCACTTCACTTCTTGTTAACACTTGTGATATTTGCTTTTGTTTTCCCATTTCAATATCCCTCTAGGTTTCTTTTTATCTTTGTTTTTGCTTCTTGGGTCTTCCTTTTTTTTCATTCTCAACAATACTTCCATCTTAATAGATCTCTTCAATCTTCTCACATTGCTCATTGTAAGACTTGTCATCTTTAGGTTAGTCTTGTTCTAAAGGATTTGAACTACAAAGAATAACCTCAAAAGCATAATCTTCTTTATGTTGCCCTCGAAAAACTAAAGTGCAAGGATGCTCTTCTATAGCAATTACCTTCTTATTGTACCCTAAAAACCCTAAATTGTTATGGGTTTCCTCCAACCTCATTTATTTATTATGCTTCTCTTGAAACATTAAAGTGCAAGGAATAACATCTTCACCAATTTCACTTTTATTACTTGGAGAGGATTCTATACGACTTGAGGAAAATGAAGATGATTTACCTAGAATAAACTTGACCTCTTTTGTCATCTTTGTTTTAGGATTTTTCTCCACATCTTCTTTTGCACCTTTAATTCCTTTTGAACTTTCCAAATGATATTGTAGATAGGCTTTCTTTGCCTCTTCTTTTAGAGTGGAATATCCTTGATCTAATCTAGATTCTATTATTGTATGATTTTCTTACTTCATCTTGAAGTTTATCTCATGGCTAGAATTTTTTATCTCTTTCTTCATAGTTTTCACTTTGCAAACTCTTGTCATGTGTCCAATCTCATAATAATTGTGGCAACAAAATGTGATATTTTCATAATCTACTTGTTGATCTAATTCTCTTGATTCAGATTCAATCTTAATGGATCGTGGTAAAGGTTTTGAAATCTTAATGCGAGTATATATAGCATATTTTCGCTCCTTAGTAGTTAGTCATTCCTTGATGAATTCCCCCAGGGTATTTCCAATATTCTTCAAAACATCTTTATTTATAAGCTATTGTAATTTCCAATAGTGTCTAATACCTATTTGACTCGAGCGACCAGGTTCGAGTCAAATCAGTTGCAACAGCCGAATTGCAACGATTTTCAAAGTGGTTTGGGCTGGGAAGCATCCAGAAGCTTCCTTCCAACTACCAATTCTTGTTCTTGGCTTCTCCATGAAGCTAGATCAAGGATTTTGGGATCAATAACCACCAAAAAGGCTCACACCCTATCTAACTATTGCAATTGAAGAAAGATACACAAATAGGCATGCATAAATTGATCACAAGAAATAACATGAATACAAGGAATCCTTTATTAATTTTAATGAAGTCAAATTACAGATTCGTCCCTCTTAGGGATACCCATTTGATACATCAATTACAATAGTGTCTAATCCCTATCAAGGGTAGATGTGATCAAAATGCCCCTCAGGGTTACACGAACTACTCTAGGGTGTCGATGACCCTCTTCTTCGTGTTGAGGAAAGAATTGGATGCTTTATATCTCCTTCAAATCCCGTTCCCTGCGATCAAGAAACAACAAGAAGTAATTAGTAACAAAGGAGACCTCTCTTGATGAGGCTTTTGGAGGAATATTGCATAAAGAATAGCATGAAATCAATAAAGCATTTAAAACTATCAATCTATGCAAGAAATGAGGAAATTGTAATACAACATGTAAAGAAGCATGAATCTAGCTAAGAAACATCCTAATTAACCATTAGAAAACTTGAATTGCATGAAACTAATCTAGATTAACAAATGCAAGTAAAGGTGAAACAAATCTACCTCTAATTCCTAAATTAACCAATCAAATGTCTGCTAAAATGTAGGTCTATGCTAGATTAAGCTATTTGCATCACTAAAAATGGAAATCTACTGCCAAAATGGAGGAAGGAGAGCATCAAACCCTAGTCGCAGGTCTGAGGTGCGGTTGGCACTGTTAACCATGGCTGACAGCCGCGGTTAAGATGAAAGTATCCTTTCTCTCGAAACCAGGGCCAAAAACTCTTAAATCCTCCAAGGAATTGATGGTCAAGGGTCGCCTATGTTTTTTGGAACATATTGGTGGTTGAATTCAATGGAATTAACAATGGATGTGTGTCAATTGTCAAGCTTGCTCCTCAAGCTCTTGAGATCTCCATTGTTGCATGCACAATTGTCATCGATCAATTGGATAGCACTTTGTTACTCCTCAAGGGGATATGAAATTGCTCTCTAATCCGACAGGGCTTCGCTATGTGTAATTGAGCTATTTTTCAGGATGTTTGCTCTCTAAAATTGGGATCTTAAGTAGACTCCCAAAATCCTTGCTCTAGCTTCATGGAGAAGCCAAGAACAAGAATTGGCAGTTGGGAGGAAGCTTCTGGATGCTTCCCAGCCCAAATCGCTTTGAAAATCGTTGCAATTCGACTATTGCAACTAATTTGACTCGGCTCTGGTCACCCGAGTCAAATAGGGATTAGACACTATTGATGAATTCCCCCAGGGTATCAATAGGGATTAGACACTATTGTAATTGATGTATCAAATGGGTATCCCTAGGAGGGACGAATCTATAATTTGACTCCATTGAAATTAATAAAGGATTCCTTGTATTCATGTTATTTCTAGTTATCAATTTATGCATTGCCTATTTGTGTATCTTTCTTCAATTGCAATAGTTAGATCGGGTGTGAGCCTTTTTGGTGGTTACAATATGGAAGTCCAAAAAGCCTAATCCACATTGGAAGCTTCTTAATAGTTTATGTCTCAATAGAGAAAATTTGATTCTATGATCTCAAATAAAGTACATCTCTTCCCCTAAACCATGGACCACAAACCATTACTTTATCCCTAATTTTTTAATTAGAAAAGATGACGAGGAAAAAACCTGTAGGAAGAAAAGTTATAGAATAATTTGAATTCAATCCTCACTTCCACTTGATCCAATTTTGAATCTCCAAAAACCCTAGCCATGATCTATGAAACTTATATATTAACCCTCTACTTTTAAGAACCATTATATCATGCTCAATTATCTCATCCTTGATACTTACTTCTAGTGTAACATTTGCTACCTGTATCAAACTTATCATGTATTCACTCTTCTACTTATCTCCAACTTGGGTCTTCATACTTCCAACTAGGGCATCATGACTTTCCATCAGGGATTTCAAATATGACTTTCCTTCCATACTAGCTAATGGAGATTACTCTTGGCTTGCTCTCCCTCTTGGTTCACACTCCTTCTCACCTCGCACTTGCTCTTGGATTTCACTCTCTCTTGCCTTGAACTCACTCCTAGCTCACAATTGCCCTTGTTTCTTCTTTTTCTTGATGTTCCTTCGCTTTAGCATTTTTTTGAAACATGTTCCACACATTCATGGTAAGGGTTTGAAGCATTGATGCACTCTAGATTAACTCGTCACTCTTTCACCATGATCAAACCTTGGCTCATACTCCCTCTTGGTTTGTACTCCCTCTCGTCTCACACTTGCTCTAGCTTACACCCCGTCTTACCTCACACTCACTCCTAGCTTGCATTCTCTCCTAGCTCACAATTTTCCCTATCTCTTATTTTTCTTGGCTTTCCTTGGCTTCAACATTTTTTTATAAACAATATTCCATGCATTTGTGGTAAGGGTTTGAAGAATTGATGCACTTTGGATGAACCCGTCACTCTTCTACCATGATTGAATCATAATTTGTACTCCCTCTTGGTTCACACTCCCTCTCAACTTACACTTACTCTTAGCTTACACTCTGAAACATTATTTTAAATTTTCTTCTTTCAATTTTTTTGTCAGCTTCAGCTAAACTTACTACTTCCTCTAGTTATGGAAAAAAAAATTAACTTCATGCTCCTTTTATTAAAACTTCTCTATTGGCTATCCTATCTGCACATTTGTTCCATTCCCTTGATGTATGCGTAAACCTTATTTCTTCAAACTTTGTAGCAAGGTCTTATATTTCCATAATGATCTCTTGTATGTTCCATGGAGCCTTTGCTTTCCTCAAAATTGTATTTATTACAATTAGTGATTCACCTTCCATCCATACTCTATTCAATTTTATTTATCTACATATTTTTTTAAGGCAATAAATCCTCCTCATAGAAGAAGAGAAAATGATCAAGGGATGTACTGAGTTTTGATAGTTTTGACAAGTTTGCCAAAGTTTTGTAAATCGTACAGATAGGGGCAAACCGTACAACCATGAAGGTAAACTGTACAACTAGGAGGGTAAACCGTACAATGTAAGGGCAAACTTTACAAGGCCCACTAAAATGTAATGAAATGCATGAGAAATGTAATTCAGGATTAAATGGTGCATGAGTTTGCTAATTAAGGTTTTAGACTTAGTAAAAGTCTAATTACATGCATTTTGTTATGGATGGGCAGTTGTAAATAACTAATTGTCTTAGGAACCGCTTTGGAACGGCCTGGGCAATGCTATATAAGGCCCCATTTTCAAATTCGTAGGTCTGGTTACTGATAGATATGAATAGAGTACTTATTGGTTGTAATCTAAGGAGATAACTTGTTTACTTCTGAGTTATTACAATAGATTGATAGAACAACCCCATTGTAATGAAATTGATGACATAATGGAATATAAATACGTTATTACAAGTTGTGTACGATCCTGGTAATGATGGATGATGATTTATAGTGGAATCTTGATGCATGTGTTTTTTGGTAATGGTTTTAGCTTAGTTTTATGCATTGTTGCAACCTCTTTACAGAAACTAGCATTGGTGAAACTTGAGGAATGATCTATGAGCATGGTAGTATTGAGGAAGACGTCATGAACCCTATTGTACAATTTTTGTACATAATCAGTTGAATGGAATCTCTCCCAAAGCCTCGTTAAGATGCTTTGCATGTCATGGAGAATGGATTGATTGGCATATTAAATCATTACAAAATATTCCTAAGAGAGATTGAGGCATTGGAGCATCTGATTTGGCACCCGACTGTACCTTTGGTTCATGTAAATCATACACCAAAATCCGTACAAATCGTACAAAGAATATTTACCCTATTTGGTAAACTGAGCGATGGAGATAGACTTACCCGATTTGGTAGTTTGAGGGAATCGAGTTGAATGATTACAAAATTGTGTACGACAACCTCCAAAACTGAATCTATCAGTTTGGCTAAGTGCAGAAGTGTACAAACCTTACCCCTGTACAATTTAGAATTGTATAGTGTGAGAGTTTGACATCCATACAAGTTGTTCAACCGTCATAGAAGGGTAGTTTAGAGGACTGTACGATTGTACGATTTGGTAATTGAGTTGGAATTGGTATATTGATCATTCCTAGTCCTAGAAAATCACCTCCTCATCGGGAATATTGCACCCCTATGCTACATTTGGCACCGTTGCCTTATCAAATCTAGCATTTTTGTTAAAATAGGTCAAAGTGACAAAGTGTGAATACTACAAAACCTAGAGGTGAATGACGGACACTGGTGCATGAATATATGGAAGATAGGAATTATGAGAGAACATTCCAGTAAGAAGGAGCACGAGGATTGCTCAGAGAGAAAACATAAGTAACTTAGACCGTAGTACTCAAGAACCAAAAATAGAGCAAGTTTGGACATCTAAAGAAGGAGACTTTGAGGTATTGTTGATAGAGACAGAAGATGAGGAAATAGAACCGCCGAGCGTAGAGGTAAAGGTTGACACATAAAAAGTGCAAGAGGATGGAGAGTGGATGGTGACACCTGAGAAAGTGACAAAAGGGTTGCAAGGGAGTGCAGAGGACGAGAGTCAAGCACCAAAGCAACAGGGCACAAGGTCTCAGGAGGAAGGACCAAGACCATCTCCCTCATCATCGAAGGAAAAGAACATGAAGATTAGAATGTAAATTGGAATAAGCAGTACAACAATGGCAGCAGGAGCAGCCACCAGTTCAAGAAGAGGAGAAAAATATGGAGAGACAAGTAAGCCCAATTCAAATAAAAACAAGACAACAACGGGAAAGAATGACAAAGAACCTTGTTTTAGAGAAACAAGAGGTAACCACAATGGTGGGAAGAGACAACTTGCCAAACGAAGTGATAACCAACTATAGGCAGCATTCGAGAGTGTACTTGGATAGAATTAGTCACCCGAATTGTCTAATGAACACAGGATAATTGGAGTACAAGAGGGTCATTAAAAATTTGGCTATCACTCTAAGGAAGTTGAAATTTCTCACACATTGGATAGAGTGGTTGAGTATTGGATTGGAGCATGTTTATCAGCTCAAGGAAGATCAGAAGGGAGAAACAGAAGCCACTCAAAAGGAAATGATTGAAATGGAGGAAGAATTATAGAATTGTAAGGTTGTAGCATAAGAGAAAATAAAGAAACTGGAGAAAGATTTGATAAGCATAAAGACTGAATCTAAAACTAGAGTTAGTGTGCTTGAATAAGAGAAGCGACAGATCTCCCAGACAATAGAAGACATGATTAAGGAGTTGGAGGCACAACTCAAGGCAAAGGATGAATAGATGGTAGCACAGTTAGCTGAGAAGAATGAGCAAGTGGTGACACAGGCCAAACAGATCGAAGAACTTCAAAAGGACAATAAGAGATATAATAAATTGGTCCTGGAGAAGCAAGCATAGTTGAAGATTAGAGAAGAGACTTTTTGTGCCTTGGAGGCAGATATTCATCACCACCTGGAGTCTATTGCTGGGAAGAATGAAGAACTTTAGGTGGTAGCTCGAACAAAAGCCCACTTGCAGGAAAGATTGACGAGGAGTGCCACCGACCGGGAAAAGAAAATGATAGAATTCCTGAAGACTACCGAAGAGAAAGCTAATTTCAATGGGGTGAAAGCAGTCAATATGGGAAGCTACACAACCAAGTTGAAGAATGAACGTGCAATTCTTCAAGCCAAAACATGAGATAATTACGGGCTATGAAGCTCAAACAAAGTAGACGGGTCAATCGGCGAGGACATCGACTAAAGTAAAGGGGAGGACAAATGTAGGCAACAAATGCTCCTCCCAGAAGAAGAGAAAATGATCGAGGAATTTGATCAGTTTTGACAAGTTTATCAAAGTTTTGTAAACCGTATAGGTAGGGACAAACTGTACAACCAGGAAGGTAAACCGTACAACCAGGAGGGAAAATCGTACAATGTAAGGGTAAACCATGCAAGGTGCACTGAAATACAATCAAATGCATAGGAAATGTAATTTCGAAATGAAATGGCACATGAGTTTGCTAATTAAGGTTTTAAACTTAGGAAAAGTCTAGTTTTATGCATTCTATTATGGATGGGTAGTTGTAAATAACTAATTGTCTTAGGAACCGCTTTGGAACAACCTGGGCAACATTATATGAGGCCCCATTTTCAAATTCATAGGTCTAGTTACTGATAGATAGGAATAGAGTACTTACTGGTTGTAATCCAAGGAGATAGCTTGTTTACTTCTGAGTTATTATAATAGATTGATAGAACAACCCTGTTGTAATGACATTGATGACATAATGGAATATAAATACGTTATTATAGGTTGTGTACGATCCTGGCAATGATGGATGATGATTTATGATGGAATCTTGATGCATGTGTTTTCTGGTAATTGTTTTAGCTTAGTTTTATGTATTGTTGCAACCTCTTGATAGAAACTAGCATTAGTGAAACCCGAGGAATGATCTATGAGCATGACAGTATTGAGGAAGACGTCATGAACCCTATTGTATGATTTTTGTACGTAATCAGTTGAATGGAATCTCTCCCAAAGCCTCGTTAAGATGTTTTGCATGTCATGGAGAATGGATTGATTGACATATTAAATCATTACAAAACATTCCTGAGAGAGATTGAGGCATTGGAGCATCTGATTTGGCACCTGATTGTACCTTCAATTTGTATAAATCGTACATCAAAATCCGTACAAATTGTACAAATAATATTTACACGATTTGGTAAAATAAGCGATGGAGATAGACCTACCTAATTTGGCAGTTTGAGGGAATCGAGTTGAAAGATTACAAAACTGTGTACGACAGCCTCCAAAACCGAATCTGTCAGTTTGGATGAGTGCAAAAGCGTACAAAAATTGCCCTTGTATGATTTAGGATCGTACAGTGTGAGAGTTTGACATCCGTACAAGTTGTTCAACTATCGTAGAAGGGTAGTTTAGAGGATTGTACGATTGTACGATTTGGTAATTGAGTTGGAATTTGTATATTGATCATTCCTAGTCCTAGAAAATCACCTCCCCATTGGGAATACTGCACCCCTATGCTACATTTTTAATCCTACCAAAGCTGCCCAAGCTTCAACTTCATTATTTATCTTAAATTAACTACTAAAAGCATAATGTGACAAAATCTCACCTCTATTATTTTTTGTTATTCCTCCTCCTGCCAATCCCATATTTCCTTTAAAAGCTCCATAAAACTTCAATTTGACCAACTTTATTTAATTTTTAATTAATTATATGGGATGTAAATAAGCCCTATTCATATTACATTCCTACATTGTACATTAATTTAATAATGATTCATTTATTGCTTAGAATCCCCTTGAAATTTGATTTATTTATTTGGTTGAACTCATATAATTTAATTGTTCATTAATTTTATTATTATTTAAACTAAGCTGTGTTGCACCATGACCATATACACATATACATGTATTAACACAGAACGAAATTCCAATCATAGAATATGATCACATAAAGATATCATAGTAGCTTGACAACTATGCATGTAGTAGTGCTTGGCAAGATTGAAATCTAGTGTGTGGGGGGATGAGTGTGTTCATTAAAAAAAAAAATTGAAATCTAACTTTCTTATTTAATTAACTTTATTATTATTTATTATTGATGATAAAATAAGGTTTTGAAAGGTTGTCTGGTCTCTTTTATGATAAAGGTCAAAGCAAGTATAATAGAATCAACTAATCTCATCCACTTATACATTCTTTTTATGCTAAAGCTATTTAAACCAGGATATCGAGCGAGTTAACTATATGTTTCAACCATTGAACCAAAGGCCTCATTGTATATACCTTGTTTTTTTAACTCTAATACGCGTGAATAACCATATCTTAAATAAAGATGATTATAAAAATAATTCTATATGACCTCATAATTATTGATAAACTTTATTAAAATATATTATAATCATTACTGTTTGATGTTATAAAATAAAGTTAAACTACTCCATCCACTTTACTATGGAAAGGTATATTTTTAAAACTAAAAAATAATTTTTACTTTATTTTTAAAAAGAATACAATATTTTTTTTTTTGGTTATATAGGAGAGTTGGTCACAATCACACTATTCTTAGCAATTGACAAGGACAGGGTTCAAACCCCGAGGACGTCTCCCATTAAACTTATTCCATCTCTCTATTGTTCACCTAACATGAAAGATGGGCGCCTCCCATCAAACCTATTCCATCTCGTTATTGTTCACCCAACGTGAAGGAGACCACGGTTGCTTAGGATTTATACCGTTATCATTGATCTAGTGTGTACTCACATAATTCATATCAAACTATTACCTTTACAAACAGGCTGCCCTTGAAATTTGAACTTAAGTGTTTTCCTGACCAAACAAGCACTTCCACCTAACTCTCATGGGAAAAAATAAAATAAAATTATAAAACTATTAAAAATTGCAATTTCAATACTATATCTAACAAATCCAAGATTAAAATAATTATCCCTGAATAAAACATTGATTAGAACTTTAAGCTCTGTTTTGAAAGATCCAAGTTCAAACTATAACAACGTATATGTGGGAGGTGCTATTTTAGAGAGTGCTATCAATCAACTCGCATTTCCAAAAATACCATTAACTTGCGCTTCCTCCGTATGACAAAAATTCCTTAGAAAACTACCCACTGTATTGTACCATCTAATCTCCTACGTACTTGTAAGATGAAAGACTATGTTTAAATACCCCTTAAACATAACCCTTAACTTGCGCTTCTCCTCGGCATGACAAAACTTCCTTGGAATACAATCCGCTCACCTAATATCCAACGTACTCGTAGGACCAAAGACATTGTTTGTGCCCGGACTGAGTATCTTTCTGGCATCATGGAGTGAGAAAACTTGATGATGTCATATGACTATTTTCTCAAATATCCCACATACCTAAGCCATACATACCATGCCATGTGCCACGTGAAGGGCACTAGGATCCTTCCTAAAGGCTCCTCCATTTACCCCACCCAGTAGGTAGACCATAGTTTACTTTAGTCAAAATATTTTTTTGGTTTACAAAATCGATCAGTTGTCAGTTCTGCTCTGCAAATGTCTGGAACGTAGAAAATTTTGTCAAATTTGTATACCCAACGACTGATAACATTTCAAGATTTTGAGGGCGGATCACCACTTGCAGTCCTGGGCTTGAATTGGATGGGAGCATATGAAATGGCAGACACCAGCCTTGTGCAACATGTTGTAGAATGGATTCATCAGCAGAAGCCTACTTATCTTGCAATGAAGAAGGCCACGCTGAAGGCAGCCAACTATGTGGGTATCATGGTGGTGCAGAATTGGCCCATAATTTGGAGCTGGTTGGCGTATTTGGGGAGGTTAACTCTTGTGGTGTCTGAACTCTGGATAGGCTGCAGTCTCAGGGGTATTGGGTCTTTGCTCCATCTCGGTTCAGCAGCCTGCTTTGTGCTGCTGTGGTGCAGTGTTATCAGCACCACAGCCATGTCAGGGATTGTCTCTGTGCTCATAAGTTTGGTAAGTAAATTTAACTTTTCAACTTTTTAAATTTACTTTATCTTTTTTTATTGCTTTTTATTTATCTTAACTTTTACTTTACCCGCTTGGTTACTGTTATCTTGCCATCCCCTTTATCCCCTTTTTCTGCAATTCAGTAATTCAGAGTGGGTAGGGTTAGTCTGTTGTATGCGCATTTGGGTTTGTGTGTGTGCTCGTGTGCTTGTAAATTCCATTTCAGTCTGGAAGATGTGTTATTTCAGATACTCCTCTCGAGAGTTAAGGCTGATTTCTTTGTGTTGTTTGTCAGTGAAGTGACTCGGACCCTCGGACCCATTTTGCATTGGTGTGTTGATTTAGATCAAATGGAGTTAGGAATGTTTCAAATCAGAGGTGCAACTTATTTAGTAGCAATGGAAGAGGGGGACAATTTAGAAGCATAAAGCACTGAAACTAAGTCTCTTTTATTCGCATTTGGGCTTTTGTGTGTGTGCGAGCGCTTGTTTCGTTTCAGTCTGGAAGATGGGTTATTTCAGATACTCCTCTGAAGAGTTAAGGCTGATTTCTCTGCTTTGTTTGTCACTCGGACCCATTTTGCATTGGTGTGTTGGAAGTCAGAGGTGCAACTTATTTAGTAGCAATGGAAGAGGGCGACAATTTAGAAGCACATAGCACTGAAACTACATGTATGAATAACTAAATGCATGAGACTTTTGACCTACCCTTGCACACAAAGAAGACAAAATTTGAATTTAGAAGAAAATAATATATAAACTGCTTCTGATTGTACAGCTGTATTATATCTAATAAGGAATTCATTCTTTGATTTTGATGTTCGGGTTCCACAAGGATAAAAATGGAAAAAAAATGGCCATTTGTAGCTGTAAACTTTGCCATGAAGTTTGGAGGAAGAAATAATTTTTTTTATTAAATAAATGTCTAAAATAAATATAAATATTTTTACAGCACTTTATATTGCATATGAAAATATAAACGTGATATTGACTTATATACACCTCTATGAATGAGTTGTCCTAAGGTCATTTTGCCGTGTTAACGTCATTTTAACGGTTTCTTGGGTTGTTTTGTTTGGACCTTTAGATTCTACAGCTGTAAAATGCAGTCACATAGATCTGAGAAAATGAAAAACAAAAATAAGACAAGTTTTATTTTTATTTTATTTTATTATTTAAAATTATTCTCCATTGACTGTTATCTATCTGATGATGTTTGTCAAATTTATTTGTGCAAGTTCGAATAATTTTAATAAAATTTGCCGAATTTGGTAAACACTGCTGATAAGTTAGGAGTTAATATGCGTTTGACTAAATTAACCTGAGCTTGACCCATTTGTTAAGTTGGTAACAATGTATTAAAAAAAACTGATGGAATTTACATTAGATTATGTTGCTAGGAAAGTCATGGGAAAGCTAGTAGAGAATACTAACACATTGTAGTTTAGGAGAGTATGTTGAGGCATAAACTAACATTTATGTTGCATTATACATCAGAACTGGAGGCTGAGAAATTTATGAAAGTGTGAGTATTGGAAGTGGGGAGAGTCAGGTCAAGGAAATGGTTTAAACTTTGGGGTACACTTCTTAAGGAAACAACGCGAAGTGGTTATGTGGCAGGAAATGATTGGAAGCAGTGTCCAAATTTCCTGAAACTCTTTGAAGTTTAAAATGATATTGTGATTTGAGTCTTGTTTCAACTTTATTTTCCTATTCCCCTCTTGGAGCTTCTGGAAGTTTCAGGGATGAAGAAATGTGTTGGAATCCTGGAGATGGGCTTTCAGCTTGCTAGAAACAATTTTCGGGATTCTCACAGACACATACGTATCTTTTTTCTCTTTATCCCTTCCTTTTTATCCTGGGCACAGGTGGAAGTAGGTAGAATTATTAAAATTTTAATAATAATAAAATCCAAGAAAAAATTAAAAAATGTTGAATATATACTTACTAGAACCATAGAGAAGATGCATGGTGAAGCAACATCAAAATTATCTTAATTAGCGTGCAATATGCATTTTTGGTCTGCATTGAAATACTAGCCAACTAGTCAGTAGGAAATTATTACTGAAATTTAGTTAACAGTTAATACACTAGGCTATGAGAGCATGCACAATATTTAAAATAGGGCGTCTTCCCAAAGTCTTATGATATAAGGTCATGAAAGTTCCAAAAGAAGTCAGCTTGCATGAAGTAATTGAAGTTTTGACTTGGTGTAGTCATCATAATTAATCCTTAAAAGTGTTTAAGTGCGTTCATCATTCACTTTTGCCCTTTGAATTAAAAAAGATATGTTTATAAACTCATCTTCTGGGTCTTCTATCAGTTAGCCAAGCAATAAATTATTTGCAGTACAAATTTAGAAAGGTAATAGATAAAGCAATACCATATAGTCTTCCTATCATTTTCTCCTTGAATCCAATATTTATTGCATCCTACTAACACAAAGTGCAACTCTCAAACATCACATCTTCTTTCACTGCAAGCTGGACTAGGGGTGCAATTTTCTTTTACTGAAATATTATGGACCATCTTGAGCAATGCAAAGGATAAATAAAGGAGCTTAGTCATCAGATTTGGACACAGCATGATTTCATATTGCTGTTTTTTAATGTACTGTATGAAAGAAGTGGGCAAGCATGTGAATATGAAGCATAGTGAGTACAACGGCCAAGGATAAATCAATTGAATTATGCAGTTATGATATGCAGTTTGCACTAATCGTTTGGTTATGAAGTCCTAACTTTCTTTGAAATTTGTTAGGTGTCACACCTACCTGTTTTGTAATTTTTTGTTACACTGTTTATTGATTGTAATAGTTGTATGTGAATATGTTGTCCTTGTCAACTGGCTTGCATTGTTAGTCTCTGTCAAGCTCATCTATACAGTGATTCACTTTTAGAGATTCCATTGTGATGAGAATGAATCAATGTTTATGTGCACTTTATCTTGATTTGGACACAAATATGCAAGTATTTTTCCTGTCACAAATGATAATGAACCTGATAATCAGAATTATATATGTTTGTGATTAGTAATTTTAAATCAAAGATAAAGGATTTCTCAGATATGTACTCTATTTTTTAATGGTTATGGGGTCGAAAGTGTGTCCACCCCTATTACATCATGACCCCATGATAGTGGTATTTCAACAGACCACCTAACGTGGTATTACAACAAACTGTATTATCAGAGTCTTCCTTATCATGGGGGTGGCTGTCACAATTCAGGGATTTTAATTCTGATGCGCTTATATTACTGCATCACATTTACTGTTGCTCCATAATGGTGCACACAAATGTTAAGGTTAATATTGGGGAATAGCTTGTAGAGAACATGAGGGTGCATTTGAATCCCTAATATGATGCCATAAATGATAAGTTTGACCTTTACCTTTAGGTGGGTGGCTTTATGTCTCTACAAGGTTCATGCCTGTGGGATTGCAACCTTGAGTTATAGTGTAAAACGCCTCACTCCCCGTTGCTTGTAACACACACGTCAGGCAATAAATGTTAAGGTTAACACTGGGGTAGAGCTTGTTGATGACATAAGTGTGGCCTTGGATCCATAGTATGGGTACACCTGATCCTTGGTTGATGCATTTCCATTCGTTCGAAACTCTGCCTTCACATGTCCTTTATGGCTCTACAAGGGGGTGGCTTATGGGATTAGAACCTTGGCTTATGGTATCGAACTCTCTCCTCATTGTATGGCGCAAATCTGTTGGGCTAAAAATGTTAAGGTCAACAATGGGGTAGAGAATGTGAGGGTGGGCCTGTATATATAATATGATTATACTTGAACCTAGGTCCATGCATTGCCATAATTTCTACCCCTACCTCCAGGTATCTTCATGGCCTTACAAGATGCCTGCATTTGGAATTGGAATTTTGGCTTATAGTGGAAAACTCCTCGCTTCCCACTGCTTACCTCAATCTGTTGGGCTTAGGTATCTCTTCCTGGGTTTAATGGAATTTTCATGACGTTAATTGTCTGGCATCCTGAAATGGCAATCACCGTAGTGTTTGATAGTGAGTAATGTACTCACAAGACTTTTACTGTATCTTCACCAAGGGGACTTAAAAGTCCCACATTTCCATGTTAAATGTTAATCTTTATCATTACAATATTATGCTTTTGTGTGACAGTAATATGCTGACCTTTTTTTTTTTTTTCTTTGACGTTTTTTAATTCTTTTCAGTATATGTATATCATATATTTACATTGTGCAAACTTCTATTCTAGAGGAAGGCACTTTGGTTTCCAACGTTTATTATTTTACTTGAGTACCACCCATGCCTTAATCATTCTTCATGTTACTTTGAATTTTCCACAATTTTAGAATTGTGTAGCTATGCTAGCCTGTGATGTTTGTGTAAATGTGATTAATGTAAAGCTTTGATTTTTAGCAATACTAACTGGTTTAATATTTGATAGTGCATTTCTAAAGTGCTATCTTTCAAAGGTAATTTGTCTGACATGATTTAAGGTGCATTTGAATCAAATGACTCAGGGCATAGCTCGCCTAGCTGTGGCTTTTCTTGACTTCGTACCTGCAACTTCAGTCATTGCTATTTTAGGGGCTACACTGTTATGGATGTATAACAGTTTTTTGATCGCTGGAGCATTGATCATAATAGGAGGTTGTATAATTCTCGCTGATTCTGTATTTTGTTTAAATAACAATACTTGCGTGTTTGGATAGAAAGTGTTCTTGATTTGAGAAAGATTTTTGTTATTCCTTTCTTTATCTTTTTCCATCATAGTTCCAGACAGGAACATGTTGACAAATTTAAACCTGCAGGAAGTCTGTTCACTTTGAACCATGCACGGCTGGCAATTCTTATCACAACTGCGTATTTCATGTATTTTGCTAAAGTTCGTATTGGATGGGTGGGCTTACTTTTTTGCATGAACGTGGCCTTTATATCAAATGACATTTTCATCTGCTTGCTGGAAAGCGGTGTAAAAGAAACTGAAAGAAAATGCTTCAATGAAAAAGCTGAAGAGATCAAAAGTAGAGCAAGAAATGTCAATGATCTTCCTAGAGGTGATACCTGTAATGGTCAACCAAGCAAATCACATAAGCATAGGTCCTCGGGCGAAAGCTCTCAAACTATTAATTATGCGCAGGCATGTGAAGAATCCTCAACCATCAGATTAGCCGAAGCCGATCCATCTCCTAGGGTTGAGGTGTTGCGTATACTAAGCAGTTCAGATCATTATGCAACACTGGGTCTTTCTCGCTATCAGAAAATAGAATTTGTTGTCCTCAAGCGAGAGTACAGAAGAAAGGTAGTATCTTGTTAAGCTAAGGAATGATCGGAAATGACTTAAGGCAGAATACTTTGTATGTCTTTTTTCCATTGGATCATCAGAAAAACATAATCTAATACTATTAGTTCACCACTAATTATTTTCTTAACATTATCCTTTCCTTTGCTTGTTTGGACAGGCGAGATTAGTCCACCCAGACAAAAATATGGGCAATGCAATGGCGGAAGAATCCTTTAAGAAGCTACAAAGTGCATATGAAGTAAACCTTCCTGTTGCCCATTCTTCCCAAATTATGAATGAACATGATTTTCTTTTATCCTTTTGAAGTTCATTTTGCCAATTAGCAGCTATGTATATTGGCCATTTTCAGGTTCTATCAGATTTGGAGAAAAAGAATACTTATGATGAAGAGTTGAGAAGGGAAGAGCTTACTAGGAGTTTCAATCAAAAACTTCAAAGTGGTGATAAAAAGGTATTTCATTTTTAAACATCAATTATGTTGAAATAAGAGTTGCATGCTTCTTTTGCTAACCGTTTACTTTTAGCTACATTGTTAGAAATTGTGAACTAGTAAGTAAACAAGAAAAGGCATTACAGATTGGGATCATGCAAATGTAGTGCCAAAAATTAATAACGGCCATAGATGGAGCAGGTGAGGAAATCTAAACAGAGATCTGAATACCAAGTCAAATGACTTGAAGAACTTGCCCATGTAACACTAGAAAAGAATTCTCATCAGCTCTGAGCTTTTATACAGAGAATAGAAAGAAAGATATGCCAGGTCGAAAGAATAGGAAGACTGAAGGAACATCATATAGTGATATAAGTTCACAATTTCTACATGAACGCTACTATATGTAACCTACAAAAACTATATAATATAATGAACAAATCATCAATGCCACTTGGATGTAGAAATTACAAATTTAGTAGATAACAAATCATACAAATGTGAAACTTATTAAGGGAAAACTTGCTACAAGACAAACTACTAAAGACATTTACATATCAATACATGATGTGTACTCAAGGTGCTCGTCATTTCCCACCTTCTCAGAAGGAAAAAGTCCACAGGTTCATTATTCAAAATGGGAAGTTGTGGTTAAAATCCATTGGGATTTCTATTCCTGGTTTCCTATGCAGTTAATCATTTTGTGGTGAAAGCTGAAAGACTGCGTCCACCAGTCAACAAAATCCTGTTTTGGTTGCCACATGTGACTAGTAATTTAGAGTCTCTATCTGAATGAGTGGTTATCCATGGTGAGTCCAAGTATGCTGGTATAAACTATTATGCCGATACTAAGTCATAGATAAGTATTTGAGGAAGTCTTACGACATGAATTCCAGTGGTCACAGAAGTACTAGGTAAAGGTAAAGTAGTTTTTAATGTCCACGAGACCATAGGCCATATGAGATGATGCTCATGGAGGATATTTTTTACCCAATATGTGTTTATTCAATCAAAATTCGGTTACCAAAGTATGGTGTACAACTCCATCCCCCATTGAATTCGAACCTTGGAGCTCCTATTTGGAGTTGTAAAGTCTTACCATTGGGCTCACTCAAGTTGTACTGAGAGAGGTCAATATGAGCAATTTTTTCATTTACAACCATAGGCCTATCAAGATTGAGGTGATAAATCCAAAGTGTGGATCCAAGAAATAAAGTCATATTCTGACATCATTCCATGGTAAGTGGGTATATAAGAAAGCAATTGATGGAATGCTGGTTTTTGTATATAAGAATGCTTTTGAATTGTAAATTAAAAAAAAAAAAAAAAAATTAGCATCTGAGGCAGTTGCAAAGCTGGTAGATGTTGTTTGCTGGAGTGAATGTTGCTACATGATTTTGTCCCTTAAGAATGATAACAATGATAGTCTTTAAGTTATCCTTCTGATATTTAGGATGTTCTTTGTTCTGAGAGGAATTAATGTAAGTGTCTACCATAATTTATCCTTAGTTTTCCAATTAGAGATCTGTGGCTGGAGTCTATGCTGAAATTCGCATTTTCTATACACTGGAGCTCCTTTCTATCTCTGTTGAGCCTAGAGTTCTAGCTCTCTTTTCTTCATTACTTTTAGCATGTTAGGGTTTATCCTTTTTGAGTAACCCTTGAGGCTTTAATTATATGCCATACTGCTGTTCCACTTCAGTGTAGTTTACACTAGATTCTCTACTTGAGTTTAATTTATTTTCATGGTACCTTTTTGGTTACTACAATGCATAGTAATTACTCTTTCAGTGAGTCCTATTGGCCTACTTTGGCCATCTGTGGATAATAATAAAAATTATCTTAATTATGTTATCTAGTATGAATTTGGCTCCGCCCTTTGCCCTTTTCTGTATTACTTTTGTTTAGTTACAGGTCTGGTTTCCTGCTAGAATAAAAGCTCTTGGAAGATGTAATTTGGATAAGGACTTATCTCATACCACATGTATCTGAATTATGAATACAAGATACACCAGTACTGAATTGTGGGCATTTATGGACAGCCGATGGCTCTTGCTAGCTGGAACAGAAAATTGTATCCCTAGGTCTTGCAAATTATATTCAGGTAGAAGATCCTATTGGTTGTAGGGTGGAGAATGAAAGCCTTCAACAACAACTGCTATGTATGATTCACATGATGAGTTACTCGCACTATTTGAAATTGCTCCTAGATGCCTTGAATGGACCATGCCTGAAAAAACACAATAAAAGTTTAGATTGTGTTGGGGTATGATGTGGGGCAACTTAGCATGAAAGGGGATCTTCTAAATTGGAGACTGTACAAAGGTTGGGGCAGTTCTGAATTTCATTTACCCTTATATATTAATAAGAAATTTAACGACAGTCAAATATTATTAGCAGCTTGCCCTTTACATTCTTGTAGATTTGTAAAATAGCTGTTTGCATTTTTCTCCAGACATAAATTTTTTCATTTAGATGGAGTACTTTCTAAACTTCTTTTAGATGCTTTATGCCCAGTTTGTATTTTTGTGTTTTAAGCTCAATCCAATTCTTAATACGTGAATAAATATGGCTTATGTTATTTATTGCTTTTACACTGGGATAAAACTAAATTGAGAAATGCATTTTTCTTGAACACTTGGCATGCAGCTGGGCATTACTATTTTCTATGATTCAAATGCCAGATGCCTGTGAGGTAGGGTGGCCAGATTTTATCCTAAAGTATGCTAAAGTTTTGCTTAGATCTTTATAAGGCCAAGCAGACTACAGGGAGTAATGTGTAAAATTAAGAGGCTGTTGTTTTCTACTTGCTTGCTTTCTGCAACAAACTGCAGCATGATGGTCTCTTACTATGTTTTTTTTTTAAATTGGTTCTATGGGATTGAGAAACAGGCCCCACCCATATTACATCATGACCACATAGTGGTATTACAATAGCTTGGCTATTAATCTAGGTTTCCTCCTTGAAAGTTGAGTAATTTAACTGGTTGAGCTAATGCCATTTGATGGCCTCTTATTGCCCTCTTTTTTGTTATTTTCGAGTTCTATTTTAAGGTCTATTCATACGGTTTCAGAATTAAAAAATTGTTGAACATAGAAGTTTAGAGATGCTTTGCTGCTGAAGATGTCGATAAAGTAGGCAAAGTTTTTTACCGTCTGAGGCACAATACACTATTAATCTGCTAGCTATGTACATGGTCATCTTTTCATATGTCAATGAAGCAAATCTCTATGGTTGCTTATAGATCATATCACGGGTAGCCTGGAAATGCCAAATTCATTTTCTGTAGTTTGCCAAGTTCAGAGGCTTCTCTAGCAATCCAGTATCTGGAAAATCATCCTCTTTGTAGTTGGATTGGTTTATTGCATGAGGTGTTAAGATGCTGCTCTCTTTGTGAGGTTGACATTTGCTCTCAAATGCTGCAAACCCTGAAATATGAAAGGTCTGACCCAGTACTAAATCCAACAAACTTAACCAGAAAATAAGATTTATAGTGGTGCTGGTTACTATGAAAACTGAGCCTATTATTTGAATGTTGCTGTTGATACATCTTTACCATTGTTTTTTGTCATATTTGCTGTTCATACTCAGCTGCTTAGATTGACTATATCTCTGTTTCAAGGGATGTAATTAGTAAGATAGAAATCACCAAAAAGCAGAGGATAAGGTTTTGCATCCCGATATTTGGTCATGCTCCATATTGTGTCTTCAAAACAATGCTGTATGTTGTGTAAACCATCTGTTTGTCAATTTTAAAATCTTCTAGAGGTTCCTTGGTCTTATTTTAGTGCCTAAAAATGTTAGACCTACAAAATGTTAGACCTACACCTGAGAATAAACTCAGAGCAGAAAACTGCCTGTGTAGGTAGAGCCAGTAATGTAAATTCTCTTCATAACTTGAAATAAGCCTTTTTTTTCTTTAAAAAAATATAAAATTGGCCAGGGAGAATGTTGAATACATGAGACTAGACTGCGATGATAGACATAACCATTCAACAACCTATGTTCAAATACTTGTTTCAAGATATTAACAAAAGTGGTTTTCAATTTGTCATATACCCATGCATTGGTAAAAGCTAAGATTAAAAAAATAAAGAGAGATACCCCCAATGTACCTGGGTCATTGTTGCAGCACTTTGTGTGCGAATTTGTCTTGTACATTCACTGAACAAATAGTTATGCATGTTACTCAAATAGAAAAAATTGGATCAACTGTTAAGAAGAATCCTTACATAATATTCATGGCAACTTAATAGAAAAAAAAGGGTCACGTGGATTTATAATAATTGCTTAATGCCATAACATACAAGCTGCTGCTTGGCACTGCAAAATAGTTAGGGTTGCTCGACAAGATTGCCTCAAGGTTGTAGACAATAGGCATGCCATGAATGTTTCTGCATTATTACTATTGGTGAAATGTTGCTTACACTTATGTGACATTTAACAAACATATCGAGTTAAAAACTTGATAGAATTTTTTCTTTCTTTTGTTTTAATGAATGAATTTCCTTTATTTTGTTATCCAAAGTGTAGGGAGGAGAAGCCACCATCAACAACTGAAATATCAAGACAAAGAGCACAGTATATGATAAATTTTTATTACAAATGTGTGCCTTTTTCAATACAAAATAAACCCTTTATCTTTTCAAATTACAAATTAGCCCAAGAGGGCTTTTACAACAACAATGGTGTATATGCTTCTCTCCCACAACAGTTTGTGATCAGAAGAATATCGTGATGTGAATGTTGGCGAGTGGAGACTTCCAAGGGCTGCTAAAGATGGAGTAAAACACCTGCACACAGCCAACAAGAAAGATGTTAATAGTTAAATAGGCCACCTAAGTTGGGCCTTAGTCCATACAAAATAAAAACCATAGTAAATAGCCAAGTAACTACTGCTGTGTAAACCAGAATGCAGAAAACAAAAGATTATACCTGTTATGCACTGAAATGTCGCCGGGATCTCTGCTGTAGATGCTGTTTTATGACAGAGGTGAGACTATGTCTGGATAGGCGGTAGGCAGTTGTTGGGACCGTCTCAGGGGAGGCGGTCTTGGGACAGTGACTGTAAGCTAAAAGATTGTTAAACCTGAGAGCTTGAAAAGGGCGATAATGGAGTTACGGGGGTCTTGGGATGTGGTTAAGGCTGCGGGTAGTGGTCAAGTAGGCTTAGGTAAGTGGTGAGTGGAGATTTTGGCAACATAACACTAGCTCAAAATGGGCTCCCCTCCCTTGGCCATGGCCAAGGGTATTTATAGAATTTTTGGGGCTGGGTGAGTGGGATGCCACATAGGCTCCACTTGGTCTCCACATGGGCAGGGTAGGTGAGGGAAAATTCTAGAAGGGGATGAGGTGGAGGGATTCATTTAAGTGCTTTGGGAAAGGGGAGTCTAGGGGAAGGGAAACCCAAGGCACATGGGGGAGTGTGAAATGAATTAAAAATTGCCTATAGTTAATGAGGTGGGTCCTATGGCCAAGTGGGTTTAATGCACTTGTTGACTTGGCATTATTTTAAATTTTAAATTTTAAATTTCTATTTATGGCATGGAGGGAAAGTGCATGGAGGGTGGCATATTAATTAGGGGATTTTTAGAGATTTGGGAGGGGCATATTTTCTAGGCATCTAGAGAATTTCTAATAAATGCTATGCCTAGAACATTGCTTAATTTTGATTAAAGGGGCATTAATGAGACTTCTAATTAATGTTAATTAGCATTGCTATTTTTTTATTGTTTTTGTCATTTTCTATGTAGGAGGTGTAATAAATAGGGTTCATGATGGAGATGTAAATTTTATTTAATTAGGCTAATTTAAGTTTAATTAGTAATAGTGTTGGGAGATGATTAAGGATCATCAATATTTTATTTTGGTATTTTTGTGGTTTTTATTATTTTTGTGGAGGTGGGAAATGTTTGGAAAATTTAATTTATTATTTATAATTAATGCTTGTGGGGTGTTTCTAAAGTTTTATTAGGTGTTTTCATTTTTAATTTATTATATTAGCAAAATTGTTAATTTTCGATGTCTACACAAAGTTGGGTGAAATCATAGGGTACTTGAATATCCCCTATAGTCAACATACATCTATCACAGAAAAATGGAAGTGGATAAGAAAGTATAGTCTGTTTCGAAAAAGATCCAATCCTGGAAAAATCAAGATCTCTCTTTAGCTATGAAATCCCAGTTGTGGACAAATTCCTAGCAGTAGGGGCAATTTATCAAATGATCTCAAATACTGCATAGGGAAATAAGAATAAATTTTAATAAGAGAATAAAGAAAGTACAGCTAAGATAGAATAAGGCAAGCAAGAAACAAGTAAAGTCGGAGAATAAAGCAAGCATAGCTGGAAAATATAGCAATGTCATTTAAAATATGGCATGCACAGTTGGGAAAAAAATAGAGCAGCAGGGACAATTTATGCAATGAACTCAAATACTACATTGGGGAAATAAGGACTAGTTCTAGGAAGAGAATAAAGAAAGTACAGCTAAGACAGGATAAGGTAAGCAAGAAGCAAGTAAAGTTGGAGAATAAAGCAAGTATAGTTGGAAAATATAGCAAGTTCAGTTAAAAATGAAGATAAAGTATTAGTCAAAAAAAAAAAAAAGAAGATAAAAACTGCAGTTAAGAGGAGGACCAAGGTTCAAATCTTGCCAATCACTACATGGATAATATTCAAGCTTTGTTGTAATACCACTATGTGGTGATGATGTAATACGGGTGGGGCCTGTTTCAATCCCATATAATCCATTAAAAAAAAAGTACAACTGGAAGAATCAAGCAAGAATAGAATAAAGCATGTCCCTCATTTATAAGTATGAAACTCTTGATGAATAAGGGATCTCTTTGTAGACAGAAAATTGGTATTTGCACAAGAGAGAAAAGAAGATTGGTTGTCTTCTTGAATCTGGAGTGGCTCACCTGTGAGCTTGGGCTATTCTGTTTATTGGTTGTAAGCAGACTAGAGAGGAAAGAAGACTGGTTGTCTTCTAGAATTAGGAGTGGCTCACCTGTGAGTTTGGGCTCTGTTTATGGGTTGCACGCAGAATAAATTTCTTTTGTTTTTCTAATAGGAGTTTAATTTTTAGATCCTTTTCATTGTATATTTCATTTCAGCCTCTATAAGAATAAATTGTGTGTTATGGTTATATAATTCAGTCCAAAATTCAGATTTTACAGTTTTTAGTGTTTTTAACCAGATTAAGTGAGTTTCAGTTTCAGATTTTCATAGGTTCTTAACAGTTTTATTAGAGCCACCGATTTTGGGAACATGTCTGCTAGGAATGATGAAGAGGAAGCTAATGCACGGCAACTGTTTACTGAGAGTGTATGTGAGGGCATACAACCAATGGTGGAAAGTGTAAGGGAGATGTCTCAAGTGATCCAAGAATTGATTGCAACGCACAGTCATTCTTCCTGTGGAGCTGAATCATGTTATAGGGTTCAACCCTCATCACCTCCATCTCCCCATCCGAACCTATGTAGGCCAGCCTATGGTGTATCACCTCCTTCAATTTGGAATCCACAATGGGAAGCCTGAGATTTTAAATGATGATCCCATTAGAAGGCTTTGGAGGGCTTACATGGCTAATGGTGCAGATTTTTGTGCAACGTATGATTTCAATGCTTACAGGGCAATGAAAAATGATGCTGGTTGACAACACCATACTAGGATGGGGACACAACCTCACATTAACTTCAAATATCATCAATTGCAATAATGAAACAATGCACAAATCACCACACACATAAGAGACAAATTTAACGTGGTTCACCCAATATGGGCTACATCCACGGAGAAATATTGCTTATAAATTTTTCAACAAATTTTGTAGGCTTCAGCCCACAGGAGACACCAATCCCCTATTACAATGTTCGTGGACACCAATCCACAGGAGACACCAATCCCCTATTACAATGTTCGTGGACACCAATCCACAGGAGACACCAATCCCCTCTCAAGTTCGTGGACACAATCCACAGGAGACACCAATCCCCTCTCAAGTTCGTGGACACCAATCCACAGGAGACACCAATCCCCTCTCTAGTTCGTGGACACCAATCCACAGGAGACACCAATCCCCTCTGTTGGTTCGTGGACACCAATCCACAGGAGACACCAATCCCCTCTGCTTTGGTTCGTGGACACCAATCCACAGGAGACACCAATCCACAGGAGACACCAATCCCCTCTGCTTTGGTTCGTGGACACCAATCCACAGGAGACACCAATCCCCTCTGCTATGGTTCGTGGACACCAATCCACAGGAGACACCAATCCCCTCTGCTATGGTTCGTGGACACCTATCCACAGGAGACACCAATCCCCTCTGCTCTAAATACTGCTCAAATATTTGCTCAAATCAGCTCCATAACCTGCTCACAAATCCTGCTCACAACTCTGCTCAAATTAGCTCACAAAACCTGCTCAAATCTGCTCACAAAACCTGCTCACAAAAGTGCTCAACACTGCTCCAAAACCTGCTCACAAATGTGCTCAACAATCTGATCCAAAACCTGCTTACAAACACTGCTCATCTACTCCCAAATCTTGCATGCATACAATGCTCATCTATTCCCAAATCTTGCATAATAATGTCATCAAGTTCTTCACCTATTCTTCAATGTGCTTTCCTCAACTAAAGCAATTCAGACATATTCTATCCAGAATTCTTTTATCTTCATGAACATATAGAGAATGATATGCACTAACAAATGCCCAATATGTTCTTCACATTCATTAAGTCTGTCGCTTTCACATGTCTCACATTTATTACATCAAAAGGTAGCTTTAGTCTAGCACTTGATAACTGACCTGGTAATTGTTGATTTGCACCTTCACTTCAAAACCAATCACAGTGCACAAATCTGTCCTTTTCATCTACTCCCAAAATCAATCATGAACAATGCACAAACTTGTTTCTCAAATCTGATCTATAACCCTTGCACATTTACTCCCAATTTCCATCAAATCAATGCACAAATTGACTCACAAATCTGATCTATAACCCTTGCATATTTGCTTCCAATTTCCATCAAATCAATGCACAAATTGACTCACAAATCTGATCTATAACCCTTGCATATTTACTTCCAATTTCAAGCAAAAAGAATGCACATCCAATAATTCCTTATACCTCCCACTATATGACAACAAAAATGTTTTCCTTAACCAAAACCACTTTGAGAAAGGAATTAAATCACCATACCTCTAAATCTGCCTTAATGATGATGATCTTCTTTTGCAAGAGCCTTCCAAACCTATCTTGACAAAAACAATTTTCCTTTTGTTTGTCCCCTCAAAATCTGATTAGCAATTCTCTTTTTCTTTTCTTGATTAGATATCAAATCAACCACTTTTAAAAACCCTTATCAAAAACATACACAATAAAGCTTAAAAATCACTCCTTATATCTCCCTTTTAAAACTCACAATATAAAGCTTTATTACTAACAAAAACCCTTTATATCTCCTTTTATAACATGCAAAATACAACTTTTAAAAATAACAACCTCATACCTTATAACTCCCATGCAAAAATTCATTTTAAAATAATTATTACACACCTTATATCCCCACTCGTATGAAAAAGTAAATACACACCCACTCCCACTCAAAAAACAAACACAACTCCAAAAAAAAACGACACACCTTATATCTCCCACTCAATTAAATCAAATAAAAGTTTTGCCCTGACCTTGCATAGTAAAAACCACCAAACGCGAGCGGAGGAGATTCGATCTCCCGACTTCTGCCAGCACAACGCCCTAGCATAGGCTAGGCGACCAAACGAGCTACCTCGACGGGTGGAATAAAAGGCACAACCCGAACTATTTAAACCCTTATTCGTTCTATCAACCAAAACAAAAACGGCGCAGCGCGGATTTGACCTTGCAACCTCTTGCTACACAGTGCCTTAGCACAAGCTCGGCAATCGACTGGGCTAGCCACCTGGATGAGACTAAAGTTGCAACATAAATATTATAAATTCTCTTTTTCTCTCGCTGCTGCCAAACGTGCTCTTCTCTTCCTCTTCTACCTGCCGCTCGATTTTCGCACGAAGGAGATTCGAATTTCCACCACTGCTAAAATGAATTTGATAGCCTTCTAAATATGCATTTTATTTAGCGCCCAAGGAGGTCGGCCTTAGTATTTTAAATATTTGAATTTTCAAACTTTGCATTGGTGTTCTCAAGGAGGTCGTCCAACCTTTTAACCTTTAAATATTAAACTTCTGAATTATATTTAAATCCTTTGATTTAAATATGACCTTCCACTTTTTCAAACTTTTATATTATTTAAATCCTCTTGATTTAAATATAACCTTCCACCTTAATATTTCATTTAAATATTAAAGCATATCTTTGCCTTTATGACAACTTTACCATTTCATCCTTTGAAGATATTTCTGTCTTTGACACTTTTGAAGATATCTCTGCCTTTATTTATAATGACAACTCAACATTTCATCCTTGAAGATATTTCTGCCTTGGACATCAATGACAACTCAATATTTCTAACAATAAGTCCATGGAAATAGGATCAGTTGAGTACAATGAAGGCGTTTTTTTCAGTGATTGCTGAAAGAAGGTTTGGAACAAACCAAGCTGGTTTAGTTTGGATTGAACTAGGTTTGGCTGAACCTGACAACTATGCTATACCCACTTAGAAAAGGTACAAAATATTAGAGATGGATGTGAAGTATTATTTAGGTTAGCAGGCGGGCCAAATAGGCATCCTCTAGTGGACTAGGACATTTGCACTTTCCCAAGGAACAAAGGAAGTCTAGGCATCACATATTAGAACCCAAGATATTATTATTGTAGTAAAATGGATAGCTAGGGCAATGTTTAGAAAAGGTCCACTACATAGCTAGGGCAATGTTTAGAAAAGGTCCACCACAAGTTTTAATCAGATGCCAAGTAATGAAACGTTACTACACTCAAGGAATAAGGCGCCCATTCAAGATATGTCATATAATATGTTAAACAAAGGCATTCAAGCACTTGGGTTCACGACGTCTTAGGATGATTTGGATTGCATGGCAAATTGTGGTAGCAACCATCTTGACTTATAAATTATAAGGGGTCAGGAATACATGGGATTTGGAATTGAGGCCTATTTGGACTTTATCTTTCCCCTAGGCCAAGTTGGCTTCTTACGTTGTTGCACTAGAAAAAGATATGCAAGGAAACATGGTTTTTTATTTTTATTTTTATTTTTGTGGGGAGGGGGGATCTTTAGATTATGGATCAACAATGATAGAACATACAGAGAGAATTCAATTGTGCTAAGAACTTGAAATTTGCCTTTCTAAGCTTTAAACTCAAGGCCTGAAGGGCTTACCTCAGAGAGTTGAAGTGGAGTAATAGAAATCCATAATTTAATTCTATAATTATTAGAGAAAATACTTATACAACAGAGCAAAACATATTCTGCCACTGCACCATGTTTGTGAACACAAGAAAGATGACTAAGGAAATTTTGGTTTAAAACACGGAGTAGTTCTTTCTAATTGGAACTTTTGGGTGTTTAGTGCTTCATCAAAGTCTCAGTTAAACTAAGGCCGGCATATCCAACTTTTTGTGTGTAGTATGTGAGAGATGAATCAATAGGGCAATTCTTCTGGAAAATAGCCATCTGCTAAGACCTTTTGGGCATGGCTGCATGCAGAATTCATTTACTTATTCTTCTATCTTGTTGATATCCTACTTTGGAGAAATTTGAATAACCAGAGAGAGTCAGAAAGAGTCATGGCATACGGTAAGGTTGTTTGCTATATATTCCCTTTAAAAGAAATAATGCAAGGCGACTTTTCATGAAGATAATTCCTCATTCTGCTAATGAAAGTCAAACTTTTTTTTTTTTTTTTTTGGAGGGATTAGGCCTATGTTCCCTAGGGACATGTCCCTGATCCTTGGTACCCTTAGGGACTTGTCCCTGCCATGATGAGGACTTTGGGACATAGTTGGAACATCTTGAGCCATTTCCTTATAAAGGGGACAGAATGGGGATGTCCCCATTGTTTCGCCTTCATCCTTTTGGGGACATTTAGGCATTGCCATGAGCTTAAAAAACCACAATAACACTAACCTGACCTAGTCAAACCCTAAAAGTCTCCCATTTGTTTGGCACAATGTCTGCTTTTGCATACTTAAAAATCATGACTCTTGCTCTTTTGCACAATTTTGATTTGGAGCACTTCCCTATTCAGTTTGTTAATGGAAATTTTGTGGTCTCTTGAGGGGTGCTTTGCAGACCATTACAACTTTGTAGAGCAATTGATATGGCAATTATCTAAAATTTGAATGATAAAAAGTGAAGTGTTCTTAATGTCCACGAGGCCAGAGGTCATATGGGACAATCCTTGTGGAGGATGTTGTTTATCCAACCAAACTCCTGTTATTGGAGCATGGTGTACAACCATACCACTTGCCGGATTCGAACCTTGGACCTCCTATTTCGGAATTCCAAATTCTTCACTGTTAGGCCCACTCAAGTTGTAAAGAAAACTGCTAGTAAAACTTTCAACAATATAAATAGCATCAATCATTGAGGAGCTAGTCACAACATCATAACACCCATGATGGTAACAACGTGTGCACTCAAAGTGGGGATGTTTATTACATCATGGTAAATTTCAAATGAAAACTGGCAGGAGGAAAAAAGTGAAGGAAATGGGGTCTCATTTTTTTATTAAATTCAATAAATATACCACTTAAGGTACTTTCAATATTTTGAGTCTACGAGTGTAGGATGTTCGTACTAAATTATACTTAAAAATACAAGAAGCAAGAGTTGATTGTAATGTGTCTATTGTTGCTATTAGTATTATATCTTTTTTTAAAGTTTCAGAACATCTGCCCATTTCTGACAGGATTTGCGTGTGCCCTCCACTTGTCCCATTTTCATGTCCCCTTGTTTTGTCATCCTTTCCCTTGAAAAGGTGACTGAGTGGAACATAGGATACAGCTATGCACCCTAAAGTGGGAATAAACTATTTTCAGAAGTACATAGATTCTTTTCCCCTTGGGGCAAAATCCTAGAGGTTAACCTTTCCCGCTTTCAAAGGACAAAGTTTTCTATGAAATTTCAATGCTGAACTGATGTAGGTCTCATGCATTTTTTGGTGTAATGTAAGATGCATTTCTTTAGGGAAATATTCCAAGATCATTTCAAAACTATTCTTTGATCCTCTAAGATTTATGATATTAGGCTCTTTACCCAAGATATATATTTTTTTCCTTCTGTTCTCGCCCTCAAAGCAAATAAGATGTTTGATACCTTATCCCTGAAGGAGGTGAAGATTGTTGTGTGGGTAATGAAGGATGCATAAACTTCTTATGGAGATGGTTTGCATATTGAGTTTTACAAGGCTAGGTGGGATACCATTGTATGGATGTTTTATGTATTAAAAGGTATGATAAAACCCTTTAGCTCTAGAATTCTTGGAATCCAGACCAATGTGGGGATCCAAACCTGAGTGTTCAAATAGAAACATGATAGGAGATTGTTACCCCACTACCTTACTGAATGCTGCATCTGAAATTATTACTAAGTTTTGGTTAGAAAATTGGGTGGTATCACTTCTAAAAACAGAAAGAACTGATAAGATGTCTTATTATATTGTAGATAATCATGTTTCTGTTTGGGAAGCCATTGAATGTGCCAATGAGACAAGTCAAAGGGTGCTTTGCTTGAAGACGGGTTATAATAGTCTATGATATAACAAAGCAATTTGATAAACTTGTCCTCAAGCCCCTCTACCTTATGTTAATTCGACTCACTGATCAGTCTATTTGCAAGGTACTCCTAGACGGCAGAATCTACATTTCCATTTAATGCCAGGGAGATGCTTACAACCAATTTTTCTGACAACTCAACATCTCTTCTGCTATAATAACTATCGTTGGTTTGACTTCTTTATTAAAGGAGCTACTTATAAGAACCGTCTTGGTTTTTTCTGGTAAGAAACCTCAGGGCAGTAAAAGGTGAGTATCCTGCATGTTTGAATTGACTGGTACTGGTGCTTATGCTCTTCTTAGCATTTAGAGGCACTTCTCTCTCTCTCTCGCTCTCTCTCTCTCTCTCTCTCGTGCACATGTGCGCACTTGCGTGCACACACACTCACACACATGCATATACATATATACAGGTGCATAGTATTGTATTTTTTGATCCTTTGACCTAAAGAAGTTCCAATATGAACTTTTTGTTTTGCATTTTTGAAGACTTTCTATTTTTATCTTTCATTTTTTTGGGATTTATATCTCATATAAGTGAAGTTAGAATAATTGAATTCTTTTATGCACTATTCATGGAGACTGTTATTCCCTTGACAAAATCTGCCTCTCCAGAATGGCAGGTACGACTCTTCTGAGTGTTATTCCTATAAAATTGAGAAAGAGGTGAAGGATAATCCTGGAGAAGCAAGAAGAATAGCTTGCACGAAGTGTAATAAAACACATAGGTGGATATACACAAATAGAGCCAAATCACGGGCAAGATGGTGTCAGGTTTGATATTTTAGTTAGCTTCCTTTGGAATAAAATGTTAATTTTAGGTAGTTGGAAGTTTGTTTTTCCTAATAAAGCAAGCTATATTGTATTTGCGAAACTTATCTACAGCATACTTTTATTTCATCAGGATTGTCAAACTTATCATCAGGCAAACAATGGTGATGGATGGATGGAATGCTCTGGGCATGTATTGTTCTTAGGACATTCACAAAAGGTACATATGCTATTCAAACCACAAGTTTCCTTTGTTCAGGCCATGCTTAATATTATATGTATTTAATACGTGAATATTAAATCAAGTAGTTTTTGGTATTTGTTCTTCTATTTGGGAAATGAAGTACTTCTAGGTATACTTGTGCACATAAAAGTGGGCTTGTGAGTTTTGGTGGGCTTCTATTCTTATTGAGCTAGTCTGTCAGATTCCATGCTATTCAGTTGCAATTGGTTTGCCACTTTCTTTTATCACCAACTAACCAGTGCATTGGTTTGCACTTATCTATTCAGCTAAGAAGCCATGCCAAGGGAAGAAGATAGACTGATAAATTATGATTTTAATCTTCTGTCTGTCATATCCAAATTTGATCTGACAGATCAAGTATGGAATTTATTTGAGACCAAACTGAGCACTTCAGTGTTAACTATTTCTGGACATTCAACTTTATGATATGTGTATATTTGCATGGCAAAAAAAGGCTGGAGGTACTATAAATCTCTCTTCAAGCCAATAACAGACTAAAGATTTGATAGTGTACTGTCTTCAAAGATATAGCTGAAAATTTAATATAATCCAAGCTAGTCATCAATGCAGGCCAATATTCCTAGAGACCATTCAATTGTTTAAGAACTGGAGAGCTGGGGGTGGAAGCACCCCCTTTTTTTCTTATGAAAGTGTCAATTTCCACACTTCCAATTTGTTTTCTTGTTCTACTGCGGTGAAGGGGTGGGGTGGAGAGGAGGGTGGAAGAGGGCCTAAGTTGCTTGCAATTTGCAAGCAAGAACTCCCACACTTACAAAATGGGGACAAATAATTTGGAGGGGAAAATTCAAAATATACATACACTCTCACTCTTTTTTTTTCAATGAGTTTACAGTTACACATGTTTTTATGAGGGATCATGGTCCCCTCATACTGAGTGGGGTTTGAACCTTGGACCTCTCAAAGAGAAGCCAAAGCCCTTACCACTGCAGTAAGCTTGCAGCTTTCCATACACTCTCACTCTTACATCAATGGATGTCTAGAATTAACTTTATATGAAATCCTTATCCTATGGACATATAAAAGCTAAAAAGGTCCCCGTTGCAGCAGTATGAGCTGCCTCACCCTGTCTACAAGAGGACTTCCCAATACCTAGTGAAGCAAAGGAAATTTTGAAGTCAAGATTCCATGTCCCCTTCCTTCCAAGGCCTTTAGTGTTTCTTGTTTTATTTTTTTAATTTTTAATTCTAGGAACTTTTGGTTACTTATAATAAATGCAGTATATATTTTATTGATTGAATGAAGTGATTTACATCAGGCGTACGATTTTTTATTTTTAAAATTGGTTATATGGGATTGAAATGACCCCACTCAATATGGGACCCACCCATATTACATCATGACCACATAGTTGTATTACAATAGCTTGATAATTATGCATGTATCACTTAGCAAGATTTGAACCTGGTCTCCTTGAAAATCGATGAATTTAACCAGTTGAGTTCATGCCATTTGATGCACATTTGACATACAGTTGCATTGAGGAAAGTCAATGAATTTAACCAGTTGAGTTCATGCCATTTGATGCACATTTGACATACAGTTGCATTGAGGAAAGTCGATGAATTTAACCAGTTGAGTTCATGCCATTTGATGCACATATGACATACAGTTGCACTGAGGAATTTCTCTTTTAGTGAAATCAAGGAAAGAAAGCATTTGAGCCCTATCACTGAAAGAGAGAGAGTCAACATTGTTGTCAACTCAAAATGTCGTGGTCTCTCATTGCAGTGGCTGGCTGCACCTGACACTCGTGCCTCGCGTAGAGCGACACAACGGGTAGTTTTGAGATCGTGGGATGCGGCTCAGAGGATTGCCTCCTGGGTTTTTTACAAGGTTGGCTCCTTATAGGATGTGATCTTCAACGCTTGCCTATCTAACTAGCTTTCGTACACAAAGGAAAAGGGAAAGAAAAACTACAGGAAATAGAACAACGAAAAGTAAAAGTCCTAAGCTAACTGGGGGCGATGTGCCAAGATCATGATAGTTTTCTACATAACAGTGGGATTAAATGAACACGTGAATCATTTGCCAACAACTCAAAGTGAACACTTTCTCTTATAGGCATGAATAGTTAAGCACAATCACATATAAGAAATGTGATAGAAAAGCAAGTAGTCACAACTCCTTATACATGCACATATAGACAAGAAACGAGACAGAAAGGCGAGTAGTCACAACTTCTTATATATATGTATAACAGAAATTACAATCATGCCAGAAGAGAGGGCTCGAAAGCTTGCCTACAAAACGACTCAAGGATTGGGTCTAGACTATTATACAAAAGAAAATGAAAGGAGAGTTACAAGGCTTGGCAATAGGCACCAACAAGCAACTAACAAATGCTTTACAATGCATACTGATCTACTATTTATAGACCAAACTGGGAGACTCCTCCCTCGAAAACTTGTGCAGGAATCAAACATATGCCTTTATTGATATCTGCCGGCTGTACCTGCATTACGTCATTTTAGCCCTTCGAGGTCTCTGGATCTGGAATCATCAATGCCAAATGATTCTGAGCCTTTGGATGTGCAACTGTTGTTGATATTTTCGACTACCTCCCTAGGGATCCAGGAGATTGAGCAGAGGCACCTACTATAGTGAATGTTATCAGACTCGAGGGTGGTCTTGTTGCGGCTGCCATGTTTTTGCCTTCAATAGGCCAACCATTCTCCTTGGATTATCGAGCCCAACTGGTGCTGGTAGGTGGTCTAGGTCCTTTAGCAACTGCTCATATGATGAGCTCAACTACTTTTATGGGAGTTTGTGCACCAACAATAAAGTCTCTGGGGATCAGTTGTTGTGAGTTGCCGCTATTATCACTGTTTACCCCTTGCAAACCTGCCATGTCGGACTTCTTTCCTTCGCTGGCCACTTCTGCAATCTTATTAGAATGTTTACCCTCTATCTCAGAATATTGCCTCCTCTTGCTCTGCCCTCATTCTTTGTGGCAATGCGGGCCGTTTGATTCTTAATTGGATAGTCCGTGGAACTTTTGCTCCTTGTCTTGCGTCAGACTTTTAATAAAATTCCACGGTTTATTGATTCTTCAGCAGAAAGTCTGCAGGGCTTCTCCTCCCGTTTCTTCATCAACATCTTTTTGAAGACCCGACCCTTGGAACTTTTATCGCCTTTCGACCTTTGGAACTTTTATCACCTTCTGACCTTTGGAACTTTTATTGCCCTCTGTCTTCAGAAATTCCTCGAAACTCCACTAGCCATTGATTTTGACTCTAACAGCTTACAAAACTCTGTTCCTTCATCATCCATCTATGGAGCTTTTTGGGAAATATTTCAGGCCGTTGATTTGTGATTGGACTGTTCGCGGAACTTTTGCCTTATGCTTTTGGTCGGAAATTTAATGAAAGTGCACCAACCGTTGATTGCAATAATCCGATGGAAATCAAGCCACTCCGCATTCATCCAACGACTCATTCTCCACTTCCCACCTGTTATACCTCCGCTTAGACCATCTTTCAAAAATTTTTTAAGGCAAAATTTTCTAAGTGTAGTGAAAGTTCAGTGCAAGCATCTTTATGAAACCTAGTAACGTTGGCTTGAATGAGCATGGCCAAATCTCAATTGAATAGCTTCAAATCTTCTAGTCTCTAAACAAGGACAAACCTTGGAAAGTAGATTTGCACCGTATTTCCACAAAAAAAAATGAATAGCAATTAGCTGAAGTAATTTATATTTCTCTTTCTTTTGGCCATGCTTCTTCCTGAAGAGCTCCAAGCCGAGAAAATGGAATTCAGCTTGAACCCACAGACGAAATCTTCTAGCTGCATTATATTTGACTGAAGACATCCATCAGTGTCTCTTCATGACCATGCCGAAAATAGGAGTTGGAAGAACCATCTTTTGTAGATGAGAAATATGATCTCGTTCTCACCCTTGATAAAGAAACAATTATCTGAAATCTTTGTGTTTAAAAGGAGGATCATGCTTTGCAGGTGGAATGACCTCTCCTTTACCATCTAACATCTGTGCCAACTCTCCACAGTGGTATATTCCTATGTTTGGAATTTCATTCCACTATAGAACCTGGTTTTCCACCTTTTATTCATTTGAGTGGCAATGGAAAGAGAGTGTCTCAATTGAGCATACAATTTTTTTGTAATATAACTGGGAAAGATGTTTACGTTTGACCATAAAGAGAGTGTTTCAATTGAGCATACACGTTTTTTAAATATAACTGGGAAAGATGTTTATGTTTGACCATATCCAATCTCACTGGTAATGTCCTGAGCATTGTAACTGTCACTGCAAAAAACAGCCTTCTAGGATCATTTTACAAAGCTCTTGAAATTCTTCTTTGGTGTATTTTGCACTTTGCTGAGACACAAGGTAAACATTAATATGAATTTAGAGAAGGTCTTCTGTTGTTGTTGCTGCAAATGATGCCACAAATGCCCTCTCGTCAAATTCTCCTTGCTGTTCTCTCTTCATCATTGCAATGGCCAAAGAATTGAATTAAATGGAGAAAGAGGGATTTTGTGAAAACCACAGCAGGGTTCTAAAAAACGATTTAAGAAAAAAAAAAAAAAAAATTGTTGTGGTTTGTTCTTTGTTTTTCTTGTTTCTTGTTTATTATTTCATTTATTTTTTCTCATTCTTTTTCTGGTAAGGGGTTGCATGAGTCCCTTTAATAAGTCTTTTTTCCCTTTGGAAACATGCATCTTGGGGCCAGAAGTACCTGGGAATCATGTTTGCAAAATGGGACACATGGGGGAAATGTTTCTGTTGTGTTTCTCCTCTTTCCAATGCAACTCCCATTTTGAATATGTTTGAGGCCAGAAACTAAGGGAGGGAATATTTCCTGGAATCTAGAGTAAGACCTTAAAGCTTAAAATCACCATCTTTCACTCTAGAAGAAACAAAATTGGTACAATCTCAGGTATCAAGAAAAAATTGTATTTGGATCCTCATCTGACATGCTTGTCACTTTAGCTCATTAACCAAAACATATGGAAAAGAAAGCTCACATAGGGCTATCAAAGAATCATAAAATTGACAAAAATTGAAGGTGCATTTGGAGAATTACAAGAGCCTGGACGAAGACCAAAAGCTTGCATATGAAGTCCCTCAAAAGCCTTTCTAGGACATCAGGGTCATTAAGGCTTGAAAAACATGAGTAAAGAACTCTCAACTAGAAACATTCCAGTCATTCATTTTAATGGCGATGTGTGCTATGCTGCTTGATTTGAATGAAGACGATACATAGAACTCTCCAAAGACTCCCATGGATTTTGTGTTCCAGCCTGAAACATGTCCTCACCTAACAATGAAGCTAATATTTGCGTAAAGACAACGGAGGGAATAGTCGTAGCACAAAGACCCAAAAATATGCCTAAATTGGGACACAAAGCTAGAAGACGAAGATCATGTAATATGAGATAATCATTCATTATAATCTAAAGTTATATCTATACATTCAATATTTAATCATGATGACATTAAGAAATCAAAGCTAGTGAAATTTAGGGAATTTTTTTTGTCTTTTTGGCTCATTGGTGTTTGATGCTAGCCGCTCTTTGCATCCTTCAAATATTGCCCAGCCAGCCCCTCTAATCTGGGCCACTCTCCCATTGACATCATCAGATATTGTACTGGTTGTAGGCAAGCCAATCCAACCAGACCCAACAGGCAGATGTGGTGCCATCTCAGGCACCGCCTCAGTGAGTTAACAAGTTCATTTGTATTGTACATAAGTTTTGTTGTGTGTTGATCAAGGAATTACAAGTGTTAAGTGTTGTTTTGAATTGTCATTTTGTATATGTTACGGGTTGTCGCATGTGCAGCTGAACGTAATAAGGCAACATGTTTTGTCTTGTGTGATTAGTTTGCAATTCAGTTTGTAGTTTGGTATGAGGGTGATGGTTGGGAGTTGTAACCGTCCACCCCCTCTTTCATTTTGTATATATTCCATATGAGAGTAGTCAAATGGTAGTGTTATAGTGTTCTATTCTTGCATTGCTGAATCATTGTCTGTTGTTGTGCTGTTGGTATCGATAGTGAAGACGAGAGACCATCTTGTAGGGTTGTGACAAAGAGATCATGTTGCTATAAGTGATGTATGTCAATTGCACATAATGGAAAGGTTTCTTCATACAATTGCTGTTCATTCCTCATTGCATGTTTCTTTGATCTGTTTTCTCTGATTGTTTCACTGGTTAGTTCATGGTGATTGGTGATGACAACGAGGACCCTTGTACTAACATGCTATTGCAGATGAGTCCTGTTCTGGCTTCTAATCATGGTTTTAATCAGTCTTTTTGTCCCTGCTTATGATTGGGTCTTTGGTTCACATGACTGATTGAACGTTTGTACTGAATGCTCTTATATTTCTTGACATGATATTGTACTTTTGGCAGCTGCGGGGTTCATCCTCTCTGTTTGACTGTCTTATTAATTTTGCTGTATTTTTTATTTGGTTTTGCAGCGCATTTTGTGGCTTCCAACTGCTATTTGCTATAATTTGTGCTTTATTCCCGTTGACCTACTTTAGTCCTTCATAAAATTTTATAATAAATGACAATTATTTAGAATTTTGTACTTGTTAAATTATTTCTTTGACTGCATAAGCCAAGTGATAGTACAGATCAGCTTGTATGTTTTTATGTAAGTTTGAAGAGATCTTTGCATCATGGATGCCAAAGCCTAAAACAACATCTTTCTTGTTCGTAGATATGGGTTCAAGTTCAACATCTTCATTTCATCATGGACATTGTGAGCACATAGAATCTCATTTCTGAGATGCTTTTCGAGGCTTGCACATTACCACTACACCTTATCCATAGTCATACACCATCGGTTTGCTTCAATTCAAGATAAATGCACATCATTTGGTACTGTAGACCATAGTAGCAAAACTCGGACTCGACTCGGACTCGGAAAGTTCGACTCGGGAGTCGGCAAAAAAACTTGGCAAGACTCGGTAAAAACTCGAAAAAATGAAAAAAATGAAAAAAATGAAAAAAATTCACATTTTATTGAAAAATAAGTTTTTTCATGAATATTACTTATTAGTATATTCTAACACACTTACTCAACACTCAGCATTGTACAAATAAGAAATTACCAAGAGGAAGGATGGTAAGACCCCAAGGTCTTACTATAAAATTATTAACAAAGTAATGTAAATATAATCGCAGGCCACTCAAAGGGGGCTCCCTTGTAATCGCTTTGCCACTATAGGGGGCTCCCTCCTTAGAATCTATGCTTATTATTCTTCTTCTTGGATGATTTGATATGGATGGCCAACCTCATATATATATCTAACCTAAAGCTACGTTGGTGAAGAGACATGATGGTTCACGTATGAAGAGACGTGATGGTTCACGTTATGAAGGGTTGTGATGGTTCACTTTATAAGTTAATAATATAATAATTAAATGATTAATAATACTTACTAATACTAACTAATAATGTTAGGATTGAGGATCCTAACATGCCACCCTCCTTAAAAAGAGCTTTGTCCTCAAAGCTCAAAGTGAGAAGCTTTGTCCTTTGTTTTCCAATAAGGATTTGTGTAAGTTCTTGGACTCTTTTAATGGCATCCTTTCGTAGGCAGGGATATTGAGAAGGATGAAGCATTAGCGGGGGGTTGCCAAGAACAATAGTAGAATCTTCCTTAGGAAAATCATGATGACGATGGGAGGGCAACCCTTGGGGTTCCTTAAATACTTTAGAATGATGCATCAAAAGTGATGGTAATGATTTCATATCCTTTTTTGGTAGAGCCAACGGAGAAGGAGTGTGTAGTCACTCTGTGTTGGTTCCGAATAGGTTTGGTCATATGGCAAGAACTTACTATTGGTGAGGAAGGTATGTGTAGGTCTTGTAGAGTGCATGTTTGGCTAGCATTTATCACTTTGGGTATGTATACCTCATCCTTGCTTGGTACATAAATCACTTCTTGCACATCGACCTCATTGTCTTCATTGTGGTGAGTAGGTGCATTGGTCGCTTCGGACACAACTACCTCATTTGCTTGCTCTATGGAGAGATAGGGATCAACTTCCTTCAATAAATACAATGTTAGTGTAGCACATTTATGGTGGGGCCCAAATTGTTCATCACAATTATCACAGAGTCCTTTTGCTCGTCGTTCTTTCATCTCCTCAAAGCTAAGATGTTTAATTCGTAAAGTTCGATTAGATTTGGGGGTTGTGTAAGTGCTTTGTGCCCTTCCATTATGCATAGGTTTGAGAGCGATGTAAGTGGTCGACGATTTTTCCATAAGTGGTTTCCCTAATCGTTGTTGTGCATTTATTTTATCTTCAACTAATTTTGCCAATCCATAGGTCTGCATCATGGTATAGGGATTGAACCTTGTCACCTCCATTCTAATTTCCTCTTTTAATCCTCTAATGAAGCCATTGATGAGAATTGATTCATCCAATCTTGTGTCGTGTTTGGTGATATCCTCAAACCGAGTTTGATACTCACGCACAGAAGTGATTTGATGAAGATCTTTGAGCAAATACCACATGGTTGGATCCCACATGGCTCTGATACCAAATGGTAAGACCCCAAGGTCTTACTATAAAATTATTAACAAATTAATGTAAATATAATCGCAGGCCACTCAAAGGGGGCTCCCTTGTAATCGCTTTGCCACTATAGGGGGCTCCCTCCTTAGAATCTATGCTTATTATTCTTCTTCTTGGATGATTTGATATGGATGGCCAACCTAATATATATATCTAACCTAAAGCTACGTTGGTGAAGAGACATGATGGTTCACGTATGAAGAGACGTGATGGTTCACATTATGAAGGGTTGTGATGGTTCACTTTATAAGTTAATAATATAATAATTAAATGATTAATAATACTAACTAATAATGTTAGGATTGAGGATCCTAACAAAGGAGCATATTCTAATAGCAAGCTAGTAATTTTGTTTTATAATTTTTTTTTTTTTTTTGATACATAGGGAGTTGGTTACATCCACACTATTTTTAGTAACTGCCAAGTGCAAGGTTCAAACTACAAGGACTGCCCCCAACAAGCCTATACCACCTCATTATTTTATAACCCGGTATGAAGAGGACCATCGGTCACTCGAAATTCATACCATCGTTGTCGGTCTGGCGTGCACTCAGAGGATTCGGAACAGACTATGACCTTTGCAGGCATGACCACTTTGGTTTATAAAATTATAAATAAATAATATAATGATAAAATAAACTTAATATATAAAGTTCAAAAACATTATTAACATTTTACAAAACATTAAATAATAATAAACTTTACTATATGACGAAATCACCCTGACTTAGTCCACCATGTTTAATAAATAAAAATTTCAAATACCATATTTAATAGAGAAACCATGGGACGGAATCACCCTAACTTAGTCCACCATGTTTAATAAAATAAAATATTCAAATACCATGGTTAATTATAATCGGTGGGTTGTCTAGATTCGATTTCCTAGATGGTTGGTTGGGATCTATTAACTTTACTTTTATTAAAAGGTTCTTGAGAAAAAAAAATTGAAAAAAAAATTCTTCATATATTAATAAAGCTAATATTTAATCATAGCCATTTTTCCGGTTTTAGAATGGGAAGCTGTTTTTTAAAACTGCTTACCAAAATTCAAGGTAGAAGCGACATTCATTATTCTGGGGGAGCTTCGTGCGTAGAAATTGTTTCGTTGGCAGTCGAGGGTTTCAGAGCGAAATAAATTATCGTTTTTAATTTTTTTCCATTGTCGCGTGGTGGTGTGTATTGGCTGCAATGGCAACGGTGGCAGTGACGGCGACGGGAGAGGGTGCATTGAAGGAGAGAAAAGAATATGGAAGAAAATGAAGGTGCAAGAACTGCACGACGAACTTTCTATAAGAGGTCTCAGCACTGGCGGCCTCAAGCCTTCCTTGATCGAACACCTCCAAAACTCATGCCATTCTCCGCCCGAACCGCCACACCCCACAGGACATGCATACGTGCATTCTGAAGCGGTTCTCATTCCCAAACAAGATGCGGATGATGTATCCATCGGAGAAAGATATATTTGTATAAAAATAAATTATAATTGAGGGATAAGCATTCTCAAGGTTTGAGAAGCAAAATTGCACATTCTCTCGTTAATATAATAAACAAAGATTTCAGCATCTTGTTCGTGATTGTGCACTGGCCAACGTGGATGCTTAAGTCGTGGAGCATCATCAACACTTAACCTCCCTAGACGTAATTTTTTTTTTTTTTTTTTTTAAACTTCCATTTTTTTTGGGCCAGCCGAGTTCCGACGTTGGGACTTGGGAGTCCGAGTCGGATTCGGACTCGGCCGGACTCGGAGGAGTCCAGAAAAAAAAGGAGTAGGAGTGGGCTTGGCTTGGCTGAGCCCACTCGGACTCGGACTCGGCCGAGTACTCGGGAGTCCAAAAGAGTTTGACTACTATGCTGTAGACTTTATTACATCATAAAGCTTTCGAAGGACAGTCATTTGCAATGTGGTCCCTTTGGATATTTGAGATGATTTTGTAATTGTTCAGGTGGGAGAGGCATATCATCTACACAAGTCAATGCCATAGCTTTTCATCCTATTTATTGGTGAACAATGCTATTAAGTGCCATTCTTGAAGGTATGTTTGACCAGCATCAAACAGTATCCTATGTTAATCATTCACTGGATGAGGGCAAAATTTATTTTGTAGTTTGGGTCTTCTCCACTATATAGTCTGCCAAGTAGAGTCAACATAATGTGCTCCATATGAACATGCAAACATTTTCAAATCACTGTCCAGTGTCCCTCTCCATTGTTAGGTGAAACTCTTAATAGTCATTAGACCATGATCTCTTCTTGCAATTGTTCCTTTTGGTGAATGAAGCATCAACAACAAATTCAGCAGTTGCTTGACAAAGTCCTAATAAGACTCAGTGCATCATTGTGTGGTGGTCTTGTTCTCGCTGTAAAGATGGATGAATGGGGACACTATGCATAGATTATTGCACCTTGAATAAGATAACAACCAAGAACCGCTATCCTTTAGTCTGAATAAACAATCTTGGTGATAGCCTTCATGGTGCCACATACTTCAGTTGAATTGATTTGAAGACAAAATTTCATTACTGGTTAACATTATGGAAGACCACTTTCAAGTCCAAAGCTTTTTATGAACATCTTGTAATGCTTTTTAGCCCCACAAATGTCTTGGCTATATTCATACGCTTGATGAACTTGTTTAGACCCTTTATTGATCACATTGCTGTCTTCCATCTTGGTGACAATCTCATTAATAAAAAGATGCTGGTAGTGCATAGATCAAACAGGTGTTTCATAACCTTTGCAAACACAAGATCTGATTCCCACCATGGGGCCTAGGATGTGGTGGTGTGAAGGACAACTCCCTAAACCTGCTTGTGTTGCCACAAAGTTATGCTTCGGAGTCGTGCGGCAAATACAGGGTACAACAGTCTTCCTCACAAGAATGCAACTTTATTTACAAATAAGGCATTTGTAAATATTCCACAGAATACAAGGCCCACATAGCCATGTTGACAACAGTACAAATGCTTAGTATTGCAGAAATGAAATACAACATACAACACAAAAATATAATTTCATTATGAGTAGATAAAGAAACATACACAATGGAAATGACTTACAAATACATATGGATGCACTGCACATAGCATGTATCCTGCACAAACCAACTATCTGCATTACATCATGCTCTGATCAAGTGACCCATAATGACTTGCCTTGATCAGCATTGACCAACATGATACCTCAACAAACGATTCTACCAACTTATAAGCATCTTCTGATCAACTTCACCAACCTATATGCATCTATACACCAAGGTAGATGCATACTTAAAGGTATTATGGGACCGGTAGGCAGTTGGCAACAACTGAACTACCATTGAACTACATGTGTACATTAAAAATTAAAATACTCCAAACATTGCATTATCGCAAACACATATATTGCCATATACACACTACGCAACTAGACTTATGTATGACAATTATTATTTACACGAATTGTCAATTATTCTTATTTACATGTATTGTCAATTCGTGTGCATGCATTTATGCATGCATACGTTCATATGCTTATCCATGGTACTCATGCAAACATGTCAAACCATCTGTCTACAAGCATGTGGGGTGCATGGTGCTGTAGGGCGTAGGGCACTCTGTTCTAATGCAGTGAAAGAAGTAGCATAATAAAACTTAGGCATTGCAAGGACAACCTGTATCTATAGAGTGAGAAAGGAGGAGATAGAGTAGATATGAAGATGATGAAGAAGAAGAATGAGAGCTGGAAAAGCAAAATAAGACCATAAAAAGTAGTCTAAGACAATCCTAAACTATATATAGAATGCACAACAGTTACAAAGCAGTTGGGAGGTGAAGTGATTTGGCTTCCCAACTGATCAAGAAGTAGTTTCAATGGCAGTTACAAAACTATCCATTCTGCTTCTTGTGTAGCTGTTGCCAGTCTATGAAGTGCCAAGTGGTAAGACTGGGTGAGTGCAGATGTGTCCTTGATGCCTGGCGCTGGAATGATGCCTTCTGAGCATTGCGGCATTTGGCAGTGACATGTGGAGTTGGAGTCATAGGTCTGTCTATCTGCGTGTGTTGGCACCTTAGTGGTCATGATGCCACAAGCAGGATTGGTACCACGAAGAAATTTTCCTGTGTAGGAGGAAATGGTGTTTGCCTGTCTAGTGAGAAGTCCAGATGGGCACCAAGGCTTGCAAGCTGAAAGTGCTGTGGCGTCATATCATCCTTGGAGACTTGAGCAGCCCTTGCTGCTCAGATCAAGATCTATGCTAATTTGGATAAGTCATAAGTGTTCTTTTGCTGCAAAGGACAAATACCTTAGCTACATCATCGAGTCTTATGTACAAGATCTAGACAAGACACGAGTGATTCTGAACTAGCTTTACTGCAAAATAAGTTAATCTAGACATGATGTGAGTCCCTTGTGGAGCTCAATTTCCTCGGGCTTGGCAACTTCTATTGTAAACGTGTTCTCAGCTTCTAACACATTGCTTGGCAATCAAGTCTTTTACAGTGGTGCCACACTAAAGCATATTAGAAAGTTTTTTTGATGATCTCAAATTGAAACTTTGTTTGACATTAGTGCTTACCTAATTTGATCTCTATTAAGTCTTTTGAAATCACGATCAATTCCTCTTTACACTTTACACTCATTGACTCAAACAATTATGTAGTCACATATTTTCAGGGGTGCAATTCACTGCTTTTGAACATTTGATGGACTGTATATGTTTGTGCACGTGATTAGCTTAAAATAAAGCATGAGATTGTTATCCATGAGAATAGGAATAGAATGCAAGTAATTATAAATAGGAGATAGGATTTACTTTGTTAGGAAGGTAGGGCTTGCTTTTATAAGTTAGTTGCATTATTGCATACTTTATCTTATTCAATTAAAGAGGTAGCAAGTTAGAAAACAGAATAAAGTAATATTGTAGAATAAAGCCATGCAAAAGGGTAAAGACATATTAGGTTGAGTTTTTATTTGAAGAAACTCTAGGAAGTGGGTCTAAGAATAGACATGATTCCCAGCTGTTTATTAGGCAGTCTACTCTTCCATATGGGGTGCCTCTCTTTAGTTGCATAATAACTTATCAAAAATGAGAGGTGGGTTCATTTACTAATTAGATTGCTTGTAAGTTGGTTTCATGCACCTCAGTTTGGCCTCTTTGTCTCTAGTAAGTTGGAATACCATGCACATATTAATTGGGAATTTTACCTTATTTATTTATTTTCCTTTTCTCTTTTATATTTTCGAGGCCTTAACATCAGTTTGCTCTTTTCATCATGAGAACACACATTAGGAGCAAATGTAATGAACTCTTTACACTTTGATTAGAATGTTAAGAATTTTGATGTCTTTATCCTTGTAATATCTTCTAACTTCAAGGCCTTGACCATTCTAAACTGAATTCAATTAGCAATTGAAATTGTTTTGTTTTACTTGTAGTAGAAAGATTTTTTGACACATGCAACATTGGTGGACTTGTTCTGGTAAACTTATTTGATATGTTTTTTGTGTAGATCATCCTTTCGCTTTTGACAAAACAGAAATAATTTGTTTGTTCCTCCTTGTGTTTCCTAGGTGGATATGCGAGCATACGCTTGTATAGAAAATATGGTATATGATGTGTCCGAGTGGGCTGCGTGTCAGGTAATTGGAATATCTTTTTATTTTAAGTTATATGAATAAGATGCTATCAATGAATGTTACTGGTTGGCGATGATATATATATATATATATATATAGAGGCATAATTGATCTTATATTGATCACTTTAAAAAGATTTACTTAGTATTCAAAACAATAGGTGAGAATAGTTCGTTGGACTGTCTTGTGTGGGGAAAATTTGCAAATAGCTAATGAAATTACTCATAAATTGTATCCAGTGTACATCGTCTTGTAAGTAGGGTTTTTATCATTAATATTAAATGTAATCCTCTGCACATAGTAATACCTTATGATGCCTAAACAAATTGAAACATTAGGCAAGCATTTAGATTCTTGGTTTCACATTTCCATCAGTAATATATTTTGGTGGAACTAGGATTTGTTCTTTATGAAGTTATAATCAACATGTATACTAGGTTGACAAAATCCAATGTCACATGGCATTCCTTATTTTTGCACTTACAGACCAGTTGAACCATTGGAATCTACTACAAAATTTATACACTCCACTTATAGGTCAATGAGAACATGGAAAGGTGCTTTTTCTACAAATCAATCTCTTCACTATAACTACACAGGATGAAAGTACCAAAATACAAGAAGAATACTTGACATTTGTTACCTTTTCCTATTTGGTACTATAGCAGCATAGCTCACCAGTTTGGAACACTAACTTGTTGGGCATTTGATGGCAAACTTCTCTGAGTTAGTAATAGACAGATCTGAAAGACACAGGGAAAACTTCTACAAATAAAAGGATATAAACATGATATTTACAGAGTCAGAAAGTACACTTCAAGAGCTTGTAACAGGTACTTACTGGCCAATTTGAGATGTACCATTTGACAGAAACAGAATTTGTCAAATTAGCACTGAGTTTCAGCAGAAAAGGGGTCTACTACGACCCTTTGGAAATTACCCCAGCTGTCCCGTGTTAGCCCTTAAATCAACGCAAAGAAAGTTCTATATTTGATTCTTGTTGTAGTTCCATTAATTTCCACACCAAGCTCCAAAAATAGAACTTTCCTTGTGTTGAAGTAAGAGGCTATGGGGCTTACCAACATCCAAACCATCTATAGTTAGGTCCCTGGGATTGGAACCCGATGAAAAACCTACATGGCAGCCTCCATCACACCCTAGTGTAGGAGGAATCACCCCAACCCATACACTAGCATTGATTCCCTTAAACCTTATTTGGGTCAGTTGAAGGAAGGGCCAACTGCCCTGGCTATGTTACCACAGTCCAAGGAGTTCAGGAGACTAACTCAATACTAGTTGCATTCTCGGAAGAGGCGCTTTCCCTACCCATATATGAGTGAAAACAAGCTGGGTTGTTTAGTACACTACAAAACCATATGTTTTGTGCATGTTTTTGCCCATGTTTTTTAAAGATAAATGTCTTTATTTTTTAAATGCATTAGGAAATTTTTTGCATGTAATAATGCCTCCACATCTCAAGTGTTCTGATTGATAGCACGAGGAGTGATTTGCATGTCAGGTTTTAGAGTTTATCTTGTGGCTTTTTATATACTGTGTATCGGGCCCATTGTAATGTAAGCTGTTATAGAATCAAAATATGTAGATGCCCTCCTAAAAGAAGATTTGGCAGCTTACAAAGATGCAAAAAAGAAAGATGTGCTGGCACTATTATTCAAAGTGTGTTAGATGTTTCTGCGTTGCCTTGAATTGCTTCAACAAGGAATTAAAAGGAGGCATCGGGAATTTTATAGATAGTCTATCAAGGCATTGGATCAGGTCAAATTTGAAGGTTGCAAGCCTTGAGAAAAGATTTGGAGAATTTGGTAATGAAGTAGAATTAATGTATTTTTGAATATTCTATTAGGATTATGATTTAATGAATCAATTAAGATGTGATGGTGAAGAGACTCTAAAACGTGTTATTTATGATAAAGTCTGTAGATCATTGACTCCCAAGTTGAATGGCGTGATTGTTGCCATCCTTGAGAACAAAGATCCATGAAGATGTGTTTTGCACAATGGGATCATTGGTTTCCTATGATCATCATGTTAATTCATCAATGTAAGATTTACAAAAGCCTTTTGCATTAAACAAAATAAGTGTTGATGTGGATAGTAGTTGTAGCTTATCTTCAAAACCCCAAGAGAAAAAGGGGGGGGTAGTCATCTTCTATGAGAGGTGGAGAAAGATGAAGACAAAGTGGAGGTTGTGGCCCTAGTAGAGGTGCTGATGGAAGAAGTTATAACAGAATTCACATTCAATGTCATTATTGTAAGACGTATGCGCATTGAGAAAAAGTGTGTAGACTTGAACAAAGTCAAATGCAATGGAGTAAGAAACATTATTCTGAAGGTGAAGATGAAAAATCAAAGAACATTATGTTTTGGAGTTGTAATATTGCTGAGAGAGATTCTATTTCAGATGCCTCATATCTTGATTCTGGTTGTTCAAACCACATGATAAGCAAGGAGTTGTTGGTTGAAGTAGATGAATCAGTGGAAAGCAAAATCAGTAGTGGTGATCGAAAGGCAGTAAATGTCATAGGTAAAGGAGTCTTGGCTGTTCAAACCAAGCAAGGTGAGGTTAAGAATATTCAATATACATTTCATGTTCTAGGCATGAAGCACAATTTGTCAAGTATTGGTCAATTGTTGGAACATGGTAATAGGTGTTGTTTGTTAACAATACTTGCAAAATTTTACATGAGAATAATGGGGATTATTCAGTTTTTGAAACTCAAAATGAATGAGACTAGGGTGTTTCCCATATCATTCCCTCCAACAGCTCACAAAGCATTGAAGCCTACAAAGCATAGTCACAAAGGGATGGAGACGGGTATGAGAGAGAGGGAGGGGAACACCAATTTTCAAACAATAGATATGTAGGTACTTAGAGAGCGGAATAAATAAAAAGTATTTATAATTTTAAAACTAAATTATACCAAATACAGATGATTAAAATTTAGAAACAATCAAGATAAAATGCGTAAAATTAGAGTGCCCTACATGTACTTCAAAGAAAGTAGAAACTATACTCATTTTAAAGTTTAAGTTCATAAATTGGTAGTATTAGGCGTACTTATTAATATGTGGCAACAAGTTGGCAAGCAAAAAATAAAATAAAAAGGTGATACATATCACAAGGATGAAGTTATTCATCGACAACATCAAGTCTTGTAGCTTTCTCCTCCATCTCCAAGTCCTTTGAAAGGATATTGATGGTATCAAAATGGGCCATATTTTAATAACTTGAAAAGATGACCCATGACAAGGACCTATTTCTCTTAGAAAGGAGATTTTGTCTTTGAGAATATATGAAAATCATTGAAAGTATTGTCCCCACTAAGTATTCGTCAAGACCCATGTAGACAGCATTTTATGCATATGCATATCTAGTGTCAGTCGCCACCTCATTTCCCATGAACAACCTTTTGTGCGGGGATGTCTATCTTGTCGTGCGCCCTTTATTTGAAGCACCTATCTTATCCTCCCCACATCTGCGAGCCGTTGCAAAGAACCCCCTGCAGATGACAATACAATTTTCAAAGTTGTCGCTCTTGTCATTATCCCACATTTAATGTTTCCAACAACCTGAATGACAATACAATTTTCAAAGTTGTCGCTCTTGTCATTATCCCACATTTAATGTTTCCAACAACCTGCCTTTTTGCCTATGTGTGCATAATTATTTCACACGCAACCCTTATCTATAAATACCTTTCACTTTAATCCTTTTTCAATTATACTTTCCCTCAAGTTGTGCACGACGGTTGTCTTCAAACCCTCAAGTCTTTTGCAATAGCGTCAATTGAGTTCAGTAGTTCCCTCTGGTAATGTTATGAATTTCTCTTACTAGCTAGCTTGCCTTTTGCTAATTTTATTTCCTTCATTTATTTATTAAAGGGTTTTCCCATTGGGGTTTTGCTCATTGCTCTTCTTCAAGGAGGCCCTGCACTGTGTATTAACCCTTGTATTGTTTGAAGAGTCTTTCCAATAATTCCCACAAGGTCTCGGGTCATATTTGAGAAGAGTGTTGTTTTTGTGTTAATCAACATGTAAGGAGTCCCATGCACACTTGTTTCATTTGTCAAAGTCATTGTAGGGACGTTACACCCAAGGTACTCTTGCATGTTGAAAGTTGTCTCATGCATGCATCTTGTTTGCATTCCTTCGACTTCCACCACAAGATTGCCCAAGTATTTTGTAATGCACATGCGGGTGATATTATGCAAGGATGTGATCATAAATTGGTCAATGTTTCTTTGATGCACCTTTTGCAAAGGGCCCTTATAGAGTCCTCTCGCATAAAGAGGAGCCCACTTGACTTTTCTCAAAAAGTTTTACATGGGGTTCATCGTGCAGATGTACTTGATGAATTGTGCAACTTATCTTTGAAGTGCTCTTTTGGTTATGATGCCCCACAAAAGTTTTTCCGACACCTTTAAATCCTCTCTAGTACCATACGGAGAATAGTTTGCGAACAAAGTATCTGCCCAAGTTTTTACCACGATCACTGCTCACACATAAGTTCACTCTTGCATCATGCGGAGCCCTTGTGTGGACATGGCCTCATAGATGTGACTCATCATGCACTAATTGTCCCACACATTTGTGTTCCCCCACACTCGTAGATCCACAAAAGGCCAAAACTTTCAAAAGGCTTAGCTTGCTAAGTTAGTTGTGTTGATCATTTTTCAAGTAGATTGGTGAGTTCATCCATCACTATTGGCACTCCGCCATCTTCCAAGAAGATGAAATTCAAATATTCACCACAAGAAGAAAGCATGGTGGCTTTAGAACTCTCAAAATTCACCAATACCAAAATGGCAATGGGTGATTATGAGACTTTGGAGAGTGATATCTTTGCTCAAGTAGAGAGATAGCAAGTCGAGGTACTCAAAGATTGCCAAAGTTTCAATTTTCGAGGCCCGTAGTTAGTCATTTTTTGTGTGGTGCATTAGGATTGATCGATTGGTAATCTTGTTATGATCAGAGCTAAATCTTTTTGCCTTTATCAAGCCATCAATGGTTAAGTTAGTATTTGGGCTTGATAAACCAGTTGGATACACGGTAGTGATGACCAAGGCGAAAACAACTTTGGCATGGGAAAAGAATCAAGAGAGTCAATCTTAAAATTTGTTGGAAGGAATTGGTTGCAGGTCCCCAAGAGGAGAAATGTCTACATTATCGTAAAGGCTCCTAAAGCAAATTTCAAGGAGGAAATTGGCGACGCAATTGTCCTTGTCAACCAGACTGGAGGGGAGCACAAGTCTTGACATTTTAAGACTTAGATGTTCCCATTCTTGAAATTTATCTAAGGATAGGAAAGCCGTTGATTGGGCCTATGTCATTTGCCAGGAGTTGATTTGTCAACTAGCCAATGTCTTGACAACCAGGTCATATATGACCTCTTATTTGGTATACATTCTTTTGAAATTTTTCCCAATGGGGAAGATTTGGGAATAAAAAAGAAAATAGATCAGGGGCTTCTAGTGCCTCAATGTTATCCATCTTTTCATGCAAATAATTGGATAAAAAGGGAACTTTCATTCACGATAGTTTCTTGAGACATTTTTGAGATCCTTTTTGGAGAAAAGATCATGAGATTGTCAAAGGAAGCAATGAAAGCAACACACTTCTATGCTATTTGGTATGTGCAAGATGCAACACATTCATACATTCACGTGCTTGGAGATAAGCAAGCCAATGGTGCTTTCCATTAGGCTCACTAATGATCTAGTCCTTAGGGAATTCTGCTAACAGATCCTTCCTTTTGACAAGAAGGTTATTGGAAATCACCTTAAGGGCTTGGTGGAATTTCCTTTCACTATTGGATACTACAGTTGCAAGTCCTCCAAGGACTTAAGCAATTTAGAAGGAGAAATCCAATAGTTCCACTTCTTAGCCATTACAAAGGAAGAACTATGACCGAAGAGGGGTGGTAAAGGCATCCTATCCAAAAAAGGACCATGTGTCAGCTGATCATGAACTTGTAGATGAGGACCTTTGGGCAAAATGCGAAGGAGATCAAGGAGTTCGTGACAGCAGAGGCAAATTGATCCTGAAGGCAAAATGTTGATCCCCACAAAAGAAGCTTTTGAAGGGTAGTTTTCCTCTAAGGATGAGGCAAAAGCTAATATGGAGGTCTAGGTGATGGGAGTTGGTATTGCAGGAGATGACCCACCCATCATTCACAAGAACGAAGAAGTAGTCAAAGGAGTTAGAGCTCCAACAGTATTTGAAAACACAACAATCCCCATAGCAATCTTCTTCGAAGAAAGATCCACAAGGGATACTTGTAACCATTTCAGCTGTTGGCGGAGGAAGCGAAGGCGATGGAGATGATGATGACAATGATCCAACAAGGAAGAAACGAAAGCCAACATCACTTGAAAAGGGTAAAAAGAAGAAACAAAAGAGAAGTGAAGATAAGGAGAAGGTTCCCAATGACAGTGCCAACCCCACAAATGGTAAAAGAATGGAGGTAGGAGGAGGAGGCTAACAAGAAGGCATTGGCCTTAACAAGACAACACCAAGGCAACCATGATGACTTTTGGGCACAAATATTGAAGGAAGACCAGCATCTAGAGAGAAGAAAAAAGGAGACTGATCTTTCTAGCTTGTTTGATGATGTGCTGGTGGATTCAAAATAGAAGAGATTGAAATCAAATTTTGCATACAAGAGATGTAAAAAGAATTTGACAGGGAAGCAAGTTGTCCTAAAATCAGACACCATTTGGCAAAATCTGGCAGGAGGGGACTTTGACGTCATCACACATGATTTATCCACTTTGGATATCCAAGGAAACATTGAACTTCTAAAATTGGCGTACAAGTTAACAAAAGACAACATCTGGGATTTGGTGACCAGGAATGCAAAGCTTGAAGCTGAAAAGGAACGCATGAAGAAGCTCTTTGCCAAATTTGGAGTGATAAGGATAAGGAAGGATGACATTGGAACAGCCGAATCTGAAACACATTGGCCTGAAAAAAGTGGAAAAGTCTATGACCCGATTGAACAAATCTCTAAAGCAATCGAGGAGGAAAAGGAAACCCTAGTAGTTGAAGAACAAGAAGATATAGAGGAGACTGCCATGGATCTCGACAAAATCTATAACATTGCTGCAACTGGAAGAGTCCTGGTAGACATAGCCAACAAATATCGTAAAGAATTCAAAATGTTAGTAGAAAAGGGGTTGTCAGCTAACAAAAACATAATCAATTGTTGGTCAGCTTAGACAATTAACATTAAACCACTCACGCAGAAATGAATAAATACAAGGCGTATAGACAACCATTGTTGACATTGTGTAAAGCTAAAACAACAGAGTGGAATAATGTAGGAATTGAATATTTGGGAAAGTATGGTAATCCTCTGCTATGGACAACCTAGGCGGAAATAAGGAATGAAACATTGGAACAAGCTGTCGAGGATTAACACCAATTGATAGATAAAGTCTTTGACCAAAATAAAAAAAATGGGTGGCTACTCTGAAGGTGTTGGCATAAAAGTTGATTTAAAGGCTTAACAAATGGTGAAGAAGATCAGGGAGTGCATGCTTGCAGAACTTGATGAATATTGGAATGAAGACTTCTTGAAATTTTGAAAAATTTGATGAAGAAGTTGTTAGCAACTTTGAGGGACTTTTCTCAATCAAAAGGCAAGTCCTAAAGTTAATGAATGTTCAAATTAAAGATGAATAAGATATGGTTGATGCAAGGATGCTTAGTGTGGACAAACCTAATTTGGAGTTCCTTGACACAGCTAGAGATCTGGACAAAGTATTAGCAGAAGGATGCCAAGGTAAAAGAAGTTCATTGAGTCGCTTCTTAGTGAGCTTGTGGCTTCCCTACCACCCCCTTGTGGGAAAAAAGATTTCAGTCACTTAATGATGTGTTGTTTGTTGGACCTAGTATGTCCAAATGTAAATTAAAATTGATTAGTTAGTTTCAATAGTAATTAATTAGGAGAAATAAGGTTTAAGTACTTGTGTTGGTTATCCCTCTTAACCAACAAAGTTTTGTATTAAAGGGATTAAAGAAAGCAAAAAAGGGTTCTGGTTCCAATTTTGTGAAGCATATGATTGTGAGAACATCTTGATATATAGTTGTTGAAGAAGTGGAATACTATTATTCTTAGATTGTCAGAGACATTTGTGTGATATTGTTATCTCTACCTTTCAAATTTGCTACTGTTGTTCCACAGGGACACCCTAGTTGTATGTCGTATGTTTTTGTGAACTTGTTTTTTTCTTTTCTGATATGTCTGTAAAAGAGTGTAAATATCTAAGTGAAAATTCCCCAGTTGTTTGCTCTCTAGCACATTCTGTGCCTATTCAAGTTATCAGTGTTCTTTTTGGCAGTTCCCTTTATATCCTTTTATGTAAACCATTATATTTTTTTGGTCTCCTTAAGCCACTACTTTTATACTTCAATGCAGACATGGCTCAATATGTTTGTTACAAGGAACTTCATTTATTGCTTTTAGTTTTGATGGAACTAAATTAGTGTTTATCCCTCTTTAATCTTTGTAGCATGAAAAGTAATAGAAGATTTGTAGCATTATAAATGCTGACCTCCCTGAATTTTTGTTTTGCCTTTTCAATAGGGTGTGAATTGTCTACCAAACACTCACAACCCATCTTTTCATATGGATATTTCGGGGAAGAATGTTGTATATGGGAGAAATCACACATATAAAGGGACCAGCCATGCTAGCAGGGCCACAAATGTAGATGAATATTTGATGGAGGAAGAGGTTGTTGACTTATTACATATGGTTTTCACCAAATATAGTGCTAGTGGTTTTCAGGAGAGTACAGGAATGAGAAGCAGCTATTTTGTTAAGAAGAACTTAAAACGGAGTGGCAACAAACGATGGTAATTTTAGAGCTGAGGGTGTCAATGAATCAGTTCACTGTAACTAAGCATATCATTGTAGCTTGTAAATATATGTTTTTACTTGTTTGTCATCTGATCCATGTGATGACAATTTAATTAAATTGTAAGATTAAGAGAACTTTGTTATGGTTGAAAACAAAGTTGTGATTTTTGTTAAAGCTTTACTTAGGATATAGAACCATGCATTTTAATAGAGTCCATATTTTTCTGTTCAAATTAGTTTCCAAATAAGTTGTGCATTATCATACCCAAGGTAGAGTTGGTGTTTTGTCATTCCAGAGGTTCCATGGTTGTTTTCCATGTAAATGGAATCTTTAAGTGCTGACTGCAGAGGGCACATGAGATGAGATTACAATGCCTGTACACAATACTGGAACACAACAATACTGGAACACAAAGAAAGTAGCACTTAGTACATGTACTATTACTGTTCATTAAATAAATTGAAGGGATATTCTTGATCGCTTTTCAGAATATAAAAACTAAGAAGTTGGCCTGGAATTTACTATATGCAATTATGTTAAAGCAATAACATTTGTTAGGCAGGGACTATTTTGGCAACAAATATGTTGAAGATGAGTTTATGCCTTCATTAATGACAACATTTAGATTAAGCATAATACAAAATGTATGCAGCACATTTTCAGATACCATAAAGCTCAATATTGGCAAATTAACCACTGTCATCATTGTACATTAAGCAGAAACTAAAATTTGTCCTTTAATCATTAAAACTCCCAAATTTCCTTGTTTTTCAAGATCCTAAAGGCCTAATATAAATGAGTACTTGAATATGAATCATACACGGGCAGGCATCCCACATTATATTATGTTGTGTTTGGTTCAGCCTTATAAATTTGTTTTTGTAGTTTGACTTGAAACACTTCACCATTAAATGCATTATTTTACAAAACAGAATTCTTACATCTAGAGTGAATATATATCATCATTTTTTATTTTCTGATGAGCTATTTCAGTTTCAATCTTGGAGCTCTTGCCTGTTACCTAATATACTATTTGCTAGGTTCCATGGAATTTGTGGAATAGGAATGTCGTTGACATGTCCAAGGAGGGGAAGGGTTTGGCCCCCAAAACCCAGGATGATGGTGAGATGGCTGAAGGATCTCTCTCTCACACAAACACACACAAGAAATTTAAGGCCCATGTTGTATGCATCATAACATAATATAAAAGCAAAATAATTCAAATTATGCAACCTCTCAGATGAGATAAAGTTTAGTCAGGTTACAAAGGATAAAACAATTTGCTGACTCCCAGATGAGGGAGACTTATTGTAGCAGCCATTTCATTAGAACAATAATTGTGCTTATATTAATTATTTGAATGTGCAAGGAATTAATTCAAGTTGCCACATCTACCCATCCCATTTGATTACTTGGACTAATTTCTAGGCTGTCTATAGGTATTCGATTTTACAGTACTTTCCATAAACAAACAAAATCAAAACACTACCTAGAAACATGAATAACTCATAAATAATACACACAATATTGAAGGTGTTCGTAAACACGAAAATAATCTCATTAAGAAAAGAAATTACACTTAAATTGATTTTAAAATGGTTCTTCTAAAGGGGTATAAATACCCAATTACAAGTGACGTTTAGGTCAAGGTTAAAGAGCCAACCTTCAGGTTAATAAAATTTTACAATAAACACATCTATACAAGGTGTACAAAGGCCCAACGGGTTATGTAGTAAATATAATACAAAGTCAGTTGTGGCCTCAAGAGAAGCTTAACACCACATATTCCAACATCTCCCCTTAGGTTGAGAGAGAGAGAGGCCCTTATCAGTTGTCCCTTGTCAATCGTAGCCTCAAGGGGCACTCTCCTATCCCAAGATTCTCTTTTGTGTGCCACCTCAAGCATGACCTTGGTTAGGATATCTATTGTGTGCAAAATTGATGACACAAGATTGGATCAAGCATCCCATGGGCATAAAGTTGTCGCACGTAGTGCATCCAAACCTCAATATGGTTGGGCTAATGATGAAGCATTAGGTTGCAGACAAGCTAAATGGAACTTTGATTATCACAATGAAGGGTGATAGTAAATTGTTGAGAAATGCCCACTTGCTTCAAAATCATTAGCATCCATCAATGGTGTTTGGCGACCTCATTGGCAGCATGGTATTCAACTTTCCAAGAAAATTGAGATATATTGTATTGTTGTCTACAACACCAAGAAGTTGGGCTAGAGCCAAGATAGAAGATAAACCGAATAGTGGAGTGTTGCTTGTCCAAATCACTGACCCAATATACATTACAAAATCCTATCAAAATTGGAGGTGCTCTAACAGAATAATAAATACCCATCTAGTATGTACCTATGATGTATTGAAGGATTTGTTTGGTCATTGTCAAATAGCTAACAATAAATAATTTTTGTGATTGTGTGTGTAAGATATAGGAGGTCCCCAACAAGTCTTTGATACAAAGCAACATCCACCAAATGACTAGCGCAATATGCTCATAGCTTCAAATCAAAAGCAAAAGGGGTTCAAGCAGTTTTGCAATCCTCCATCCTAATTTGTTGTAAAAGATCCAAGGCATACTTGGTCTAAGAAATGTTAATTCTAGAGGATGATTGATCAATCTAAATCCTTGAAAAAGAATGCAGAAAACCCAATTCTATCATCTCAAAAGTGTCATGAAGTTGTAATTTTATCTCTTGGACCAAGGATGTTGAACTTCTCGTGATGAGAAGGTCATCAACATACAACACAATCATCAAAGTTTGATCATCCTGATGCTTGTCGTAGAAATAATGGTTTGCCTCAACCCGAACCCATGATTGAGAAGGATTTCTCATACCAAGCACAAGGAGCTTGCTTAAACCCATACAAGGACTTTGTTACCCAACATAACAAAGGAGTAGGTCAATCAAGCTCATAACTAGGTGGCTACCACATATAGATCTCCTCTTGAAGCTCACCATGAAGGAAGACACTCTTAACATCCATCTAATGTATGTCCTTACCATTGGAAGCAACTATAGAAAGGATCATTCAAAGATAATCCATCATTGCAATTGGAGAAAAGGTCTCCGAGTAGTCAATTCCCTCCTTTTTAGAGAATCCCTTAGCAACAAGTGTGCCTTGTGATTCTCCACCTGATCATTGGAAATGTAATTGGGCTTATAAACCTATTTGTAGCCAACCATATTCTTTCCTTTTGGAAGAGGAACAAGTTCCCACATCTGATTCTTCATCAATGACTAATACTTGACAAGGCTAACATATTTCCACTTTGAACAACCCTTGGCTTGGGAGTAGGTGAGGGGATCTCTAGAATCATCAACCCTCGAGATTAGGGTCCAAGAGGGAGCCTTGTAATGATACTTTTGAGAAAGTATGGGCCAAGCCTCTATAAGAAGGGTCCAAACCCATAGACATTGGACAAACCATGGAACATTGAGACACATTCTCTGGAGAAGCAACATTGAACGCTTGCACTGAAGTATCCAATCCAACCTCACTATCTACTTTAAAATCATCACCATTGTGCACGACATAGGAGGATTAAGCTCATCTACTTTGGAGTTTGAATTGTAGGTGTTGGAGAAGAAACCAAAGAAAGAGGAGTCAAACTAGAGGGTTCTACTGAAGAAGCCAAAACAACTACAATGTTTCCGAATATTTGAGGGGGAAGTAGAAACTGCTAGAGGAGTTATGGAAGAAGAGTCCTTGGCCAAAAGAACATGAAGACGGTTGGAAGAGGTAGTTGGTAGTTCCTCATCAAAGATCAGATCTCTTCATATGAGAATGTCTCGATTATCTGGATCATAAAAGTGATAAGCCTTGGAGAAGTGGAATGCCCCACAAAATTGCAGTGATGGATGTTTGTGTTTGTCTTCTTCCATGTGTCTTTGGGAATATGGGCCTAAGCAATGGATCCAAATATATAGAGGTGAGACACATTAAGCTCGTTACCCGTTAATATCTCAAGAGGAATCATACCATGAGTGGCTCAAGTTACAATCAGATTGATGACATGTACTACACAAGTTACTGCTTCACTCCAAAATTTGGGCTCTATTTGCTTCACATGCAACCTACAACTAACCATCTTAATAATAACCTTGTTTTTTTGCTCAACCAACCCATTTGTTCGAGGGTATAATGAAGAATCCTTTGGAAATCATACCATGAAGAGTTAAAAACTCAGCAAAGGCATGACTGACATACTCACCTCCTCCATCTATCCTCAAGTATTTGATCTTCCTCTCGAACTGGTTCTACATTAGAGCCTTTTAAGTCCTTGAACTTCTCAAAAGCTTCGTCTTTGGTACAAATAGTGTACAACCAAACATACATGGAGAAATTATCAATGAAGGAGAGAAATACTTATTTATGAAAAAAGATGGTTCTCCCATGGATCCATAAATATCATTGTGAATGAGCTCCAAGGGTTGTGTAGCATGCATAAAAATTATTTTTCGAAAGAACTCTTGATGATGCTTCCCCAAGATACACCTCTCACAAACACCATAAGGACGAGAGATAGGAGGAAGACCACTAGCACTAATTTCAACTCATATACCTCAAGGATCTATAGCCAAGATGTACAAGTTTGTGATGCCATTGCTTTCTAATATATTTTTCCTATGCCACCATAGCCACAAAGTATCTCTTCTTGGAGGTGGAAGAAGTCAAAAAATCACCAAGCTTAAACATCTAATTTGACTCATCACAATACCTTGAGGCAACTTTCCTGAAACCATCATCAATATCCCTAATCACGCATTGATTTGGCCAAAACTCAACCTTTTTATTTGTATGAGTGATGTGATAAATAGACAAAAGAATGGGGCCCACACTAGGAATATGAAGGATCTTATCAAGTGAAAGTTAATCAACTATTACCTCACCACATATAGCCACACATAAAAAAGAATCATCCTTGATAACCACACTCTAGAATGTTGTGTTGTAATCATGCAAGAGATGATGATGCTTAGTCATGTGTCGAGTTGCCTCTAAATTTGCAATCCACTCTTTAGAAGAGGTGGATGTCCAATATGTTGGATGAACAACTACATGTGCCTGAGGTCTCACCATCGTGGTCATCCTCATCTTGAGCATATAAAAGAGTAGCATTAACACCCATCTTTTTGGCTACCTCTTCAACCTTCTTAATCTGCTATTGACAAAAATTTGCCTTGTGTACAACTTGAGTGGGCCTAACAATGAAGACTTTAGAACTCCAAATAGGAGGTCCAAGGTTCAAATATAGGGGTTAGGGTTATATCCCTTGCTCCAATAACCAAAGTTGGTTGGATAAACACTTTAGATAAACAACAATCTCCATGAGGATCATCCCATATGACCTATGACCTTGTCGATGTTAAAACCTACTATTCTTTTTACTTTAGAAAAGTGCAAATAAACTTCTTGACATTCTTCTCTACTTGCTTTGGTTTTTTGTCAACTTTTGTTTTAACCACTTCCTTTGTATGAGTCTGAATTGTGAGATAATAAACATTACACCTCTATCATTGAGCCGAATGGTGAAGAAGGTACTTGAAAACATCATCAAGTAGTAACCGTGGAAAAATACACTTGATTGGTGAACACAATATTGAAAAGATTAATAGTTTGCTTCCATTACCACCTCCCTTGGCAAGAATAATGTCTTCTTCCAATTTTTTGAACCGACTGATGTACTTATCAATGGTCTCAAAATTATCCACATTTAAAGTAGTAAACTCTACTTCCAATATAATGACTTATGTAGAGTTATTGAGGTAACATGTTCTCGAACACGTTCAGTAGCTCCTTAGGATTTGGGGTGCTTCTAATGGGGATATCATAGATCTTGCCAACATAAAGAGCAATCACACCTCCTTATCCTTGAACACTTTTTTTCTCTCATTATAATTAATGTTTAGAGGGATGTGATTTGCATATTTGAGGATTCTTTTTGGAGTAGAGTTTTGATCTTGATCTTCCATGTGGTGTAGTTAGGCCCATTGAGTAAGAGTACATGTTGATCCATGGAATCCTTAATATAGAATCTCTTACATGCAATAATGACTAGAAACAACACTGATAATGTAAAGATCTCCAAAAACTATAGTATTTGGAAAAAAAGCCTCAAAATGCTTTTGTATGCAAAATTTATGACCTTGGAAATTCGACCAAAAAATGCATAAATTGCAATCAAAAGCTTTCAAAAATTCAAAAAATTTAAAATATACCTACAACAAATGGAAAAATGCCATGTGTCATTGATAGGACAATTGTGGGGATGTGAATTTGTGTGCCGATTGTGCAGTGTTTCAGTGAACAAACTACCGTTAAGTATCATTGAACTAGATAAAAGGGTGCCACTTGGATGCTAAATGTATAGGCCATTGGCAGGACAAATGATGAATAGGGCATTGCCACATCACCTCTATTTTAGATATGGTGTGCCAAATATACTACCAAACGGACATGCCATTGAGTAAACAATAAATCTAGGTTTTTAATGTGGCTAAATATGATTGGCTAGATTGGTTTATATAGTGAAAATATTGAGTTGGCAAAGTCACGTCGGTCACCCATGCCATGTTGAGTTACCCCAGTTCCCAATTAAAGGTGTAGAGGGGGTTTGGGGTTTGAATTCTAAATCTCTAATGCACCAAGCCCCACCCCTCTAGTCGACAAGTCAACAAAGCGCTTTGAGCCTAAAATTCCTAGTACCAAACAACACCATTTTTTTCTTAAAGGTAAAAATAGGGTTTGAAAGGGTCTGTACCCTTATACAAGGCAAAATAAGGTTAACTAGGTATTACATATTAAATAGGAATAGATCTACCTGGAAACCAACAACCAACATAGCACAAAGAACAAATAAAATACAAGCTAAAAAGACAACTACAAAATGCTACACGTTGTTGCATAAAGCTACAAAAAACACTTCTTGAATCAAAACAATTTTCAACAACTGATCACACTAAAATATCACTTCTCTTAGGCCATGTGGAGAATACCTTCAGTAGTGACCAAATTACACTTAACAACCTCGTATTTTTCAAAGGGATGTTGACACGCCTTCCTACAAGCACCAATTTCTTTTGTGAAGAAAAAAGGATGGGATTCAAACCAATGCCCTGTGGAACCAAACACTCTCACACATGCTCTTCTAAAAAACAAACTAGCAACCACTTGGCACTCAAGGAGAGATGCCCTATCTGTTTTTGAGCGACGATGTGTCTAGGAAGGGAGAATGTGCACTCCATGAACCCCTTATTATCCATAAAAAAACCAAACGATCTTCTCAGATTTCAAATCCATGACATACAATTCCCAAGACACAAAGAGAAACCAATAAACTAAGTGTCCAATAGGCTTAGGGCCTACACAAAATGATCTCTGTGCCCAAACATGGTGCCTCTAATATCCACATGCCATCCACCATTTCACCCACAAAATATGGAATATTTGCAAGAATATACATATTTTAAATCTAAAAAATTTAAAAACTAGAGGTTTTTTTTATAGAACAAAGAAATTTCAAGAGGCAAAATGACAAAAAATGCCAAACTGTGACCCCCTAAAATTTTACAAAGAATAAAAAAATGTTGACAATTTTTCTATATTTGTCGCAATTTGCTCTACACAATTGTTTCTATAACACAACCAATCAAGCCATCCTTTCTTGCCAATGTAATATGAAGGTTGTTGGATAATTTTAACAATTTGTCAAGTAGAGGTCTTTTCCATGCATAGATGTAATGACTCATATAACTAGTTTAAGGCAAATAATTTTTTTTTCAAGCATAAACCCGAGAGGGATTCACATATCCCTAACCAACACATGCATTGATATTAAGAGAACTAAGCTAATCTAATGTTTAAGTTGATCAACCTCCTCTTTCATAATATACAAAAGGATACGTCCATATCTATACCATACACAAGTCCGTTTGTGTAGGTATACTATGCGTATTGCAAATACACTATCCATCTCATCTCCCGATTAGCTAGCTTATCTCCATATATCAATCGAAGGAATACACCCATCTCTATACCATACACAAGTCCGTTTGTGTAGGTATACTACACGTATTGCGAATAAGCTATCAATCTCATCTCCACGATGAGCTAACTTATTCCTTTCATAGATATCCAAGTTTGTTCATAATTGTTTTGTTTTTTCCAAGTTTTGTCCTAAGAGATCCTATAATCCCTTAGGTTCCTTTTTCTCTACTTCTATCACATTATCCATAATCATTTTTGGATAACAAATCAACCATCTAACTATGTTAAAATGTAAAACCTTCTAACATCTCTTTCTATAGAAGGATAATATTACGTTTATCTACTTAATTTAAGCATGGAATAATATCTACAAAAACATCAAGAAAGTACGTTAAATAAAATATCATCATCTAACTAAAGCATTTAAGCAAAGGAATTGCTATGAAACCATAACAACTACAATTCTCATAAACAACAAGTTAGGGATACATTCTTCATTTATTTATTAAATCATTACATAACCCAAGTATGGTAAAACTTCCATACTTAAAAAGAATAAGGTATTACATCAATGTCCATCTAGGAGATTACTCAACTAGAGTATAATCTAATAAATAAATTCATTACTACAACCCATGTCAAGGTCATGGTTTTGGATCTAAGTATCCTCCTTGGTTCCTCCTATATTTCCATTGCTCAATTGATGGTAGTAAGGGATAAAGACAACTCATGGATCTTATGAAGCATGCATCTAAATGCATCTACTAAATAACTTGAAGCAAGTGCATATATAATTTGGTTACCAAATTGCAACTATACAAAACTACTCAATGCATCCAATCATAAATCATCTAGTCAACATTAGAAGAAATCCCACATTTTCACTCTTATATTTATCAATAGAAGAAGAGAGTCATTTCATCAAATACAAAGTAATTGTTGCCAATTTTGCCACACCTTGTTAAAATTCATATTGTATACGGTTTTGAGACCATTCATTGTAAAAACTTCTCTTTTTCCATAAAAAATGGTTAAGATGTTGTTATGTTGTTGTGCTTTCACCGATTGTCTCTTCTGGTTTAAAACTGTATTATGTTGCATTATGTGGTTCCTCTTTTTTTCTGTACTTTTTCCTACATTTTTTGTACTTTTTCCTGTTATGTTGCATGCAAAATTGTGAACGTTTTAGAATGGGCAATGTTATGATAATTTCTCTTCCTTTTGTTTTTAAATCTTCTCTTTTTATATCTGCACATATGGCTGTAATTTCCAACACTTAGGCGCTTGGGTACGTTTTTCCAGTTGAGTTATAAAATCGCTTCAACACTAAGTAAAGATAGAAAAAATGGCTAAGTATGGAAAATAAAACTTGAACATAGTCAGAACTGCAACGCTCCACTCCTGGGGTGCATTCTCAAAGCGCTCTACCCATGGAGCGAAAATCTAAACGGTAGAAATAAGTATATAAAAAAAGACCAAGTGTAAGAAGTCAGGGGCGATCAAAGCGCAAGGTACTCCACCAGTGGAGCGAACTTCAAAGCGAAGGCAAAACAAAGTGAGAACAGGTTAAAACATTGGTGCAAAAGACAATTCCTTAAGGGGTCAACATATGGTCAAAATGTAAAGCGCTCCACTAGTGGAGCACCTCTCCCAAGCGCTCCACCAATGAAGCGAAGAGTCAGAAAAGCATAAATATTATGAGAAAAGAGCACTAAGAGTGCGGTGAAAGAAGTTAAATGATCAAATCATAAAGCACTCCACAAATGGAGCGCCTCTCATAAAGCGCTCCACAAGTGGAGTGCCTCTCCAAAGCGAAGGGATTAAGAGAATACGAGGCAAAAAAAGGATCAATTTGGTCAAAGCGCAAAGCGCTCCACTAGTCGAGCGCCTCTCCAAAGCGCTCCACTAGTGGAGAGAATTTCAAGCAAAGGCATTAATAGGGTAAATTTGGTTAAGTTTTTTAGCAAGGAAGTCAATGACTTAGTTAAAAGGCCAAGCACTCCACAAGTGGAGCGAAGGTTCCAAGCGCTCCACTAATGGAGTGAAAGACCCAGGTACTCCGGTTATGGAGTGAAGTTCCTGGAAGACTTCAAATGCAGTGCAAACTATTCAAAATCACCATGAAATTACCCAAAGCTTTCTGTGACTGTTGTAAATCAACCATTGACCATTCAAACCGACTCCAAGCTGCATTTTGAAAAACCAAATTGATTGTTTCAAGTCATTGTCGGAACCTTTTGCATTTAATACTCAGTTATTTGTAAGGCTAAATTGACTATTTCAAGTCATCACCATGATCAAATCTTCCTGTTAGGGGAGTGGTTGGGCATTAATATTTTAAGCGGCAAAATTCTTCTATAAAAGTCGACTTCTTATCTATAACCAAAGATGGACAACTTCTGCTAGAGAAGCAGTTTTGTACTTTGAAATATGCTTTCGAAATATAGACTTCTGGTTTCAATTTTGAGTTTTCTATCTCTGTGTATGACTTCTATTCTGTAATTTCTATTAAAGTTAGTCTCTTTGTTGCACAATTTAATTTTGTTTTTTGGATTTTGCTGTTAATAGAGGATTAACCCTTGGAATACTTGTTGGAGTTTATATAGTTCTAAAGATTTAATACTGATTTCTGTTAAAATTCTATTGTTTTGATTACTGTTAGTTCAAGTAGTTAGGTTGTCTATCGTGCTTCCTATCCATCACCCCGTATTTTTGGCTCTTTAGCCTTTTCCTATTCCTTTCAGTCATTTCAGTCATTTCATTCCTTTCAGTCATTTCATTCATTTCAGTATCTTCCTAACCCTTATCTCAAACCCCCATTTTTATTTTCAAAACCAGCCCTACTGGAGATTTCCATGGAGGACATTCCTTTCCTTCAAGCATTCAATGCTTGGAAAGTGGGCCTAGGGTGCTGCAAACCTAGAAAATTTGTATCTAGGCTAGTTTGATTTCCAATAGTAATTCACAACTCTTCCTTTAGTCAATCAAAGGTTCATGTTTTTCATCAAGCAAAGTCACTTTCCTTAATCCATTAAGGTCCCATACCCTTAATCAAACAAATACTTAAAACAATCCATTTCTTCAATCAACTAAGGTCCCATACCCTTAATTAATCAAATACTTAAAACAATCCATTTCTTCAATCAACTAAGGTCCCATACCCTTAATTAATCAAATACTTAAAACAATCCATTTCTTCAATCAACTAAGGTCCCATACCCTTAATTAATCAAATACTTAAAACAATCTATTTCTTCAATCAACTAAGGTCCCATACCCTTAATTAATCAAAAGCTTATCTTTCAATAAATCATTCTTTCCTTGAATTCTTCCAAAACATAATCTATCTATGCTTTAGCAACAAAAGGTCTTTCTTTTATTATTTCCAAACATAATCCATTTATGTTTTAATATCAAAATGGTCTTTCTTATATTATCTCCAAACATAATCCATTTATGTTTTAATATAAAAAAGGTCTTTCTTTTATTATCTCCAAAAATAATCCATTTATGTTTTAATACCAAAAAGTTTTTTCTTTTATTATTTCCAAACATAATCCATTTATGTTTTAATATCAAAAAGGTCTTTCTTTTATTATTCCTAAACATAATCCATTAATGTTTTAATATCAAAAAAGTCTTTCTTTTATTATCTCCAACCATAATCCATTTATGTTTTAATATCAAAAAGGTCTTTCTTTTATTATTTCCAAACATAATCCATTTATGTTTTAATATCAAAAAAACCTTTCTTTTATTATTCCTAATAAAAGTTACATGCTGCAAGCCAACCAAACCACACAGGTGGGTTGCAAACATAGGCGAGCCAACCAAACCACATAGGTGGGTTGCAAACACAAGCGGGTCAACCAAACAACACAGGATTGCAAACACAGGCGGGCCAACCACTGGCTGTCGCTACGTGCGCCTAGCCTACGCCTCGACTAACTACTTAGGGTCAAACCTTTAATATAAGAAAAATCCCTGAGCCCCACGCCCCTTCTCCCATGCATGTGGGATTAACCTTTAATATAAGCGAAAGAAAACCTACAGGTGGATCAAACCTTCATTCAAAACATCTCCCAACCACAAACCAATGCGTGGAAAATAGTAACAAGGTAGGGAATCAACTGCAATAGGCGTATTGAGGAAATTTTAGAAGTATTCACCAAGCCCCTTGAGCTTGGCTAATAGCAAGGGGTATGTTGGCCCTTTTAAACAGGGTCCATGCCCCTCCCACCATGCATGTGGGATAAAGCGCAAGCCCTTTGGGGCTCGTGAGGCTTTATCCCACACGCACCGTGTGAAGGCTTCACAACTCTTTAAGGTCTAGTGGTGGTCGAAGGGGATTTTACCACTTGATGGTCAAGTGGTGGTAGAAGGGGATTTTACCCTGGCTAGAGGTTTCGATCGGTGGCATAAATTAAACCGTCGGTAGGGTTTTAATGGAGATTGGTAAAACTTGATTGCAAATGTTTTTTTGAAACTCCTAAGCAATAATCCCACATGAACTATGTGGTAAAATATTTACATAAAACTAAATCAAAGCCTAAGTTTAATCAACCACCAACTGGTGGTTGAGGGACCTTCGCACCCAGATGGACAGAGGCACCGGGCATTGACTAGTGGTGCTGCTCCATGCGGTGGCCAAGGGAGGAAAAAGAGGTCGGTGGTATTTCAACTATATAATTTTTAAAATTATTAAAAAGGAGGAGAAGTTGTAGGTTTAACCAACTTGAGCCTGCGCTTGCTTTAAGAAAAATAAAACTACGATGACCTCCTTCTTTCAGCCAAATTTCTCCTTCTTGCCTTCGAATCCCTCAAACCTTTTTCACCATCCTTCTTAACAAGGCCCTCCCTTCTACCCTAAGCCCTAAAGTCTTCTTTTAGATATTAATGCCATATACTGAAATTAAAGGCATGCCTATCCTAGGGGCAAGGGGGGATATTTCAATTTAAAAAATAAAATTTTCCCTCTTTCAAAGCCTCATGCTCCCAATTGCAAGCCACTTGCCTTATTTAAAAAAATAAAGAGGTTTATTTACAAAAAGAAAAATGGAGTTTCTTCTTTCTTTTGCATAAACCAAAGAATACAAAGAGAATTAAATAAACTTTCTCAACATTAATACTCATAGTATTAAATTTAATTCAAATAAAATAAATCATTAGTCATTTCTTATGTTGATTAATTTAAATAAAATACCAATACTAATATTAAACATTAGTACAATATTCAAGTTGTCTAGGTTTAATAGGGCCTCTATACCTATTAATTCCGTTTTAAAGGGGATTTTACACCCAATCCACTTACACATAAATATGCATGTATAAAAGCGAGTAATCAAATGCATCAAACAAGGTGGGTGATTCTTTGCAAGTCCAATTGCTTGTCCCAACTGAAGACTTACGGTAACTTCTAGGTTACCAACTTCAAGCTTTGGATAATTGGATTGCTTACGACCACCAAAATAAGAAGCATGCATCTATATGAGGGTAGTCATTCATGTTACCCTGAGTTGCCTTAATCATCATTTTCCTTTTCAAGTACCCCATTCTCGGTGGTTGATTCTACCTCTTCCACCCATGAGTGTACCTGGTCCTGCGTATTGACAATACATCAACAACACCATATTCTTCAAAGATAAATCAATATAAACATTGCATAATCATTCAAATGCATCAAAACTAAGTATCAAATTATCATTGATCAACACATAGTCTTCCATGCCAAAAATTCCTACCAAGGAGGGTCATGACATACTACCCCCCTTGGGCTAAACACAATCTCGTGTGTTTCTTGGTTTAAAATAAAAAGTTATTACAATACATTTTCAAATAAGAAAGGGAAATGTTTCTTCATATCCTCCACTTTCTCCCAAGTGGAATTTCATTTAGAAAAATAATCTCATTGGACCTTGCATTGTTCTAAAGTCTATTTTTGCATTGTCTTGGAATAAAATTCTAGAATCCTTATCGACATCACTTCAGTAACCTCGAGTTTTGCCATCGAAATTTAGAAACATCCCAAACATGTTTAGGGTCAATAAAATATTTCCTAAATAGGGATATTTGGAAGATATCATGGATCTTTGACAAGTTAGATGGTAAGGCAGTATGAAATCAAACTAATATTTTCAGTGATCTCAAAGGGTCCAACAAATCAAGGATCCAACTTTGTGAATTTTATGGTGCTTTTCATTGGCTTATCCCTTAATAACATTTTGTCTCCTATAGTGTATTTCCTTGGTGATCTCTTCAGATCAACATAGCCTTTTCTGGTGGTCAGCGACTTCCTTGAGCCTTTGTATGATCATCTTTAGTTGTCCTTCCATTTCCTTGACCATGTCTAGTCTTATCACAACCTGATCTTCTAAATTATCTCCTGACAAAGGTGTTTTATATCTCTTGCCATACAAGGTATCAAACATTGTCATACCCAACGAAGAATGATGATCATAGTTATAAGAAAACTCTACTAGATGTAGATAGTCTTCCCAACAAGACTTCTAGTCCATGCCATATGTGTGAAGTATACCTTCTAGGGCTTAATTCACCCTCTTGGTTTAACCATCGATCTTAGGGTGATATGTAGAGCTTATATTCAGTTTAAGGTTCACAAAGGATATACCAGATAAGATCATAGAGGTTTTACCATATTTTGAGTTCTAGATGTTGCAAACATCCCTCGAGTGGATAGGAGTGATCACTCTCCTATAGTTTGTTGGGGTTAACCTTGTACACTACCCATACAGTTTATAGTATGCCTTCATATGGTCTCCCTATTTTCTAATATTCTACAGGAATGTAGGATAATTCAACCACAACATAGGGATTTACCCAGTCTCCATCATTGGAGAAAAGGGATACCAATTCCATTACTAGGCTAAGTTTAAGTCAGTATTCAGGCATAAAAACCTCTTAGTTTACTCACTACACCATGAGAAAACTATGACGCTCAATCATTCCACCTTTGCGATGGTTTTATTGAGGTGACTTTTACTTTGATCCCAAATATTCTTTAGGTTCCATCACCAAATATTTTTCTTTTGACAATGGGATCCAACCTTAAAGGTTGGAAAAGAAGATTCAGGCTGCATCACCTGAACCTCTCTCCAAAGAAATTATTATCTTTGATCACCTTTGAAAGTTCGCTATTGAAGTGCCCATTGCAAATCCCTCAGATGTTGCTACATCATAACATATTTAGGTCTGGGTCCATCCTTAGGTTCCATGACTTTGGATATCTAGAGGATACTTATTATTTTTACTTTCTCCATTTTTGATTAATAAAAGCTTTTATCATGTTTTCTCTTATCTTTGTTTTTTCAAGGTGAGTAGAGTAGGGAGATCTATGCACCACTTGCATGATCATTCCCCTTAAATAATCTATTATAGGAAACTACTCTGTCATTAAAGCAAAAAGGTCATCTTTGGTACCAAAACCTCATCATTTTTAGGATTTCCTTCTAACTTGGTCCAAATATTTACTACAATACTTTTCTTTAGATTGCGTTTAATTGGATTAATTAATTAAGTTAATGTGATTACGAATCAAAATAGCCATATACATTCTTCAAGGTTTTGAGCTTGAGCAGGTCTATCCTGTTCTTAATCTTAGGATCTATTCCTAAGATAGACTTATGTACCCCTTTATGCTTAAAAATCTCAAAATTTGGTGCATTCTTTATCAACTTAGAGAGAGGATCCCATACTCCTCTCAAGAATAGATTCCTTGCCTATTCCTTTCCAGACATTTCTTTTATTTCCATCAGGTATGTCCAATATTTAAAATTTCTTCCATATGTCATATTCATAGTCCAGGTTTCACAAGGATTCATGGTTAATGTTCATAACACCATCCGATGTATCTATCATAGTTCAAACTATGTTGTTTAGAACATTTTCAATGTCTACCCACCTTTGGGGATGATCGTTCCTTTTGTACATTAAAAATATCTTCTTGATTTATACCTTAAGAATGAATTCTACCCTTTTAACAAGGGAAATTCGTATAACAATAGAGGAGTCCGTATTGATTACTGCTTAAGGTTTTGATCAAAATCATCCCACTAAAGTTTCATTGTTTGGGTCTTCTTGCTAGCTTTGAAGTCATTTCACCATTTCAAACTGTATCAAGCATAAGAAGGGTAACCCTTACTATTTGGGTTACTAAAGAGTAATTCATCAAGGAAAATATACATTTCCAATTATACTTTCAATGGTTAGTTACATCCTATCATGAACTAACTTAAATCATTAATGGTCATCAATGCACTTGTATCTCCATAGGGTGCTACTCTAGCTATGACCCTCGATATTTCTAGAAATGATCTTGGTTACTCTTACCTTATTGCAAGGTCCCATTCTCCTTAATCGTAAGGGAGTTGAATTAGGTTGTAATTTCCTCCAAGGTTGTACCTCCAAATGGGGTTAGTTTCTTCATCCCCATGATCTATAAATAATGTTGATGGTTACACTTACCATATGTAAGGAACCATCCTTAAATTCTTGTGATAATTGGGTATTCACTAAACAATGCTTCCTTCTATCAGTAGTAAAATCCATCTAACTTGGAAATTAATCAAGATTCCATGAACCTAAAACCATTCCATTTCCTCGATGATGTCAAAGGCATGCAACGATGCTTCACACAAATATTCTATGGTAGAACCATTAGTTAAGGTAATTTTTGCTATAGGAAAACATTGACCCATTGAGTAGGTTTATCTAGAACCATACTCAACCTTCCAACCTTGTGTCAAATATCTTGGTCTTTCCAACATATCCCTGACTATACTAGAAGGAATAAAGATATTTGTTGCTCCACTATTAATTAAAATATTTACTTAATTAAATCGTACCCCTTAAGAGCAATGGGGCGACTTTCCATTCCAATTCCTGGTCTTTGGTTACAACATAAATTCTGTGGCTAGGTTTCTTTCCATTTACATTGGATATACTTGGTCCTGCCATATGCTAACACTAATTAGCATAGTGTAGACCTCCAAAATTGTAGCACCCACCCTTGGATCCTGGGTGTACTCCCTATTTTTGCTTCCTAGTTTATTTTTCTTGTGATGGTTCTATCTACCTCTAACATTGATGATTACTGGTATTATTATTATTCCTTGATTGGAACCTTTCCTTGGGGTCCCTTTGATTTCCTTTGTTCTTTCCTTTGTACTTTGAGTTACCTCTACTTGTCTTGTTCTGCTTATATTCCCATTTTATAAGGCCAACACTTTCTCTCCTTTTTAAAGAATATTGATCTTCCCTTGACAAGTTCACAAAATTAAAGTAGGTGTCATTCAATCACTTGTGCTATTTAATTTATTCTCTCTGTTGGTTTATTAGTTCCCCTTGTTCTATTTGTTCTTGCAACAAAGTGGTAACAGTAGTGAGGTACTTTACCTCCTTGCTTAAGTACCTTGAACTTTTATCTCAGGATTTACCCTCAACATTTCCCCCATGGGTTTTTCTATCCTAGGGAATAGACTTCCCTCCTCTTTTTTTGGTACCATTATATCCTGGTTACAAAAAAAGAGAATATTATGTTAGGTTACAACTTCTTCCCTAAATTGTACTACTAACTCTAGCTAAACACATCATCCACATAAGCTAAACATAGAGTTTTCTTGCTAAGACCACCCTCACCTTATGTAGGGTGTTGCTTTTAAAATTTCCATCTAATTTCATTACTAATGGCCATACTTACTATACGTTAGGTACCGAAAATAAGCTACACTCCTTAGGCTCAACTTTTTTGAGTTCTAGCAAATTGGAAATTCTAGGTCTTCCCAAATTTAGCGTAAGGACTAAGCAAGGGCTTGGATAGGAAGATAATCGAATCCTTAGCACATACTATGAAGCTTCTAGTCCCTCGTACCTAGAGCTATGATACCAAATATAACAACACAAAATATAACTAGTCTAACCAAAGCAAATAATTAATTTTTTACAAGCATAAAACTAAGAGGGATTCACATATCCCTAACTAGCACATGCGTTAATATTAAGAGAACTAAGCTAATCTAATGTTTAAGTTGATCGACCTCCTCTTTCATAATCTACTAAAGGATAAACCCATATCTATACCATACACAAGTCCGTCTATGTAGGTATACTATGCGTATTACAAATAAGCTATCCATATCATCTCCATGATGAGCTAACTTATCTCCTTCTATTAGTCGAAGGAATACACCCATATCTATACCATACACAAGTCCGTCTATGTAGGTATACTATGTGTATTGTGAATAAGCTATCAATCTCATCTCCACGATGAGCTAACTTATTCCTTTCATAGATATCTAAGTTCGTTCATAACTATTTTGTTTTTTCCAAGTTTTTTTCCTAAGAGATCCTATAATATCTTAGGTTCCTTTTTTTTCTACTTCTATCACATTACCCATAATCATCTTTGGATAACAAATCAACCATCTAACTATGTTAAAATGTAAAACCTTCTAACCCTTCTTTCTTTAGAAGGACAAGATTAAGTTTATCTACTTAATTTAAACATGGAATAATATCTACAAAAGCATCAAGAAAGTACTTAAATAAAACATCATCATCTAACTAAAGCATTTAAGCAAAGGAATTGCTATGAAACCATGACAACTACAATTCTCATAAACCACAAATTAGGGATACATTCTTCATTTATTTATTAAATCATTACATAACCCAAGTATGGTAAAACTTCCATACTTAAAAAGAATAAGGTATTACATCAATGTCCATCTCAAAGATTACTCTACTAGAGTACAATATAATAAAGAAATTCATTACTACAACCCATGTCAAGATCATGGTTTTGTATCTAAGTATCCTCCTTGGTTCCTCCTGTATTTCCATCACTTAATTGATGGTAGTAAGGGATCAAGAAAACTCATGGATCTTATGAAGCATGCATCTAAATGCATCTACTAAATAACTTGAAGCAAGTGCATATGTAATTTGGTTGTCAAATTACAACTATACAAAACTACTCAATGCATCCAATCATAAATCATCTAGTCAACATTAGAAGAAATCCCACATTTTCACTCTTATCTTTATCAATAAAAGAAGAGAGTTATTTCATCAAATATAAAGTAATTCACAACTCTTCCTTTAGTCAATCAAAGGTTTATGTTTTTCATCATGCAAAGTCATTTTTTTTAATCCATTAAGGTCCCATACCCTTAATCAGACAAATACTTGAAATAATCTATTTCTTCAATCAACTAAGGTCCCATACCCTTAATTAATAAAATACTTAAAACAATCCATTTATTCAATCAACTAAGGTCCCATACCCTTAATTAATCAAATACTTAAAACAATCCATTTCTTCAATCAACTAAGATCCCATACCCTTAATTAATCAAAAGCCTATATTTCAATAAACCATTCTTTCCTTAATCCTTCCAAAACATAATATTTCTATGCTTTAGCAATAAAAGGTCTTTCTTTTATTATTTCTAAACATAATCCATTTATGTTTTAACATAAAAAAGGCCTTTATTTTATTATCTCCAAATATAATCCATTTATGCTTTAACATCAAAAAGATCTTTTTTTTACTATCTCCAAACTCAATTCATTTATGTTTTAATATTAAAAAGGTCTTTCTTTTATTATTTCCAAACATAATCCATTTATGTTTTAATATCAAAAGGTCTTTCTTTTATTATTCCTAAACATAATCCATTTATGTTTTAGTATAAAAAATTTTCTTTTATTATCTCCAAACATAATCCATTTATGTTTTAATATAAAAAAATGTCTTTCTTTTATTATTTTCAAACATAATCCATTTATGTTTTAATATCAAAAAGGTCTTTCTTTATTATTCCTAATAAAAGTTATAAGGTTTTAGGCCAAACAAACCACACAGGCAGATTACAAACACAAGTGAGCCAACCAAACCACACAGGCAAGTTGCAAAAGCAGGCGGGCCAACCAAACCACATAGGTGGTCCAACCACTGGTCATCTCTAAGTGCACCTAGCCTGTGCCTCGACTAACTACTTAGGGTGCATGAGATTTTTTAAGGACCCCCATACCCATTCTCCCATGCATGTGGGATTAACCTTTAATCTAAGCAAAAGAAAACCTACATGCGGATCAAACCTTCGTTCAAAACATCATCTAACCACTAATTGTGTGGCAAACAGTAATAAGGTAGGGAATCATACTCAACATACTAAGAAAATTTTAATAGTGTTCGCTAAGCTCCTCGGGCTTGGCTAACAACAAGGGGTGTGTTGGTTTTTTAAAATAAGGCCTGCAACCCTCCCACCGTGCATGCAGGATAAAGCACAAGCTCTTCAGGGCTCGCAAGGCTTTATCCCACATGCACCATGTGGGGGATTCACAACCCTTTAAGGTCTATGGAGCACATAATAACTTTCGACCACCACTCGATGGTCGAGTGGTGGTGAAAAGAGGTTTTAACTTGGTTGGAGATTTCGATCTATGGCAAAAATTAAACCATCGATAGGGTTTTAATGGAGTTCGATAAAACTTGACTGCTGTTTTTTTTTGAAAATCCTAAGAAATAATCCCACATGAAATGTGTGGTAGTTAAAATTTTACATAAAACTAAATCAAAGCCTAAGTTTAATCGGCCACCAATTGGTGGTCAAGTGACCTTCGCATCCAGATGGGTGGAGGCACCATGCATCGAATGGTGATGCTATTCCACGTAGCGGCCAAGGGAGGAAAATAAGGTTGAAGGTCTTTCAAAGCAACTATATAATATTTAAAAAAATTAAAAAGGATAAGGAGAAGTTGTGGGTTAAACCAACCTGAGCCTTCACTTGTTTTGAGAAAAATAAAAATACAATGTCCTCCTCGCCTTTGTCCTCCTTATTTCAGCCAAATTCCTCCTTCTCACCTTCAAATCCCTCAAAACTTTTTCACTATCATTCTTAACAAGGCCCTCCCATATACCCTAAGCCTAAAGTCTTCCTTTAGACATTAATGCCATCTACTAAAATTAAAGGCATGTCTATCCAAGGGGCAAGGGGAATATTTTAATTTAAAAATAATTCTTTCCCTTTTCAAAGCCTCATGCTCCCAAATGCAAACCACTTGCCTTATTAAATAAATAAAGAGGTTTAATTCTTTATTTGACTTGAAATATAAGAAGTTATTAACTATATATATATATATATATATATATATATATATATATATATATATATATATATATATATATTGATCTTCTTCTTTCTTTTACATAAACCAAAGAATACAAAGAGAATTAAATAAACTTTCTCAACATTAATACTCATAGTATTAAATTTAATTCAAATCAAATAAACCATTAGCCATCTCTTATGTTGATTAATTTAAATAAAAATACTAATCCTAATATTAAACATTAGTATGGTATTCAAGTGGTCTAGGTTTAATAGAGCCTCTATGCTTATTAATTCCCTTTTGAAGTGGGTTTTACACCCAATCCACTTAAAAATAAATATACATGTATAAAAGTGAGTAATAAAATGTAACAAGCAATGTGGGTGATCCTTTGCAAGTCCAATTGTCTATCCCAACTGAAGACTTACGGTAACTTCTAGGTTACTAACTTCAAGCTTTGGATAATTGGATTTCTTACGACCACCAAAACAAGAAGCATGAATCTATATGAGGGTAGTCGTTCATATTACCCTGAGCTTCCTTTAATCATCATTTCTCTTTTCAAGTATCCCATTCTTAGTGGTTGATTCTACCTCTTCCACCCACAAGTGTACCTGGTCCTACATATTGACAATACATCAACAATACCATATTACTCAAATATAAATCAATATAAACATTGCATAATCATTCAAATGCATAAAAACTAAGTATCAAATTATCATTATCAACACATAGCCTTCCATGCCAAAATGTCTTGCCAAGGAAGGTCATGACAATAGAAGTTTACCCTTGACTTCTCTAGCACATGGGGGTAGTCAAAATTTTTGGCCTCTTTTCTTCTTCAATAATATGCAGTCTGTTCTCTTATTTACACAAGGGATAAAAAAGAAACTTATTAATGAATATTTTCTCTAGAAGAAACAAATTTACTGCAACACAATGAGATCCTTATAATCCAGGTTTACCTAGGATTTTATCAAACAAATCCTTAAAAACCATTTATGACACATTATGCTTCCACAATATTTTTTTAAATAAAAAGGGCTTGTTCCTATTATTTCTAAGTAATATGATACTAGTAAGAATCTACATCAGCACCTTTGATACATCAACCATGATTCTTTGAGGTACACGAGTCTTCTTCATAGGGTATTACTCCACCCAATGGTGTTTGTGAGGATGGGGAAGCACCACTAGGAGTAGTGCCTCCCAATATTTGGAGCTTATTCCTAGTTATATTTGTGATCTTATGGCTCATCATTCTCTCTTTGGGAATGAGTATTTTATCACCTTCATTGATTATTTCTCTATGCTTTTGTGGGTCTACACTATTGAAACCAAAGATGAAGCTTTTGAGCAATTCAAGAGTTTCAAATATTTAATGGAGTATCATTATGAGAAAAATATCGAGTGGTTGGAGATTGATGGTGGTGGTGATTTTGTTAGCCATGCCTTGGGGGATTTTTTGGCTCTTCATAACATTCACTTCCATATGATTGTTCACTATATTATCCAATTAAATGAGGTAGCTAAGGAGAACATGGTTACTATGGAAATGACTTGATGTATGCTACATTCCAAGTAGATGGATACCAAATTCTAGGATAAAATAATGATTGGTGCTACATATATTATCAACAAGATATTGACATATGCGATCAAAGGTATGATGCCTCTTGAGAGATTATAGGGGTTAAGCTTAATATTTCACTCTTTTATATCTTTAGATCACTTGCATGGGATCATTTTTCTAAATATGAGTAGAAAAAGCTTCATATTAAGAGTCATTAACAAATTTATATGGGATATAGTAACAGTTCTAAGGCCTATTGCCTCTATAATTTCGTCACTTATTTTTTTTTTTATGTGACATTATATATGAGGAGGTTCTTCATTTAGTTTATTTTAGTTCACTTCTGATCCTTTTGGAAAATTATCCTTCCCTCATGTTGATTCTATTTTCCCTCTAGGTGCTTCTCTTCCAAATGATTCTTCTTTAGGGATTCTAGATTATCAGCATATTTGTCTTCATTTCTACTAAGGACATTAGTGATACAACTATTGATACTCCATATTATCTATCGACCTATGTTTCTTTTCCTTATTTGGATCATACTTCAAATGATCTTGATCCCTATGCATAGTGTGATGATGTTAGATGATGTGGTTAATTATAAGGATTTATTGTAATATTTAGTTCCTTATTCATTTGGTGCTTTTGCATAAGATGTGCAATATTATTCTATTGATCACCTTATTCCCGAGTGGGCCCAATTATTTTCTTTAGGATGCACAATATATTCTTGCATAAGAATTTCATTGGAATCCCCCTTCTTGATTTTTACTTTCAAAGCTTGATAACTTTGTAGATCCTCTCACATATTATCAAGTCAAGGGGTGTTCTAAGTAGGAAGATGCTAAGTTGACTAAATATAAGTCTCTTATAAAGAACTAGAGTTGCTAGCTAGTTTCTTTGCTTGAGGGAAATAATGCGGGTGGATGGAATTAGGTCTATAATAGAAGCACAAGACACCCCTTGTTGCTAAGGGTTTCTGTCAGAATGAGGGTGTTGAATACTTAAATATTTTATCTCTATGACTCATATCGATTTTGTGTGGATGATTCTTTTTATTGTCACTTCCTATGGATGGGAAGTTCTCCAAGTGGATATGAATATTTATTTTCTTCAGGAGGAATATCAAGAGGATATTTATATTCAAAAATCATCTAAATTCATCTTATATGGTCCTACTCCGTTGGTTTGATGACTTAATAACTCCTTGTATGGAATTAAGCAAATAATTCATGCTTGGTATGAGAAGATCCATTTCTTCTTTCTCAATTGTGGATTTCAATGGTGTGAATATCATGATGTTTATATCAAGCATCATAATGGACATGCTCTTTTTTTTTTGTGTTGTATGTTGATGACCTTTTGACCATGAGAAGCTTGATATCCTTGATCTAGTATGAAGCTACAACTTAAAGACATCCTTGAGATGATAGATTTAGGTATTCTTTATCATTTTTAGGGATTCAATTTTATTAGTCACCCTTCAATATCACTATCTCACAACTTAAGTAGAACTTTTAATGTTATTCATCCCTATCACTTTTAATATAATCCTATAGAAGCAATATTAATATTATTCATAGCTTCAACCTTTGATAAAATTTTTAAGATAAAAATGATTCATTATGTATCAATTACTTATAAAACATTGATATGCAACTTTGCTAGAATAGAAAGTATCTTGTTAAGAGGATTTATGATATAAAATTAGGAATTACAATTAAGAGAGACTCTCAAAGATCTTAAATACTTGATTTAGAGAAATAAAAATCATTATGTATGAAAATTTAGCATTTTATGATGCAAAAGTATGCATTCTAAGGATCAAAGAAGGTAAAATATGCATGTTGGGCATTGTGGGAGGCTCCAAAGCAAAGCATAAAAGTATGTAGTATTATGGAATAGGGAAATACTATATACATCTATATGAATAGGATATATAATCAGTGTATTAAAGAGAAGGGTTTTCTATGCATAAGACTCTCTCATTATGTATGTGATGTATGCTTGTATATACTTTTTAATAATTTCTCTTATTTTTGTAGAGTAAGAGTGATTTCCTTAATTTACACTAATTTGTTACATAATTTCAACAAAGTCTCGTAATGTTAAAAAATGAATAAATTTACTAGTGTAAGACATAAAAAATTGTATGGGAATGAATGGAGATAATTTTTCATATTCAATTAATGATCTTATTGATATGTGGATCAACTAGGAACTAGGAAATATATTTGACTAGACAAGCAAAATACCAAGTATAGGGATAACTTGAATTGAAATCCATAAAATTGAGTTAGGGATTAAAACATATTTGTGGGTAAGCAATGGAAGTTGAACTAAATTTGTAGAAGTTGATATTTGCAATCTAATTGAAATCAATCTTGAAATTTTGATGGCACCTCAAACTAACTTGTTTGCTTCTCAAGTACTTATACCAACTCCACAAGATATAGTACCAACACTTGGGAAGGGAAGCCCTTACTACGTAGAGACCAAATATGGAGAGGAAGAAAATAAAAAGAAAAAAATACGAGTTAGACATTTCTAATATAAGGCCCTTCAAAATAGAATTGAAGATGAAAATTAGGACCTTTGAAGGACATAATATTGAGGATTTGAAAATGGGTTCGAGAAATTAAAGTGTATCTTAAAATTCATAGCTATATTGATGAATACTTAAATTTTATTTTCCATAAAATGACACATTGTGGCTCTTATTTTGAGGGTGAGCTATGTTGAATCTTTGGAGATGAGTAAAATTCCTATGATGTTTGAGGGATAAAAACTCATCAATGATAATATCTTCAAAAATGAGATGAAATTACCACTTTAAAATTTAGAAAGCAAGGCATTGTATTGAGTATCATTTCAAAAGGTCTACGAATGATGATAAAATATGATAGAATTCTATAAATTTTTAAGAATGCAAATATTGCTTTTCAAGAAATTTGAGTTGCTAAGGCATGTGCCCAACCTAACTATTTTAAGATTGCAAAACAAACAATTAGAAAAATTCTTTCAAAGCAAGCCATGAAAAATCAAGAAAAGATATTAAATTATGTGAAAACAAATAAGAATACCATTACTATGAAACTGAGAAAAATAAGAACTCCAAAAGTAAATGTGGGTTTTGATAAAGATGGATACTAATTCATTTTGTTGGCAGTTTCATCTCAAGTTGCACTCAGAGAATAATAAGGTTTTTAAGGAGTTTATGTCCACCCAAATGAAAGAAAATTAGGTAGAGTATGACTTTGATGTAGATGAAAATTTATGTGCATCTTACTCCAAAAATCAATTAAAGAAGATTCTACGGACTTCATGGAAAAAAAGGAGACCAAATTGAAAGAGGAGAAAGGAAAACTATTCTGTTTCAAGATTGGAGTTAAGAACACAAAAGAAAGCACACTTATAGTTTTTGTATCTTAAAAGTTATTATTTTAGAAAGAATGGTGCAAATGATTAGATTGAAGAATACTAAACATCAATAACCATAATCATTAGGTTGGTTGTGTAATAATACCGAATGTAGGTCAAAAGATAACACAAATATAATTTTACAATAACTTAATTGATGTGAAATGTAATGTTATACCACTCAATAAATATGAAGTGGTGTTAAGCAACCCATATTATGGGAGAGTGTCAGGTATAAATTCTTAAAGAGAATACACATATTGCCTTGTCAATGATGAGAAATAATTATAATAAGGAAAAAATATATCATTGATTTCAATATTTAATCCAAGAGTTTGATTCAAAAATATGCAATTTGTCTTATTCCTTTTGGAGGCTAAGTAAAAAAATGTAAAAATTGAGTCTTATCAAGACAATTGCATTATAAATAATTTAAAAATAACTAGAGGAAATACTTCAAAATATCTATTAGAAATTAATATATCCTAAGAGGGACTTTGAGCATGGAATTTATTTACAATTTAATATATTTTTTATTGCTAAATATAAGGTTGTATAGGTATTCCAATACAAAAAATGAGAAAGCAAAATCAATATACAATTTGCTATTCTAAGTAGTAATTTAATATTTTTCTCAAATATGGATGATGCATAAATAATGCATGCAAAAAAATGTTTACTTATTAAGGTTGCAGTTAAAAATGTTATCCTCTTTGAAGAATTGATGACCTACTCAATCAATCACATAATACCAATTTCTTTACTAAGTTGGAATTGAAATTTGGTTATTAGTAAACATATAGAGGATATACAAAAGATGGTTAGAAAAAAGAATATATAAGGGGATCTTGTTACAATTTGGACTGTGTTACCGTTTTGATTATGTGATTTAATGAAAACTTACCTATGAGTAGTGAATGCCACCTTTTATTCAAATGGTATTAGCTCAATTGGTTTGATTCCTCAACATTTAAGGAGGAGATCCAGGTTTGAATCTTGCCAAGTGATACATGGATAATATCCAAACTCTGTTGTAATACCACTATGTGGTGATGATGTAATACGGGTGGGGCCTGTTTCAATCCCATATAAACAATTGAAAAAATGAATGCTCCCTTTAATCCTTTAATTAATTTCTTATTACAATGTACTTGGGTGATTAGTGTATAATATTACATGTGAGGATCATTTTGATCACTTTATATAAGTATTGGAAGTTCTAAAGCAAAGTTAGTTTGATAGAATTTTTAAGAAATGTGAGTTTATGAAATAATATTTGGTATATTTGGGTTCTATGCTAGGAGATGATAAATTGAAGGTTGATGCAACAAATATTGAAGCTATCTTATCATGACCGATATTTACTAATGTGGAAAAAGAAAGGATTTTTAAATAGTTATCTAATGCTATAAATTCATAGCTTATTTATATATAATTACAACTCCATTACAGGTTACTATTATATAGAGTAATACTTCCTCTTGGGGTAATCCTAATCAATTAAAGCATGGAAGGACATCAAACATGATCTAGTCCTAGCCTTACCTGATTGACAAGAACCTTTAAAATTTAAAATTGATGCATGTAGGTGCATAAACAAAGCCATGGCGATGTGAGGAAGACCAATGTATTAATTTGTTATCATTTTGAACCATTCAATAGGAAAATCTAGATTTTTCTTACGTATGGTAAGAATTGTTTGCATTGGTGTAAGTGATCTATAAGGGAAATCATTACTTATTAAGAATGTTTTCCATTGTTTAATTCATATTATGTATTATAATATTTGCATGATGAAAGCAAGATATAACAAATTGCTTGAAGGGGATAGCATTACTCAATGGTTCTATCGTATCCTCAATAGAAGAAAAGAGTCAACAATATGTTGGCCACTATGTTATCTAGGCTCTATGTTGAAGACATCAACCTTAAACATCATTATTAGTTTTGTGCCTTTTGACCATGAGGTGCTTCAAGAATAAAATGAGGAAAATAGTGACTTTGAATAGGTAAATAAACACCACCTATGTTTGAATGGTCAATATAAGGAAAAGTGCATTTAATTATAATGCAATTGATGAGGGAAGGTCATTTATTTTAAATAGATATTTACTATGGAATGGCAAAGACAATAACAAACTGGAACAATTGAGTGATTTGGTCCAAAATGCAAGTTGCTACTGTAACATTTAATAGAGAATGTGTTTTTTGGGACACTAGAAAACCAACCTATAAGAAATTGAATTTGTGCATCATTGTATCGATTCCATCAAGGCAATATAAGACTTTATATATAAATATTTTTGAAGAATTACTACCCATTAAAGAAATCCCATGGCTATATGTTTTATGGTAGTTGTTTAGTTTGATTAGATGTACATTATAATTCCATATAATATATTTATTCAGGTCAAGAAGGTGATTATCATACAAAATATCCATTTTACCATATTCATCCTCATTTTCATCATTATAAATATTGTATCCTACCCTCAAGAATTTTATCTCAATCTTCTTCAACCTTATAATGTGATTTCTGATGGAGTATCCTTTCCTTTTACAATATTAGCAAGTATTTGAATTCTTTGAAACATTAGACTTTCCATTGGGTAACTGAGCCTTAGATTCCATTAATTTGAAGTTTTTTGGATGAACCTATGTATGACAAAAAGCTCCACAAATTTTTATTGCAAATTCATAATGAATAAGAAGCCTAAAAATTCCTTCAAGAGAGATTGGAAGTAACTGCTTTGACATAATTTTCATCACTCTTTACCTTTCCTCTTGCCATAGTTAGGTCAAATTTTAGAGCTTTGAAGTGAGATATGTAGTCTTTAACATTACTAAAATTAAAATTTTGAGATTGGAAAGCTCTATCTCTATTTTGTTAACTTCACTAGCACTTACTTTTCCATAGAAATATTTCAAAGTAGACCATACCTCAATAGGATTAGTTTTCTCTTGATGTGGAAAAGTACATTTTGTTCAACTAACATGAAAAAGAGTTTAAAAACTTGCTTCTTCCTCTTACCAAGTTCATGATCATTGAGACCTTCTAATTCATTATTGAATATGAACCAAAGATTCTTGCTTTTGAGTAATCTTACCATTTGAACTTACCAAGTGCTATAATTTATTTCATTGAGATGAGTAACATACCCTAAAGAATCCATTTTGTTCATAAAATATCACATAGAATTGTAACAAGTCTGTAAACTAATGTTACCATTGTGTAGAGCTCAAAAAACTATGCAATCTAAAATCTGGGCTCCAAACAATTTCATATGCAACATTTATGGCCTTAAGAGTATTTGGTATAGTAGCACTCATCAGAAGAAAAATTAAACTTACCAATGCCAATTAGACTAGCCACTGTTCTTTAAATAATTTTTTTTTGGAATAACAAATTGACTATTTTTATTGGCTAGAGATCCTCACACACACATAAAAATGTAGCTTTTTTAAGGGTTCAAAGTTAAAGGGGACTAATATTGGACCTTGCCCAATAGAGAGTATAAGCTTACCAATGTGCTATGCATGCATTTTAACACATAGCCTACAAATACTTCATAAATAAGCCTTGTCTCTTTTTAAAAGAAAAAAACACCAAGTTTTAAACCCTACACCTAACAGGTACAATTGAGTGCTCCAACTAATGTATCATGACACTTGTATTGAAGCTAGAGCAAGAGATATGGATCTTCAAAAACTAAAAGTATTATGTTGTGTATAGTCATGACCTCTTCCTATGAGTGCATAATAACCATATTTTTTTTCCTTTAAAATAATACCTATGAAGGATTAAAACATGCACCATGCTTTCCACAAGAAATATGACTAATTATTACGCCACACACATGGTCTATTAGCAGATCTCCACTATGCTCACAAGATTAACAATATCCAATATCACAGTTTCATGCATAAATCAATGATCAACATTGAACATCAAAATCATTGAAAACTTTATTGAAAATACATCTACTATAAGCAATGCATAAATGCAATACTTCTTTGATAATTTGTTACACATATTTATCTTCAATATATACATACACAAGACTCTTCATATCCACATGACTCTTGACCTTGGTTCTTTTCAAAACTCATAGGAGATCTAACTCTTAATATTTCCCTCTTACATAATAAATCTGAAATATTATATAAATATAAAGTCTCTCATGATTGCACATAACTCCTCACTTATAAACATGACACTTCACTCATATAACTCACACTTATTTACATGACACATACTTACACTTAATAAATTGATACATACTATAAACTCAAATATTAAACACACCCTACTCTAAATTATTTACAAGGTACTTGCATTAATCATGAAAGGTACCAAATAATGTAATACCTCCAACACCCCATCGTATTACATTATTTGGTATGAAGGCCTTTTGCCTTATACTTCTTTTTCTTGGTTTTGTTTTTATTTTTTCTAATTTCGACTTGAGTACTTCCTTTGGTTTTGAATCTATCCCTTTGAGCTATTGCCTATTCTTGTTATATTTATCATTAAATCATCACAATATTATAATTCATGACTCATATCATTATTGTCTTTACTACTGTTAGACTTGTTATTAGATGTAGAATGTAACAATTCATTATTCTTGCTATCATATCCATGTTTAGTGCCAACTGATTTTGTGCATTTTTCAAGTTGATCATGTTTCCTATTGTTATTTTAAAACTTTAGGTCTTTGCTAACATGCTCTATATCAATACATATTCATTTTGTATACTTTTTCTCAATGCTCAAGTCCTTATATGTTCTATCTATTCTATGCATATGGTCACCATATTTATTTGTTGTCATATCATTTGTGTCACAACTGATATTTTTCAATAATTCTTTTTGCCTTTGGTCTTTAAGAAATTTGAGAGAGAGTAATGCCATGTGCGTTATTTTTCCTATATAAATTGGTATTGTAATAGTACCTTTAGAGTCTTCACTTGCTTCAGTAAGTTTTGAGCTTAGATAATCACCAAATATTACAAAATTTTCATCTTTAGCTTCTCTGAAAATTATTTGTAAGACCCTCTTTAATTTTATTGATATATTTTTTTTCTTTAGCATTCTCTATCATGCATTGTGTGCAATGTTTTAGGTTTTTTAACATTTTCTCACTATCATCTAGTGATGCATTTTGATTATTTGTTTCTCTTTTTGTTTTCTTTATTTCTATGATAATTTTTCCTTTGATAAATATTCAAAATACAAATTTCTTTTTCAATTTTAATTTCCCTTGTAGAATTCCTTATTGCTCTTAAATTTAATTAAAAAAAAAAAAATTCTATCTTCAGTTTCAATTTTCTTCTTCACTTTAGTTAATTCCTTTATTCAAATGTCTCTTCAATTAATTTTCTTTCAATATTTTACAATTTAAAATTCTCTTCCAAATTTAATTCCTTTTCAATTTTTCTTTCTTCAATTTCAATCTTTCATTTCTTCACATTTTAATTCTTCTTCTTCAATTTCTTTCAATGTTTCCTTCAATTTATTTTTTTCTTCAATCTTCAATTTTTAATTTTTTTTTTTCATTCTTCTTTCAATGTCAAATTTTCATTCAAATAAATTTTCACTTCTTATAACTCCCTTCATTTCAATTTTTTGCAATTTATTTTATTCTTGATCTTCTTATATCTCCCAAAATAGTTTTTTCTTCCTTCTTATATCTCCCAAAATATTAAACCTTTTAACATCAATAAATGCCTCAATAAATCACAAATCTTCACCTTAAAACATTATGAGACAGATTAATAAATACCTTATTTTGCGCCTATTACACAAACCTCTCGATTGCGTTGTGATAGTGCAAATTTTGCTTTGAAATTTTACCTTCAGTGAAATTATTATTTTTGCTCAGATGTTACAAAATAGATGTTATATTCCTTCACCATTCCTTTGTGTTGCCTAGTTTTCTATTGCTAGCTTTAAATGTGTAGTCCCACATATGGTCTGTTCTGTCTCACATATGATTTGTCAACTCCAATGCACATCTATTTTTTCCACTCTATCTCACATCTGGTTTGCTCTAGCTCATATCTAGTCTTATCTGCTCTAGCTCAAATTTGACTCATCCACTTCAACTCACATCTAGTCTTGTCCAGTTTGGTTCACATGTAGTACATAGATTCACCTTATTTCACATTCAGTCTCCTCACTTGGACGTCCTATTTTAAAGACATCTTCTCTACAAATGCTTTCTCTCCAATATTTGCTTCCAGTCTCTTACTGTGTGAATGTTTATAGTGATTTTAGCATAAAAATGACTCTCAATAGTAAAAAATATTCTCCTTTTCCCCTTACTAAGTCTCTCCTCCAGTAACATGGTTATCTTCAAACTTGGACTTCTCTTTAATATGATTTCCCTCAAAGATAACTCTTTGCAAACTAGTCTTTCTTGTCTCATCAAGTCTCTTCCTCTTCAAGCACTTCGACCGCAACATAGTCTTCTTTACACCATAGCATAGTCTTCTCTCCTTCGCAACTTTGAATTCACTCCATTGTACCTAAACATTTGCTTATCTACAACTTTGACTTCATTCCACCATAGTTATGATACCACTATTAGCAAATATTCACTATGCTCACATGATTAACAATATCTAGGATCACAATAACATGCATAAATAAATAATCAACAATGAACATCAAAATCATTGAAAACTTTATTGAAAATACATATACTATAAGCAATGCATAAATGCAATGCTTCTTTGATAATCTATTACATGGTTTTATCTTCAATATATACATACATGAGACTCTTCATATGCACATGACTCTTGACCTTTTCTCTTCTCAAACTCATAGGAGATCCAACCTTTCATATTTCTCTCTTACATAATAAATATCACATATTAAATCCTCACTTCTAAATATAACACTTCACTCACATAATTCACACTTAATAACTTGACACATACTAAAGACTCAAATATTAAATATACCCTACTTCAAATTGTTTACAATGTAGTTGCATTAATCATGCAAGGTACTAAATAATGTAACACCTCTAACACCCATTGTATTACATTATTTGGTATATAGGCCTTTTGCCTTACGCTTCCTTTTTTTGGTCTTGGTTTTTTTTATTCTGATTTGAGTACTTCTTCTGGTTCTAAATTTATCCATTTGAGCTATTGATTGTTCTTGTTATATTTCTTAGCAAATCGTCACAATAATATAATTCATTACCCACGTCATTATTGTATCTACTGCTATTAAATTTGTTTCTTTTTTGTGTATACTAGAGAAATCGATAACTCATAATATTTTATCATTGTCTCATCGTGGGTTTGAATCCTACTTCTTATTGCCACTATAACCTCTAGTAGCATGGGGTAAATTTTTTAAATTTAACCAATGATGTTGGTGCAATATGCCCTTCGGTACTACAAGGTCCAAGGATTCAAACCAAGGTCTCCACACTCCCACAAGAGTGCTTTGACCAACTAGCCTAGCCCTCGGACCTACTGCTATTAAACTTGTTATCGGATGTAGAATGTAACAATTTATTATTCTTCCTAACATATCCATGTTTAGTGTCAACTGATTTTGTGCATTTTTAAAGTTTATAATACTCTCCATTGTTATTTGAAGACTTCAAATATTTTCTAACACACTTTATATCAATACATATGCCTTTTGGATACTTTTTATCAATGCTCAAGTCATCATATGTTCTATATATTCCGTGCATATGGTCATAAAATTTATTTATTGTCATATAATTTGGGTCACAACCGATATTTTTCAACAATTATTTTTGCCTTTTGTCCGTAAAAAAATTGAGAGAGAGTAATGCCACGTACATTATTTTTCCTATATTAATTGGTACTATAATAGTAACTTTAGAGTCTTCACTTTATTTAGTATATTTTGAGCTTAGATAATCACCAAATGTTACAAAATTTTTATCTTTGGCTTCTCTAAAAATTGTTTGTAAGACCCTCTTTAATTTTATTGATATACCTTTTTGTTCTTCAACATTCTCTATCATGCATTGTGTGCAATGTTTTAGATTTTCAACGTTTCCTTACTATCCTCTAGTGATTCATTTTGATTATATGTTTCTATTTTTATTTTCTTTATTTCCATCATAATTTTTTTTTATTAGTCTTCAAAATACAAATTTCTTTTTCAATTTTACTTTCCCTTGTAGAATTCCTTATTCTCCTAAATTCAATTTTGCAATTTTTTTTTCTTTCTTCAATCAATTTTTTTCTTCACTTCAATTAATTTCTTTCTTCAAATGTCTCTTCAATTAATTATCTTTCAATATTTTTCAATTTAAAATTCTCCTCCAAATTTAATTCCTCTTCAATTTTAATTTTTCATTTCTTCACATTTTAATTCTTCTTCTTCAATTTCTTTCAATGTTTCCTTCAATTTATTTATTTCTTCAATCTTCAATTTCATTTTTTTTTTAATTTCAAAATTTCATTCAAGTAAAATTTCACTTCTTATAACACCCTTCAACTCATTTTTTTGTAATTTATTTTATTCTTCACTTTTAATTATTTATCTTCTTATATCTCTAGAATTTTTTTCTTCCTTCTTATATCTCCTAAAATATGAAATCTTTCAAATTAATAAATACCTCTCTTAAGAAATCATAACTCTTCACCTTAAAACATTATGAGGCAGATTAATAAATACCTTATTTTGTGCTTGTTACATGAAAACCTTGATTACATTATGATAATATAAATTTCACTTTGAAATTTAACCTTCAACATATTCAATGTTATAATTTTTGCTCAGGCATTACAAAATAGATGTTATGTTCCTTCACCCTTCCTTTGTATTACCTGGTCTACTATTTCTAGCTTTGAATGTGTAGTCTCATAACTGGTTTGCTTCAGCTTGTATTTGGTTTATCCACTATAGTGCATTTCTGATTTGTCCACTTCGTCTCATGCCTGGTTTGCACTAGCTCATGTTTGGTCTTATCCACTATAGCTCAAATTTGGTTTATCTGCTCTAGTTCATGTCTAGTACATAAATTCACTTGCTTTCACCTTTAGTCTCCTCACTTGGATGTCCTCTTCCAAAGATATCTTATCTACTAATACTTTCCTCCAATGTTTTTTGTCAGGCTCTTACTACATGAATGCTTATCGTGGCTTTCTCACAAAAATGACTCTCAACAATCAAAAAATTTATCCTCTCCTCATTACTGAGTCTCTCCTTCATTAATGTGGTTATATTAAAGCCTAGACTTTTAAATTTGGCTTCCCTCAAAGGTTACTCCTTGCAAACTATTCTTGCTTTTCTTACTAGATCTCTTCCTCTTCAAGCACTCTAATTGTAACACAATATTATTTCCATCATATCATAGTCTTCTCTCCTATATAACTCTGAATTCACTCCATCATATCTAAACCTCATATTCTCTTTAGATATTACTTCACTCCACCATAAATTTTATACCATTGTTAGCAAATCTCTACTATGTTCATAGGATTAACAATCTCCAGGATCACAATAATATGCATAAATCAATATTCAATAACAAACATCAAACTTACTAAAACATTTCTTGAAAATACATCCATTATAAGCAATGGATAAATACAATTCTTCTTTGATAATATGTTACATGGCTTTGTCTTAAATATATACATATATGAGACTCTTCATATGTACATGAATCTTAAACTTTGTTCTTCTCAAAACTCACGGGAGATCTAGCTCTTCATATTTCACTCTTACATAATAAAAATTACATATTACATAAAGATAAAGTCTTTCATCATTGCACATAAATCCTTACTTCTAAACATGACACTTCACTCACATAACTCACACTTATTTATATGACACATACTCATTCTTAATAACTTGACACACACTATAGACTCAAATAGTAAATACATCCTACTCTAAATTATTTACAAGGTACTTGCATTGATCATGCAATGTACCAAAAAATGTAATACCTCCAACACAATCTAGAGTTTTAAGGAAGAGAAACTAAAAAATAGACTACAAAGACCATTTGAAGCTGCAACAAAAGGATATTTTAAAGATTCAAACTAGTAACGTTTTATTATCAAAGCACTAATCCAATCATCAAATCATAGCTTCATTTTATCTCTTTAATATAAGATGCTTCATATCGAGGGTCATAGATGGTGCATACACCAATTATTGCATCTTTCATGAGATATGCCCTCTCAAAAATTTGCATTGAAATAACGGTCCTTTAGGATTGAAACTACAACCAAAGGCCTGTTACTAGTAATGCCTAACCACCACACTACTCTCTCATATATGGGGGAGGATTATTTATGAAACCAAGAACATATAATGAAGGAGTAAAAAAGGTGACAATAAAATATGCACAAGGGGTGTCAAAGCCATAATGTCAAGGTGACAAAGGATGACACATACTATTGTTCCCTACTCCCAAGTATAAATGAAGGTCTTGCATAAAGAAGAAGAAGAAAACAGGTGTGGGGAAAGAGTTCAAGTGTGTGCATGGATGCACACATGTGAAAAAAATTCTAAAAGGTATTTTGGAGGGAAAAGTGATTGGTTCCCTAATTCATGTTAGCTTTTGAGGATATATGCAGTGGGAGAGATCTAACACAGGTCCTAATAAGATGCAAAAAATATGAAAGAAAGTAATTCTGCAATATGACTGAAATATACTATAAATAGAAATGATGAAAATACAATGCAATATGGAGGTAATGGTCACTCCATCAATACAAGCTAAAGAGCTACATTGTACTCCATACAGGAGTTCTACTACTATCTACTACTCTCTACTACAATGCACTTGATATGTGATATGTCTCTATGAGGCCCTTTATATAGGAAGATAGATTCCTTGGCCAACACTCTACCTAGTTGTACAAGGGGACACCTTGCACATTACAACTTGCACATTGCCACTTGTGCATTTATTACATTGCTTGAAGTAACTAGCTAACTTCCCCCTAAAGTAATCTCCTACTCTAACTATGTACCAAAGGTGGTACATTTACATGATCCAAATGATGTAATATACTCTAACTCTAACACCCCCTGTATTACATTATTTGGGTATTGAAGATTTCAATCTTCAATATGGATCTTCGTCTTGAGAATGGTCTTCAACTTGATCTGGTTCTTTCATCAGTTGGCTTTGCATTGTAATCCTTCCTTTATCTGGTTCATATTCCTCTTCTTCTTTAGCTTTCCCTTTGAATCTAGTTTTTGTGTTCTTATAGGTGGTAGTACTATTGCTTGATTTCTGCAAGGATGTTTCTCCTTCTTTGTCCTTACTCTGTATAGAGGCTTTAGAACAATTTCTCAAGGCATCAAGATAAGATCTTGGATTAGTAGAACTTGAAGTACCAATGCTACATGAGGATTGAAAAAACTTTTCTAAATATGATTCATTCAGCTTTATCTTCTTTTTGAGTAGTTCTATCAATCCTTTTTGTTCTTCATTTTCATCCTTGTAAGGTTTGTATGTGAGTAATGCCATGTACAATATGCTCACAAAATCTAAAGAAAGTGAGATGTCACTTTTCTCATTATTGATTGCTTCATTGACATGGGCTTGAAGATAGCATTCCATAGTATTAAAATTATCTCTTAAGGCTTCACTATGAATTACCTTTGAAGTTAGGTCTAATGTTCCTTCAAATTTCATGAGTAGATTCATGATCCCAATTTTTATGGCACTTGCTTTTTCCTTTCTGATAGTGTTGTTCATATTATTGTTTACTATATTTCTTGAGGTAGACATCCTTATAACTTCCTGGATTAGAGTATAAAGTGACTTGATAGTGCCTTGAAATAGTATTTCTTGCAATTCCTTTGTAGAATCTTTGTAGTAGTCTACCTTATGACTCCCTAGTTTAGAGTATATGAATTTGATTTGATAAAACCTTTGTAGAGCTTAGGTTTTGTAGGCTTCCTTATATCTCCCTAGTCAAGAGATTTGATTTAATAAAATCCTTGTAGAATTTGTAGAAACCTTATGATTCCCAAATGGATTGAGTACTTGATAAATTTTGAATGAATGCTATTATTATCAAGTTTTGTAGAATGCCTTATGTCTCCCTAGTGATTTTGAATATGTTGTATGAGTGATAAAGTGCTTTTTGTGAATAGTAGTTCAATTTTAGGTTGATTTTGTAAAGTTTTGTAAATACCAAAATCAACTTTTGTTACTCCTTATTTCTCCTATTGAACTAAGCACTTTCTAATTTGATGAGGTTCTAATGGTTGGATTTCTTTTACCCCTTTAATGTAGTTTTGAGACAAGAATACCAATTAATTTCCAACTCTTGATAATTCTTAATGAACCTCTTTTTATAGCTTTTGATATTTGATATTTAATGTTTCTAAATTCCAATATCCTACTTTGGTGTAGTATTCCTTATAACTCCCTAATTTGGAATATTAGAAAACAATAATATTTGCAATAATGGAATTTTAATTTTCCAGGTAGAAATCCTTATTTCTCCTAAGTTTAATTTGCAAATATTAAGCTATAAATTTCCTTTAATTTTTATTTCAAATATGGTTGATTTCCCTATAGTTTTCAACCTTATATTATACCCTTATAACTCCTATTAATGAAAGCAAATTAGAATAAGGTAAATTCTTACCTTTGTAATGTTGCAAACCTAAAATATTTGATGTTGAATTTGATCGTAGATGACAACAAGCTTTATGTCCTTTCTTTGGGTGCTATAGCCAATGGAATGCTTTGATTCTTCCTTGGCTTCAATGCTTGGATGGTGGTACCTCAATTCTAGAGTCTTTGACCTCCCTTGACTAGAGCCTTTAATGCTCTTCACCTTTCTTCCATGTTGCAACTCAGGCTGCTATGAATGTGCTATGAATATTGTTATGAATTCTAACCTCCTTGGTCTTTGGCACCTTTTAATAGAAGAGGAATCTTGAAATGTGTGACAAGTGTCATGATGGTTATCTTTGAGCACTTGAGGGATGAGAAGATGCTTATTACCACTTGTAAATTTTTTCAGGTAAAGGATGAGTATTACAGTCTTGGATGAGTGCTCATTATTTTTGATGACATGTGTCTTCTTCCTTCTAACACACCAACCTTCTTCCCTATAACATTTTCTTGGTCAAACTTGCAATGGATGGGCGCTCATGTGGGAAACATTAGGATTTCCTTCTAGGTGACAAGTGTTACCTTCCCTTTGTGCATGAGCTTTCTACGTAATACCTCTTCAATGTATCTTTGCAATACCCTTATTAACAATGCAACACGACCAACTCTTCCTTTGTTCGATGGTGCTTGGTATGAGTTGGTTCCAGCTAGAGTGGAGAGCAATACCTTTGGAGACTTGGAGCTAGGATTTGAGCAATGATATTGAAGGCTTCAAGCAATGCTATGGTGGAGTTTGAAATACTCCAATGATGCTCCTTGGACGTACATCTAGTGTAATATTTTATGCTTTGTTTCCCTTCTTTTTTCAACCTATTATGAAATCCCTTTTGTAGATAATATTGCCCTTGAATATAATGCTTCTCCTTTCTTTGTATTGTGCTTTATTTTCTTGTAGGTTCGACTATCCAAATCATAGAAGATATGAGCCTTTTGAGAGACTCTTCTACCTTGCTTGGAGAATGCTCTTTACATGACCACTTTGAGCTGATTTACCTTTGTGAAGAATGTGCCTTTGTGGCACTTTAAACTTTGTCCTTTTTCCTACGTAGGATAGATTGATATGGTGCAAGATAATGTAAATAAACTTGTAAATAGAATACCTTCTTTTTGCACCTCCTTTTGCACTCTATTCTATTGGTTTTAATGGTGGCTTTCTTGTAGGCAAGGGCTGATTTGACGTTGTCTCTTTTGCTAGACAACTCTCTCCTTTGCTTGGTTACTTTGGTAATAAACCCAAGCTAATAACCACGTAGATAGAAGCTTTTTGTAGAAGTAATTTTTACACTATTTTTTTTCTATAAATAGCCTTTAGTGCACTTTGAATCTGAGACTCACCAAGTCTCGATTTGAAGCTTCTTTTGCTGATTTGATGGTGGCTTTCTTCTCCACTTCCTTGGAGGAATCTGATCTGATTTTTGGTGGCTTATTTGAGCCATAAAATGTTATAGGTTTTATGCACCAAATAGTGTCTCTAGACACTTTGATAATCTACTAGTTTTTGTGTCCTTGATCTTTAACAATCAACAAACACAAACTAATCCTTTTGAGAGTAACTAGTTAAAGATTAACTAGTGTAGTGCTAATGGATTAATAATGCACTTTAATGGTAACAATAATCTCTCCTTATTGCTCCAATAAACTCTCAAAATAATTTTTAAATGCACTTAATAATCTTCTACAACTTTTCAAGAGTAATCTGTAATGAACCCTTAATGAGTATTCTATAATTTTTCACTACAATCAATATTGTAGGATGTAGTCTTCTTGCTTTCTAAATAGATAATAGGTAGATGATAATTTTATTTCTTTCAAAAATATCTAACTCCTATTAAATGTGCAAATATATCTTAAAATGAATTCTCCTTTTTGCACTTTCTTGAAGACTATAATATGGGTTCTTCTTCTTGCAACTTTTAATCCAAATATGGTGCTTAATAGAATTTGATAATGAACCCTAATTTGAAGTTCAACTAATTGCACCCTAGTTGCTTACCTTTAATGGCTTCTGAAGTAGATGTAGATCTTGGTGTTTGATTCACCAAGTTGCTGCCTTGTAGTGGATGAATTCATAGCTTCTTGTTGACTATCCTGAACAACTTCTTGCTTCACCAAACTGTGGTCTTGAACTTTCTATCTTGAGCCTAGGGTTTGGTGGCCTGATCCTTCCAGTGATATTCTATTTTTTATTGTAGATTCAAAGAACTCTTTTCTCTAAACTATGCCTTCTTGTTGTGAGAGGTAATCTCCAAATATCTTAGATTTGGTAGGCTTCTTCTATCTAAATCCTCCTTCAATCTTCTTGTTGAATTCTATCTTCAAACAAGATCTTCTTCTTCTCAAGATTTTGAATATCTTGAGGTCTTCACTGGATTCTTCTTCTAGGATTTGGAACTCCTTGCCAAATTCTTCTTCTCTTGGGCTTGTTTTCAGATGGCGATAATTGTCCCAAGTCCTTCACTATCAGGAGCTTTCTCCTTGGTAGTGGATTTCTCCAATGAGTTCTCCTAGGAACTCTTTTGATGATGCTTCCATGAGCTCTACAACAAGGCTCTCCAAGCCTTCTTCTTTTTCCTCCTTGAGACCTCTCCAAGGTCTTCTATCTTGTAGCTTCTCTAGTCTTCCAACTGAGACCTTTTCTTCAACCTTCTACTTATGGAAGTGTTGGTGATGAGATCTTCTTCTAGGATCTCTAAAATATATTGCTTCTCTGATCAGGAATAGGGCTCTATTAGTCCCTTTCTATCTCTTCCAATATTGGAAGTTTTTCCAATGAGATCTACTTTGGATCTCTTCAGCTTCTTCTAAAATAAGTCTTTAATCAGTAAAGGAGATCACCAATCTCCTATTTTATGGACTCTTCTCTGGAGTCTTCTTTAGTAACTCTTCTTTGGAGTCTTCTTCTAAATCAAGAATTCTTCTTCTAAATCAAAAATTCTTCTCTAAAGTCTTCTTTAGAATTAAGGCTTCTACAACCTTCTCTACTTCTACACTCTATAGGTATTGATCTTGAATGGAGATCACCAATCTCCTATCTCCTTCTTGACTCAACTTCTAGAGTCTATTCTTCCTTGAGTCTGCTATAAGGCTATTATGGCCTTTTCTTCACTTCTACAATCTGCAAGATTTGTAGCTCTTGTAATGGGACCCTTTTTTTAAGGTCTTTGAAATATTTAGTCTTCTCCTTGTTGCTGCAAGTGCTAGAATGATTCTAAGAAGATATTCTTCCTAGCTCTCTTGTAGGAAGCTTCCCAACCTTTTTCTGAATCTCCTTTTCCTACAACAAGTTGTTAGAAACTAGAATGAAAGAATTTATAATTCTAAACCAAGGCTTCTATGGCTTTTTTTTAGATCAAGGCTTCTATGGCTTTCTTCTAGATCAAGGCTTCTATGGCCTTTTTTCAATGTGAAGTTTTTCAATCTAGCAATGGAGATCTCCAATCTCCAAACTTCACCAAGACTCTACTCCTGGAGTCTCTTCCGCAATGTCTATTTTCCTGCAATAAATAACTTTAGATAATGGTTAGCATGAAAAGATCTAGATCTCTTGAGATCAGTAATCTTCACTAGTTGATCCATCAAACTAGTGGAATGAAATGTTGAGTCCTAGTCTTCACGAGTTTTCCTACAACTCTGTGGAAAGACTCTAGCCAGATGTAATCTCAAAATTTTTGTAACTGAGATTTATTTCAGTCCTCACTTGTGACTCTCCCTATTCCTATCTCGATTCACCATGGCTCTGATACCACTATTAGCTTTTGAGGATATATGCAGTGGGAGAGATCTAACACAAGTCCTAATAAGATGCAAAAAATATGAAAGAAAGTAATTCTGCAATATGACTGAAATATACTATAAATAGAAATGATAAAAATACAATGCAGTATGGAGGTAATGGTCACTCCATCAATACAAGCTAAAGAGCTACATTGTACTCCATACAAGAGTTCTACTACTATCTACTACTCTCTACTACAATGCACTTGATATGTGATATGTCTCTATGAGGCCCTTTATATAGGAAGATAGATTCCTTGGCCAACACTCTACCTAGTTGTACAAGGGGACACCTTGCACATTGCCACTTGTGCATTTATTACATTGCTTGAAGTAACTAGCTAACTTTCCCCTAAAGTAATATCCTACTCTAACTATGTACCAAAGGTGGTACATTTACATGACCCAAATGATGTAATATACTCTAACTCTAACAATTCAAAATTTAAAAATATCAAAACATGACTCAAAAAGGAGAGGTTCCCTTTGTTATCTTTAGAAAATATTTTTTGCTTCTAAGTGATGCAACTTTGTTCTTTGCTCTAATACCATTCTCAATTTGGTAATATTTTCTAGAAACATTCCAAAACATACATTCACCAATGTGCTTCATTAGGCCATAACACTGCTATTTACATTTTGTTCTTTGCACTGTTTCATTGCATTGCATCTTTACTTATTCATTTCCAAAAGGATCAACAATAATTTTTTTTTCAAATGGTCAGATAAAAGGACCAAGGGGGCTTTATTGTTATGCCTTAAAGCTCAATCATATAGTGGCCTAAGCAGGATCTCAAATGCTAATCAAATTTTCTAAGGTTTTGTGAAGTTATTTTGTAGGTTTAAAGTTGGTTGGATATTCTAGACACAAGTTAAATCTAGGATTAACCATCGGATTAGATAAGTTGCCTAAGTTAATTTCTTATATTTCTTGTTGTTTGATTTCTACCCATTTCTATTCAAAATATAAATCATAAATAGAAGAAAAATAGTTTGGTTTCATTCCTAGGCATTTGAAAGAAAAAAATCATATAGTTTGCATTCTAGGGTTAACTTTGTTTTTGCATTCTCTCAAATACTTGCTAGAAAGAATTTTTTTAATTATTGCAAGTTAGGGTTTAGTCATCATCGAAGATCAAGAATAATTCAAGGGCTATTTTCTTGCACTTCTACTTGTCTTTCATTTTTCTCTCAATATTTCTTAGTTTAGATTTTAGAAAGGCCAAACATAGGTATTTTCTTAATATACATATCAAACATCCTCACACTAGACTTAGAGTGAGTCCTAACATCATTCTTGGTGAACCCTTCGATCTCCAATACCCTGAGTGTAGAGAATATAATACACTCTCATGGTCACCTAGGTTCCCAATAGATCCAACTAAGAATTGTTGGGCACTGAATTGTCATCAAGTTTTACTTGATACTGCAACTATCTATCTTCCAATTTTCTAGCTAGGCTTGCACCCGATAGTCACAGCTCAACACTCAACATTGGATGGACCAAAGACTACTTCAACCCAACCTCCAGAGTAGGCTGGTTCCTTGTCAACTTAGTAAGATGTTGACTCAATTAAGCTCAATAAGGGTTTGAGGAATAGGGTTAGAAAAAGGTTTAGGGTTAAGGAAATATGCATTAACAATGGTCGGATAGGGCTAACAACATAGGCATCCATAGGAAAAACCTCTAACAAACTACTTCTAGTGTCCCACACTCAAGATTAGCAACACCCAAAACCATGAAATCTTCATATAATAAAGCATAAAATAGAGATATGTCCCAAGAAGCAATTCCAATATCCAATATATTGACAATCCAATTTAGCAGAATAGATCAATAATCAGACTTTGCAGAAATAAACTTCCTACCAACACAGATCTAACTATGAACATATTTCAACTACCTTAACAACTAGTAATCCAATGCAAATGGAATGAACTAACCATTACAACATTGATAGAAATGCAATTCATAACTTCGAACCTCTTAAACGAAAGATATCAAAGATAACAAGTCTCAAGTCAAAAATCTGAGTAATGCTCCTTCCATTAGTTTGCAAAAAATATTTACATAGTAGGGCAAGCAAACGCACTAGAGCCAACCCTAAAAATTGAGGGTTCGACCTCTATTTATAGTTTACAATGAAAAGAATTTAAGGAGACATTACAAGAATTTAAAATTTGATAGATCAGTAGAGAGCTACACTGGCATTATCTCATTCGCTCATTGAGTCTAAGAAATTCATTAGAAGTCATCCACCATGGTAGCTCAACTCTGCAACTTGTTGGTTCGATGATGGTAGTTGAGCCTCAAGCCATTATAAACTAGATCTGGACCATTCATTATTCTTTAAAACTCCATTCCATCATAGATCTACAACCGCTCTAGTTCTTGGTTCTTGAAAACCCTTGGATGCTTCACCTTCCCACCTTGAACTGATTGTTCTTCAATCCACCAAGAATCTACCTTTATATGCTTCATAACAATGTCAACAAAATCTCTACCATTGATGCTCTTAGTGGATGACTATGATTAAATCTCAAAAATGCTCTGCAAACTAGTGGGGAAGAAACAAAATACCAATCCACTCAAAATTAATGTTGATATCAGCTTGGATAGCTTCAGCCAATGAAATCGAGTTCGGTGAGAAATGCACTGAGTTGCGAGTAGAATCAAGTCTATCATCAATCGCTCACTTAGCCTTCAAAATGTCTAACTTCCTTCTCATGTACGCGACATAAAGCAAAAGTTACAATCCACTCAAAAATCATTCATTATCTAACTTGGTTTGACTATGGAATCGCCAATCCACTTCGAAAGTAATGCAAATGACCTTTGTGCTATTCCACTACCTTTACTTCCTTTCAAATGCTTTAACTTCTTGTCACCATTCCACTCCAAATTAGTCTTGGAACTCAATGGAATGCAGATTCTCAACACTTAGTCACTGGAGCACATGAAATAAAGAAGAATCACCAATCCACACTTTATAACATGTTGACATCATCAAAACTCAAAATAATTATAGATTGGGAACCTCACATGAATCCACTACCAAATACACTAAGCCTAGGACGAAATAGAAACTTTGCTAATGTTTGCAAAAACACTAAGTGTTGAGCGGAATGGAACCTCTTGCATGGATCCACTCCAAAATACTCTATATCCTCAATGGAATGGAGATTTCTCATGCCTTAGAATAAATTTTCAAAATTTTCTAAGGATGTGGCCATTTTGGGCCTACATTCTAGTACCTCTCAGGTGGATTTGCTCACAAAGCCATCAAACTCAGAGTCTTATCCATTGGGCATCAGGAGTCAAAAATTCTAATCTTCAAAAAATGCTTCAAAGAATAATTTCCATATGATCATTACCCTCTAAAAACTTTATGAAACATCCTAGAGGGTAAAGGTTCATATCGAGATCATGCTAGAAACACAAATATCTCCATCACTCCTTCAAAACTGCTCCAATGCTTTAAGCAAAAATAGAATTATGTTCTCCCTTTTATGCTTCTTCAAAATGACATGAATGCCTTCACAAAAATTTCATTCTCTACATCTCTTAGCCTCATGCTTTTATTATTGCCTTCTGACAATGTTAGAGTAAAAACAAATCAAACAAAATACAAAACTTTTGCATGACTACAAAAATGTACAAAAAAAAATATTCTAAGCTTGTGTCCCTTGAGGGTCTACAACAACTCTATTTGGTTCTTCACCCTCTTGTTGAGCCTCTTCTTCAACATTATCCTCCTGCTCTTGCTCAACTTCTTCCTTAGGTGAATCTTGCTCTTTTTCATTTTCCTCTTCAACATCCTTTCCAAACAACTGCACCATCAGCTTCAGGGTTTGTAAAGCTTATTTCCAAACTACTTCAGAGGGATTGGAAGTCTCTTTAAGCTGCTTGTGAATGTACTCCAACTCAGCAATGTCTTCATAATTTGTAGCACTTCCTTTATTTACCAAGTCCTCCATCAGATCTCTAAGCCTGGTTAAATCAATAATCATTTGTGAAACCTGCTCCTGATCAATTGGCTCTTCCAGAGCATCAATCTCAGACTCATCTTGGAGGCTCTCGACAACACTCTTTTTAATCTCTTCTACTGATAGCAAAGTGTTATTCTCCATCCATAACCCTCTGAAGCCATTCTGAATCATTTCTTTATTTATGTCCACTACATCCCTGATCATATTTTCCACCTTATCAAACAATAGCCAAGCCTTTTGGAGCATTATATGCTTCTTTACTACAACTCTAGAAACAACTCTAGCAATATTCCATTCTTTATTAGGAATAGGCTTAGTTCTATCTACCAACTTATAAATTTGCTCAACTGGAATCACCATGGGTTGTAGTTCTCTAGTGAAGCTATCCAGATCTTCTTGAACATTCTAAAGTAGGTGGCTGGCATCATCCATGTAATCAATGATGGGTTGTAACTCTGAGCATTTCTCCAGAACTTTAGACAATAGTTCTTTCCTTACTTTCTTTAGCCCTACCTTAGAGAAGCTTGAAGACTTAACCTTTTCAATTTGAAGCTGCTGCTTCAAGCTCTATATTTCTTTGGCTTGTTCTTCATTTTTCTTCTTTTGTTCCTCTACTTGCTCCTTGAGCTTATTGGCCTCTTGAAATTTGTCCTACCAGTTCTTTGCTTCCTTTCTGAGAGCTTTCTCTATCTATTTTTGGTTGGTGATTATTTTTTCAAGATTTTCTATTATCCACTCTAGCTTGTCCACTTTCTCTTTGTATATATCAACCTTGACATAGAAAGTGTCCAAGTGAGCCTTAGCTATCACCAACTCATCTTCAATAGGTAACTGCTCAATATCTTCTATGTATTCTTCTAGATGATAGTCTTGAGCAGTCATTTCAATCTCAGGCTTGCTTACTAGAGGAATAATGGATCTGGATGTCCTCTACCTAGAAACTGGATCAATAGACATGGTTCTTCTCTTCATAGCCATCCTCTTGGAAGGTTTGGATAATTTCTCTACCCAAAAATCTTGAATTTTCTATGAAGTTTCCTTCTCCTTTTGCAAAGTTTCTAGTGTAGGATAACTCATAGGAGGAGGAGAGGCTATAAGATAGGAGAGAGTAGAATCAATAGCTAATGATGGCTTGGTAGAAGTGACTACAGTGGAATCTATGACTACCACTACTATTATAATTGGAAAACTCATGGAAACTAAAGTAAAACTCACAGAAGGGTGAGTGGGTGTGGATGAAATAGCTTGCTTTTTAGATGATGGGGGAGGTTGCAATGGCAAATATGGAATTATGGGAGATGATGAAGGAGGAATTTTAGGTGACTTTGGAGGAGATGGGTTGGTTTGGCCCTCAGTATTTACTAGTGAAATAGGTGGTGAACTATGAGGGGGAGAGGGCACTTTTGTTACAACCTTCTTCCTTAGAAGGGGAGGAAATTTTCTTTGGAGAAAAGAGGAGAGGAGAAGAGGAGATAGAGACCATACCTTCACCTACAGATGTAGGGTGTTCTAGAGCTACCTCTTCACTCTATTGCTACATTTGTTGTACTTATTCTACAACTAAAATAGGGGTCTCCTCAACAATTTTCTCCTTATCCAACTTCTATTTCTTACAAATCTCCTTCTGAGCTCTTTCTAGTGCCCTTTTGGCATTTCTTTTAAAAACTTGCAAGGCTGCCAATTTATCATTCTCTGTGTCTTCCCAAAAATCTCTTCCTACAATGTTTCTTCAAAAATAGGATTCAACTCCACTATAGCTGTAGTGGTGAAACTCACTGGTGTGAACACAAAGTTCTTATCCTTCTCATTCTAATATATTTCTATATCAAGGGGCTCTCCACCTAGGGCTAGTCATTTGGGCCTACTTACTATCTGAATGACTTCTGTGCTAATGGCCCTCTCATCAGAATAGTGCATTCTACTCATTAACTATGCCCCTTTTGGAAAATTCTCTAATTGTTCAGTTGAAGGCTCAAATATCTTCAGAACTTTAGCAGTAGTTAATGGAGTACCAACCCCTTCTTCTTGAGATTCTTCTTGTGAAGGTGGGGATGGGGAATCTAACCCTGGTTGTGGCTTCTTATAAATCAGCACTATATTCTTTGGGTCCTTTGCCTTCCAAGTTGTGATATTCTTATCATATCTATCAGAAAAATCATTATCAATTACTAGTCCAAACTTGGATTTCTCTTTACCAATTTCAACTCTCATCCTCCACCAGTCTACTATCTTGGCTTCATTCCATTTATTTTTACTCCTTACCTGTGATGGTAGACTCTCAACTAATGGTTTTCATTCTTATCTGAATCAAAATCAACTACCTGCTCATAGAAATCTAACCATGGAGGAAGTTGTTCCATATTGGCAACATTCCAATCTAAAGGAGCATTTTCCTTATTATTTCTACCCTATTCAAAATGAGGCCTTGAGTTTTTCTCAAATTTATAGGCCTTCTCTCCATTCAAGGCGATGTTCCTCTTGTGGAATATATCATCCGGGTCATATCTCCATCTCTAGGGAATGTAGAACAGGCCCAACCTATCCAGATATTGGTCGATTTGTTCACCCTAGACCTTTTTGGTGATGGTTATATCATCAACACTACGGTAGGTCAACAAACATCTTCTCTTCCTTCCAGAGCCATAGTTCATATTAATAAAATCTGCTTACCTCAAATATTCTAGGGCTAATAATCTATCTATAACAAAATGAGGCAAAAAAAAGGCTTACCAGTGAAGTCGTATAGTCTAATGATTATGCCTTCTATAAGGATGTACCAATATCCTTCTTTGACACCCTCTATTCTTAACAATTTCTTGGCCAACGATGGTAGCCTAGGGTATTTCCCATACATTATCTTCAATGCTGGCCCTAGAAATTCTAAGTTAAATCTATAAATAGACTCAGTGCTCCTCAGATGAGTAGTCCAATAGTAAATAGGAATAGGGTCTCCCTGATCATTCTTTTCCTTTACCAGAATCTAGGGCATCATTTTCCTTACAGTAGCAAAGAACATCCAAACTAGACTTGAGCAATGCCGGAAAGAGGGTGTGTCAGAATTCCTTTTCATTCTCACTAATTGCTCATGTATTCTTTTAGCTAGGAAAGTTGACCAATCAAAGTAAATGACCTTAACACCCTTATTTTCTACATCTAGCTCATACATTCTCTCATTGGAAATACAGTATGTAGTGGCTATTTTCCAATCGCTCATGAGTTGATCAGAATCCAAACCCTCCAAACAAGCTAGCATGGAATAGAGCTTCGGGTGGACAAACTGCTCAATGGGAATTAGGATTTTGGGCAATCCTCTACCGATTTAATGGTTTTGAATTGATTATAAACCATTTTTTGAAAGGTTTTCCCTCATGAGCATGCTTCTACAAAGAGTAATACCTAACTTATTAGATATTTTGAACTCTTTTGGCCTTACGGGTGGCTCTACCCCTAGGGAAAAATTATGGTAAGCCTTGGTAGTGACACTAAATAAGGTTTTACCTTATCATATTTACCACTTTTGCTCTTGGGTCATAAAATTTAACAATGGCCGCTATCAACTCGAACAAGGATGAACTGAATCACAGATATAAAAAGATAAGGAGTGAACAACACATTTACCTTGAGGTGACAAAGCTACACCTTTCTATATCATTGATGTTTTTCTGAGCTTTGTTCTCTCTATGAGGACCAGATTGGTGTTGGCAACGACTTCCACTTTGTCAATGTAAGTGCCCACTTCCTCATTTGCTGAGGTTTCAGCTTCTTGAGTGTCTTTGGAGGCCATTTTTGCAAGAAATATTTAGAATGTTCTCTCTAGAGTTTGTAGATAATGCTCAACTATTCTCCTATTCTTTCTACTTGATAGGTATTGCTTTCATCGAATGAATGCATTCTACACTTTTTAGCACTTTTAATTGCCCATGCATGCACACCTTCCACCATTAATGTGGCCACTATGAGAACTATCCATTTTGCATGCTTTTCAAATTGAAATTATGCATCTCGATGGCTTGGAGATATTATGTTACTTTCTGATTGGCTAAAACTCAAACACTTTTATGCACTCATGATATCACTCATATTTTTATTTTCCTTTAGAGCGATGCAGGAAACTTACACATTAATTTATGAATATTTACCCTTTTGGAAGTGACATGGTGTAGAATTCAATTTTCGCTCAAAAATAGTCATTAACTTTGGTGGATTGGAACTCTCTCCATGATCCGCTATCACTTAGTCTCTCTTAAGAGTGGATTGGAACTCATGCATCATTCTACTTCTTTCTTAGTGCATTTGAGGGTGGAATGGAAACTTGCTACTTTTTTTGACACTTAGCTTATTTTGCAACCTTTTCACTTTATATATATATATTTTATAACATTTTATCAAAAATGAAAACTTGAAATAAAATGGAAAGAATATGGTACAAAATATGTACATATATTACAATGAGCTAAATTTCAATAAAAATAGAGTTTAAGGTGAAAACCATTGATCGAAATCGGTTGTATGTTTCCCTCAAGATCTTCAAGATGGAAAACATTGGTCTCTTTAACTTCTACTATCTTGAAAGGGCCATCCCAGAAGGAGTCAAACTTCTGATGATGTCCTAGTTTAGCTCTTTCAACATTCCACCTGAGTACAAAATCTCCAACTTAGAATTTCTTGAACCTTACCTTCTTGTCAAACCATACCTTGATATCAATTGAATGCTTTTGAAAATCTTCATATGCCTGAGTTCTTTTCTCTTCTAACTATAGCAAGTGTGTCAACCTTGTTTCCACTAGATTTTGCTCAGATTCCTCTTATGTGTTTATCAGCTTGAGTGTTGGAATCTCCAAATGAATAGGTAACACTACCTCCTTTGCCATATACTAAGGCATAAGGGGAGGTCTTGATGGAATTTTTAATAGTGATTCTATCTACCCATAGAGCTTGCTCTAGCAATAGGTGCCAACTTCTCTTATTACCCTCTAATGATCTTCTCAAAATCCTCAACAGATTCTTGTTAGTTGATTCTGCAAGTCCATTTCCTTGGGGGTAGTAGTTTGAAGTATTCTTTATGGTAATGCCATACTTATTAGTAAACTCAATATATTTGGCTCCTATGAATGCTGGTCCATTATCACTCACCAAAGCTTCTGGAACACCAAACCTTGTAATCAAGCTTTCCATGAAATTTATCACCACTTCTTGGTCTGATTTCTTTGTAGGAATAACTTCTACCCATATGGTGAGGTAGTCTATAGTAGTTAGAATGTACTTGTGCTCAGATGAGGAATGTGGATTGATAACTCCTATGAAGTCCAACCCCCATTGCTGAAAGGGTTCTTCCACTTGAATTGGCTTAAGGGGAAATGATGCATTCCTTGTTCTTCCCACATGCCATTGGCATTTATCATAGGCTCTAGTGACTTTGAAGGTGTCAAAAAATATGGTAGGCTAGTAATAGCCTACTTTGATAATATTCAAAGTTGTTACTCTTCCTAAGAAGTGTCCTCTGGATAGTCCTCCATGGAACTCCTCTATGACCTTTTGTTGTTGATCATATTTTAAGCATCTAAGGAGAACTCCATCAAGGTTCCTTTTGTACAGACCTTCTAGAAATAAGACATACTTCAAAGCCTGAAGTCTATATCTCCTCCTCTATGATGGATTAATATTAGGAGGACATACCCCAATTTGAAAGTACTTAGTCATCTGATCTACCCAGTCTGATTCACCTAACTATAATTCTTCACTGATCATCTATTGTTGATTGACAAGCTATCACTTCTACTAAAACTATTACTTCTATCAGACCTTGGCATAGGGCTCTACCTCTTACCAGCTTGGTAGGATGGATTTCCACATCATATTATTGGATCTTAGTAATCCAACCAGCTCTCTTATCTCCTAGTTCTCCTTGTAAAATAAAGCTTCTTACATCCAGATGAACCACATAAACCAGGGTCTTGCTTTGAACCAAGTATTACCTAAATTTTTTCAATGATTTCATTACAGCAAATACTTGTTTCTCAATGAAATTATACTTAACCTGATATTCATGAAGATTCTAGCTCCAAAATAATATGGGGTGCTCCTCTCCTTCATCATTCTTCTGAGTGAGCACTGATGCATAGCTTTCCTCAACTCCATAAGCATAAAGAATGAAGTCTTTGCTAAAGTCTAGATTGACTAGCACTGGAGTTATAGCAATGGATTGCTTGATGATTTCAAAGGCTTGCTTTCTTACCTCAGTCCATTTGAAATCTGCATTCTTCTTCAGTAGTTCAGATATAGGCTTCACCTTCTGAGCAAAGTCAGAGATGAATTTCCTGACAAAGTTTATCTGACCAAAGAAATACTACAAGGCTTTCTTATTCACAAGTAGTGGAAGAGCAAGAATGGATTTGATTCTATCTAGATCAATGGCCATACCTTATTTGGAGACCACATGGCCTAGCAAATTTCCCTCATGAACTACAAAAAATGACTTCTTAGGATTGAGGGAGATGCCAAATTCTCTGCACTTCTGGAAGACTTGTTCTAGGTGTGCCAAGTGGTCTTGCTTATTGTGGGAAAACATAGTCATGTCATCTAAATAGATCAGAATGACCTTGTTAATCAGCTCCCCAAAAGCATAGTCCATTGCTCTCTAGAATGTGGCTCCTGCATTAGATAGCCCAAAAGGTATTCTTTGATATGCAAAGGTTCCCCATTTTGTGGTGAATGTTATCTTAAACTGATCTTCATTCTTCACCCAAATTTGGTTATATCCAGAGAAACCATCTAGCAGTGAGAACCTTTCTACTCCTACCACAATATACAATATTTGATCAATCTATGGGAGGGGGTAGTGGTCCTTTAGTGATGCTTGATTGAGATTTCTAAAATCTACACACAGGAGGATGTCACCATTCTTCTTCCTGACAGGTACCAAGTTGGCTACCCAGGTTGAATGTTTGATTGGATAAATGATCTTAGCCTTTAGCAACTTCAATAGTTCTTCTCTCATTATGGCTTCGATCCTAGGATTCATAGGCCTCTATTTCTACCTGAATGGTTTTGCATTAGGCTCTAGCTCAATTGTGTGTTGGATGACCTTCTTGTCATATACTTTGAGGTCCTCATATGACCAAGCTACAATGTCTTGGTACTTTAGGCATAAAGCTTTGATATCCTCCTCTTCTTCTAGAGAACATCGGACTCCAACCTTGAGCTTCTTTTCTTTTTCAATTTCAATTTCTTTATAGATTTTCTCATTGACTTCCATGGATCTGATCTTTTTCCTATCTTCATTGTCAAACAGGCTCTCTAGAGTAACCAAACCTCTAGGTATGTGATTGTTCTTGAGTTGAATGACATCCTATTGATCAATATCCTCTAGATTTTCCTCTTGGAAAGTGGATAAATAGGCTTCTCTCACCAGAAAATCAATGATTTGTTCATCACTTTCAAAGACCTGCCAAAAAATTTGCTTATCTAGCACTGCAGGCCTAAAAATCATTTTGATCCCTTTGTCTTTCTTAACTCCTATGTCTATAGAAGGGTTGAAATTAGCTCCCCTTACTACTAAGGAATCTACCAAGGTATTCTTTCCTCTAGGAATAAAATTTATGTTTAGGGCATCAAAGGATTCCATCAAATCCCATACCCTATTTCTATATGCTTTCAAGTAATGGTGCTTACTGCTGCACCTTTCTCTTACCTGATTTACAATCAATTCAGAGTCACCATATATGTTTAAGATCTTGATGCCCATGCTTTTAGCTTGCATTAGTCCAAGGCATAGAGCCTCATATTCTATAGCATTATTAGTGCATGACCATGTTAGCCTATAGGTGAAACTCTTTGTCCCTTATGATTGGGACTATAATACTACACCAACACCAACACCATTTCTACATCTAGCACCATCAAAGTGCATGGTCCATACTTCTATTTCTCTCAAGGACTGGTTAGATATAGCAGGAACTCTTTTCTCTATCTCTGCAGAAATATTGTATGTGCCCATACCTATCCCAAATTGACTATAATCCTCCCTGAAAGGTAGTTCATCTTCAATTTCCAACTCTTCAAAGTTATCCACAAATTCAAATTCCTCTATAGGAGTGAGATTGCACATGTCCTCTTCAATTTTTTCAATGTGGTAAGACACAGGCTTCTCAGGTGTTATTCTTATCCTCTTTCCTTTGAAAGGAATAACCATGTTGGAATAGTCCATATACATGCATCCACCCAACTTTGTAGTGAATTCTCTTGAAAGGCATAAGCCAAAATAAGGCTCTAGATCCACCACTACTATTTCTTGTACTATAGTTACCTCGGGTGCTCTATGTAGCCTCATCAAGACATATTTTATCACTCCCACTATCTTCACAGGTGTCCCATCTAACTGTAGAACTCCAAGGTAGGATCTGGTATATTCCATACCCATATCCTCACAAACTACTTTAGGCATGACTGTAGTAGATGCCCCTGAGTCAATCATACAATTGTGGACCACCCAACCTTCCATCCTTAGAGAGATATAAAAAGGAGGGGGTTTATTATTTAAAGTGGTAGGGGATATTTCTTTATTTTTAGAGGGTATGCTGAGGATTGTGGTGGCCTACTTTTCCTATGGATATTTTTTAAAGAAGCTTTTAGTAGGTCTATTTGGCCAAGAATGAAGAGAGTATCATATAGACTAGCTTTGGATGGTATCTTCTTCATTTCTTCCACAATATTGTATTCAGATGTGGTAGAGGTAGGTCTCTCAAGCCTTCTCTCTGGCTCACCATATTTTCTCTTATACTATTGAGTGGCCTCAATTATCTACCTTTTGGTAATGGAAGGGAACCTAAGCCTCTCTTGAGCTTCATTCTTGGACCTCATTCTATCTCCTTCAGTTTCTTTCTCAAATATCTTGGGAAGACTCCTCTCTTTTTCTTTGGCTTAGGGAATAGGGAAAGTATCACTACTTTGGGGAGGTGGATCCTTCTTATTCTGAGAGGGGACCTAAAATTGACCCATATTTTATGGATCAACCTATAGTGTTTTCTTGCCTGACCTTGTCATGACAACAATAGGTCCATCCTCATCAAGATCTTTTCCAACCATGATCTGCTCTGGTTGCTAGAGCATATTCACTCTTCCTTTCTGATTTCTTTCTGCTTTCTCCATAGCCTATTGTACATGGTGTTGGTACATAACACAAGATTGTGAATCATGAGGATCATTGCACACTAAACACCATACATTCACCAGACTTATTTTTGAAGAACACTCAGGCTCTTCATATACTACATTTACTCTAACCCCAGTACTATTGCTAGGACCAGGTCTTTGATATTTATTCACATAAGGAAATCTCCTTTGTTGAGACCTCTCCATATCTCTCTTCTCCATTGAATTCATCTTGTTGCTAAGAGTTTTCAAAGTATTCTAGATATCAAGGATGATAGAAGATTCTTGTGGAATCTGAGAAGGAAGTGGAGGGAAAGGAGCTACAGTAGATGGTGCTTTTGACTGAGGAATGGGAGTCATATATGGGAATGGGGATGAAAAAGGAGGAGGGTCCATATAAGATGAAGTAGTTGTTTGACTTTGGATATTAGTGGTTTCCAAATTGTAGGGCAACACAACTTTTGGGGGTAATCTTCCCACATTAATAAGGATATTTTTTGCATGAACAACTGCATTATAAACCTGTGGAAAGGTCTCCACCCTAGATTGTTGGGTTTGTAGGCCTAAATCTGATCCAAGGGCTCTGATATAATACATGTAAGCAAGGCTTGCAATTGGTCTAGCTATAGGGGGAATTCTCTTCTAGGTCCTATTGAACCTCAAATTGAAATCTAAAATAGTTTCTTGTTGATGTTTTTGCATAGATGTGAACTGATTAAGGAGGGAAAAAGGATCAGTAGATTCATTAAATTCCTCCACAAAGGGCTCAGCCAATGCTACCCATGAGGTAATGGTATTGTATTCCAAAACCAACATCTTCATTTTTTATATTGTGTATTCTTACTAGATTCAGAATATCTTGGCAGTGCTCATATGTAGTTTTACTAGATCCATCATAGGTGGGAATGGCCTTAGACATAGCTTGGGGAATGTCATGCATTTGGGCTAGTCTAAGGGGGCCAGTTATGTTCCAGCTAGGGTACTTCTACAAGGGCTGATTTGGAACTACATTTTATGCCATGTTTCTAGGTGTAGCTCCTATTGGAGGTGGTATTGGATTAACTGTAGGATTCTCCTCAAGAGGATTTTCTTCTGAATGAAAATATTGATTTAAATTCCTTATAATAGTAGACCCTCTATAAGGTAGCTCATAGTAGAAAAAGGAGTCTGGGTTATTCCTCTTGAATGACCTGGTATACATGAAAAACTATGATCTACAGGGATAAATTTTTTGGGTTTACAGACCAGGGAGTCACCAGGTGAATTTGTTGATCACCACTTAGCAAGGTCAAGACAATTCACCAAATATTGATTCCTTTGGGTAAAGATAAAACAATAAAGCATATGATGGGTTTTAGTGTTTCTTGCAAATAGGTCCCATCAAGCATGCCAAAAACTATTGGGCACTGAATTGTCATCAAGTTTTACTTGATACTGCAACTATCTATCTTCCAATTTTCTATCCAGGATTGCACCCGATAGTCACAGCTCAACACTCAACATTGGATGGACCAAAGATTACTTCAACCCAACCTCTAGAGTAGGTTGGTTCCTTGTCAACTTAGTAAGATGTTGACTCAATTAAGCTCAATAAGGGTTTGAGGAATAGGGTTAGAAAAAGGTTTAGGGTTAAGGAAATATGCATTAATAGTGGTTAGATAGGGCTAACAACATAGGCATCCATAGGAAAAACCTCTAACAAACTACTTCTGGTGTCCCACACTCAAGATTAGCAGCACCCAAAACCATGAAATCTTCATATAATAAAGTAGAAAATAGAGATATGTCCCAAGAAGCAATTCCAATATCCAATATATTGACAATCCAATTTAGCAGAATAGATCAATAATCAGACTTTGTAGAAATAAACTTCCTACCAACACAGATCTAACTATGAACAAATTTCAACTACCTTAACAACTAGTAATCCAATGAAAATGGAATGAACTAACCATTACAACATTGACAGAAATGCAATTCATAGCTTCAAACCTCTTAAACGAAAGATATCAAAGATAACAAGTCTCAAGTCAAAAATCTGAGTAATGCTCCTTCCATTAGTTTGCAGAAAATATTTACATAGTAGGGCAAGCAAATGCACTAGAGCCAACCCTAAAAATCGAGGGTTTGACCTCTATTTATAGTTTACAATGAAAATAATTCAAGGAGACATTACAAGAATTTAAAATTTGATAGATCAGCAGAGAGCTACGTTGGCATTATCTCATTCGCTCATTGAGTCCAAGAAATCCATTGGAAGTCATCCACCATGGTAGCTCAGCTCTGCAACTTGCTGGTTCGATGATGGTAGTTGAGCCTCAAGCCATTATAAACCAGATATGGACCATTCATTATTCTTTAGAACTCCATTCCACCATAGATCTGCAACCGCTCTGGTTCTTGGTTCTTGAAAACCCTTGGATGCTTCACCTTCCCACCTTGAACTGATTGTTCTTCAATCCGCCAAGAATCCACCTTTGTATGCTTCATAAAATGTCAACAAAATATCTATCATTGATGCTCTTAGTGGATGACTATGATTAAATATCAGAAATGCTCTGCAAAGCAGCGAGGGAGAAACAAAATGCCATTCCACTCAAAATTAATGTTGACGTCAGCTTTGATGGCTTCGGCCAGCGGAATCGAGTTTCGGTGAGAAATGCACTGAGTTGTGAGTGGAATCAAGTTTGTCGTCAATCCACTCACTTAGCCTTCAAAACATCTAACTTCCTTCTCATGTCCATGGTATAAAGCAAAAGTTACAATCCACTCAAAAATCATGTTGACATTAGCTCTGACTTGGTTTGACTATGAAATCGCCAATCCGCTCCAAAAGCAATGCAAAATGACCTTTGTGCTATTCTGCTACCTTTACTTCCTTTCAAATGCTTCTGACCTTCTTGTCACCATTCCACTCCACATTAGTCTTGGAACTCAGTGGAATGCATATTCTCAACACTTAGTCACTGGAGCGCACGGAATAGAGAAGAATCACCAATCCACACTTTGTAGTGCATTGACATCATCAAAGCTCAAAAGAATTGTGGATTGGGAACCTCGCATGAATCCATTTCCAAATACACTAAGCCTCGAGCAGAATGGAACACTTTGCCAATGTTTGCAAAAAAGACTAAGTGTTGAGTGGAATGAAACCTCTTGCGTGGATCCACTCCAAAATACTCTATATCCTCAATGGATTGGAGATTTTCCATGCCTTAGAATAAATTTTCAAAGTTTTCTAAGGATGTGGCCATTTTGGGCCTACAAGATTTCTTTGTTCAAAATGTGTTTTCTTAGAATTAGAAAATATTAAGAACATCTTAAAAGTCTTCTTGTGTGTCTTTTTCTAGGTTTCTCCTCTATCATTTCTATTCATCCTAATGGTTCCCAACCTTAGGAGTAAGCAAAAGCTTTTAGAATATGATCAAATTATTCAAGAATATGATCAAAATTATAGGGAGAATCCCAATATAGATTTGGAAGAGGAAAAAAATGAAGAATATGGTAATAATTTTGATCCTTTTGAGGGTCCTAATGGATGCTTATCTTTCTCATAATTTGATCATATATGGGGTTTTATGAAACACCATAAGGAGGCCTTGATTAAGGCTATGGAAGAGGAATCCCAACTCGAAAGGGGTGGGATGCCTCCTCCTTCAACCATCTCTCCTAGGAATGTTCACATCAATCCTTTGTTTGAATATTCACATCATGTTAATACTTTTTATAAACTAACATATGTTACTACTATGACAACCAATATTGGAGGAATTCCACAGGCTCCCCCAATCGATAGTGCATCCTAGAATTATGATCAATTTTCTCCTCATTCTACTCATCTCAATATTCATGCTTCTATTTTGCTAAATGTTAGTTATCCTTCACATCAAGATACCACATATCATAGCCCATACCATAACAGTGTTAATACCTCCAAAATTGGCCAAGTTCCCTTCCAATAGCCTACTTATATCCCTCCCATAGGGAACCTAGGGGTATTGCACAACAACAATCCCAATATGCAAAGCTTGACAAGTGTGGTGAAGAAATTGGTTTCAAGAGTGGATATGATTCAACCTCCAAGTTTCACCTACAACTACAAGGAGATGTGAAATCAGCTCTTACACCTTATTTTGCTTCTAGACCCTACCCTAGGCATTTTACAATGCCATGTTTACATATTTATAAGGGAATAGATGATCCAATTTAACATTTAAGGATGTTTAGGACAACATATCATGATATTATATATGATGATATATTATTGCTAAAGACATTCCCTAAGAGCCTTGGTGGTATGGCATTGGAATGGTATTATCAACTGCCTCATTATTCTTTGAGAAATTTTGAGGAGACAATGGAATTATTTGTTCAATAATTTAGAGCCTTTGTTGAGAAAAATGTGACTATGAAATATGTATATATGTTAAAACAAGGGAAAGATGGAAGTTTTTCAAAATTTCTCTCATTGGAGGAGTCTAGTTGGATAGTTAAGATATACCTCACCTCCTCGAGACATGCTTGAGATATTTATTAAAAATTTACAAGAGCAAGTATCTTATGAATTGGAAACAACAATTTTTACCTCTTTTGACCAAGTAATAGATATGGCAAGAAGGGTAGATAAAGCCCTTATTTGAAGAGGTCAAATTACGCTAAAGAAAGAAGAAGATAGGACCACGAAGATCAGTATAAGAAAAAACATGTAGTTGGTGATGAGATAATGGATAGTAGGCCTATTAACAATGTTATTAATACCCTACAAAATATGGTGCTTAGCCAATCTCAAGAACTCCCACCAAGAAATTTTACAAGACTCAACACATCTATGGTGGTGTCCTAAAGTAACTTTTAGAAGCAAATATGATTGAGTTACCTCCCATAAGGTAATATGATATCATGACTAATTGGTACAATATTTCTCAACACTACGAGTATCATAGAGTGGAGGAACATATGACAAACTCATGTAAGAGGTTAAAACATGTGGTTTAGGAGTTAATTGATGTATATCACCTTGTTATAGAGGGTCCTCAACCCAATATTCCAACAAAAAATCAACCTCCTACTCAAGAAGCATCCAAAACTAATCACGATATGGGGATATTCCAAGACCCCCTACCTAATTATGGGCAAAAAGTAGCTAATAAAGTATCATATAATAATGTGCCACCTCCCTACAACAATATTATTGGTATGATAAAAACAACTACAAGGTAAAAAGCTCAAGCTCAATTGACTCAACAATATTAATAGGAGACGATTTCTACATCTAATAAACCTTTGAAACCACCCTTAGTTTTGAAGAGTACCCAAAAAATGAGCACGAGAGTAGAAAACCCACCCTTAGTGTTGAAGCCACAACCTAAAGTCTCCTTTGATATTCAACAATAGTTAGCTAGTACCCCAACTAAGATCTTCCTCTTAGAAATTTTACAAACTTCTCCTATTCATAAGGAAGGTTTGTTGAAGCTTTTGAGTCAACAATCTATTCCTCAAGACATTTCTCCTAGTGCTATAGCTGATGTTGTAGGCTCCCTTGGGATACATCATATCACATTTTTGGATGACAATATTCCTTCCTCAGACTTGCAAGGGGATTCTTCCCTCTACATCACTGTATTTATTGGGGAAATGTTTATCAAGAAAATTTTGATAGAAATGGTTCCTCCCTCAATCTATGCACTTATTTTTTCTAAAATATTGGATTAAAATAGGAAGACTTAAAAAAATCTAATGTCATCATCAAAGCTTTCAACAATGAGTCCCAAGAGGACTACGACATTGTATCCCTTCCCCTTACGGTTGGACCTAAGATCTTAGATACATTGATTTATGTGGTACCTTGTCCTACATATTTTAATATTCTTCTTGGATGCCCTTGGATTCATACGATGAGGGCCATCCCTTCTACTTTTCATCAATATTTGAAGTTTGAATTCAAATATCAACTTATCGCCATTCTGGGGGACCCTCATCTATTCCAATATTGTTGAATGATTGAGCAAGCCCAATCTGATCTCAATTTATGTCCATTAGTTTCTTCATCTCACATCACCAAGCAACTTGAAAATATAAAGGTGAGTGAGGAACCACTAATCAAATTTTTATCACAAGATCAAGCCAATCCTTTTCTTCAAGAACCTATTATGGACCTATCCAAGCTACCACCTTTATCGAGGAGTATGGGATTACCCTATAAGAAGATTTAGGTTGTACACATTGGCATGTGTACCTTTATATTCATAGGTGCATTCCTCTAAGATAAGATCCATGGTAGCAACCCTTTTCCTATAGGGCATTTTTTTCCCATTTTTACCTATCCAATGATTACCTGCTTCCCACACAAATCGTATCTAGTATGGGATATGTAGGTAAAGTTTTGGGGCCATAATATAAAGACATTCAAGAACCTTTGGAAGTTGAGCTTTGGATTGGGAGATGTGGCATAGGCTACATCCTTAATTAAAACTGACCTTTATCAATTGATAATGATGATCACCTTATCACTTATGCCAGATATTTGAATCATCAAGGCTTGGAATGGAGTGATGAGGATGAGGGGCCACCTTATCCCACTGACATTCTATTTTGCAATGTGGTAAATTTTGTGCATCCCAAGTTAGTTGTGACCCTAGGGAAGTATGCTAAGGGAGGTACTCTTTATGATGTGGATAATGAGGATATCCTTTGAACAACTTCTTGTTTGAGAGGTCTTTCCATTGTGTTGTGTATTTCGATTCTTCTAGTTCTCAAGAGGATTTTGGTTCTATGTCTCCCAAGGACCTTGAGAAACTAGGAGTGATCCCCACCCTACCTCCTCTTGAGGATGAGTATCATATTCTCATTGAGGAGACCATAGATGTTAACATAGGTTTTGAGGAGAGCCCTAGAATCCTTAATCTAGGTAAAGACTTATCCATAGACAAGCAGGAGCAATTGACCAATTTATTAAAGTAATGTTATGATATTTTTGCTTGGTCATATGTCAACATGCTAGATCTTGATCCCTCCCTTGTTATGCATCATTTGGTAGTTCACCCTAGTGCTAAGCCTATTAAGTAGAAATTTAGGAATATGCATCCTAAGGTCACCCTTTTAGTCAAGGAGGAGCTCCAAAAAACTCCTTGACATCAATTTCATAAAAGCTATCGACTATTCTGATTAGACATCCAACATCATTCCTATGGCTAAAAAGGTAGGAACAATCAAAATATATACCAAATTTAGGAACATTAACTTATCATGTCCCAAGGATGATTTTCCTCTCCATAATATAAATATGATTATAGATTTCATTACAAAATATGGAATGCTTTTGCTCATGGATGGTTGTTTAGGATATAATCAGATCATGGTTTCCCCTAAGGACCAGACCAAGATAGATTTCTTCACACCATGGGGTGCCTTTTGTTATAAAGTAATGCCTTTTGGCTTGAAGAGCTGGTGCCACATATCAGAGGGTTATGACTTATATTTTTCATGACATGATCCATGATATTCTAGAGGACTATGTGGATGATCTTTTGAGCCGTTCTATAAATTGAAAGGGTCATGTTCATGATATAAGATTTTTTTTTTATTTTCTTCAGTAGTTCAGGGTTCATCTTAATCCCTCTAAGTGTGTTTTCGAAGTTACATCTAGCAAGTTGCTAGGTTTCATCATTTCTAGGTAAGGTATTGAGGTGGACGTCACTAATATAGTGACTATGATTGACATGCCTCCTCATTGTACCCTAACCAAATTATGTAGCTTGCAAGGTAGAATCAAACAATATGTAAAGCTATCACTAACAAGATTTTGGTAAGCTCAAATAGTATCTCACCTCCCCGTCTATCTTAGTTCCTCCTAAACTAGATAAGCATCTGATTCTTTACATAGAATCCTTAGCTCACACTTTTAGAGCCTTGTTGGCACAACATGATGATCTAAATAAAGAGAGAGTTATCTACTATATTAGTAGAACCTTGGTTTGCTATGAAACTCGGTACACCCCTTTAGAGAATATTTGCCTTATGGTGTTTGCTTCCTAGAAGTTAAGACACTACATGCTCAGCCATAAGATATTGGTTGTTGTAAAGTTTGATCCTTTGCACTACTTAATGTCTAAGCCCCACCTTTCAAGTTGAGTTGCTAAGTGGGTTTTATCCCTTAGTGAGTTTGACCTCACCTTTATAGGTCAAAAGGCTATCAAGGGTCAAGTGATTGTTGATCAGTTAGCCTCCACTCCCCTAGAAGCCACCCATACCTTAATCATCAAGTTTCTCGATGAGTGCTTTAGCATAGAAGCAAAGGAGCCAGAGTCTTAGACTATGTTTTTTTATGAGCTCGATGCTTAAAGGGTGCTAGTTCTAGAATTGTTCTAGTTACCCCACAAAAATAGCTCACCCTCCTTTCCTTAAAGCTTTTTTTCTCTTGCATGAATAATACTACAAATTATTAAGCTTTAATCCTTGGTTTTAGAGTGGCCTTAGCCCCAAAGGTTAGTGTTATTTTAGTCTTTGGTGACTCTCAACTTGTGGTCAATAAAATTAATGATATTTACCAAAAATAGGATGATAAGATAAAACATTACAAAGATATTATCACCAAGATTTTATCCACATTTGATTGAGTAACCATAGATTATATCCCTAGATTCTCCAACCACCATGCAAATTCCATGGTTTCAATTGCATCCTTTTTTCCCTTATAGTTGGGAGATGATCAAGCATCAATTATTATTAGACAACTTTGGGAACCCACATCATTTAGTTCTAGTCTTATTCTATTATATGTTTTGACCATCAAAGCTTCCCCATATAAGCCATGGTATAATGGCATCTTTATGTTCCTCAAGGATGGTTCGATTCTTGATGGTTTACATCACAATCAACATAAGATTTTATGCAAAAGATTGTGTTGATTCATTATAATTGGCAATAATTTATATCAACATTCTTTTTAAGGCATCCTCTTGTAATAACTTAACTCTAATGAAGCCCGAATAATTATTAGTGAGGCTCATGAAGGTTCATGTGGATGCCATTTCAATGGCAATGTCATTGCCAAAAAAATCCTTTAGATGGGATATTATTGGCCTTCCATGATGAAATATACATGTGACCATGTTCGATTCTACGACAAGTTTTAATGCAATTACAACCTTGTTCATGCAATTTAAAGCCTTTAGGTTATCTCTTCTCCTTGGCCATTTTCCATGTGGGGATCGGACATCATAGGGAAGATTAACCCAAAATCATCTGATGGTCACAATTTCATCATAACCATGACTACGTACTTCACTAAATGGGTCAAAGCCATACCCTTGACCACAATGACTGGAGCTCAAGTTTCTAAGTTCATATTCAACTAGATCCTTTGTAGGTTTAGGATTTCTTTTGTGATTTTTTCTAAAAATAGAACTCCTTTTAAGAACAAGGATGTCCATAAGCTTTGTTCTAAGTACAAGATTCAACATAGGTGGTCAATTCCATATTACCCTTAGGGTAATGGGTAAACCGAAGTATCCAACAAGTCTTTGATCAAGATCCTTAAGAAGTTGGTTAGTAAGACCGATCACAACTGGCATATCCAAATTTATCCTACCTTGTGGGCCTATTGTACTAGTGTATGAACTCCTATAGGTGCTTCTCCATATGCCTTGGTCTATGGGACTGAGGCAATTTTTTTGTTTGAGTTAGATATCCCTTCATTGTGGATCTTGTTGTAAGATACCTCGATCAACGATGAGTATCGCTTTGATCATTTGCACCAATTGGAGCTGCTAGATGAAAAGCACATTCATGCCTTAGAGCATCTTCAATCCTATCAAAATAGGATCAAGTGATCTTCTTCCAATAAAGTTCACAACCATTCATTTTAGGTTGGGGATCTTGTCCTCAAGGAAAACCAAAAGAACACCAATGCTCGATTTGAACTTAAAGGTAAGTTTTAGACCAATTGGTTAGGCCACTTTATCATAACAACTAAGTTTGAGTTAGTCACCTATCATTTAGTATATTTATATGGTAAAGAACTTAAATAACTAATGAACATATTTTTGCTTGTCATATAGTTGCATTGTTGCTTGACCATACTTGCATGATTGCTTAATCATATAGATTTTTTGGGACTTTGTGAGGATGGCAAGTGATGAAAACTAGTTAGGTCTTAGCTCACATGCATTGCACTAATACTAGTGCTCTAATTCCTAGTGAATCCCCAACCTAGGACCCATCTCCATGCTTTTTTATCATTGCATTTGCTCATGTCTTTTTTATTTTCCTTTATATTCCTTGACCTTGAAAGTTTTCATCATTTCCAAATCCTCCAAGACAAGGGATATAGTTATTCATCTCTTGTATGTCCTTTGTCCTTTGAAAGTTTTAATCATTTCTTCTCCTCCCTAAGACAAATGATGTACGCTACTTCTTATCTCTGGTTTTGCCTTTGCTCTTGCTCTTTCTCACACTTTTTCTTGATATTTTTTTTGTTAAGTGGTCCTTGTGGGATAGGATAGATACCACATGGATATAATTTATGGTATTCATACGACCATTGACTATTTTATACACACATTTTAATTCTTGATATTTAAACAAGGACACACACACATGCTATATTTTAGTTTTTATTCTCTCTTTTTTTATTGTCTTCTTCTCACACACACACATGCACTCACATTGTTCTACTATGTCTTGTTTGGATCATTCATATGTTGTACACACCACACCCCTATTGGGTATTTCTCATTTTGGCAAATAAATCTCATATTTCACCCCATACAGGCTAAGCTTCATGCCCACAGATAAGGGGTAGCCTCCATATTGACCATTTGCAAGAATACATCCTAACGGGTTTCTCTTTATATCTAGCCATTAGCGAGCACTACACCCATAGCAGGTATCGTTCCACACTTGACCATCCCTATGAGCACAACACCCTTATGACATAGCTTCATGGCCATAAGTGAGGGATAGACTCCATTTGGTCATTTACGAGTATACACCCCTACAAGTTCTTGCTCGATTCCTTTCTTTATTTTCACTTGGTCTATGATTGTTTGATCACACTAATATTTCATAGTCTACGTTGATTCAAAAATCACATTCCTAGCACCCTTTTCTTTGTTGAACTTCTCCCTATTTTGCTTCTTCTTCTCCTTATTATTTTCTTCTTCTCTTTCCTTTTTTCCAAAAGTGTACCTTGTCTATATGGGGCATGACTTCACTTTATGCTGAAATCATGATTTGTCTTTACGAGGCATGATTTTAGCTAGAGTCATATTTTTCTCATCTTTCTTCCATCATATTTTTCTTTCATTCCTTCATCCATCCATGCATCTCATTAATTTTAGTTATCTTCATCCCATCTTGCATCGCATTAGCTTAGTCCATTCATGCATTCCATAGTTGTATTATATTTTATTCATTCCATTCATGCATAGTAAAAGCACATAAAAATCACAACACACATAAATGCACATATTTAATTAAAGTAGCATGATATTACTTGAGATAAAAAGAAAGGGTACATAGGTATGTTCAATTGGTGTGTCATAGTCTAAGCTTGACACACTTGACCCTCCCTAGGGATGCATATCATAATTAAAATTAACATGTCATATTGATCCCTACCCTAGCCATGCAAGCTTGTCCCCTCTGCTCTTCTTGTTGGAGGTGGTGGAGGAGCCATATTCATAGATCGTGAGACATATTGTGTTTGTGACTATGAGCAACTTCATGGTTGTATAGATGATGGTGGTGGAAACCATTAAACTGTTGGGATGACATGAAAGTATATCATGTGGTAGTAGGATTCCCTCCACATCACCATCTCATATGACTCCCTCATCCTCTATAACTATCCTAGTAGTAGGTCATCTCCATCGATCTATTGTCTACCTACAATGAAATTCATCCCCTTTGTCCGAGACTATTTTTACTCTCACTCCAACTGGTCCCTCTTCTCTATAGAGACCCACTTTATCCTCCTGACCTGAGCTAGCTCCTTCACATTCTCTATCCATATAGGGTGTACATGCCATGACCACCATATAATCCTATGCTCCCATAGCTCATCTATCACTCAATTCCTTAGTGGTAGGTTCTCGATATATGTCCTCTAGAATTGCTCGAATCTCTTGGACCATATATATATCATTGGATGCTCTAGGTTGGGTAATGACCTTGGTAGTGTATATGGTCTCTTAATCACTATGTGCTCCCAACACCACACTTGGAGCAACATTGTACACACTAGCCTTGTATTCCCTTTGTACATGATATTGTACAATAACTTATACAGTCAAGCCAATACATATGGATCCCAAGTGAATCACACCTACTAGTCTCACATGTCCACCACTACTCCTACTAGTTTCCATGGTAGGTTTCACCTACTAGTATGGTTTACTAGGAATCTCACTGCCACCCCACAAATCATGGTCGTTAGAGCATCAACACCATAATGCCCTACCAACTTATCGACAAGGAAATGAATCTCTTGAACCTAGTGGGCCAAGCCCATTGATAGCATCTATAGTGTAGCTTGTTGCCCTTGAGATTTCCAAACTACCCTCCCCTAATGAGGATGTATAAGAGACACCATACATCCTCTAGTGTGACTATCATCTCCCTTGTTGATAGTTGAAATATTGATGACTTTGAATACCATCTCTCTACTAACACTGTTAGTAGCGCTCTATGTGCCTCTACCTGGGGCATCTATGCTAGGTGATGTAGTCCCACCACCTCTATAGTGTCCCTATATATCTATGAGAGCCCTTGTAGCTCCTCCTTTAAGGATATTTATCACCACTCTCAACTCTCCAGTACGTCATGCTGTAACCATAAACATAACATAATTTTTAATCAATTCCATATATAAACATAAAATAATATATATATAAAAATAACACTGAGCAAAATTTCAACACATAAGTCTATTTATCTTGGTCTTTCTTTCTTTTTCATCTTCTTTGCTTGTTTCCTTTCTTTTTGTTTTCCTCTTGGTAAAAATTGTGCTCTGTTCTACTTGGGCATGATTTTGTCATTTTCTCTCTTCTTTCAAAATCATGCCCCATGTTTATGAGGCATAATTTCATGAAGTCATACCCTGTAGTTCTGGTTTGTGACTTTAGTCACCATGATGAAGTACCCAAAATTGTGGTTGGCCCTCAAAATCACACTAGGGTCATGCACGATGAATTCTTTAAAAAGACAAAAACAATGGCTAAAATGCACTAAAAACCTAGTCTAGCCTAGTCTAGAGGAAGGATTTTAGTCCTTATCCATGCTCACTCTACTACTGCATTGACCTTACCCCTCACAACAACTGAATGGTGTGTGGGTAGCTCCATTTGTCTTTTTCTCCATATTTATTCTTCTCTCCTTCGCACGATGAAAATGAATTAGGGTTTTCATTCCTTTTACATTTTTCTTCTCCTCTTTTGCTTTTCTCTCCCCTCTTTGGCATATTTTTTGCTTTTTGTCACTCTACTCCTTTCTACATCAACCATTTCAAGTTTCCTTAGGAATGTGATATTCCTTTCAAAACTCGAGGGGGCACCTCGACCTGAGAGGCATTAATGTTCCTAATATCTCATTTTGCATGCAAAAATATTAAAGTGTTTGAAATGACACAATTTTTGCACCACCCATTTCTTCTAAACTAGCCACTCCTTTTTGTGTTCATTGTTCTTCACCCATAGGTGTCTACACCTTTCTTTGATGTATTTATTAGGCCATAAATGCATCAAAGAGGGGGCAAAATGTAAACATGGAAAATTGACCCACCTAAGTGAGTCACTTTCCCTATAACCCTTGAGAAGGCCCTCAAACGTATCCAAGCACAATTTTGGGTCTCTTTTCCTAGATTTACGGGAATCATGGTCACCCAGTATGGGGCATGATTTCAAAAAGTTAGGGTTTTCTCTTAGAAAACCCTATTTTTTGGGGTAAATTTCAGGACATCAATCCTCCCCTAGGTTGTCTTTTTGTCTTACCATAATTTTCCCCTCTGAACCTCTTATAAATAGAGATTTTGGATCCTCTTTTTCCCTAGAAGTTAAGGAAGTTTAATTTAAGTGATTTTTCAAAGTAATCTTTGGCTATCGATTCCTCTTGGCAATCAAGTCTTCTAACAAGTGTCTTCTGGTATTCTTCTCTTGCTATATTGTTGATTTGTTGTTCTTGGTGGATAAGTGTTGGAGCCTTGAGGAGGGGTCTACCATTTTATGGAGGTCTTCATCCTTTTGTCTATTCTTTCACTACCACTACATTTATCCTTGCATTTTGGTATTTCTAGAATCATTTATTGTGCATTTTGCATTCTATTTTGCATCAATCTATCATTTTTGTACTTTTGTTGTAAAATCACACCCTGTTTATATGAAGAATGATTTTAGTAGGTTTTAAAATTGTGGTCACGTCTTATAGGGTATGATTTTAGGTTCATTGGGTTTGGGAGTAAAGTTTCACTTCCAAACCCTCAATTTGTATTTACATGCTCCATTATGCCATAAAACTACTGTTTCCATTCTGTCCATACTATTTTATTATATTGCATCTTTGCTTATTTATTTCTAAAAGGGTCAACAATCACTTTTGTTTTCAAATGATCAACTAAAAGGACCAAGGGGGCTTGATTGTTGTGCCTTCAAGCTCAGTCATGCAGTGGTCTAAGTAGGCCCTCAAATGCTGATCAAATTTTCTAGAGTTTTGTAAAGCTATTTTGTACGTTTACAGTTGTTTGGATATTTTGGATGCAAGTTAAAGCTAGGATCAACCGATAGATCAAATAAGTGCCCTAATTTAAAATTTTAGGCTACTTTGTTTTTTCTTTATGCCTATTTTTGTTCAAAACCTAAATCATAAACAAAAGAAAAATATTTCGATTTCATTCCTAGGCATTTGAAAGAGAAAAATCATATAGTTTGCATTCTAAGGTTATATTTGTTTGTGCATTCTCTTATTGTGGTCATTCCACAACTATACCAAAAGCTTGGGGACCCACATTTTCTATTTTGTTGGCAGATGGCTATGGTGGATGAACCAGTGGGTGACAACTCGAACATCCTTGCCATGTTCGTAATGGCAAATCAGAGCTGGTTCACTACCGATGATGTAGTGTTTGATAAACAATAGTAAGGAGTGTCATAATTGGGTCCCTCGGGTAGACGAAATCAAGGCAGTCAACATGATAAATTGTCCAAAAAATGTAGTCTACAAACACCAGGTAACTAAAACCCCCATATGTTGATATGGACCATATGACAGATGTGGCTATTGGTGGTACTTGTAGACATACATAGTAGAAAACACGTGGACATGGATTAGATGAGGTCTAATGGAAATATCCAAAGGGAGAAGATGAATTTATGGATGCATCAGAATGTGGAAACAATTGGAGGTTTACGGGAGGTACTGATCTCGTTGACAAAGAGTAGAATCTCAACACAACTGGCTGTTGATGACCTAGTCAGCAGGTAATTTGGAAACTCAAACTAGATGGAATTAGACAGTGTAGACAATACCTCAGTAATAAGCAGATGCGATGTAGAACAAAGAGATTAGCTATCTGAAAGAGCAAGTTTTATGGTCGTATAGGATTGAAGGTCATAGCAGAACGTTAGGGATTGAAGTACAATTTTTGGTATCATGGTGGACATGACAGTGATAGATTATGGTAGTAAATTTAGACACAGATAATAGACCTACGATATGGATTGCCATAGCATAGAGATGATAGGATAGATAGTGGGGAAGTGATTGATGCAAATGTGGACGAAGCTGCCAATATTTTATTTGTTAGTAAAAATTAGATAATCATATATAAAACTAGAGTTTGACGTTACAATATCCTCACGAACAAAGGGAATGAGCAACGATGCCAGGGTGGTTAGACTCGATAGTTAGAAATAATGATACCACATGGATAAGTGTGGATACATGGTTGATGGATAGGCAAGAATGTCGATTAGAAGCATGTCAAATTGAAGCATCACGGGGAACACTATTGGAGCCTTTCATGATGACTTGCCTTTCCACACTTTCACTATTGCATGGCATAATCCTTCGAGTAGGATGCAGCTGAGGATTGCATGTAATATCCAATATCATCAGGAAAAGTATAAGATAAAACTTTTTATTTTTGCAAAGCAGTAATATCCAATATCATCAATTGCAATAATGAAATAATGTATAAATAATCGTACACATAATAGACACAGATTTAATGTGGTTCACCCAATGTGGGCTATGTCCACGGAGAAAATATTTCTTATAAAATTTCTCAATAAATATCTTGGGAACTAATTCTCTATAACAATATTTATGGGCACCAACCCAAAGGAGACACCAATCCCATCTCAATTTCGTGGACACCACTCTACAGGAGACACCAATCCCCTCTGCTTCAAGTTTTGTGGACCTCTATCCATAGGAGACACCAATCCCCTCTCAAGTTTGTGGACACCACTCCACAGGATACACTAATCCCCTATACTTTAGGTTTTGTGGACACCACTCCAAAGAAGACACCAATCCCCTCTACTTCAGGTTTTGTGAACCTCTATCCATAGGAGACACCAATCCTCTCTCAAGTTCATGGACACCACTGCACAAGAGACACCAATCCCATCTCCTTTAGGTTTTTTGAAAACTACTCTATAGGAGACACCAATCTCCTATGCTTTAGGTTTTGTAGACCTCTATCCATAGGAGACACCAATCCTATCTCAACATGGACACCACTCCATAGGAGACACCAATCCCCTCCACTTTAGGTTTTGTGGACACCACTCCACAGGAGACTCCAATCCCCTATGCTTAAGTATGCTCCAATACTACACACAAGGCTTTGTCAAACCTACTCCAAGCCTACACAAGGCTTGATTAAACCTACTCCAAGCCTACACACAAGGCTTGCTCAAATTTACTCCAAGCCTACATAAGGCTTGCTCAAATCTGCTCCTAAACCTACTCTCAACTCTGCTCAAATTTTATCCAAGCCTACACACAAGGCTTGCTCAAATATACTCATAAAAACCTACTCAAATATGCTTCAAGCCTTCACATAAGGCTTGCTCAAATCTACTCCAATCACAACTCAAAAAACCTACTCAAAACACTGCTCAAATCTGCTCACAAAAATTTATTCCAAACCTTGTATACAAAAATTATTTATCTATCTTGCATAATGACGTCATCAAGTGCTTTATCTATTATTCAATGTGCTTTCCTCAACTAAAGCAGTTTAGACATATTCTACCCAGAATTTATTTATCCTCTTGAACATATAGAGAATGATATGCAATAACAAATACTCAATATGTTCTTCACCTTCATTAAGTTTGTCGCTTTCACATGTATCACATTTATTACATTTTAAAGGTAGCTCTAGTCTAGCACTTGACAACTGATCTAGTATTTTTTGATTTGCAACTTCACTCCAAAACCAATCATAATGCACAAGTCCTTCTCATCTACTCATAAAATCAATCATGAACAATGCACAAGTCTATCCTTTTTATATACTCCCAAAATCAATCATGATGATGCACAAATTGGCTTCATAAATTTGATCTATAACTCTTGCATTTTCATTTCCAATATCACTCAAAATAATGTACACTTATGTTCTCAAACACTTTGCACTTTTATTTCCAATTTCATTCAACACTAATGCACAACTTGTTCTCAAACCCTAGCACATGTGTTTCCAATTTTATTCAACAATGAAGCACAAATTATTCTCAAACCCTAGCACATGTGTTTCCAATTTAATTCAACAATGTTGTGAAGAACACAAGCTTATACCGAGAGGGGGGTGAACAGTATAAGACCACTTTTTACTTTTATTTCCAATCAATATTATGCAATGTAAAGATAGCAATATCAAAAACATTAACCAAAGAAATGTACAAATCATCACACACAATAGAGAAACCAATTTAACGTGGTTCACCCAATGTGGGCTACTCCACAGAGAAAATGTTTCACTAATATTTTTTCAATAAATCTCTTGGGAATCCTTTCCCTATTACAATGTTTATGGATCTCTTTCCAAATGAGACACCAATCCCCTAATCAAGTTCATGGATATCTATCCATAGGAGAACTCCTTTCTCCTTAGCTCTGATTAGTGATATTATAGAAGAATTGTTGTCCCCACTGCTTTAGCTAATGGATATCTATCCACTGAAGATACATGTCCTCATTGCCATGGCTTAATGGATCTCTATCCATTGGAGACTATCATCCTCTGTACTCTGTCATCTCCAAAGCTCTATCTCAAATCTGCACTAAACACAGTCCTTCGGTCTAGCACAAATATATCTTCAATATCTATCTCTGATTTGGTACAAACCTATTCTCAAATATGCACCAAACTCTATCCTCGAATTTGCACTAAACACAGTCCTTCGATCTAGCACAAATCTATCCTCAATCTCTGTCCTCAAGCCTTAACTCAAAACTTGAATCAATATCAAATCAACTCTGTTGGATCTGCCCCAAATCTTAACTCAAGGTTTGAACAAATCAATCAATCAACTCTGCTCTCAAGCCTTATCAAAGACTTATCTCAAATATGCCTTGTAATATTCCACAAAATCTCACACCAATCTGTCCACAAATCCTCTCTAGAACTTGTCCAATATGCTCAATAAGTCCTCTCAAGAACTTAACCAAATATGCTCAATAAGTCCTCGCAAGAACTTATTAAAATTTGCTCTCAATCTATATTGTAAGCTTCCACAAAAGCTTACTAAAATCTATCCACAAGTCTTCTCAAAGACTTACCTCAAATCTGCTCAACAAGTCCACTCTAGAACTTGTCCAATTTGCTCAATAAGTCCTCATAAGAACTTATCCAAATCTATTCTCAATCTGTATTGTAAGCTTCCACAAAAGCTTACTCAATTCTGTCCACAAGTAATATCAAAGACTTATCTCAAATTTGCTCAACAAGTCCACTCTAGAGCTTGTCCAATCTCATAGAAATATAAAGATAATTGTTAGAGACTAAATATGATCTATACTCATCAAATTATCAATCACTTTCAATCACTCTTTTAGAAATATACAGAGAATTGTTAGAGACTCAATATGCTTCAACTCAATCACTTTCTCAATTCAATTTAGAATATAGAATAGTTTATTTTTGTAACTTGAACAATCACTTCACACATCCACTTGACTAGGCTCAACCAACTCTACTCCACCAATCACTCAATGAAATAATAAAACCCTAGTCCAAGCATATGATCACTCACTCAAAATGTTTCCAACAATGCTCAACAACAAATCTCACATAACAATGATACTCATGTTCTCTTCAAACCCTATTTCAAGTTCTTTGCTCAATAACTTCAATAACAATGCTTATAAAACAACTCTTACATAAAAATGATACTCATGTTCTTTTCAAACCCTTGTTCAAGTTCTTCACACAACCAATGGCTTCAACGACTACAAGAACCCTGATGTTCTTGTGTAAATTTGATAAATAATTTAATATAAAATGTAATCATAGGCCACTTAAAGGGGGCTCCCTTGTAATCACTTTACCGCTATAGGGGGATCCCTATTTAGAATATATGCTTCTTATTCTTCTTCTTGGATAATTTGTGTGAATGGCCAACCTAATATATATATATATATACCCTAAAGCTACGTTGGTGAAGAGACATGATGGTTCACGTTATGAAGAGATGTGATGGTTCACTTTATGAGTTAATAATATAATAATTAAATGATTAATAATACTAACTAATACTAACTAATAATGTTAGGATGAAGGATCCTAACATGCCACTCTCCTTAAAAAGAGCTTTGTCCTCAAAGCTCAAAGTGAGGAGCTTTATCCTTTTTTTCCAAGAAGAATTTGTGTAAGTTCTTGGAATCTTTTAATGTCATCCTTCCGTAGGTAGGGATATCGAGAAGGATGAAGCGTTAGTAGGGGGTTACCAAAAAAATTAGTAAATGTGTGATGATGAGGGAAGGGCAACCCTTGGGGTTCTTCAAACGCCTTAAAATGATGCATAAAAAGAGGTGGTAAAACTTCTACATTCTCTTGTTGTTCCCTGGGAGAGGCAATGGAGGAGTGTGCAGTCACCTTTCTGCCTTGTTTTTGAATAGGTTTGACCCTATGGTGATAACTCACTATTGGAGAGGAAATTGAGTGTAGTTCTTGTAGAGTGCATGTTTGGCCATAATGAGTCACTTCAAGAATGTCTACCTCATCCTTACCTGATGCATCGATCACTTCTAGCATATCGACCTCATTGTCTTTATTGTTGTGAGTAGGTGCGCTAGGCACTTCGGACACAACTACCTCATCTTCACCTTTTAGAGATTGACAAGGATCAAATTCCTTCAATAAATACAACGTTAGTGTATCGCATTTATGATGGGGTCCAAATTGCTCATCACAAGTGTCGTAGAGGCCTTTCGCTCATCGTTCCTTCATCTCCTCAAAGCTAAGATGTTTAATTGGTAAAGTTCATTTAGGGTTGGGGGTGGTGTAAGTGGTTTGTGATTTCCCCATTGGTGGTTTTCCTAATCGACGTTGAATATTGAGTTTGTATTTGGCTAATTTGATCAATCTATAGGTCTGCATCATGGTATAGGGATTGAAACTTGTCACTTCCTTTCTAATTTCCTCTTTCAATCCACTAATGAAGCTATTGATGAGAATTGATTCATCCAAACCTGTGTTGTGTTTGGTGATATCCTCAAACCGAGTTTGATACTCATGCACGAAAGTGATTTGATGAAGATATTTGAGCAATTCCCACATGATTGGGTCCCACATGGCTCTGATACCAAATGCAAGAACCCTGATGTTCTTGTGTAAATTTGATAAATAATTTAATATAAAATGTAATCATAGGCCACTTAAAGGGGATCCCTTGTAATCGCTTTGCCACTATAAGGGGCTCCCTCCTTGCCACTTATAGGGGGCTCCCTCTTTAGAATCTATGCTTCTTATTCTTCTTCTTGGATGATTTGTGTGAATGGCCAACCTAATATATATATATATATATACCCTAAAGCTACGTTGGTGAAGAGACGTGATGGTTCACGTTATGAAGAGATGTGATGGTTCACTTTATGAGTTAATAATATAATAATTAAATGATTAATAATACTAACTAATAATGTTAGGATGGAGGATCCTAACAACAACAATGCTTATAAAACAAGGTTTTAATAACAATTATGTATTCCAAAAAACCTTGAAGCATTAACTAAACACACTCAATAAGGAAGCCCTAATCAAATCCTTTTCACTTGAAACTTATTTTCTAGAAAATCAACCAATCAACTTAATTATGGAAGAATGTGCTCATACCTTTTTCTTGATGATGAAGGAACTTCAAATATCTGCCACAACCACAAACACTTCTTTGCCAAGCTCAAAGAAGTTATAAGATCATAAACTCCCTCAAAAGTACAATGTAAATATCAAAACACTTATACACCTTATAACTCCATATTTATGAAAACATTCATCTACAAAAATGATTGACCAAGTACACCTTATGATCTCCCTATAATAACAATAATATCACCTTCAATAAAAAGGTTCTCTCAAAATAATCAATATTCAATTTACCCTTTTGATAAATCAACCATGTAAAAATAACTTCATGTAAAAATAAATTTTACCCCTTATCTCTCCTTTTTTACAACAATTAAAATTTAAATTAAGCCCCTTTAAATTTAACCCCTTATAACTCCTTTAAACTATATTTAAAACTTAGGCTTGATAAAAATTAAAATTAAAACGTTTACCTTCACCTTGGGTGAGATTCAAACCTTTGATTGCCACCTCCTCGTGCATCCTAGCCATAACATCGACTGTCGTGAGTGCTAGGCGCTCGTTTAACACCAAATGAGCACCACGTGCTCCTTAACCCTTGTTGGTGCCAAGTAAAAATAAATCACGTGCTTCCCATGCCAAAATGATCCATCGTGATTCGAACGCAGGTCTCACACTACCCAAACACCTTAACTCCTAGCCAAGTGCCACTAGGCCATGCCACCTAGTTGGATGGGGGTTCTCCTCCTATGGAAACTTCAACCTCCTCATTGGCGCTAAAACCAATTTTGTCTTCTTTCCTTCTATAGCCTTCGATTACAAATTGCATGATTTAGAATATATTTCAAACACATTTGAGACTTCCATTAAGGCATGTATTAATATACAATGCCCCCCATTTCATTGGACATCGAAGCATTTCAATTTTTCACTTTAACCTTAGACGTTGGAGCATTTAGTTTTTAAATAATTAATTAATTTATTTAAATTCTTTAGAATTTAAATCTTATAAATTAATATTTAATTCCTTTGGGTTTTATTAAGGCTTAAAGCTTTCTCTGAATATACCACCTTGTAAAAGTAATATTTATTTATAAAATTTAAATTCAAATTTAATTTAAATATTTTATAAAATAAATATTAAAACCTCTTTTAGCTTTTCAAAAAGCTTCCTTGGGTTTTTATGAAAAACCTTTTATTTTGCTCATCCATGGTTTTAATAAAAACCAACCTTCATATGCTTCCACATAATATTAAAAATATTATGAAGTTCTTTTGCCATTAACCTTTGCATTGTTCCTTGACATATTCCTTGACATCAATGATGACTTCATTCCTTGACATCAATGACAACTTAACTCAAAATGTCCAACAATGATGCACAACTTTGTTCTCAAGCCCTAGCACATGTGTCTCCAATTTCATTCAACAATAAAGCACAACTTAGCTTTCACACTCTAGCACAAATATTTCCAACAATGCACATAAATTAATCCTTATATCTCCACCTTATGACTTAAAACTATTTTCTTCAAACAACACCACTTTGAGTAGGAGTTAAAACACCATACCTCTAAAACTGCCTTGATGAAGATGTGCCCTCAAAAACCTATCTCAAAATAACTCCCTTTCTTTGGCCACTTCAAAACAAGTTAGAAAAACTCCTTTTCAAATAATCCACATAAAATCCTTTCAAAAATATGTGCACAAGAATACCTAAAAATAATGCTCTATAACTCCTTTTTGGTTTCACAAGATAAAGCCCTTAATAATGAACCAAAACCCTCAAAATATCAAGCAAGAATACAATCAACAAAAAGACCACAATACACCTTATGTCTCCTTTCTAATGTGCCAAAAATACAATTCAATATAAACCAAAATACACCTTATATCTCCTAATTAAACATGCAGAATCACAACTTTCAAATAAGACCCAAATAACCTTATTAAATACAATATCAAATAATATTTTTACACCTTATGACTCCCTCTAGATCAAATTCAAAATAAAATATTTTACCCCCTTAATGCACAGCGAACGGAGTACCTTTGCAAAACAACTTTTAATCAAAATTTATTCATACCTTTCATAAGCGCATGAAATATTCTCTTCTACCTTGCAAAAAATTGTTCGCAACGATTTGATCCTGTGACCTCTTGGCCCATGGTGCCCTAGCACTAGCTAGGTGTCCAACTAGGCTACACCAGCGGATAGCAACAATAGTGCACAACTTAACTCTAAAACCTTCTTTCTACCATGCAAAACAATATTTCTACCACCAAAACAACACCCGCGTGTCACCCGCATGAATCAAACCTGTGACCACCTCTCTCGCAGTGCCTTAGCGCTACCCAAACGACCAGTTGTGCTAGCCTACCAACTGAAACCAAACATGCAACCCTTTGTCCTTATCTTCACTGTGCCCTCTACCAAAATTTGTGCCCCTTCTCCTTTGTGATTCATCGTTTCAAAAAGCGCGAGCGGATATCAAAATGCACACACTCAAAACCTTAGCATTGCATTGGATTAATGTTTGATTTAAATACCTTTTACCTCCATGCTCACATGACGTCGACGCTCAAGAATTTAAATCATGCTTTTTAAATGTTGGTGCTATGCTTGTAACTTTATATTATAATATTTAAAAATATTATAATATTACTTTTTTAAACTTAGGCCTTCAAACCTTTGTCCCAACTGATTTTAATTAAACCCTTTTGCCTCCTCTTTAAACTTTAAACTTTTGGGCTTCTTTTAATATTTAAACCTAGCCTTCTCCTTTAAACCTTTTCTTTGCTTTCTCTTTTAAAACTTGTCCCTCTGTATAATATTTAAAAAATAAATATTATAAACCTTTTCTTTTCACCAATTTTCCTTGCTTTGAGATATACCTTGCCTTGCATAATTGTCCAACCATACAACCTTTTGACATCAATCCTTTGACATCAATGACAACTCTTGACATCAATCCTTTGACATCAATGACAACTCAATATGCTCAATATTTCCAACAATCTCCCCCTTTGTCATTGATGGCAACCCTTATAAAAAATATTCTTTTGCTGCAATTGGATTCCAAAACTGCTCCCCCTGAGAAGTTGCTCCCCCTTACTGAATTCTCTCCCCCTTTGACATCAATGGCAAAGGGCTCCTTGGGGCTAAAAATAAGACTCTTAGCATAGCCCCCTTACCACCTCCTCTTCTTGAGGTGATAAATTTTGGGATGGGAGTAAAACTACTCCCAACTTACAATGCTCTTCTTCTTTCTCAATCTTCTTTTTCCACACTTTTGTAGTCATACCCTTTTGAACCTTTTTACTATCCTTCTTCTTGCTTGTCTTTGGAAGTTCCAAAAATTTTGTTCTACACCATTTTGCTTTATGCCCAAAATTATTGCAATTGTAACACATGATGTTGTAGTCCTTGAAAGGTGCAAATGATCTGAAATTTCTCTTGGTGAAATCATAATCATTCTTACCATGAACCCTGCAATGTATAGCTTTGTGACCAAAATGATTACATGAGAAACAATAACCTTGGAAGAGATATTCATCTTGCCTTGATCTCATGTTTCTTTCTTTGCTTTTCTTGTGATGGTCCCTGTTCCTTGATGATTCTTTGTTTGCTTCCTCTTTGATGCTACCACTTCTCAACTTATCAATATAGGTCTTAGGCTCTTCTTCAAATACCTTCTTTGATGCTTCTATTTATTTTGAGCTTGACTCCTCTTCTTGTACCTCTTGACTTTCCTCAAAGCCAAGTCCAGTCTTCATAAATGGAGATCTCTGTGTTTTGATAATATCATCCAAATATTTTGAGCTTTTCCTAAACTGATATATCTTATTATTAAATTTTTCAAGTCCCTTCCTTAGAATGACAACTTCATGTTCTAATATTTCACATTCTAGTTCTTTTGCCTTTAACTGTTCAACCATACCTTCTTCAACTTTCTTTGCCTCTTCAACCTTCACTTTTAAGTCTATGAGATCTTGTAGGAGCTTTGTCTTTGTTTCTTCATCCTCTTGAACTTGAGCCTTCAATTCTGAATTCTTCTTTCTAACCCTTTTCAATTCTCCAAGAGCAACAATAAGTTCCTCTTCTATGTTAACCATGGTTTCTTCTTCATTTTCTGAATCTTTCTCTTTTTCTAGGTCTTTGATAATAGGAACATCTTCATTCTCTTCTATGGCCAAGAATAGGATTTCCTCCTTTTCACTATCGGAGAAGCTTTCATCACTTTCACTAGAAGTACTGCTTTCTTCTTCAACATAAAAACTCTTCTTGTGCCTTTGAAAGATCTTCTTCTCATGCTTGCCTTGACCATGCCTATTTTTATTTTCATAATAAAACTTTCTTTCCTTATTTTTCTTGTAATCCTTTTCTTCTTCACTGCTGCTACCTCTATTTTATGGACAATTAGCTGCATAGTGACCAATGTTACCACAACTAAAATATTTCACAATCTGCATACTTTTGTATTTTCTTGGACCCTTTTTATTTCTTCTCACAAAGTTAGCCTCTTCTTCACTGCTTGATTCATCACTTGATTCTTGTTCTTTATTCTTTTCCTTCTTTGAAGCTTTGAATGTTGCCTCTCTTTTTGATGTTTGTTCTTTTTCTATCCTCATCTCATAGGTTGTGAGAATTCCATGTAACTCATCCATGCTTAAAGTTTTGAGATCCTTCATCTCTTCTATTGTTGAAACCTTTGCATCATACCTCATAGGGAGTGACCTTAAAATTTTCTGAACAATAGTAGATTCCTCAATCTTTTCTCCAAGTCCATGAATGGTGTTGACAACCTCATCAACACGAAGTAGATACATAGCAATATCTTCATCATATTTCATCTTCAAGTCTTCAAACTTCCTTCTATGTGTTTGAAGTTTTGCCATTTTGACCTTGTCATCTCCTTCATATGTTCTTTGTAACTTATCCCACATTTATTTTGTTGAAGTACATTGCATGACCTTTACAAACTTTGATTCACATAACCCACTCAAAATTACATTCATTGCCTTGGCATTATCTTCATATGGTTTCTTACCACTTGCATCTGTAGGAGGAGTTGTAGATGGTGTGAATCCATTTTCAACAGATTTCCATGTATCATATCCATGTGCCATCAAATAAGTCTTCATCCTTACACTCCAAAAAGCATAGTTAGTCCCATCAAACAATGGAGTCTTATTTGATGAAAACCCTTCCTTATGAGCCATGTGTGTTCCTGTAAGATCTTCCTTCAAGTTGTTAGGCTTCCATGAAGGAACCCGCTCTGATACCAATTGAAGAACACAAGCTTATACTAAGAGGGGGGTGAACAGTATAAGATAAAACTTTTTACTTTTCCAAAGCAGTAATATCTAATATCATCAATTACAATAATGAAACAATGCACAAATCATCACACACATAAGAGACACATATTTAACGTGGTTCACCCAATGTGGGCTACGTCCATGGAGAAAATATTTCTTATAAATTTTCTCAACAAATCTCTTGGGAACCAATTCCCTATTACAATGTTTATGGGTACCAACCCAAAGGAGACACCAATCCCCTCTCAAGTTCATGGACACCACTCCACAGGAGACACCAATCCCCTATACTTCAGGTTTTGTGGACCTCTATCCATAGGAGACACCAATCCCCTCTCAAGTTCATGGACACCACTCCACAGGAGACACCAATCCCCTCTGCTTTAGGTTTTGTGGACCTCTATCCACAGGAGACACCAATCCCCTCTCAAGTTCATGGACACCACTCCACAGGAGACACCAATCCCCTCTACTTTAGGTTTTGTGGACACCACTCCACAAGAGACACCAATCCCCTCTACTTTAGGTTTTATGGACCTCTATCCACAGGAGACACCAATCCCCTCTCAAGTTTATAGACACCACTCCATAGGAGACACCAATCCCCTCTACTTCAAGTTTTATGGACACCACTCCATAGGAGACACCAATCCCATCTTCTTAAATCAACTCCAATCCTACACACAAGGCTTTCTCAAACCTGATCCAAGCCTACATAAGGCTCTTAAACTTGCTCCAAGCCTACACACAAGGCTTGCTCAAATCTACTTCAAGCCTACACAAGGCTTGCTCAACTCTACTCCTAAACTTACTCTCAACTTGCTCAAATATACTCCAAGCCTACACACAAGGCTTGCTCAAATATGCTCATCAAAATACTTGCTCAAATCTACTTCAAGCCTTCACACAAGGCTTACTCAAATCTGCTCCAAGCCTACTCACAAGGCTTGCTCAAACCTGAACCAAGACTACACACAAGGCTTTCTCAAATCTACTCCAATTACAACTCAACAAACTTGCTCAAAATATTGCTTAAACTTGCTCAACTATGTTCCAAACCTTGTATACAAAAATTGTTTATCTATCTTGCATAATGATGTCATCAAGTGCTTTATCTATTCTTCAATGTGCTTTCCTCAACTAAAGCAGTTTAGACATATTCTACCCAAAATTTGTTTAACCTCTTGAACATATAGAGAATGATATGCACTAACAAATGCTCAATATGTTCTTCACATTCATTAAGTCTGTCGCTTTCACATGTCTCACATTTATTACATTTTAAAGGTAGCTCTAGTCTAGCACTTGATAACTGACCTGGTATTTGCTGATTTGCAACTTCACTCCAAAACCAATCACAATGCACAAGTCCTTCTCATCTACTCACAAAATCAATCATGAACAATGCACAAGTTTGTCCTTTTTATATACTCCCAAAATCAATCATGATGATGCACAAATTGGCTTCATAAATCTGATCTATAACTCTTGCATTTTCATTTCCAATATCACTCAAAACAATGTACACTTATGTTCTCAAACACTTTGCACTTTTATTCCCAATTTCATTCAACACTAATGCACAACTTGTTCTCAAACCCTAGCACATGTGTTTCCAATTTCATTCAACAATGAAGCACAACTTATTCTCAAACCCTAGCACATGTGTTTCCAATTTCATTCAACAATGATGCACAACTTTGTTCTCAAGCCCTAGCACATGTGTCTCCAATTTCATTCAACAATAAAGCACAACTTAGCTTTCACACTCTAGCACAAATATTTCCAACAATGCACATAAATTAATCCTTATATCTCCACCTTATGACTTAAAACTATTTTCTTCAAACAACACCACTTTGAGTAGGAGTTAAAACACCATACCTCTAAAATTGCCTTGATGAAGATGTGCCCTCAAAAACCTGTCTCAAAATAACTCCCTTTCTTTGGCCACTTCAAAACAAGTTAGCAAAACTCCTTTTCAAATAATCCACATAAAATCCTTTCAAAAATATGTGCACAAGAATACCTGAAAATAATGCTCTATAACTCCTTTTTGGTTTCACAAGATAAAGCCCTTAATAATGAACCAAAACCCTCAAAATATCAAGCAAGAATACAATCAACAAAAATACCACAATACACCTTATGTCTCCTTTCTAATGTGCCAAAAATACAATTCAATATAAACCAAAATACACCTTATATCTCCTAATTAAACATGCAGAATCACAACTTTCAAATAAGACCCAAATAACCTTATTACAATATCAAATAATATTTTTACACCTTATGACTCCCTCTAGATCAAATTCAAAATAAAATATTTTTCCCCCTTAATGCACAATGAACGAAGTACCTTTGCAAAACAACTTTTAATCAAAATTTATTCATACCTTTCATAAGCACATGAAATATTCTCTTCTGCCTTGCAAAAAATCGTTCGCAGTGATTTGATCCTGTGACCTCTTGGTCCACGGTGCCCTAGCGCTAGTTGTTAGACATATTTTATTATTGGGTGGTTTAGTAAAATTAGCGCTTCCATTTGCACTCTCCAATTTGGTGGTTCCTTCAACCACCCAAGTGGTTCGTGAACCGACTCAACCACCTTGCAGTGTATTTAATCTATTTTCAATATCAATGAGAACTACTGCTTCAGATTTTAACATGGTACCAGAGCACGGGGTTAGGCGAAGGACAATATAGTTACTTATAAATGCTAAAGAGTTTAGAGTATGCAAAGTATATGAAATGCTCAGTAATCGTATTGATAATATGTGATGAATAAATACAAATGAGAAGTTCGAATTCAGTTGAACCACTCGAATTCGTTGGCTAAATACCCAAAACTTGGAGAGCGCATTGGAGGTGCTAATTTTAATTAACCTAATAATGAAATATGCTAACATCCCACCTTATTACATTATTGGAAAATCCCAAGGATATGGCAAAACAATTCAAATTTGATGCATCCAAGTGCTTTAGTGAAAATATCTGCAACTTGAGCATCATTAGGAATGTATTGGAGCTATATTTTGTGCTTTGGAACATCATCACAAATAAAATGACACCGAGTGTCGATGTGTTTGGTGCAATCATGAAAAATTGGATTCTTGACAAGATTTAAAACACCTTGATTGTCGCAAAACAAATGTAGTGGAATATTCACTGGAAGACCCAAGTTTGTAAGAATACGACATAACCATATTATTTGACAGACTGCTCCACTAGTTGCTCGATATTATGCCTCTGTAGATGAGATAGAAACCACCTGCTTCTTCTTGCTATGCCATGAGATAGGACCAGACCCAAGATGAAATATGTATCCAAAAGTTGATTTTTGATCATCAATGGATCCAGCATAGTCAGAGTCCGTGTATCCTTGTAGATAGAACTTGTTATTATTTTTGTATTCCAAGATAAAATTTGTTGTACCATGGACATAATGTAGAACTATTTTTGCTGCTTTCTAATGACTTACTTTGGGTTCCTGCATGAACCGTGAAAGATAACCCACAATAAAACTGAGATTAGGCCTGGTATTGGTTAGATATAGGAGACTCCCAATCAGCTTCCGATAGAGAGTACCATCTACCTAAGGTGATTTATCATATCGTGATAACTTAAGTCCTTGTTCCATTGGAATTGTTTTAGACTTACAGTTAGTCATTCAATATTTTTCAACTAATGTCTGGGCACACTTATTTTGTGTAACTCTAATATGGTGTTCTTTATGATTTACTTCCAAACCAAGACAATAGTGAAGAAGTCCTAGATCTGTCATTTCAAAGGATTGTTTCAAATCATCTTTTACTGCATCAATCATCTTCTCTAAACTTCCCGTTATGATTAGATCATCTACATATAACACCAAAATCACTATATCAGAACCATTGTTCTTGATATAAATATTCACATTTGAAGGACTTCTTTTGAATCCATGCTATAATAGGTGACTATCTACTTTATGTACCAAGCTCGAGGAGATTGTTTGAGCCCATACAAGGATTTGGTTAATTTGTAAACTTTATGTTCTTGCCCTTCAACTATAAATCATTCTGGTTGAGTCATGTATACTTCTTGTAAGTCACCATTTAGGAAGGCAATTTTAACATCCATCTGATGTAGCTTCCACCCAAATAGAGCTAGCATGGCACAAAGTACTCTAATGGTAGTCATATTTGCAGTAGGGGCAAAAGTCTCTTCATAATCTATACCTTCTTTCTGAGCATAGCTCTTTGTAACAAGACGGGACTTATGCTTATCAATAGTACCATCTGCTTTATACTTTATTTTGAACAACCATTTACAGCCAATGGGTTTCTTTCCTGTAGGCAGATTGACTAGCTCCAGGTTTTATTTTTCATGAGAGATTTATAATCTGCTTCTATAGCAAGCTTCCAATGAGGCTCACTAAGTGCATCTTGTACTGTTACAAGCTCATTTTCATCCAATGCTGTCATATAGATTTGTTCATTATCTATATCTGTATATTTTTCTTCCTCTGCATCTACAGATAGATCATCAACCTCTGAAGATGATGCCTCTGCTCTTCTCTGTTGTGTCATGCTTTGAGTGCATTGATGATCTTGAGTTAGATCTAGAAGTGTATTTAGTTTAGAATATCTCAATGTACTAGTATACCACTTTGGAACCTTCTTCTTTGGAGATGAGCTTTCTTTCTTAGGTTCTTCTTCTTCAAGGTATACATTTTCAGATGTGATATCTAATGTGGAAGCTTCATCAAATACTACATCTCTACTTATATGTGTTTTCTTGGTTATAGGATCTATCAAGCGATATCCTTTTGAAAATCATCATAACCAAGAAAAATACATCGCAGTGTCTTCTCATATAACTTCTTTCTTTTCTATTTTGGAATGTGCATGAATGCTTTACATCCAAAAACCCTTAGATGAGAAATGAAGGGTTTATTACCACTCCAAGCTTCTTGTGATGTTTTTCCTTGTAGAGCTCTGGTGGGTGCTCTATTTAGAAGGTATGACGTTGTGTTTACTGCTTCTTCCAAATATTGATCCTCAAGATGTGCTCATTTTAGCATACATCGAACCATTTCCATAATGGAATGATCTCTTCTCTCTGCAACTCCATTATGTTGAGGTGTATAGGCTATAGTCAGTTGTCTCTTAATCCCATGTTCTTTCAAAAATGATGAAAATTATTCAGAGGTGTATTCCCCCCTCGATATGAGCATAGGGTTTTGATGAAACATCCCAACTCCTTCTTAACAAGTTTATTGAATTGTTGAAAGTACATAAAAGCCTCTGATTTCAATGGAAGAAAGAAAACCCACATCTTACGTGAGTAATCATCAACAAACAATTGAAAATACTTCTTTCCACCATAGTTGGTTGGCATAGGACCACACAAATCGGTGTGTACCAACTCTAGAGGTTTCATAGCTCTGGAGGAGCTAGCTTCAAAAGGTACTCGGTGTTGCTTCCTTGCTAAGCAATCCGAGCAAACTGGTAAGACATAGGAGAGGTGAGGAAGTCCTTTCACCATATCATATTTGCACAATTCAAATAAATATCCTGAGATTAGATGTCCATAAAGTCTATGCCAGAGAAAAGTGGCTTCCTTTGTAGTTGCTACCAAAGCAACATGTGGCGTTGAAAGGGCATCTAGTATGAACAAGCCATGTTTGTAGGATCTAGTTGTGACATGTTTACCTCTGTGAGTTATAAAATATGAATTCTTACCTTTCACAACTCGGAACACAACCTCTATATTTCTATCCAACATTTGTGGAATAGACAATAAAGTATTGGCTAATCCAAGAACATAGAGGACCTTTTCTATCTGACATTTACCATCTGGAAGAGAGACAGAAACATCCCCTTCACCCTTCACTTTGTAGACTTGATTGTCAACAATAGTGACTGGTTTACCTTCTTTCTCCTCAAAGGTGTCAAACCATGATTTGTTCCCAGTCATGTCCTTACTAGCTCCTGAGTCAATGCACCATACAACATCTATATGGGAATATGAAGTATAGGTCATGAGCACCTTGTGTGCTCTTTCAGAGTCAGAATCTGAATCGGATCTAGGAGAATCTGAGTCTGAGTTGGAGTCAGCATAAGCAACATGGCCCTTAGGTTGCTTATGTTTCTTTTTGTATTTTTGTTTCTCTTTGTCTTTCTTCTTAGATGGCTGGTCATTTTTTTGCTTGTTTTTGAACCAACACCTATTGGTATCATGGTTATTCATATCACAAATCTTGCAATATTGTTTATATTTCTGCTGATTTTGCTTTCCTTTTCCTTTGGAAGAAGATCCCCCTTTTTGAAACTGACCATTTTTCTTACCCTTTTGTTGGGTTGAGAGGACATTATATGGCACCTCATATTTTTGAACCTGATTTGCCTCCTCAATTTGAAGCAAATTTACCAGCTCTACAATGTTACTTGTCTACCAAAAACGTTGAGAGAAGTGATCAACATTTTGTAGGAATCTGGCAGTGCTCTCAAGATGATTGAATTCAAGATATCATCATCTACTGGTTTTCCCATGGCATTCAATTTGGATTTCAAATCTGCCACTCTGCAAAGGAATAGATTATCTGTCTCCCCAAAATTCATACTAAGAGTATGTAGTAGATTTTGAAGATGAAGAATAGTGGACTGATTTTTTCCTTCATGCACAGTGATCAAAGCATCCCAAGCTTCCTTACTGGTTTTTGCATCACAAATATGAGGCTGCACCTCATCTGTAGTAGCAAGCAAGATAAACACGAGACCTATTTTGTCCTTCTTATCCCAAACATCTTGATATGTTCTTGCTGTCTAAGGACATTTTGTAGTGCCAGTCACTATATCCCATAAATATTCCATCTGAAGAATGGCTCTCATCTTTGTTTTCCATGGAACAAATTTTGGACCTTTCAAAGAATCGTGGATCTGAGAGATACTTGTGAACAGTGGCCATTATGAAGGTTCCTTATATCACCAATTGGTCTCCCTTTCTTTATACCTGCCAAATCTATATATTGTAACCACTCAATATATACCTGCCCTTACATGAGGGAGACTATAGGTATATATGAATAGTATACCACTCAATATGTACCCGCCCTTACGTGAGGGAGACTATAAGTACATCTGAGAAGCACAACATATTGAATTTTTGTGATACTGAAAGGGCATCGTGTTTTTTATGACACCTACCATAGAAATTTTATTTCGCATGCATGGGGTGTAACTTCCCATAAACACTTTGGAAAAACCTTCTTCAAGATTTATGCCTAACAAAAATCACGATGTGGGTATGAAATGAAGTGAACAATAGAAATCGTTTGCCTTATTTCTCCTTGATGATTAATAGAGAAAAAGCTCAGACATCGTTGTTGCAGCTATATTAGGCGGTGGATACAGTAGTCCAAAGTACAACATTACCTGTAAGTGTGGACCAGAGGTATCACAGATACCGAACACTGCTATGCAATAAATTGCACAAATAGGTGTATAAATTTGGGGTCTTTTACCTTTTTTATATGTGATAATTATTTTCAAGAAAGCAACAAAGTTAAGTGCAAAATAAAATCACAAATGCCCATAAATTTTTGAACCTATATGAGGTGTCGGTTTCCACCGAAAATGCACCTATTTACAATACCAGTTTTTTTATTGTTTTAGAATTTTATTCCCCCCTTTGTCTTAGATTTTTGCAAAAGGAAAGTGTTGTAATTTCTCCCTCTTTGTTGCAAAAAAAATGAGTAGGAAAAAAATGGGAATAATGCCAATTCTTTAGAAAGCACAACTTATCACTCCAAAAAATGAGGGAAAAAATCGAAGCATTTGGAAAAATACTTCAACAAATAGCCCCTCCTTGTGGCGTGGTGGCAAAAAATTGGTAAAAAATAGTCCTCCTGAAGCAATATGAACACTTGGAGCAAATTTTAGAGCAAATTTTTTTTTTTAACAAAAAAAAAACAATTTTTGCTTTAAAAAAAAATATCGCGAGCAGCATGGGCAGCCATGGTAGGGCATGGGTAGAATGAACAATTCAAAAAAGAAGCAAATATCCATGGTGGGATTCGACCCGTGGACCTTGTCCACGCAAGGCAAGCCCAGCACCAAATGCGCTAGAGGGCACGTTGGAAAAAGAAAGCACGATATGTGCTTTGAAAGGCAGTGAGCGCAGAGAGTTGGGAATAAATCCCAACTTTTATCCCACATGCATTGTGAAATGCATGTGTGGGTCTTCAAAAACCCAACCACGCACGTAATTAGTCGACTGCCTTCGGGCGGTCACCGTTCATATTTTTGTCACCTTGAACTCTTTCTAGTTGTCCGCCCTCTGTTTGTCCAGTTGTCCGCCCTCTGTCTTCCATGTCGTCAATCCATCTGCCACATCGTCAGTCCTCTATCTACCATGTCAACAGTCCTTTATCTGCCACGTCATCAGTCCTCTATCTGCCATGTCAATAGACCTCTGTCTATAATGTCAACAGTCCAATCAGAATCTCCTCGAGCCTCATGCCCTGCAAGCATCCAATCAATCACGTCTCTCAGGTTTTGTGTCCTATCAGTAGGCCAAACAAAATCTCCTCGAGCCACTGTTGATAAGCAACACACCCCCACCGAAAAATGAGATTCCATCCTTAGAAAATTATGAACTTCCATTTTTGGCAAATAGGGACCCTCTTGGTCATTTTCAGGTTTTAAATCCATATTTTGCTTGCCTCCTTTTTAAAGTTGTGCTTTTTCTTGCATTCTAGCCGTGTTATCCAAGAATTCACTTTTTACATGCTAGAATCATTCATGCACAAGCAAAATCTTGCACCGGTACCGAGAAAATCCGTAAAACAGCTTGCATAATTCACCGAAAAATCAAACTTTCCATTTTTGGTAGTGTCGCGATATCGCGACACTTCCATTTTCGGAAATGTCGCGATATCGCGACTGTAAGTCAAAATGCAGCTAAGTGCGTAAAGGTCGCGATTTCGCGACATGTCACGAAATCGCGACAATTTTTTGGAGAGAGAAGCAAGCTGACGGAAGGGCGCGATTTTGCGACATGTCGCGAAATCGCGACATGTCGCATTTTCGCGGCAGGAGAGAGAAAATGGGCTGCAGGATGAAAAATCGGCTAAGTCGTAAACATGTTCCAAAATCGCGGTCAACGCGGTCAACGCATGCAGTAGAGGAACCGTCGCGATATCGCGACGTGTTCTAAAATCGCGGCTGAAAATCAAGAAGCGCACGGAGGCCAGGAAGGGTCGCGATTTCGACATGTCGCGAAATCGCGACATGTCGCGTTTCGCGGCCGACGAGGGAGGAAGTTGCCGATGCTCCGTGGTCGCGATTTCGCGACATGTCGCGAAATCGCGACATGTCGCAGAATCGCGTAGGAGAGAGAAAGTCATAAGTTGACCCGAAAGTGCATTCCGGCGGGAAACGGAAGGCTTCCTGGGGTAGCGACACATGTTAAAGCACGAATGGGACAAGCAGAGCCGACATGCAAGCTTATTTTGCGGATTTAATCTGTTTTTAATGTTTTAAGCTTCGATTTAATTAAAATGCTAATCTAATGCATCTTTTTGTCTTTCATGCAGGATTCCACCTGGCACTTACGGGACAACCGGGAAAGACCATAAAGGCGAAGATAAAGTGCGGATTTAGTCAAGGACCGCCATGCTAGGAGAGAAGCTGCCGGTGAGAGCATTCAACAACAAATTTATTGCAGACTTGATAGCATGAAGACCATTTCAACTTCGGGATGGATTTGCGGAGATCGAATTGATGGAGAAGTGGTGACTCATCCGGCTCACCAACAGAATTAATGAAAGCATTTATTTGCAGATGCGAATGAATGCAAGTTGCATTTTATTTTATCTTCTCCATTTATGGCAGCTGACTGCACAGATTTGCCGAAGGGTTAAGTTCTATCCGGACTTTGATTTTTAAATGGATTTTTATTGTAAAACCCGGGCCCTAGGGTTTAAGTGCGATAAGATTTAGGGTTTGAGCAAGATATTTTGGAAAAGATCGGGGTCTGTCCTGAGTCTATAAATACAAATTCTAAATGTAATCGCAGGAGGCGGAGACTTAGAAATAAAGGCTTATAAGCAATTTCTTGCAAATTTTGTGAAATCCTTTGTTTCTGGACTTGGAGTTGATGTGCTTTAGCTTTTCTGTGATAGCATGGCCAGGAGCCTAATCTTTTGCAGAGTGTGATAAGTGTATTTTCTTTTGTTATCCGTTCCATTTAAAGTTTGTTAGATATATGTCGGAATCCGCCATTGTCAAGATTAAATATGTCGTTAGGGCTTCACTTGTTCTATTGTCTCGCTAGGGGAAATTACAGATTTGAGGTTAAGTTTGTTCTAATTGCTCTGTCTTCACCGTGCGAGCTAGGGTCGCCGTGAAAGATACCGCTTTAACCACTGCCCTTGGATTTATGATTTCTCGCTAGATCTGTTTCACTCGCCTTGTGCTCTTAGTTGAAAGTGATCTTAGACCGACCGGACACTTTCTTCGGGATTTGTTCTGTGAAGCCGATAGCATAGATAAGATTGACAGCTTGGGTTTACAATTGATGTTTGATAAACTCTCTTTCTCGCTTTACCCTACCCTCTCTTTGCTTACCGTGAATGATCCATTTTTATTTTCTTTATTTGCCTTTTATTTAAATCCGCTGACCCATGAGAGCTAGATCAAAGAATTCAAGTCAAATCGATTGTCAACAACTTTTGCAACTACCGAACAAGTTCAGAACCCCCGTAAGGTAACAGAGCACCATATCGAAATCTATTCCGTAAGTGGAAAAGAGTGAATTGCCATTCGACCCAACTCGGTAACTCGCACCTTGGATAACCAACTAGATCCTAAAGATGAGTGGGATCAGTCCCGTGGGTGTCTCCTGAGCTTTCCTTGCCTTCATCCTTTTTCCCAGGGTGTGCATGAAAGCCGGACCAACACCTAATTGGCGCTAGAAGGAGGGCCACAAAACATCTGTTCTTAGTGCACTTGAGTTGAGAAATCCGACTGTATGTGGAACTGTAAAACTGTATTTTATCCAAAGTCTGTAGTTAATTTTCCCTCCTCCTCACCAACACCTAATTGGCGCTAGAAGGAGGGCATGAACTCGGTTCAAGTATTGTAAGGGCATAACAAGAACATTTGAAGGACCCACAATGAACTCCGATGCTTTATAAATTGTCAAACATGCTTTATAAATTGTCATTAGCTTTTAAATTTTTTTGCGCTTTATAAATTGTCGCAGCTTTTGAAAGTTGTCAAAGCATTTTAAAATTGCCAGAGAAGGCCTTAAGTTCAGTGGTTTGTTAAGAACAGCTTCTATCATCACTTGCGCTTATCCAATTACAAATCGAACATCACCGTCACCAAGTAATAATGGCAAATTGGTTGGGCTCCACCGCTTTGAACATTCCGGTATAGCCCATGACCTGCCCTAAGTCCGTAAAGGTATCTCCCTAGGTACAAACATGATGGGACAAGAACCGCAGAAGAACATCTCGCTAGCTTTTAAAAATGCTTTAAGATTGTTGAATATACAAAGATGAAGATGTTGCCTGCAGATTGTTCCCGCTCACTCTCCAGGAGGGAGCTTATGACTCGGTTTTTAAACCTCACCAAAGAATTCCATTACTAGTTGGGATGATCTAGAGAAAGCTTTTATATCACAGCTCGGTGAAGTGATAGATCCCAAGATTTTATATCAGCAATTTTCCAAAGATCAAGAAAGAGTCGGGAGAAACCGTCAGTGTCTTTCAATATGAGGTTCCAAAGAGCTTACTGTAGAATGATCGGCCATTACATCCCAAATGCAAACTGGCCTTAGAAATCTACAAGAATGCATTGGATTCAGTGACCTCTATTTTCCTCAAGAGAGACATTAATATTACAACTCGGCAGGGGCTTATAAAGAAGCCTTAATTCTTGAAAGACAGCTTAGGGCCTCAAATTCTGAGCACCCTTTGATATCCTATGTTACACGTAACATGCCTGCTCAAACCCCATTCCACATCATGAGTTAGTGCCAACATGTCATGCTCTACCCAAGGAAACTCCGTTAACTGTCACATCCACTCAATATGTGCAAAATACAAAGACAAGTTCTGACAAATTCAAAGTGCAGGTGCTTGAACCGAACAGCTTGGATCCGGCACCACCCAAATCAAGTTTTTCCCGGTGAGTTAAATTTTCCTAGAGATCAAAGAAATATTGATATTTCTAGTTCACCCAAAAATAGTACAACCAGGGTTTCGTATTCTCGTCACTTTTCCCGAAGAGACAAAAGTCTTGTACAGACTCGTGGATGAAATGCAAGATTTTCAACAGCTCAAAATGGACAGCTATGACTTGAAATGTGAGAGTCCGTAACTTAATAATGATCCTTCCTCATCGTAGGATGATGAAAGTGAGATTCAATCTCACTATGCGTAGTAACCGAGGAGGATAGCATCATTGAGGATATGAGGGAACTTAAAGCCGACATCACCCTCTATGAACCGCCTCGCATTGTTGGACAAAACATTAACTTGATTGAGGCTTACTCTGGACCACCGATTGAATTTCAAGAAAAGGAGGAAAAGATGGTAAATATGAATGTGGTCAGCCAACTTGGAATTGATGAACTGCCTCAACATAAGCCCGCAACTTCGAACATAATGTCAAAGAGGAGGCTATAAACCGTGTTGATGCAGATATTGGAGTTTATGATTTGGCAAATGAAAAGGTGAGAACAATTATAGCCCTAATCAATAACAACAATGATATTTGGACATTGCACATTGATGAGACTAAGTCTAATCAAGGCTCGAGTGAAAAGGAAAATTGTAAGCATTCTCCTAGAGGGATAAAAATTGAAGTCCCGGATATTGAAGCAGTGCAAAGCAACCACAAAATGTTCAAGTTGTTAAGAACCAGGGCATACAGATAAAACATGATTTCTTTCAGCTGTCACATCAATTTGAAAATGTGGTGGTCTCGGGTCCGTCAAGGTTTTAAAGTATTTGATCCTCGGGGTTTTTTACATTCAAATTCTTTTGAAAGAACTCGCAAACCCTTTAATTAGAAGCATAAACATGTTATCATATGATTTGTTATTATATGATTTGTTTAATTTGAAGGAGTTGCAGATTTGTTTTTCAAATGGGACAGGGAAGACAGTAAACCCAAGTCTTTCCCTGATAGCAAATTTTTGAAGCACACCTGGAGTGCATTTCGTCAATCAGGACTCGAAAGGTAATTTTTTTTAAATTACTTGCATGGTCAAAATTTTTTAAAGCACCATTTCTCTCGTTTCCCAACCGCTGCATTTTTTGAGTATGAAGGGAAGTTGTAACATATGTATGCATTGTAAATAAGCTTTGAAGTTTTTCAGCTTTATTTCTTTGTCGTGCAGCTTTTATTTCAATGTCTCGTGCGCTTTAATCTGTTTCAGTTTAATTTTAATGCTCTAGCTTTAATTTATTTGTTTTTCAGCTTATTTCTTTGTCGGCGCTTTATTTTTAAATGTCTGGACAATTGCTTTTCACTTTCTTTAGTTGTTTTTCGCTTTAGCTTGTGCGCTTTATTTCTTTTGTCGTTGCTTTTTATTTCCTTTCTTTGTCTTTTTTATTTTAGCTTGCTTTTATTTTAGTCTCGATACTTTTCTTTATTGCATTTCTTTTTCTTTGTCTTTATTTTATTTCATTTTTATTTGCTTCATTCTTTTAGTTTATTTCTTTTATTGCTCGTACGCTTTTATTTTCTTCCCCTCGCTTTTCCTTTTCTTTGTTGTTTTGTTTTGTTTTTTTATATTTATTATGGCTTTGATTTTGTTTTGCTTTAAGCTCGTGCTCGTCCTTGGAAGCCGTACAAAGTCCTTTGGCTTCTAAAATTCTATTTTTTAACCTCTCGCTCGAGCAATCAATGAAAAGTCACCGCTGAAAATTGTTTTATTCCTAGTCGATAAATCCTCAATCCAAGGCTCCCCCATTCTCGCTTCATTATTCTAATTGAGATAGTCTCGCTTGCACTAAATCGTGGAACTATTTTGTTATCCAGGATGAAGGTAGAGAGATGATTGGATCTTGTGTCTTACTTGCCACCGCTTGTTTTAATGATAGAAAACTATATGTCGTTTAGTTGGAGGAACTCCTGGGAATCCAAGAAAAGTCAGTTATAAGAGGGGACTATGGTTCATGCAATTATTTGGGTATCCACAGAGGCTATCAATGCCTAGACTGAAATAGTTCCGCATTGATCAAATATTAAAAGAAAATTGTAATTTCTCTAAGGTCTTCCAGATAGTGATATATTTCAAAAAGAAGAGAGATAAAAAAAAGAGATAAGAAAAAAAAAGAAAAAAAAAAAAAAGAGTTATATGATCAAAAGAGGCACCAATATTAGATTCTGCCCTACGCTGTAAATTGGGTCGTGTAAATCTAAAGGGTAACTCGTCTAGGTCGTAAAGCTAAACTAGTAAACGGAGCTCTACTCGGTTTCCCCTTTTACAATCTAGAAAAGTTGATTAATCCAAGTTTATCATTCAATTCAGTCATCCTTGAAGAAAGTTCTATACCTTTGTAATTGCACATCGAAATCTTCCTTGAAGTAATCCACCCCAGTATGTCCTTGGGAAATTTTAACATGCGCTAGTAGTCAATTTATTGTGAAGAATGCCCGTGGCAAGGCATGATGCATGGTCTTTTTGTTTTGAAACCGGAGTCTTGGGTTCTAAAATAGTGCTACTATTTTACCCGCAGATATCGCCATTTGTTGATAAGCAACACACCCCCACCGAAAAATGAGATTCCATCCTTAGAAAATTATGAACTTCCATTTTTGGCAAAGTAGGGACCCTCTTGATCATTTTCAGGTTTTAAATCCATAATTTGCTTGCCTCCTTTTTAAAGTTGTGCTTTTTCTTGCATTCTAGCCGTGTTATCCAAGAATTCACTTTTTACATGCTAGAATCATTCATGCACAAGCAAAATCTTGCACCGGTACCGAGAAAATCCGTAAAACAGCTTGCATAATTCACCGAAAAATCAAACTTTCCATTTTTGGTAGTGTCGCGATATCGCGACACTTCCATTTTGGAAATGTCGCGATATCGCGACAGTAAGTCAAAATGCGGCTAAGTGCGTAAAGGTCGCGATTTCGCGACATGTCGCGAAATCGCGACGCTTTTTGGAGAGAGAAGCAAGTCAGACGGAGGGCGCGATTTTGCGACATGTCGCGAAATCGCGACATGTCGTATTTTCGCGGTAGGAGAGAGAAAATGGGCTGCAGGATGAAAAATCGGCTAAGTCGCAACATGTTCCAAAATCGCGGTCAACGCGGTCAACGCATGCAGGTAGGGAACTGTCGCGATATCACGACGTGTTCTAAAATCGCGCGAAAATCAAGAAGCGACGGAGGCCAGAAGGGTCGCGATTTCGACATGTCGCGAAATCGCGACATGTCGCGTTCGCGGCCGACGAGGGAGGAAGTTGCCGATGCTCGCAGGTCGCGATTTCGCGACATGTCGCGAAATCGCGACATGTCGCAGAATCGCGAGGAGAGAGAAAGTCATAGTTGACCCGAAAGTGCATTCCGGCGGGAAACGTAAGGCTTCCGGGGTAGCGACACGTGTCAAAGCGTGAATGGGACAAACAAGGCCGACATGCAAGCTTATTTTGCGGATTTAATCTGTTTTTAATGTTTTAAGCTTCGATTTAATTAAAATGCTAATCTAATGCATCTTTTTGTCTTTCATGCAGGATTCCACCCGGCACTTACGGACAACCGGGAAAGACCATAAAGGCGAAGATAAAGTGCGGATTTAGTCAAGGACCGCCATGCTAGGAGAGAAGCTGCCGGTGAGAGCATTCAACAACAAATTTATTGCAGACTTGATAGCATGAAGACCATTTCAACTTCGGGATGGATTTGCGGAGATCGAATTGATGGAGAAGTGGTGACTCATCCGGCTCACCACCAGAATTAATGAAAGCATTTATTTGCACATGCGAATGAATGCAAGTTGCATTTTATTTTATCTTCTCCATTTATGGCAACTGATCGCACGTATTTGCCGAAGGGTTAAGTTCTATCCGGACTTTGATTTTTAAATGGATTTTTATTGTAAAACCCGGTCCTAGGGTTTAAGTGCGATAAGATTTAGGGTTTGAGCAAGATATTTTGGAAAAGATCAGTGGTCCGTCCCGAGTCTATAAATACAAATTCTAAATGTAATCGCAGGAGGCGGAGACTTAGAAATAAAGGCTTATAAGCAATTTCTTGCAAATTTTGTGAAATCCTTTGTTTCTCGGACTTGGAGTTGATGTGCTTTAGCTTTTCTCTGATAGCATGGCCAGGAGCCTAATCTTTTGCAGAGTGTGATAAGTGTATTTTCTTTTGTTATCCGTTCCATTTAAAGTTTGTTAGATATATGTCGTAAATCGCCATTGTCAAGATTAAATATGTCGTTAGGCTTCAGCTTGTTCTATTGTCTCGCTAGGGGAAATTACAGATTTGAGGTTAAGTTTGTTCTAATTGCTCTGTCTTCACCGTGCGAGCTAGGTCGCGTGAAAGATACCGCTTTAACCACCGCCCTTGGATTTATGATTTTCTCGCTAGATCTGTTTCACTCGCCTTGTGCTCTTAGTTGAAAGTGATCTTAGACCGACCGGACACTTTCTTCTCGGGATTTGTTCTCGTTGTGAAGCCGATAGCATAGATAAGATTGACAGCTTGGGTTTACAATTGATGTTTGATAAACTTCTCTTTCTCGCCTTACCCTACCCTCTCTTTGCTTTCCGTGAATGATCCATTTTTATTTTCTTTGTTTGCCTTTTATTTAAATCTGCTGACCCATGAGAGCTAGATCAAAGAATTCAAGTCAAATCTGATTGTCAACAACTTTTGCAACTACTGAACAAGTTCAGGAACCCCCGTAAGGTAACAGAGCAGTCCATATCGAAATCTATTCCAAAAGTGGAAAAGAGTGAATTGCCATTCGACCCAACTCTGTAACTCGCACCTTGGATAACCAGCTAGATCCTAAAGATGAGTGGGATCAGTCCCGTGGGTGTCTCCGGAGCTTTCCTTGCCTTCATCCTTTTTCCCTGGGTGTGCATGAAAGCCGGACCAACAGCCACATGTAGCTTCAGCATTCTATGCATATTCTAACACCTCGGGCCACATATGGCTTCAATGTTCTCTGCATCCTTTGTCACCTCAGGCCTCGTGCTCGGGCCTCGTGTGGCTCATCCCTTCTGTTTGCCCAGTCCAATCCATGGCTCTGGTACCATAAAGAGTTTAGAGTATGCAAAGTATATGAAATGCTTAGCAATCATATTGATAATATGTGATGAATAAATACAAATGAGAAGTGGTTCAAATTCAGTTGAACCACCCGAATTCATTGGCTAACTACCCAAAACTTGGAGAGCGCATTGGAGGCGCTAATTTTAATTAACCTAATAATGAAATATGCTAACAAATTCTCCACAACATGACATCCTAGACCAAAGGACCAATCAAGATTACGAACATAGAAGGGTGCAGAGAGGGTCTATACCAGGGCATGATTCCCATAGAAGCAATAAACCTCACACAGACGATAACTCAAATAGCATGCAGGTGACAACATGCAGGCGACAACTCATGTAGCATGTAGGAGACAACACAGGCGACAACACAGAAACCTGACAGTGGACATGTGGCAGGTTTGCAATTTTGAGGAGGACAACTCAGCGACACAAACAATGAATATGTGGCAGGATTTTTGGTTCAGGGAGGCATTCGAAGGTTTCAAAAAAATATAGGGAGGGGGTGACCGCTAGAAGGCAGTCACCTTCAAAGGTGGCCCTCCCACTTTTTAAATCAACGTGAGTGCATCCTCACGTTGAATGTGGGATAATCTCATTTTTTTAAAAATAAAAATGTGCACCTAGTTTGGTATAAGGCCAAGGTGCTGGCCTTCTCTTCCCAGTGCTCTTGGTAGCATAGTTGGTTTGCACCATCCGCTACTATGATCTAGGTCTGAGGTTCGAATCCTACCACAGGATTCCAAAGGCACACTATTTTTTGACACCCTCCTCTTCTGTTGTGATGTCCAGTGCATATTTTTGATGCCCTGTGCACATTTTTAACATATGCAGTGCCCTGATGATGGCCTCTGCTTGCTGTTTGACACCCAGGGAGCCAATTTGATGCCCCAAAAATAAAAATTGATGCCCTATGCAATTTTTTGTCAATTTTTTACCTTTTTTGCAATTTTTTGTAATTTTTGCATAACGTCATTTTTGCCTCGGAAGGTCATTTTCTTGTCAACCAAGAGCGTATTTGGGTCTACGGTGAGCACAAAAGCATTTTTTTTGGCCACAAGTCAGAGGATCCGCTCATTTTTTTGAGGTATTCTTCCATATATAGCTTACTTCCTTTCAAAGTTTGTTTTTGGAGGGGTAAGTTGTTTTTCATTGGAATTGCAAACGGTCCAAATTTTTTTTCCCATTTTTTATTTTACAACAAAAGGGGGGATCTCATACGCATTTATTTTTGTAAAATTCTAAGACAAAGGGGGGAATAAAATTGTGGAAAGTGAATATGTTATTTTCATCTCAAAACTAGCATTGTAATAGGTGCATTTTATATGGAAACCGACACCTCAAGTAGTTACAATTTGTGGGAATTTATGGTTGGTTGCATTAAAAAATCACACAAATAAAGCAAAAGAAAAGACCCCAAATTTATACACCTATTTGTGCAATTTATTGCACAACAACGTTCGGTATATACGATACCTCTGGTCCACACTTACAGGTTATGTTATTGTGCTTGGACTACTGTATCTAATGCCTAATATAGCTGCATCAATGATGTTTGATCTTGTTCTCTATCAATCATCGGGGAGAAATAAGGCAAACCAGTTCTGATATTCACTTCATTCATACCCACATCATGATTGTTGTTAGACATAAATCCTAACGAAGGGCTTTTTGAAGTGTTTAGGGGAAGTTACGCCCCATGCATGAGGAATAGACCTTCTATGGTAGGTGTCATAAACAACACGATGCCCTTTCAGTATCTCCTAAGTTCCATGTATCGTGCTGCTCTTATATACTTATAGTCTTCCTCACGTAAGGACGGGTATATATAGAGTAGTTTCGGTATAAAGGTTTGGCAGGTATAAAGAAAGGGAGACCAATTGGTGATATAAGTAACCTTCACAATGGCCACTGTTCACAAATATCTCTCAGATTCACAGTTTCTGAAATGTTCTAACTTTGCACCATGGAAAACAAAGATGTGTGTCATTTTTTAAGTGGAAGATTTATGGGATGTAGTGACTGGAACTACAAAATGCCCTACAACAGTAGGAACAGATCAAGAATATTTTGATAAGAAAGGTAAAAAATGTCTCATGTTTATCCTGCTTGCTACTGTAAATGAGGTCTAGCCTCATATCTATGATGCCAAAACTAGTAAGGAAGCTTGGGATGCTTTGATTACTATTTATGAAGGTAAGAATTGGTCCACTGTTCTACACCTTCAAACTCAACTACATACCCTCAATCTGGTGAGACAGTTGACCTATTCCTATGTAGAGTGGCAAAATTGAAAGCCAAGTTGAATGCTATGGGACAACCAATGGATGAAACTCTCTTGACCTTTGTCATCTTAAGAGCATTGCTAGAATCCTACAAGATGTTGATAACCTCTCTTAATGTATCTGGTAGACAAGTATCTTTTGTGGAGTTGGTGAATTTACTCCAAAATAAGGAGGCAAACCAGTTTCAGAAGGATGAAGTGCCAGATAATACTCTCTACACCAAACAAGGGGGTAAGAAACAAGGTCAATTTCAAAAAGGAGGATCTTCATCAAAAGGAAAAGGGAAACAATATCAACAAAATGACAAATAATATTGCAAGATTTGTGATATGAATAACCATGACACCAATAGGTGTTGGTTTAAGAACAAGCAAAAAAATGACCAACCTCATAAGAAAAAGGGAAAAGGAAAATACAAACCATAAAAAAAGAATAAGCAACCTAAGAGGCATGTTGCTTATGCTGAATCAAATTTAGACTTAGATTCTATAAGATCAGACTTAGACTCAAAATCTGAGAGAGCACACAAGGTGTGCATGACTCATACATCATATCCATAGATAGATGCTATATGGTATATTGATTCAGGGGCTAGTAAGCACATGACTAATGATAAATCGTGCTTTGAGATATTTTAGGAGAAAGAAGGCAAGCCAGTAACAATTGCTGACAATCAAGTCTACCAAGTGAAGGGTGAAGGTGATGTTTCTGTCACTCTTCTAGATGGAAAATGTTAGATTGAAAAAGTACTCTATGTTCCTAGATTGGCTAATAATTTGTTATCAATTCCTCATATGTTGGATCGAAATATGGATGTTGTGTTCCATGTTGCAAAAGGAAAAAGAGATGTTTTATAACCAAAAAATGAAAACATTTAGCAACCGGATCATACAAGCATGTCTTGTTCATTTTAGATGCCATTTCAATACCTCATGTTTCTCTAGCAATAACTACAAAGGAGGCTACTTCTTTGTGGCATAAGAGATATGGGTATCTAAGTTCTGGATATTTTCTCGAGTTGAGCAAATATGATATGGTGAGAGGACTTCCCATCCTTTCATCCATATTGCCAGTTTGATCAGATTGCTTAGTAGGGAAGCTATTGAGCAAGGTGCAGCGACAATATTGTCATTGTTGTCAACACATTCAGATAGATCGGTTGATACAGTGGACAAGAGTTCAGAGGTTACTTAGAGTATGTACATTGATGTTAAATGCTTATGAGGATGTCTTTGATGTTTGGGTGAAGTTGTTACAGGTTGTCCAAGAAGACCAAAGTGGCCCATATGCAAAAGAGAAGAGAAAAAGCAAAAAGCAAAGGAAAAAGTGTCATGATATCGCGACATGTTGCATTTTCACGGCCAAAAGAGAAGAGAAAATGCAAGGAGAAAAAGTGTTGTGATATCGTGACATGTTGCATTTTCGCGGCCAAAAGAGAAGAGAAAATGCAAGGAGAAAAAGTGTCGCGATATCGCGACATGTTGCATTTTCGCTGGCCAAAGCAAAGAGAAAATGCAAGGAGAAAAAGTGTCACGATATCATGACATGTTGTATTTTCGTGGGCCGAAGCAAAGAGAAAGAGCAAGGAGAAAAAGTGTCACGATATCACGACATGTTGTATTTTCGGGGGCCGAAGCAAAGAGAAAGAGCAAGGAGAAAAAGTGTCGCGATATCGCGACATGTATTTTCGTAGGCCAAAGCAAAGAGAAAGAGCAAGGAGAAAAAGTGTCGCGATATCGTGACATGTCACATTTTCGTGACTCAAAAAGGGCAGCCAGGCAGAGAAAGAAAAAGTGTCGCGATATCGCGACATGTCGCATTTTTGCGACTCAAAAGGGCAAGCAAGCAGAGAAAGAAAAAGTGTCGTGATATCGTGACATGTCGCATTTTCACGACTCAAGAAGGGCAGGCAGGTAGAGTAACAAAAGTGTCGCGATATCGCGACATGTCGCATTTTGCAACTCGAAAAGGCCAGGCAGGTAGAGAAACAAAAGTGTCGCGATATCGCGACATGAACACCAGGATGGTGAAACTGAAGACTACATAGTGACGTGGACCCATAAGGAATCTTTAATGATTTGAAATCATTTAAGATGGTCGTTACACGTGGAAAGAAGTGGATGCATGCCCATGTGGAGAAGACGAACAATCATGGAAGGAGAAAATGAACAGTCGTGGAAGGAGAAAATGAACAGTCGTTAAAATAGAAAACGAACAGTCATGCAGGGAGAAAATGAACAGACATGCAAAGAGAAAAAGAACAAACATGCAAAGAGAAAACAAATAGTCATGCAAGGAGAAGACGAACAGTCATGATCGAGAAGACAAACAATCATGGTAGGAGAATATGGTGTTAATTCTCTGCATGTAACGTGTTTGACGAAATGCCTACTCTATATATACAAAAGGAGTTACATAAAGAAGGCGTTACAATTGACAAGTGGCACATGAGAATATGAAAGAGAGTTACAACTGGAGTTACAAAGAGAAAGGATGGTTATAAAAGGAGTGTTGCTTGGAGAATTTAGATAGCGTATTATTTGGTGAATAGCACCGAAAGAGAGAGGGGAATTTATTCGATGAAGTGCACGAGAGGAGCGCAAGAGGAGAGTGAGAGGCAAGCGAGAAGGGTGTGTGTTGTGTGAATTGTGGGAGATGTTGAGTAAGCAATAGACCAGTCAGGGTCTTGTAAAAGTGAAGGCATTTATATGTCAATCTTCTAGTTTTAGAATTGAAGTCCAAGTTGGTGCTTGGCATTAGGGGTTGGTGCTCCTTCCAATTGGTGCTGGTAAATCAGGGGTTGGTGCTCCTTCCAGTTGGTGCTGGTAAATCAAGGGTTGGTGCTCCTTTCTGTTGGTGTAGATAAATCAGGGGTTGGTGCTCCTTCCAGTTGGTGCTAAGTGGTGCTAGGAAAGGGGGGCTCTTTAGCAGATAAATCAGGGGTTGGTGCTCCTTCCAATTGGTGTTGGTAAATAAGGGGTTGGTGCTCCTTTCTGTTTGTGCAGATAAATCAGGGGTTGGTGCTCCTTTCTATTGGTGTAGATAAATCAAGGGTTGGTGCTCCTTCCAGTTGGTGCTGGTAAATCAAGGGTTGGTGCTCCTTTCTATTGGTGCAGATAAATCAGGGGTTGGTGCTCCTTCCAGTTGGTGCTGGTAAATCAGGGGTTGGTGCTCCTTTCTATTGGTGCAGATAAATGGGGTTGGTGCTCCTTTTTTGCCCTAAAAGGGGTTGGTGCTCCTTTTGTTGGTGCAGATAAATTAGGGGTTGGTGCTCCTTCCAGTGGGTGCTGGTAAATTGATTGTAAAGTTGTTGCTTTGCAAAGGCTGGATTTGGATGGGAGTCCAAACAGTCAATTTTTGAGGAGTAGCCAAATCGGTGAACCTCGGTACATCTTGTGTTGTGTGATGCTCTCTTGTTATATTTGCTTTATTTGGTTTTAAGTTTTCATTGTTTCGGCTTTAAGAGTTGAAGATTTAAGTTTTAAAGAGCTACACTGATTCACCCCCCCTCTCAGTGTCATTGTGAGACTAACAATTGGTATTAGAGCCAAGTTCCTAAACAAGCTTAACCGGCTAGGGTGATCTTGGAAGTAACACAATGGTAGGTGGTGAAGGCTTCTCATCAAACAAAGCACCATTGTTGGACGAAACTAATTACACATTTTGGAGACTCAGGATGCAGACATATCTTTGTGCTTTGGGATACGACATTTGAGATTCAGTAGATAGTGGATACACAATACCCACCACTTCTCCAACCGATGTTGTCGGTAAGAAACTGTTTGAGAATAACTCAAAAGCAAAGAATGCTATCATGTGCGGATTAGTGGACAGTGAACTAGTAAAAATTATGAGTTGTAAAATGGCAAAAGAAATATGGGACAAACCGAGGAGCATTCATGAAGGAGACGATAAGATCAAGGAGGCCAAGTTACAAACACATCGAGCTCAGTTTGAAGTATTAAAGATGAATGACGATGAGAACATAGAGGCATATATGCTGAGAGTTAATGAAGTAATTAATGCGATTAGAGGACTCGACGAGGAAATCGAAGATTCTGTCATCATGAAAAAGGTATTAAGATCTCTTCCCCAAAGATTTGATTCTAAAGTTTCAGCTATAGAAGAAGCTAAAGATCTAAATTCTTTTAGTATGGATGAGATGCATGGTTCTTTGATTGCATATGAGATGAGAATAGGAAAATCTAAACCCACAGACATAGAAGCTACTTTTAAAGCCCATAAAAATATGAAAGCAAAACAAGAATCCGAGGAAGAAGAGACATCAGATGAAATGGAAGCAAACTTTGTTCGAAAACTAAAAATGGGAAAAGGAAAATACAGAGGAAAGTTACCATTTAAATGTTTCAATTATGGAGGCATTGGGCATCTTGCAGCTAAATGTCCACTTAATGAGAAGAACAAAAGTGATGAAGGATCGCACCAAGAAAGAAGTGACTGGAAGAAAAAAACAAATTTCAAAAAAGGCAACTTCAAGAAGAAAAGTTTCATCTCCAAGAATGTCAGTTCATCAGAAGACAGCTATAGTGAGGATTCTGAAAAGGAAACAGGTGAAGCTCTTTTTATGGCACTCAAAGAAGAAAAAATAGAAAAAGAACAAGTATGTGATGAAAACCTAGAGGCTGAAGTAGATCTAGAAGGTGAGTTGATCACTGCACTTGAAGAGTTGGGTTTAGAAAGGAAAAATAACAAAAGACTGTCCAAGAAGTTGGAAGAATATGGGGATAATATTGAAGATCTCTTCTTACAAATTCATAAAGCCAAGAAAATAGAAGAAGCCTTGAAGTCACACCTGGATGATAAAGGCGATGTATGTAGCAAACGTGAAGAGGAATCTAACAAAGTTATTAATGATCTAAAGCTGCAAGTAGAAGAGTCCAAAAGGATTGAAGAAACTCTCAGGTCACAGATCAATGAGAAAGAGATTGTTTGCTACAAACAAGAAGAGGAGATTGTTTTATTGAGGAAACAACTAGAAGAGGCCAATACAAATCTCAAATTTGAGAAGAGCACAGAGTTGCTAGATAAAATGATAAGGCAACAAAGAAGCCCCATGTGTAAGCTTGGTCTTGGATATGAAGTTGAACAACCTTCATCTTCTAAATCTGCAGAGAAGAAGAAGTCCACTGTTGAAGGATCAAAGCAAGAAAAGTTTGAAGCTGAATCTTCAAAAGGAATAAAATCTCAAAGGAGATCTACAACAAAGCAACCACAACAAAAGAGGTTCTATCACTCTCACTTTATTCATAATAATGCTTTTAATGGCTATTGTTTTAGATGCAACCATTATGGTCACAAGGCAATTTATTGTGGATTGAATAATAGATCAAAGAGTTATGTTGGTAGAAATACATCTATTATTCCGGTTGAACACCATGTGCAATGTTTTAAATGTAATGGTCATGGGCACATAGCAATGTTTTGTCCAAGAACTTTTGTATCTAATCTAAGGCAAGACAATAGATTTCATCAGACACAAAGAATGCAACACAGACATGGAAGAAATCATGTGCATCAAAGAAAGGAAAATAATCATCCATCAAGGATGCACAAGAGACAACCACCCAAGAGAAATGTTCAAGTTCACGAAAAGGTTCAAAATAGGGATGCAGTTGAAAAACTCAAGCCCAAGTTCAAGAAAGATTGGAGAAAGAAAGAAGAGAGGAAATCGTGTCTCCTTGGACTAAAGGAGACTACTCCTCTATTGCACTAAGCAGCTCCAGGTAGCACATCCTCAGGGGGAGCAATCTTAAAGTTTTATTTTAATGCTCCTATGTTGTTTGGTTATCTGAGGATGAAAGGCAAGTAGTCAGGGGGAGTTGTCGTATAGTTGTCAAAGTGTGTTTTAGTTCATGTAGTTGTTTGTGGAGATACCGTGAAGGGTGACTAAATGAGAGTTGTCAGAGTTGTGGTATCCAAAATGTAGAGGACTTCTAGGTTCTTACTGCCATTCGTGCAAAGTTAGGATGTATAGATGAAGAATTTGGTATAAGGGAGAGCATATCTTTCTCTGAAAGAGTTGGTCCTAGAAGTGACATGCAAGGCAAAGACGTTGAGAGAATAGCGCCCAAGTGGTGAAGCGCCAAGGAGGACAAGATGCCCATGCACCTAAGAAAGTCTTGCATTATTTGAGAAATGCAAGATATTTCCCGAGGAATCCCTTGATCGCAACGAGGAGAAATGCTCCCTAGAATCGCATGAAGAACGTTTGCCTAAGACATTGAGTAGCCTTGAATTATGCCCTAGAAAGAAGTAGAATATTGAGTGTTGATGACTGTGTGTAGATTAAGGTTCCAACACTAGATGTAATGGTTCACTGTCAATACCTGCACAGACGAAGAAAAACATTCATGGCAGCCGTTAGAAACCAGAGGTAGAATATATTGTAGCGACAGCGTGTTGTACGCAAGGGGAGTTTATAGCAGCCCTTTGGTATTATTGTCAAAGGGGGAGAAGAGTTACAAGAAATTGCAAGTGTGTTGCCAACAATTCCAAAGGGGGAGATTGTTGAGCAAGGTGCAGCGACAATATTGTCATTGTTGTCAACATAGTCAGATAGATCGGTTGATACAGTGGACAGGAGTTCAGAGGTTACTCAGAGTATGTACGATGATGTTAAATGCTTATGAGGATGTTTTTGATGTTTGGGTGAAGTTGTTACAGGTTGTCCAAGAAGACCGAAGTGGCCCATATGCAAAGACAGAGAAAAAGCAAAAAGGAAAAAGTGTCGCGATATCGTGACATGTTGCATTTTCATGGCCAAAAGAGAAGAGAAAATGCAAGGAGAAAAAGTGTCACGATATCGCGACATGTTGCATTTTCGTGGCCAAAAGAGAAGAGAAAATGCAAGGAGAAAAAGTGTCGCGATATCGCGACATGTTGCATTTTCGCGGTCCAAAGCAAAGAGAAAATGCAAGGAGAAAAAGTGTCGCGATATCGCGACATGTTGTATTTTCGCGGGCCGAAGCAAAGAGAAAGAGCAAGGAGAAAAAGTGTCGCGATATCGCGACATGTTGTATTTTCACGGCCAAAGAGAAGAGAAAATGCAAGGAGAAAAAGTGTCGCGATATCGCGACATGTTGCATTTTCGTGGGCCAAAGCAAAGAGAAAATGCAAGGAGAAAAAGTGTCGCGATATCGCGACATGTTGTATTTTCGTGGGCCAAAGCAAAGAGAAAGAGCAAGGAGAAAAAGTGTCGCGATATCGCGACATGTCGCATTTTTGCAGGTCGAAGCAAAGAGAAAGAGCAAGGAGAAAAAGTGTCGCGATATCGCGACATGTTGCATTTTCACGACCGAAGCAAAGAGAAAGAGCAAGAGAGAAAAAGTGTCACGATATCGCGACATGTATTTTTGTGACTCAAAAAGGGAGGCAGGAGAGAAAGAAAAAGTGTCGCGATATCGTGACATGTCGCATTTTCACGACTCAAAAAGGGTAGGTAGGCAGAGAAAGAAAAAGTGTCGCGATATCGCGACATGTCGCATTTTTGTGACTCAAAAGGGCAGGCAGGCAGAGAAAGAAAAAGTGTCGCGATATCACGACATGTCGCATTTTTGCGACTCAAAAAGGACAGGCAGACATAATAACAAAAGTGTCGCGATATCGCGACATGTCGCATTTTCGTGACTCGAAAAGGATAGGCAGGTAGAGAAACAAAAGTGTCGCGATATTACGACATGAATACCAGGATGGTGAAACTGAAGACTACAGAGTGACATGGACCCATAAGGAATATTTAATGATTTGAAATCATTTAAGATGGTCGTTACATATGGAAAGAAGCGGACGCATGCCCATGTGGAGAAGATGAATAGTCATGATCGAGAAAATGAACAGTCGTGGAAGGAGAAAATGAACAGTCGTTAAAATAGAAAACGAACAGTCATGCAGGGAGAAAACGAACAAACATGCAAAGAGAAAAAGAACAGACATGCAAAGAGAAAATGAAAAGTCATGCAAGGAGAAGACGAACAATCATGATCGAGAAGACGAACAATCATGGTAGGAGAATATGGTGTTAATTCTCTGCATGTAACGTGTTTGACGAAATGCCTACTCTATATATACAAAAGGAGTTACATAAAGAAGGCGTTACAATTGACAAGTGGCGCATGAGAATATGAAAGGAGTTACAACTGGAGTTACAAAGAGAAAGGATGGTTATAAAAGGAGTGTTGCTTGGAGAATTTGAGATAGCGGATTATTTGGTGAATAGCACCGAAAGAGGGGAATTTATTTGGTGAAGTGCGCGAGAGGAGTGTGAGAGGAGAGTGAGAGGTGAGCAAGAGGCGAGCGAGAAGGGTGTGTGTTGTGTGAATTGTGGGCGATGTTGAGTAAGCAATAGACCAATCAGGGTCTTGTAAAAGTGAAGGCATTTATATGTCAATCTTCTAGTTTCAGAATCGAAGTCCAAGTTGGTGCTTGGCATTAGGGGTTGGTGCTCCTTCCAATTGGTGCTAGTAAATCATGGGTTGGTGCTCCTTCCAGTTGGTGCTGGTAAATCAGGGGTTGGTGCTCCTTCCAGTTGGTGCTAGTAAATCAAGGGTTGGTGCTCCTTTCTGTTGGTGCAGATAAATCAGGGGTTGGTGCTCCTTCCAGTTGATGCTGGTAAATAAGGGGTTGGTGCTCCTTTTTGTTTGTGTAGATAAATCTGGGGTTGGTGCTCCTTTCTATTAGTGCAGATAAGTCAGGGGTTGGTGCTCCTTTTTGTTGGTGTAGATAAATCAGGGGTTGGTGCTCCTTCCAGTTGGTGCTAGTAAATCAGGGGTTGGTGCTCCTTTCTATTTGTGCAGATAAATCAAGGGTTGGTGCTCCTTCTAGTTGGTGCTGGTAAATCAAGGGTTGGTGCTCCTTTTTGTTGGTGCAGATAAATCAGGGGTTGGTGCTCCTTCCAGTTGGTGCTGGTAAATCAGGGGTTGGTGCTCCTTTCTATTGGTGTAGATAAATCAGGGGTTGGTGCTCCTTTTTGTTGGTGCAGATAAATTAGGGGTTGGTGCTCCTTTCTATTGGTGCAGATAAATCAGGGGTTGGTGCTCCTTTCTATTGGTGTAGATAAATAAGGGGTTGGTGCTCCTTCCAGTAGGTGCTGGTAAATTGATTGTAAAGTTGTTGCTTTGCAAAGGCTAGATTTGGATGGGAGTCCAAATAGTCAATTTTTGAGGAGTAGCCAAATCGGTGAACCTTGGTACATCTTGTGTTGTGTGATGCTCTCTTGTTATATTTGCTTTATTTGGTTTTAAGTTTTCATTGTTTTGGCTTTAAGAGTTGAAGATTTAAGTTTTAAAGAGCTACACTGATTCACCCCCCTCTCAGTGTCATTGTGAGACTAACAATTGGTATTAGAGCCAAGTTCCTGAACAAGCTTAACCGACTAGGGTGATCTTGGAAGTAACACAATGGCAGGTGGTGAAGGCTTCTCATCAAACAAAGCACCATTGTTGGATGGAACTAATTACACATTTTGGAGACTCAGGATGCAGACATATCTTTGTGCTTTGGGATACGACATTTGGGATTCGGTAGATAGTGGATACACAATACCCACCACTTCTCCAACCGATGCTACCGGTAAGAAATTGTTTGAGAATAACTCAAAAGCAAAGAATGCTATCATGTGCGGATTAGTGGACAGTGAACTAGTAAAAATTATGAGTTGTAAAATGGCAAAAGAAATATGGGACAAACTGAGGAGCATTCATGAAGGAGATGATAAGATCAAGGAGGCCAAGTTACAAACACATCGAGCTCAGTTCGAAGTATTAAAGATGAATGACGATGAGAACATAGAGGCATATATGCTGAGAGTTAATGAAGTAATTAATGTGATTAGAGGACTCGGCGAGGAAATCGAAGATTCTATCATCGTGAAAAAGGTATTAAGATCTCTTCCCCAAAGATTTGATTCTAAAGTTTCAGCTATAGAAGAAGCTAAAGATCTAAATTCTTTTAGTATGGATGAGATGCATGGTTCTTTGATTGCATATGAGATGAGAATAGGAAAATCTAAACCCACAGATAGAGAAGCTGCATTTAAAGCCCATAAAAATATGAAAGCAAAACAAGAATCCGAGGAAGAAGAGACATCAGATGAAATGGAAGCAAACTTTGTTCGAAAACTAAAAATGGGAAAAGGAAAATACAGAGGAAAGTTATCGTTTAAATGTTTCAATTATGGAGGCATTGGGCATATTGCAGCTAAATGTCCACTTAATGAGAAGAACAAAAGTGATGAAGGATCGCACCAAGAAAGAAGTGACTGGAAGAAAAAAACAAATTTCAGAAAATGCAACTTCAAGAAGAAAAGTTTCATCTCCAAGAATGTCAGTTCATCAGAAGACAACTGCAGTGAGGATTCTGAAAAGGAAATAGGTGAAGCTCTTTTTATGGCACTCAAAGAAGAAAAAATAGAAAAAGAACAAGTATGTGATGAAAACCTAGAGGCTGAAGTAGATCTAGAAGGTGAGTTGATCGCTGCACTTGAAGAGTTGGGTTTAGAAAGGAAAAAGAACAAAAGACTGTCCAAGAAGTTGGAAGAATATGGGGATAATATTGAAGATCTCTTCTTACAAATTCATAAAGCCAAGAAAATAGAAGAAGCCTTGAAGTCACACTTGGATGATAAAGGCGATGTATGTAGCAAACGTGAAGAGGAATCTAACAAAGTTATTAATGATCTAAAGCTGCAAGTAGAAGAGTCCAAAAGGATTGAAGAAACTCTCAGGTCACGGATCAATGAGAAAGAGATTGTTTGCTGCAAACAAGAAGAGGAGATTGTTTTATTGAGGAAACAACTAGAAGAGGCCAATACAAATCTCAAATTTGAGAAGAGCACAGAGTTGCTAGATAAAATGATAAGGCAACAAAGAAGCCCCATGTGTAAGCTTGGTCTTGGATATGAAGTTGAACAACCTTCATCTTCTAAATCTGCAGAGAAGAAGAAGTCCACTACTGAAGGATCAAAGCAAGAAAAGTTTGAAGCCGAATCTTCAAAAGGAAGAAAATATCAAAGGAGATCTACAACAAAGCAACCACAACAAAAGAGGTTCTATCACTCTCACTTTATTCATAATAATGCTTTTAATGGCTATTGTTTTAGATGCAACCATTATGGTCACAAGGCAATTTATTATGGATTGAATAATAGATCAAAGAGTTATGCTGGTAGAAATACATCTATTATTCCGGTTGAACACCATGTGCAATGTTTTAAATGTAATGGTCATGGGCACATAGCAAGGTTTTGTCCAAGAACTTTTGTATCTAATCTAAGGCAAGACAAGTAGATTTCATCAGACACAAAGAATGCAACATAGACAGGGAAGAAATCATGTGCATCAAAGAAAGGAAAATAATCATCCATCAAGGATGCATAAGAGACAACCACCCAAGAGAAATGTTCAAGTTCACGAAAAGGTTCAAAACAGGGATGCAGTTGAAAAACTCAAGCCCAAGTTCAAGAAATATTGGAGAAAGAAAGAAGAGAGGAAATCGTGTCTCCTTGGACTGAAGGAGACTACTCCTCTATTGCACTAAGCTACTCCAGGTAGCACATCCTCAGGGGGAGCAATCTTAAAGTTTTATTTTTAATGCTCCTATGTTGTTGGTTATTTGAGGATGAAAGGCAAGTAGTCATGGGGAGTTGTCGTATAGTTGTCAAAGTGTGTTTCAGTTCATGTAGTTGTTTGTGGAGGATACCGTGAAGGGTGGTGATTAAATTGGAGTTGTCCCTTTGTAGTATTTCTATGTGGTGTTGTACTTTTGATGGTTCTTACTGCCATTTTTCAAAGTTATGGATTATAACAGTTATGATAATTTGGTATAAGAGAGCATTAATTTTTCTCTAAAGAAGTAGCCCTTATCAAAGAGGCAAGAGTGCGCATGCAAGGCAGAGACGTTGAGAGAATAGCGCCCAAATGGTGAAGCACCAAGGAGGACAAGATGCTCATACACCTAAGGAAGTCTTGCATTATTTGAGAAATGCGAGATATTGCCCGAGGAATCCCTTGATCGCAATGAGGAGAAATGCTCCCGGAATCGCGTGAAGAACGTTCGCCTAAGACATTGAGTAGCCTTGACATATGCCCTAGCAAGAAGCAGAATACCGAGTGTTGATGACTACGTGCATATTGAGGTTCCAACGCTAGATGTAACGGTCCACTGTCAATACTCATAGCGATGAAAAACATTCATGGCAGCCATTAGGAGACCGGGGGGAGAATATATTGCAGCGACAGCGTGTTGTATGCAAGGGGAGTTTGCAGTAGCCCTTTGGTATTATTGTCAAAGGGGGAGAAGAGTTACAAGAAATTGCACATGTGTTGCCAACAATTCCAAAGGGGGAGATTGTTGAGCAAGGTGCAGTGACAGTATTGTCATTGTTGTCAACACAGTCAGATAGATCGGTTGATACAGTGGACAAGAGTTCAGAGGTTACTCAGAGTATGTACAGTGATGTTAAATGCTTATGAGGATGTGTTTGATGTTTGGGTGAAGTTGTTACAGGTTCTCCAAGAAGACCGAAGTGGCCCATATGCAAAAGATCAAAGAAAAAGCAAAAGAAAGAAAAAGTGTCGCGATATCGCGACATGTTGCATTTTTGCGGCCAAAAGAGAAGAGAAAATGCAAGGAGAAAAAGTGTCACGATATCGTGACATGTTGCATTTTCGCGGCCAAAAGAGAAGAGAAAATGCAAGGAGAAAAAGTGTCGCGATATCGCGACATGTTGTATTTTCGTGGGCCAAAGCAAAGAGAAAATGCAAGGAGAAAAAGTGTCGCGATATCGCGACATGTTGTATTTTCGCGGGCCAAAGCAAAGAGAAAGAGCAAGGAGAAAAAGTGTCACGATATCGCGACATGTTGTATTTTTGCGGGCCGAAGCAAAGAGAAAGAGCAAGGAGAAAAAGTGTCGCGATATCGCGACATGTATTTTCACGGGCCGAAGCAAAGAGAAAGAGCAAGGAGAAAAAGTGTCGCGATATCGTGACATGTCGCATTTTCGTGGGGCAAAGCAAAGAGAAAGAGCAAGGAGAAAAAGTGTCGCGATATCGTGACATGTCGCATTGTCGTGACTCAAAAAGGGCAGGCAGGCAGAGAAAGAAAAAGTGTCGCGATATCTCGACATGTCGCATTTTCGTGACTCAAAAAGGGCAAGCAGGCAGAGAAAGAAAAAGTGTCACGATATCACGACATGTCGCATTTTCGCGACTCAAGAAGGGCAGGCGGCAGAGAAACAAAAGTGTCGCGATATCGCGACATGTCGCATTTTTGCGACTCAAAAAGGCCAGGCAGGTAGAGAAACAAAAGTGTCGCGATATCGCGACATGAACACCAGGATGGTGAAACTGAAGACTGCATAGTGACGTGGACCCATAAGGAATCTTTAATGTTTTGAAATCATTTAAGATGGTCGTTACACATGGAAAGAAGTGGACGCATGCCCATGTGGAGAAGATGAACAGTCATGACCGAGAAAATGAACAGTCGTGGAAGGAGAAAACGAACAGTCGTTAAAATAGAAAACGAACAGTCATGTAGGGAGAAAACGAACAGACATGCAAAGAGAAAAAGAATAGACATGCAAAGAGAAAACGAACAGTCATGCAAGGAGAAGACGAACAGTCATGACCGAGAAGACGAACAGTCATGGTAGGAGAATATGGTGTTAATTCTCTGCATGTAACGTGTTTGATGAAATGCCTACTCTATATATACAAAAGGAGTTACATAAAGAAGGCGTTACAATTGACAAGTGGCGCATGAGAATATGAAAGGAGTTACAACTGGAGTTACAAAGAGAAAGGATGGTTATAAAAGGAGTGTTGCTTGGAGAATTATGCGAACGGGGAGGAAAGATAGCAGATTATTTGGTGAATAGCACCGAAAGAGAGGGGAATTTATTTGGTGAAGTGCGTGAGAGGAGCGCGAGAGGAGAGTGGGAGGCGAGCGAGAAGGGTGTGTGTTTTGTGAATTATGGGCGATGTTGAGTAAGCAATAGACCAGTCAGGGTCTTGTAAAAGTGAAGGCATTTATATGTCAATCTTCTAGTTTCAAAATTGAAGTCCAAGTTGGTGCTTGGAATTAGGGGTTGGTGCTCCTTCCTTGGTGCTGGTAAATTAGGGGTTGGTGCTCCTTCCAGTTGGTGCTAGTAAATCAGGGGTTGGTGCTCCTTTCGTTGGTGCAGATAAATCAGTGGTTGGTGCTCCTTCCAGTTGGTGCTCGGTAAATCGGGGTTGGTGCTCCTTTCTGTTGGTGCGGATAAATCAGGGGTTGCTGCTCCTTTTTGTTAGTGCAGATAAGTCAGGGATTGGTGCTCCTTTCTGTTGGTGTAGATAAATCATGGGTTGGTGCTCCTTCTAGTTGGTGCTAGTAAATTAGGGGTTGGTGCTCCTTTCTATTTATGCAGATAAATCAGGGGTTGGTGCTCCTTTATGTTAGTGCAGATAAATCAGGGGTTGGTGCTCCTTCCAGTTGGTGCTGGTAAATCAGGGGTTGGTGCTCCTTTCTATTGGTGCAGATAAATCAAGGTTGGCGGTAAATCGGGGGTTGGTGCTCCTTTCTGTTGGTCGTAGATAAATCGGGGGTTGGTGCTCCTTTCTATTGGTGTAGATAAATCGAGGGTTGGTGCTCCTTTCGTTGGTGCAGATAAATCGGGGGTTGGTGCTCCTTCCAAGGTGTGTGTTGGTAAATTGATTGTAAAGTTGTTGCTTTGCAAAGGCTGGATTTGGATGGGAGTCCAAACAGTCAATTTTTGAGGAGTAGCCAAATCGGTGAACCTCGATACATCTTGTGTTGTGTGATGCTCTCTTGTTATATTTGCTTTATTTGGTTTTAAGTTTTCATTGTTTCGGCTTTAAGAGTTGAAGATTTAAGTTTTAAAGAGCTACACTGATTCACCCCCCTCTCAGTGTCATTGTGAGACTAACAGAAGCAACAATAGGTACCATTTGAAGTTAGCTCTTCCAGAGCTAAGAAAACTTTGGAGTTGGTACACACCAATCTGTGTGATCCTCTCCCAACCAGCTATGGTGGAAAGAAGTATTTTAATTGTTTGTTGATGATTACTCATGAAAGATGTGGGTTTTATTTCTTCAATTGAAGTCAAAGGTATTTTTGTACTTTCAACAATTCAAGAAGCTTGTTGAGAAGGAGTTAGGATATTCCATCAAAAACCTCTGCTCAGATCGAGGGGAGAATATAATTCCAAGGAATTTTCATAATTTCTAAAAGAACATGGGATTAAGAGACAACTGACTACAACATATACTCTACAGCAAAATGGAGTTGTAGAAAGGAGAAATCGTTCCATTGTGGAAATAGTTTGCTGTATGCTAAAGGGAGCACATCTTGAGCATGAGTATTGGGTAGAAGCAGTAAACATAACATCATACCTCCTGAATAGAGCACCCACAAGAGCTCTATAGGGTAAAACTCCACAAGAAGCATGGAGTGGTAAGAAACCCTCCATTTCTCATCTAAGGGTTTTTGGATGTAAGGCATTCATGCACATACCAAAATAGAAAAGGAAGAAGTTAGATGAGAAGACCCTACAATGTATCTTTCTTGGTTATGATGAGCATTCAAAGGGATATCGATTGATATATCCTATGACCAAGAAGATACATATAAGTCGAGATGTGGTATTTGATGAATCTTTCACATCAAATAACACTTCTACATATGTATACCTTGAGGATGATGAGCCTAAGAAAGAGGTTCCTCCCCCATAGAAAAATATTCTAAAATGGTATACAAGTACATTAAGATATTCCAAGTTGACATCACTTTCAGATCTAACTCTAGATTGACCTTGTACTCACAGTATGGCTCAGCAGATGAAAGCAGAAGCATCAACTTCAGAGGTTAACAACCTATGTCAACAATTTTATGATCTATCTATATATGTAGAGGAAGATAGGGAGATAGAAATGGAGGATGAGAGGGTTTATATGATAGCATTGGATGAGAATGAACCCATAACAGTTTAGGATGCACTTAGTGAGCCTAAGTGGAAGGCTGCTATGAAAGCAGAATATACATCAATCATGAAAAATCATACATGAAAGTTAGTAAATCTGCCTTCAGGAAAGAAACCCATCGGTTGCAAATGGGTGTTCAAAGTAAAGTATAAGGCAGATGGTACTATTGATAAGCATAAATCCCGTCTTATTGCCAAGGGTTATGCTTAGAAAGAAGGCATAGATTACGAAAAGACTTTTTTCCCTACTGCAAAAATAACTACCATTCATGTCTTGTGTTCCATGGTAGCTCATTTTGGGTGGGAGTTACATCAGATGGATGTAAAAAGTGCTTTCTTGAATGGTGATCTACAAGAAGAAGTGTACATGACCCAACCAGAAGGATTTGTTGTTGAAGGGTAAGAACATAAAGTTTTTAAGTTGATCAAATCTTTATATGGGCTAAAACAAGCTCCTCGAGCCTGGTACATCAAAATCGATAGTCACCTAATGCAACATGGTTTCCAAAGAAGTCCGTTAGATGTAAATATGTATATAAAGAATAATGGTTCTGACATAGTGATTTTGGTGCTATATGTAGATGATCTGATCATAACAGGTAGTTCAGAGAGTATGATTGATGCAGTGAAAAATTATTGGAAAACATCCTTTGAAATGACATATCTAGGACTTCTTCACTATTATCTTAGTTTGGAAGTGACTCAAAAGAAACATCATATCAAAGTAACACAAAAGAAATATACCAAGAAATTGATTGATAAATATCGCATGATTGACTATAAGTCTAAATCTACTCCAATGGAGGGTGGAATTAAGCTATCTCAATATGATCAATCCTCACAGGTAGATGGCACTCTCTATCGTCAACTGATTGGGAGTCTCATATACCTACCAAATACTAGGCTAGATCTCAGTTTTACTATGAGTTATCTTTCATGGTTCATGCAGGATCCAAAGGTGAGTCATTGAAAAGCAACAAAAATAGTTCTTCATTATGTCTGTGGTACAACAGATTTTGGCTTGGAATACAAAATAAATAGCAAGTTCTATCTACAAGGATACACATAATCCGACTATGCTGGATTCATTGATGATTGAAAGTCGACTTCTAGATACATTTTTTTATCTTGGATCTGGTCTTATCTCTTGGCATAGTAAGAAGCAGTAGGTGGTTCCTATCTCTTGTACATAGGTAGAATATCACGCAGCCAGTGGAGTAGTCTATGAGATAATATGGTTAAGTTGCATTCTTACAAACATGGGCCTTCCAAAGAACCTTCCACTTCATTTGTTTTGCGACAATAAAGGTGTTTTGAATCTTGTCAAGAATCCAATATTTCATGATCGAATCAAATACATCGACACTCGATGTCATTTCATTCGCAATGAAGTTCTAAATCACCACATACAGCTCCAATACATTCTTATTAATTAGCAAGTTGTAGATATTTTCACTAAGGCACTTGCATGTGTCAAATTTGATTTTTTTTGCAATACTCTCTATACTTGCCAATAATGTAATAAGGTAGGATGTTAGACATATTTCATTATTGGGTGGTTTAGTAAAATTAGCTCTTCCATTTGCGCTCTCCAATTTGGTGGTTCCTTCAACCACCCAAATGGTTCGTGAACCGAATCAACCACCTTGTAGTGTATTTAATCTATTTTCAATATCAATGAGAACTATTGCTTTAGATTTTAACACTAGTTAGGTGTCCAACTGGGCTACACTAGTGGATAGCAACAACAGTGCACAAATTAACTCTAAAACCTTCTTTCTACCATGTAAAACAATATTTCTACCACCAAAATAGCACCCACGTATCACCTGCATGAATCGAACCTATGCCCACATCTCTCGCAACACCTTAGCGCTACCCAAATGACCAGCTGTGCTATCCTACCAGCTAAAAACAAATTTACAACCCTTTGTACTTATCTTCATTATGCCCTCTACCAAAATTCGTGCCCCTTCTCCTTGGTGATTTGTCATTTAAAAAAGCACAAGAGGATATCGAAATGCACACACTCAAAACCTTAGCATTGCATTGGATTAATGTTTGATTTAAATACATTTTACCTCCATGCTCACACAACGTTGGTGATCAAGAATTTAAATCATGCTTTTTAAACGTTGACGCTATGCTTGTAACTTTATATTATAATATTTAAATACTATTACTTTTTTAAACTTAGGCCTTCAAACCTTTGTCCCAACTAATTTTAATTAAACCCTTTTGCCTCCTATTTAAACTTTAAACTTTTGAGCTTCTTTTAATATTTAAACCTAGCCTTCTCCTTTAAACCTTTGCTTTGCTCTCTTTTAAAATTTGTCCCTCGGTATAATATTTAAAAAATAAATATTATAAACCTTTTCTTTTCACCAATTTTCATTGCTTTGAGATATACCTTGCCTTGCATAATTGTCCAACCATACAACCTTTTGACATCAATCATTTGGCATCATTGATAACTCTTGACATCAATATTTTTACATCAATGATAAATCAATATGCTCAATATTTCCAATATTTCTAAGATGAGAGTTGCAGGTTTGAAAGCAGAGATGTTGGCACTGGACATGATTTGGAGTTTTTCCTTCCACAAGTTGGATTGGAGTTTCACCATTGATGCCAAATGGGAGTTTGTATTCTATATTTGCTGAGCTTATTGAAAATATTTTTGTGCTAATATTTTGGAGATATAATGAGTTTTATGCATGCTAATGGTTGACTCATTCATCATTTTTAATATATTGCATTTTATTTCCCTTAGAAGATCACACCTCTTTGAAGGCTAGATTGCATGAATATGGATCACTTCAATGCAGGTTTTCATGCAGGATACTAATTTTTGTAGGGTTTATGGGAAATTTCTAAGTTGCAACATTTGTTTTATTTCATTTCATTTTATTTTTATTTTTCTAACCCTATCTTTTTTATTTTTTTTAAGTTTTCAAAGTAAAATAAAAAATATAAAAAATATAAAATTCCAAAAAGAGTTACATAGGTTGAAAGAATAAGCTTTAATGTTCCATTTAAAGCAAGTATGTTTTTATTTTATTCTAAAATTTATTTAAAATTCGTATTTTAAAAGGAATTTTACAATTTCCAGTTTTCACATTTCGAAAGGAGATTTAAATTTCAGGCTTTATGTTTTTGTTTGCAAGCAATAAATTAGTTTCCCTTTATGAAAGTTACAATTTCATTAAAGGGGAATAATTTATAAGGTATTTTAATGGCTATTTTCTTTAAAGCAATAAATTAGCTTCCCTTTATGAAAATCACAATTTCATAAAAGGGGAGTAATTTATATGGCATTTCAAAGGCCATCACATTTTAAAAGTTACTCATTCACATTTACTTTCTTTCATGCTCAAAGCAACATAAAATGAATCCACTCATCATTTTCAGATTCATATTTTAGAGGTAGATTTTAATCTTTTATTTCATGCTCAAAGCAAGGTTTAATTAAAGGATAAAATTGGTTAAGACTTGCTTAACAAAGAAAGATTAAATCTATCTAAAATATTTCAAGATAAAATGAATTTCACTTCTACATCATGGTCATATGAGGGCCAATCACATTTTCTCTTCTTTTAAGTTTCATGAACAATAATAGCATAGCATAATAAAATAACACCAATATAGGCCCCTTGTTAATAGTTGCTTGCAAATCACTAAGGTATTCTAGCACTTATTTGACACATTTTCATAAACATACATGCACACATTAAGTAAAAGGAACCTTGGAGAAATGTTTATTTCTTTGCAAGAGAGGATTTTCTAATCAAAATCCTAATTGTGAGTGTGGTTTTGCAATTGGGAAAAATCACCACTCAACATCTCTCAAATCCTTGCTAAAAAGAAAATATTTATTTTATTGCAAGTTAGGGTTTAGTCATCATAGAAGATCAAGAATCATTTAAGGGTTAGCCTTTGTTTGCTTATACTTCTACTTGTATTGCATTGTTCTCTCAATATTTCTTAGATTAGATTTTAGAAAGGCCAAACATAGGCATTTGCTCAATATACACATAAAAAATCCTCACCTTGAACTTGGAACGAGTCCTAAAACTATTCCTGGTGAACCATTCGATCCCCAAGTCCTTGAGTGTAGAGAATATAACACACCCCCATGGTCACCTGAAATCCTAGTAGATCCAACCGAGAATCATACGTGACAAGGCAGATTTCCCTCTCTACAAGAATATATTGAAGAAGTAAAATTTTTGGTTATTCAAAAATACAAACCAAAAGGATCAGGATGGAAAGAAACTCTCCATAGTATTTAAATCTTGGCCATGGCAGTATTGTTCAAGTTTTTTGAAAAAAAACTACCTATAGTTAATTATAGAGCTATTGCAACATAAGAAGGTAGGATATACAAAGTGCCATCAATACTGCAACCATACAAAAGCTACCTAAAATTTTTAAGCACCACTAAGAATGCTATCATATAGTGATTACCTAAAAGCAATAAGCACTATCAAGGGTGCTATTATCTAAAGGAGACTAGTGAGATATAAGTTCCATATAAGAGTGTTGTCTAGGAACCTACATGAGTGCTAACATAAGTGCTTACCTATAAGAGCATTTTCCAAGAACTTACATGAGAGCTAACAAAAGCACTTACTAGAGAGCTATAAGTACATCTAAGAGCATTGTCCAAGAATCTATATGAGTATTGACAAAAGCTCTAACGAGAGAGCTTTAAGCATCATCTAATAATATTATGCAATAATCTACACAAGTGCTAATAGAGCACTAATAGAAGCTATAAACATGATGTGGAACACTCTTACAAACAGACATGAAAGAATTGTACAATAAAAACTTATTTTGTATTTACCATTCATACCTATAAATAGGCATTACAAAGCTTTCTATCGGATAAGACTGCATTAAATACTGATGGTTATAAACCTTATCCATTACAAAAACTATGAAATAAAACAAGTACTATTAATCCCTATCATTCCTCCCCACTAAGAAAGCATTGGTCCCTAATGCATACAAGTGTGGAAGAGAAATATGGGTAGCTAAGGAGTGTCGAGTACAAACAAAAGTACACTTTTGTTACAAAAGAAGAACAAAATAACAAACTTGAATAGGTATTCAGAAAACTAAAAACTAACGCTGACACTAAATCAGGCTCAAAAATTGCTCTCCAATGACTGTGAACATGTTATACCGATGGAAAGCTGGATGGGTCCCTCAAGTCGATAGTGTTGACAATTTTGGGTACTTTGGGTACATTGCCTTTGCTCAAGTGTATAAGTTGTCATTGATGTCAAGAAGCTCTTGAAGGAATTTGATTTGACGTCAAATAATTTGTTTTGATGAAGGTTACGACATGACAGTTTCAATGGTCTTTTGTAAACCCCAAGTTGGCAGGTTTAAAGATTACAGGTGGATGCATTAGTTTAATGCATTTGGGTCCAGGAGGAAGTATTTATTTAAATAATTAAAAACCTTGTTAAGGTTCCCTTTAATTATTTTTAAATAAATATTAAATTATTTTTTGCAATGGGTTCTCCTAACCCATGGCACAAATGTCTTAACTATGATGGCGCTATGTTTTAATATTGTGGGCGCTAGCCAAGACCTCCGTCGACGTGTTAAACTCCTCGCCGACGTCAAGAGCTTATGGTAAAAATGCATATAAATCTCCCTCAATGAAAATCAAGAATTATCCCATCCATATTTTGAAAAGAGTTTCTCACTGTGATTTCATGATCCGCTGTTCGGATTTCTTCTCCGATTGTGTCTTCGCCATTTTCGTAAACCTGTCGTTCGACTATGTCTTCGCCGTTTTCATGAATCCGCTGTTCATTTTTTTGTACTCATCGTTTGTCATAAATTTGTCGTAAGGTTTTCGTCTTCGTATTCGCGTCAGAAGAAAGGGAGGCACTATTGTTTTATTTAATCCCTGGCGCAGAAGGAACAAGGCTAACAGCGTGAGGTTTAAACCTCATCGGGTGCCTTTGGCACACCGGTAGCGGCTAGGCTGTTGGTGCGCTACCCGAATGGGAGGTTTTGCATTCGAATAATGCAAAAGGGTTTTTCATCGTGAAGTGGACGTAGTGGGTGGTGTTAGAATTCGTGTGCAATTTCTCCATAGCACGATTTTTGATGTTGGCCAAGGTATTTACGAAATTAATTTTTGCTGTGTATTTTGGGGATGGAGGAAGTTTATTAGAGGGCAAAAAAGATTAGGAGTTATAAGGAGTTTAAAGCTTGTTTTATTTTGATAAAAGATTCTTTTGAAGGTGTTGTTTGAAATATCTTATTGCATTCTTATGAGAAATAAATTTTAGTTTTGATAAGACTATAAGGGAGAAATAAGGTGTATAAGGGATAAATTTTTCTTATAATGTTGAGAGTGCTTTTGGTTGATTATGGAAATGAAAGCATGATGTTTTAAGGTTAAAATTGCTTCTTGTGTGAAGTTGTGAAACCTTAAGTGGGTAGCTTTGAGATTGACATTTTCTTTCATTAAATTGGTAATAATCAAGCTATTCTTTACTTGGTTAAAGTGTTGGGCTTACTCCTTTGTTGATGATTTGAAAAGTTGTTTTGTGCTTTGTGATTTGAGTTGGTGGATGCTTTTTGTTCAAACAATATTGGAGAGAAAAGGAGTTCTACTTGTTTCCTTTTCCCGATGTTGATTGTGAAATGCTTCAAGGTTGTGTTTTGAGTTGAATGGTGTTGATTGAACCTTGTTTGATGAGCATTGTTGTTGAAGCCCTAATTGATGGTGAAAAGAACATGAGTATCATTGTTATGTGATTCTTTGCATAGTTGGAAATTGTTGGGGTTTCATGTTCTTGAAAGAAAGCATTCTATCCTATCCATTTTAGATATTGAGTTGAGTTTTTAGATTTGAGATTGAGTTTGAGTTGAGTTGATTTGAGTTGAGTTTTGAGATTGGGAGTTGAGTATAGAACATATTGAGTCTCTAACAATTCTCTTTATGCTTCTATGAGTTTGACAAATCACATTGGGTCTCTAACAATTCACCTTGTGATTTCCTACTAAGAAAGTTTTTTTCTTGGTGAGCTTGTGAGCAGTCTTGGAAAGGTTCGGTGGGGACTTGTGAGCAGTTTTGGATAGGTTTCGGTGGGGACTTGTGAGCAGATTTGGATAGGTCCTAGCAGAGGACTTGTGAGCTGAGTTTGATAGTTCTATCAGAGAACTTGAGGATAGAGGTGCACTGGTTCTTTGAGAAGAACCTGAGGACAAATTTGGCAAGTCTTTGAGAAGGCTTGTGTGCAAAGGATTGATTTGTTCAAGCGTTGGACAGATCTGACAGATAGAGGAAGACTTGTACTAGACCGACTGACTGTGTTTCGTACAGGTTGCTAAGCTACTGTGGACGTGATCATAGAAGGCAGAGATCTTTTAGGCTAAGCATTGAGGATAGGAGGTCTTCGATGGAAAGGAGTTCCACGTGCTAGCAAGAGGTAGAGGTAGTTGATCTTCTAAGGGATCATTTCTAGAGCAGAAGGGAAGGTATCTCCTTTGAGCAGAGGCTCATAAATTTTGATTAGGGGAAGGTATCTCCTTTGGGCCGAGGCTCATAAACATTGTAATTGGGAAGGATTCCCAAAGAACTTTGAGATAAATTTTAGAGAAAAGTTTTGTGGACGTAGCCTAGCCATTTTGGGTGAACCACGTTAAAATTGGTGTCACTTTGTGGATGATATTGTGCATTGCTTTGATATTGCTTTGGGTATATTGCTTTACTATTTTGAAGTATAAAAGAAAAAATAAAAAGAGGTCTTATACTGTTCACCCCCCCTCTCAGTATAAGCTTGTGTTCTTTAGATAGAAGAAAGCAACAGATGAGGTGTAAGAGAAGCTACCTTGAAATACGTGACAAAGATGATAGTTGGAAATTGTGGATGCATTAAATTTTGGTTTTAATTATGTACCACATACTTTAATGAAATATGTGCATTAAATTTTGGTTTTAATTATGTACCACATACTTTAATGAAATATGTGCATTAAATTAAATTAAAACTGCATTAAATTAAAGCTACATTGATTAAAAAAATTATGTTTTGCAATGGCTAGCTGATGTCAATAGTGAACAGGTAACATGACTGACAATTGACGTGGATTGATAGCATGATAGGTAAAATGATTGGGAAACTTGACATGGCTAACATGGACTGATAGCATGGCAGGTAGACTGATGATAGATTGGGGAACTCAACACGGATAGGGGTATTAACATGGATTTACAGCATGGCAGGTGGACTGATGGACAAGATGTAGAGACTGACATTGACACTTCAGTGGAAGGTAGGTCAAGTGAGATGCGACAAATATATGGGAAGTTAGCATGATAAGCACTGGCTATTAGCTTATGGAAGTGGCACCATATATAAATTGTAAAATAAATAGAACGTGGGACATGTGGGATAGTACCCACAAAGGAAATTTAAAAATGAAGGGCACAAGCTTACTAAAAAAATGAGAGATAGGGTGGAAGTTGTTGGATGTTGCAAAAAAAAAGGTTTAGGTTACTAAAAAAGGGAAGCTACATCGAAAGACATAAAAACCTTATGAGTTGTGCAATGTTTGATACCGAAATATCGGGCGTACATCAAAAAAATAAGAATCGTGTTATAATGAACATTGAATACTGGAAACGACGTATGGATGCTAGAAAACCATAGAATTGTGTTGAAAATGAATAAAAATAGGCAAGGGTACAAAAAAATATGAGATTGCTACTAAAAAAAGAAATGGACATGCTTGAAGTGGAAAAATTATCGAAAGTCAAGAACGGTCGACGAGCATCAAAAAATCACGTCGGAAACACAAAACCTTAGAAAAATTTGAATTTTTTTTAATTTGTGCAGCCAAAAAGTGGTGTTCATAAAAAATTGTGGAGGGTCAAGTTGCTCATAGATAATCACCTATAACACGAAAAGCAATCAGATCACCACTTGGAATTGGTGGAAACTTTGTCAAAATTCATAGATCATTGCTCAAAAAAGATAATTATCATGCCGAATTGATAGGAAAATGATGCAAACCGCTAGAAATTGTAGATATTTTATAGAATGGATCGGAGATATTAGATTTAGCTGCATCCATCAATCGAACATCAAAAAGTGGAAGGAATGTGGTTGTGATTTTGTGAACCGAACGTCGAGAGGCGGTGACCATGGTGAAGGTTGACACGGTGGTCCAAACATAATGCAAAAATGCATCATGATATCCATGGTAGTAGCATGCAAATAGTCATGAGAGTGCAATAATAAACAAAACAACTACCTCTAGTTAGAATGAGACGAGAGCATATCATTGAGGAATGACCTTGTATAGGCGACAACACTCAAAGTCCAAAAAATAGGAAAAAGTAGTAGGGGAGCATCAAATCACACGATAGAGGAAAAAATGGCAGATTGTTGATAGATCATAATCCTACGGATGCACAAAAGCTATGTGTTGTGAGTTGTGATCTACAATCTGGTAGGTAGAGCATGTGTAATATGCATTGGTATTTGGTGGATATCACAATGAGTGGCCTATAGATAAGTGACGATGAGATCCAATGAAAAATTGTGTGATTGTGGTTGAGAATAGAAAACCAACAACTGAGAGAAGAACCAATGAGAAATAAGGCTATAATGGAGAAGTTGTGGATGATCTGGTAGGCCTTGAGGTGCAAAAAGCACATAAACAATGACATATGGAAGAAAATCTTCTGCCAAAGAGGTAGGACCTTCAAATATGTAAAGATGCAGCTATAGAAAGTTGTTTTTTGGAGTGGAAACATTAGATCCAAAAAAACAATCACCTTGGATATCAAAAAGAGAAGGGGTATGACCTTATTCTTCAAAGAAATGCTAATTTTTTTTATCATGTTCATCTTCAGCGAGATCAAACATAACTTCAACATCTAGATCCAAAACATGTTCTTCATTGAAAAGAAGAACTTCATCAACAACTATGACCATTTTAGAGTGGAGAATCTGAAATTCAGTGAGCATTGCAACTTGAATCTACTAAAATTTGGCAAGCATAGTCGCATGGTTTTGCTAAAGTTTCACAGAGAGATCTATAAGTTTGTTAGAGACCTCATCAAGCTTTGAATTCAGCATGGTGTTAAACTTAAATCACAAAGTGGCAATGATGTTAAGTGCAATAGAATAACAATGAACAAAGTTTTAGATCAATAAATGAGAAAATTTGAAGCTATCAGTCTGCAAGCAGACGAACAAATCTAGTTCTACGATCACATACGAATATATGAATAATGAGATATCCATAAATCCAAGATCAAAAATATTTGTAAAAGAAATATAAGAGTGTTCACCAAATGGTGGATGAAACCACCAAACCAAGATCCATAGGGAGGATTTCTCATTCTATGATCACATGCAATGGAATGATGATGCATCAATGTTACATCATTGAGTTATGCCCTTAATTCCTCATAAATATCTCTCTCACTAGTAGCTTGGATGGGGTTATCACATGTGCCCTCATCAGACTGTACAAATAAATTCTTCTTGTTAGAATTTTATAATTTTAGACATGTAAATTTATCATGCCCAATTATTTTAGAATACTGATTGAATTTTTGAGACATATCATGAGAAGAAGAAGAAGAAGAATGAAATGTATGCTTAGAAGTAAGGGACTGATTAGAAGCGAAAGTAGAATAAGGAAAGAAAGGATAAGAGTGCCTTGGTGCCTATTTTTGTGGATGGAACATTTGTGTCGAACCATCAGAAGAGTAGCGAGGACCTCGATGTTGTGCAACGAACTTATTCTCTACCAACTGTGCATGATTGAAGATATCATCAAGTATAGTGCAAGGAGTATATTTCAACTCACAATAAAAATGTGCAAGAAGCACACTTTTAAAATTAATATTGAGGGAATCAGTAGGATATGATATGTGAAGTAATACACATAAATAGTTGAATTGATACACATAATATTATACAGATTGATTTTTTCCCTATTGAAGGCAGATCCAATGAATCCGTAAGTCATTATCATAATTGAACAGATAAAAAGTGGCCTTCAAAGCTTTGACCAAATCATCCCACATGAGAATAGGATTTTGAGTTCCATGGTGTTCAGTTATGAGAACCTTAGCCATGCCAGAAAGTTTGAGTTTGGCAAATGGAACCTTATAAGCTTATGAAGTTTGACTAAATTTAAATCAGGTCTCCATACCAAAGATCCAACTATTGAGGATAACAAGATCTTGAGAGCATTCATAAATTTCACTTCACACTTGGCATGAGAGGTATGAGTGGATGAGGACTATAGTTTGATGTCCTTAATGGTGTTATCCAAAGAATGAATTTGGGATATTGTTGTAGACTGAGTGGCTATTATTTTGGCCAATGTTGTGGACTGAGTGGCTGAGATTTCGGTTAATTTTTTGGATTGCATGGTGGTGACTTTGGCTATTTTTTTGGCTAAGTCTATGTTGGTGGTCATATGTCTGGTGGGAGACAGGAAGAAAACCTAAAACACACAAAATGGTGGTCACAAGGCAAAAATACAGGTTCTTTTGACAAGGGTACCTTTGGGACACAATGAGGGAGACCAAATAAGGGCAAATGGAAAAATAACCACTATGGATAGCTAGGGCTCAAAACAAGCTTTCCAATGAGTATATATAAGGGTATGATCAGATAAATAAGTCAAAATTTGTATGTCTTATAGAAGTATGAAATGGCAAAAAGTTGGTTTTTGTTTGCAACTTTGAACTGCAAACTAGTTTTTTTTCAATGGTCAGCTAGCAATGATGGATCAACGGCTAGGTGGTGACTGTAAGGAAAATCAAGTCAATGGTTAGGCTATGTTAGTAGGCAGAGTGGATTGGAGGTACAATGAACAAGATGCAGGTGACTAGGTGGTGATTGTAAGGAACATCAAGCCAACGACTAGGCTATGTCAACAAGCAAAGTGGACCAGAGGTATAATGGAAAAGACACACAGACTACAAGGTTGACATGAGGAACAAGACACACAAGCAATGAGTAAGCAAATATGTCAATGTATGTCAGTGATAAGGTACAAGTGGTTGCAGGGTGGATACGTGACAGGGATAACAAGGGTAATGAGAGTTCAAGAGTAACAAGGGTGGTGGGAGTTCAAGATAGCTAGCGTAAGTTGGCTATCCTAGTTAAGGCATGATGAGCAACTTAAAATCCCAAAAAATCATAGAATAAAGAATGTGGGACTAATTCATTGAAATTTTTTTATAAAACAATCATTGTGCGTGACCGGTGGAAAGGAAAAGTCATCAGAATGCATCGTCGGATGTCGAAATAAAAGGTAATTTTCACCATCAAAAAATCTTGCATACATGAAAAAATTGTGTGGGCATCGAAAATGTGTTTACATGTTGAATTTTGTGTGAACCTTAGTGAACCTCCTTAATTATTCTTGTCAAAAATTTATGTGCACCAAAAAATGTAGAATAATATTGAAAGGTTTGGCTATCGCACAAATCTGTCCCTGAATGATGTAGGGAAATGCCAAAATTTTTGGAGGAAGTTGGATTAGCATCGAAAAAGCTGAAAAAAGGTCTAAAAATACATGAAACATTTGGAGGACAATATATCGACACCAAAAAATTAATAAAATTAGGTTGTAGAGCGATGACAAGGGGGACAAGCTGAAGTGGTGAACTTCGAGGGGAAAGCAACATTAGATAAGCAATATTCAGGGAGTGGTTGAATTTTTGATCAACAATCAATCTGTAAGTCATCATCATCATGATATAAGGGAATATGTTGAGCAAAAACAACCAATATATTAGGACAATGGCTCAATCAATGCATCAAAAATTTGTAGATCGATGCGTTTGAGTGATAGATCACAGATCCCACAACAAATATGGCCAAAACAACCAAAAAGGTAGATTTATGCTAAAAGTATTTGGAAATGAGTAGTTCATAGAAAGAATCTTGGAATCTGCAATGGCCACACTAGTAGGTCACAAGGCAAAAATACGAGTGCAATAGCTAAAGAAAATGATCACAGAAACTAGCTGTAGAGGAGTTTTCAAATCAATCAAAGTGTAAGCCAAGCTAAAAAAATATCTGTAAAATAAATGTAAAAGTGTTAGGTAGATGAAACCACAAAACCAAGATCCATGGGGAGGATTTCTTGTTCCTTTATAAACCAAACCTGGTCTAAGGAAGAGGATACTATCCAAACCCTGTGCTTGGATCTGATACCAAACTGATGTGGAACACTCTTACAAACAGACACCAAAGAATTGCACAATAAAAATTGATTTGGTATTACCAATAACGCCTATAAATAGGTATTACAAAGCTTTCTAATAGATAAGACTACATTAAATGCTGATGGTTATAAACCTTATCTATTACAACCAACAATTAAATAAAATAAGTGGCTATAAATATAATTTATCAACTTATTAAAAATAAATACATTAATACCTATCAAAATACTATCAAAAAGCATTGTCTAGAATGCTATATGAGCGCTAAAAAGGAACTGTCATCAAGAAAAAATTGAAAAGCACTATCTTCAAGATAACTTAAGCACTATTAGAGTGCTTTCATCTAGGATTTTGAGCATTGTAGAACCAAGGAACCTAAGTACTATTAGGATCTTGAGCATATTTTCATAGGAAACCTAAGAGTTATAAGAAACCTGAGCGTGTTCTCTAGCAAAAGAAATCAGAGCGAAAGAAACTAAGATTCATAGCAAATCATAGCAGAATATTTGAGCACCATTCTCCCGAAGTAATCCAAGTGCCATATTTTGGATGAAAACCTAAGCATTGGAGTATGTGGAATTAGGTATTAATCAGTGAAGTTGAGTGTCACAACAAACATAATATTATATGCGGACTTAAACATTAAAGAAGTAAAACTAGCTGACAATCCCAAGTAGTGTTCAAATGTTATATTTTGTATTAATTAAGTGCATTCCATATTTGGTGCATCATGAGGAGGAAAGGTACATTAAATTACCTTTCATATTATTATCATTGGATGGAAAGTTAAGTTGAATTAATATTGAATATTTTAGAAGTTTTAGGAGGGAGTTAAAAGTTTTTCTACTTTGAAATTGAATTTTTCAATCTATTTATTTTTCAAAAGTTTACTATTGAAAATTTTAAATTTATTAAGTTTTGGAGTTATAAGGTTTTCTACTTAAGGATTTAGGAAAACTAAAAAGAATTTGAATGTTAAATTTCTTTATAAATTTGAAGAGTTAGAAGATTTGAAGTTTTTTTTTTGAAGATTTTGAAATTTGAAGATTTGAAGTTTTAAATTTTCTAAAAGTAGATTTTTGAAATTTTGAAAATTTAACTTAGTAAGGAGATAAAAGGTTTGCTACTTTGATTTTTTTTTTAATTTAACTTAGTAAGGAGATAAATTTAACTTAGTAAGGATAGTAATACATTATTTGGTACATGTAAATGTACCCCAATAGTACCTTTATGGTACAAATGTAATTATGTAATAGATTAGGTGTTGATTTTATAGTTTATATGAGTGATTTATATTTCCCTTTTATGTAAGTATCTATGTGTAGGATATGCACAAGTGTCATGTAAGTGTGTAATGTGTAGGATATGCACAAGTGTCATGTAAGTTAGAGTGCAAGTGTGTATTGAGAGAAAGTGTACAAGTGTCATGTATGTAAGTGTGCAAATATGTAATGTGAGGATGTGCAAAAGTATCTTGTATTAAGAGTGCATGTAGGAGAGTAAAAATCATGTAGAAGTGTGCAAGTGTCATAGAGTTAAGTATGCATTTAAGAAGAGAGTGAAGAGTCTTGTATACAAGTGGAAATATGAGAAGCCAAAGGACAAGAATAAAAAAGGTTACAACTCCTGGATATGTGAGGAGTGCAATAGTCAAGTATTAAAGAGTCACATTTCTATGTCTATATAATGGAGATAAAGCTCCATACAATGTATTAGAAAATGGTCTAAAAGAATATCACCAACAAGCATTGATAATATTGAAGCTTGTATATATTTTGAGCAATATTATTGTAAGTATTCTTCATGCTTGTACATGAATGATTTTGGTCATTTACATTCATATTTGATATTATAGTGAATGCTATTATATTTATATTGGCTAGTTTATATATTTGATTGCTCATATATTTAATTCTACTCTTGATTATTGATATTACAACCTAAGATATCGTGGTTTAATTATATAGGGACCTAAGATAGTTTGGCTTAAAAGCCAACATCACTTATATTTCTTTAAAAGTACCTCCATGATCTATTTTTATGAATCACAACTAACCATAATTACTTGGAGGGATTTAAAGCAATCCATATTGATATAGGACATAATGTGAAAGCATTGTGTTGAGCAACATTTGTTTGTGGGCTATTTTTCATCTAATAAAAAATATCAAATATAAAGAGCTAATAGTAATATATGAACTTTAAAAATTCAAGAAAGGTGTATATTAACTAGATGTCTAATATCGAGTTTAGAATACACACACATATTTTTTTGTTAAAATAGTGAAGGGTAACTTTTTATTTTCCTTTGTCAAGTCATACTATTATTTTACAGTTCTTATGAAGTACCAAGTGTGAGTCCCACAACATACAGAATAAACAAGAAGAGACATACAAAATTATACATATATAGTTTACATATAAAGAGGTTGTGCATATATTTTAACAATACTATTTAATCTAATTTTTAATTTAGATATACACACATTATTTTTGATAGATATTCTTCGTATGCTATTTCTTATGTCAAAACTCAACAAATTTATGAAATTTTCACATAGAACAAAAAATAGAAGGCCACTATAATGGACCAATAGGTTGAATACATGAAATCCTCAAAGAAGCAACAATGTTTTATATGAATACCCTCTCTACTAGAGGATAAAGGGACATATATATATATATATATATATATATATATATATATATATAAGAGAGAGAGAGAGAGAGAGAGAGAGAGAGAATAATGACCCTTCTTACCTACCTCTTAATAATTATGATTTAGTATGTTAGTAATAAAGTAGGTTATACAAGTTGCAAGCTTAATTTAATGGTAAGGAATTTGGTCTCTCTTTAGAGAGGTGCAAATTTCAAACCCCACCCGGTATGAGCGGACTAGGACCCCTCATAAAAACTTGTGCTTTACCCTAATATTTAGTTGTAAGCTTACCGTAGTGGTAAGGGCTTTAGCCACTCCTTGAGAGGTCAGAGGTTCAAATCTCACTCAGTACGATGGGGTCGGGACCCCTCATAAAAACCTATGTAAAATCATTGAAAAAAATAAAGTAGGTTATACATCTTAGGATAATATATAGATATTTTATAAGAAATTTAATAGAATATTGGTTAGGTCCACTACATATCTCCCTCTCTTGAAAAATATTAAACCTTGAGGTGTCATCATAAATTTTCAAGTTATAGCAACTGATGAGGCCTGGAAATGCCTCAATCATAACATGTTTTGAACACTGAAATTGCCTATAAACTCTTATGTTTAATCTAATATGCTAGTTAAGTTGATTCAATATGTTGTGTATTAACTATTTGCATGATGAATGTATCTGAAATACTATATTCTGATTTTTACAGCTTTTTGTATAAGTTTTATGTTGTTTTGTTATGACTTGCTAAAATGAGATATGCTTAGATTAATAGCAACACTTCACTAATCATGTTTTGATATGTCTCAAGCATTCATTTTACCTAAATCTGGCAACAGTTCAAGAAAACTATTACTGTGCAGCAAAAACTGGGTTTTCCCATGTAAATTCCAGCCAGCTGCCAATGAATGGCAAGGCATGGAATTCACATGTGGAAAGAGATGAAGACCATTGGAATCTGATCCTGAGAAGTAACCCACATGAGAAATGCAGAGGAAATCATTTAAGGAGCCCACATTTGTTCATTTCGAAGTCTCTTCGGAATGAACAGATATCTTCGAAATGAGAAAACACAGTGTCTTCGAAATGAGCGGATCTTCGGAATGAGAACTGTAGTGTCTTCGAAATGAGCGGATCTTCGAAATGAGAACTGTAGTGTCTTCGAAATGAGTGGATCTTTGGAATGAGAACTGTAGTATCTTTGGAATGAGCGGATCTTCGGAATGAGAATTGTAGTATCTTTGGAATGAGCCACTTATCTTCGAAATGAAAACAGAATGTGCTTTTTGACTTATTGACCGAATTCTGACGTTGGAAAAAGGGAAATAAAGATTGAAAAGGATAAAGGGAAATATCTCAGATCTGACTTTGCCGTCCTTGCCGACCAAAGCCACCATTTATGGAAAGATCAAAATATGATCTTCTTCTAGGATAAAAACCAGGAATTGCTGCAACATAATAGGATTAGATCTTTTCATGAGATATTCTAAGCTTGTTAGTAGATCTTAGGACATCTATAAATATGGCTCCCATTCAGGTTGAGCTAGGTAGAGAGGTAGAAGAAAGAAAGTAGTAGAGAGTAAGGGGAATAGAAGATAGAGAAATCAGTAATAGGTGATAATCGGAAAGTGACTGTTACAGATCCTGTAACGGTTTTCAGTAGCATTATTGTAATCATGTTTCTGAATCAATAAAAGTATATTGTTTCTATTTCATATTGCTTGTAAATGAGTGTGATTAAGATCTAAAGAGAGAGAGACTCATACCTTCTTCTGGACAAAGAGGCTGGCCACTTCCAGACCTAGGAGGAGGACTAACAACAGGTTTTTATTCTGATTTTGCTACAGCAGAATGAGTTGTAGAACTTGTCCTTTCATTCCTTTGTAAACAACTAATGATATTTGCAATCTTAGTTTATTTTATGTTTTGTGATTAATGATTTGGTTGTAATCCCCACTTTCAGCAAAGCTTTCAATTTATTGCAGACTTTCATTTCCAGAATTTACTATTTTCTGTAATTTCTTGCATTTTATGTTTTGTTGTCAAACCCCTGCACAGAAGATTGACAACCTTCTGTTACAGAGCCTTGACAGTTTCATTTCCATGTTAGAATTAGATTTTCATTGCTGCAAAAGTAATTAGATTTCCTTTCTGCAATTAGAATCAGACTTTCAATTCTGCAACTGTTATTTCTGCAACATAATTAGGTCTCATTCTGCAATTGTAATTAGGACTTCATTTCTGTAGTTAATGATTAGTTTCCAATTCTGCAACTTAGATTAAGGTTTAATTCATGCAATTTAGAGATAGGAATGTCCTAAAACCCCCACACAATCGGTTTCACCAATAAGACCTGTTGCTCTAGATTGACCTAAGTTATAACCCTGTTTACCCCTTCTTTCGTAGATAGCCTTGTACACAACCCTGGATTGACAAATTCATTGAGAATTAATGATGTGTATAATGACAACGCATCATTTTGGCACCGTTTCTAGGGAATTGTGTTGCTAGAAGGTAACAACAGTCCAATAGCTGTTAGTTAGACTGAACTGTGAAGATTCAGGATAAAATCTGAATAGAACAGTTGGTTAAAATAACAACTATTGACATATAATTTATGTCATTTAGAGTGAACATGAATGAGTAAGTCTAGGGATGAAAAAGGTAGAATTACCCAAAAGGATCCCTGGCTTGTTCCATTAAGGAGATCTTCACGCCTAAGGGGTGAATCACCTGTGTTTGAATTACCAAAAATATTGAAAGAAAAATCACCAGTCTCACCATCATTAGAACATTCTGAGAAAGGAAAATCACCAGTTTCACCATCACTAGAACATCCTGAGAAAGAAGAATCATCAGACTCATTATCAACAGAGGATCTTGGACCTCTTGAGAGAGAAATTTGGATAAGTTTAACTAAGAAACCAGAAACTATGGCAGAGGGAGGCAATGGCCAACATGGCTATGTCCATGATGAAGGAGATGATCAGGATATTCCTCAACCTTCCAGAACATTTGAATATCCTATCCATTTGAATCCAACACAAAACTCTCCCATGAAGACTATTTCACCTTCAGTACTTCCAACCTTTCGAGGTGTTGTATCTGAAGATCCTGATCAGTTTTTATTTGAATTCAAGGTAGTGTGTCAAACCTATGATTATGTAAATGACAATAAAAAACTTAAGGTTTTTCCCTCAACACTCAAGGACTCAACATTACGCTGGTTCATGAGTTTAGAGCCAAATTCCATCCGAACTTGGGATCAAATGGAAACTATGTTTTTAGACAAATATCAGGAGTATTGCCGTGTAAGGAACAGGAAAGATGAGTTATTCAGGATTAAACAGGAAGATGATGAAACATTAGAAGACTATCTTGATAGGTTCTCCTTTGTTCAAAGGAGATGTGGACTTGTAGAACCAGAGTTATGCAAAACTATCTTTTTGAGAGGATTGCAAGATGAATCCAGAGACGTATTGGATTTGATGGGAAGAGGAGATGTAAATACTCTCAGTAATGAGGAAATTATGGATCTCTGTAGGAATTACTCTCGCAATAAGCAAGGAAGAAGAAAAAAATACAAATGGCACTGATGTGAAGGAACTAATAGAGGAACTTGCAAATTTTAAAACTGATATTCTAGTGCAATTAAACACAACTTTGGGGGAAATGTCTGCAAAAGCAAAAAACATAGAACCTTTGGCAATTTATTGCCCAAGATGTAGAAATAAACATGCTTTGCAGGAATGTCCTTTGAATAAAACATCTATCTCAGCCATTTGTAGTATCTGTTCAAAGAGGCATTCAACTGATCAATGCCACCTGCTACCACAACTCAAAACTATGTTAGAAAATCAGACTGAGGAACTCAACTATATTGGACCAAAACAAGGGGGAAATTTCTCTCAATACCAAAATCCCCCTCATTTTCCTACAAATTGGGGGCATAATCCTGGTACTATGCCTTGGGGACAATCAGAACCACCCCAACGTCCTTGGAATTATCCTCAATGGACAAATTCCCAAGAATGGCCACAAACAAATTGGAGTAATTCAGCCTAGAATCAGAATCAAAACAACCCATCATGGAATCAAAACAACCCATCATGGAGTCAAAACAACCCATCATGGAATCAAAACAATCCACCCTAGAATCAGAATCAGACTAATCCACATTGGATGCAAAATCAACCACAGTGGAATCAACAATACCAGTCCTATCCAAGGCAGCAAAGAAATCAAGGTCAAAATCAGCATTTGCTGCCTGCACCTAATCAAAACTTTCAAGAAAAATAGAACCAACCACAACAAACACAACAGGTGAAACAACCTCAACTTCCAGCTCAATCAGTCACTAATCCAAACAACATGAGACAGGCATCCCCTGTCTATGTGGCTGAAGTTGAAGAAAATATTGAAATCAATGTTATTGATTGTAGTAACATCCAACTTCGTTCAAGAAAAGTTGTACCTGAACCCATTTCCAATAAAAGCAAAGAAAATGAAGAGCAAGAACCCTTGGAACCAGTTATAGTTGAACCAACAATAGAGAAAGAAGAAGAACAAATAGAACCACAGGCAGAACAATTACCTTCATCAAGGATAATTCCATATCCTGAAAGATTCAATACCACAACAGAAAATTCTGAATCAGACCTGGTCAAGGAACTTAAAAAGTTAACTATATCATTGCCCTTATTGCAAGCCATTAAGGATATACCAGTGATTAAAAGTACTATCCGAGATTTGTGCATTAGAAGAGCAGGAAGGAAAAAGAAGGCATTTCCCAAGACTGTTCAGATTGAAGGAAAGATAGCTGATCTCTTATCTGGAAAACTATTACCTCCAAAGTATAGTGACCCAGGAAGTCCAGTTATCACAGTTACTATAGGTTCAGTACCAATATCAAATGTCTTAGTAGATCTAGGAGCTGCAATAAATGTCATGACCAAGGATATAATGAAACAATTACAGCTCAAACATCTCAGCCCCACATTTACAGTTTTAGAAATGGCTGATAGGTCAGTTGCAAAACCTGAAGGTATCATTGAAGATGTTCCTATAGAAGTTTCTTCTTGGGAATTCCCTACAGATTTTTTGGTTTTACAACCAAGAAATTCAACACATGGATATCCCATCATTTTGGGAAGACCTTGGCTTGCAACTGCAGCAGCCTTCATAGACTGCAGATCTAGAAAAATGACTATTTCAAATGGTATTGATCTAAAACAGATCTCTCTGTATCCTCCTGCAAGACCCTCCAACAATTTTTTAGGTCAGTTATGGTTTCCTGATTCAGATGAAGAATCAGAGGAGGTTATTTCCACACTAGCCACCTTGGTAGTAAGGGAACACACAGAAGACCTCCATGACACAGAAAACTCAGAAAATGAAACTATCCTAATGAATGTTCTGCATGAACAAGGGTTAGAAGAAGAAGCAATAAATATCCAACAATTGTTAAGGAATGAGGAGAACCAAAATTCTGAAGGTGAACCATCTGTACTATCACAGGAAAACTCTGTTTCACTACCACATGGGTGGCACCATCACTTGATTTTTCCTTCTCACTGTTCCATACAGGATATGCTTCCATCAAAAAATAATGAAACAAAAATTTCTTATTTCCTCCCATCTCAGCAGTGTCCTCTTAACTCCCTAATCACCAGGTATGAAGAAGTGAGTTCAGTCCTTCCAAATACAAAACAAATAGAAGTCCAGCCAGGAAAATTTTTAAACATTTACAGCTGGCTTACTAGGGAAGAGGAAGACAAATTGATAGTTGTCTTGCAGAAGCATGTTCATGCTTTTGCTTGGAACTATAAAGATATGTCAGGAGTTCACCCTGATATATGTACCCACAAAATTTATACTGAAGAAGTCAAGCCAGTAAGACAACTCCAGAGAAGACTGAATCCTGCCCTAAGGGATATTGTAAAGGAAGAAATTGAAAAACTTCTGGAGGTAGGATTCATTTACCCAATTTTTGATAGCCAGTGGGTCTCTCCATTGGTTATAGTTCCTAAGAAGAATGGAAAAATGAGAATATGTGTAGACTATAGAGAACTGAATAAGGTGACATACAAAGACCATTTTCCATTACCTTTCATAGATCAGGTGTTAGATACCCTTGCTGGAAAAAGATACTTTTGTTTTCTTGATGGATTTAGTGGATATAATCAAATTCAGATTGCACCTGAAGATCAAGAGAAAACAACCTTTACCTGTCCATGGGGAACATTTGCCTATAGGGTTTTACCTTTTGGTTTGTGTAATGCCCCAACAACATTTCAACGAGCAGTTTTAGCAATCTTTTCTGATTTGACTACCAACAGTGTTGAGATATACATGGATGATTTCACAGTATGCGGACAGACTTTTGACTTTACATTAGAAAACCTTGACAAAGTTTTAGCTCGCTGTGAAACATACCAGTTATCCTTGAATCCAGAAAAATGTTTTATGATGATGAAGGAAGGAATAGTTCTTGGTCATCACATCTCTCCTCAGGGAATCCAAGTTGATCCAAAGAAGGTGGAAATTATCAAGAATCTTCTTCCTCCTAAAACTCAGACTAATGTCAGAAGCTTCCTAGGACACATTGGTTTTTACCGTAGGTTTATTCCCAACTTTAGCACAATAGCCAATCCCATGTTTGCCCTATTGACTAAAGATTCTAAATTTTCCTGGACTGCAAGATGTCAGGAATCATTTGAAGCTCCGAAAGAAAAATTAGTAACTCCACCTGTGTTAAGAGGCCCTAATTGGACATTACCATTTCACATACAGATTGATGCTTCCAATACTGCAATTGGAGCAGCATTAGGACAAATTGACAATGGTGAACACTATGCCATCTACTACATTAGCAAGAATTTGACAGGAGCTGAGAAAAATTATACCACAATTGAAAAAGAATTCTTAGCGGTAATTTATGCCATCAACAAATTTAGGCATTACATCACAGGTTATCAAATATTTATTCACACAGATCACACAACCATTAAATATTTGATGAATAAGCCTATGGTAAGTGCAAGAATTATTCGTTGGTTACTATTGCTACAAGAATTTGATATCACTATAATCAACAAACCAGGAAAAGCTAATGTTGTAGCAGATTTCTTGTCCAGATTACAGAACACGGATGAAGGGGAATTAGTTGAAGACACCTTTCCTGATGAAAAATTATTTGCTATATCAGTCCAATCACCTTGGTTTGCAGATATAGCCAATTACTTGGTCACAGGGAAAGTTCCTCCACATTTCACTTCAAAACAGAAAAAACAATTGATCAGACAGAGTTCTTCTTTTGAATGGATCAAGGGTATACTCTTTAAGTGCGGTCCCGACCATGTGTTACGTAGGTGCATCCGAAAGGATGAGGTGTATGATATCCTTAGGGCTTGTCATGATGAACCCTCAGGTGGACACTACTCTGTAAAAAGCACAATTAGAAAAATCTTAGGGACAGGATATTATTGGCCATCTCTTCACAAGGATGTGAAAAAGTACATCGAGCATTGTGATGCATGCCAAAGAATGGGGAAACCCACTCATACAAATGAAATGCCACTACAGCCTCAATTGGTTTTAGAGCCATTTGAGAGGTGGGGGCTTGATTTTGTAGGACCTATTGATCCACCTTCTCAAGGAAAGGTGCATATTCTAGTATGCACTGATTACTTGACAAAGTGGGTAGAGGTGCGTGCTTTCAAACATGCTCATGAAGAGAAGGTCACTGATTTCTTGTATACTCAGATTTTTTAGAGATTTGGAGCTCCCTGGTCTATCACCACAGACCAAGGACCCCAATTTGCATCCAAAGTCATTGAGGCATTTACAGAATTATATGAAATCAAACATAGAAAATCATCACCTTATCACCCACAAGCAAATGGCCAGGTTGAGGTAACAAACAGGGAACTAGAACGAATTTTAACAAAAATAGTAGCTTTTCATAGGAAGAATTGGCTAGATAAATTACCTGAAGCAGTATGGGCTTACAATACTACTTGGAAATCCACTACTGGATTCACACCTTATGAACTAGTCTTTGGTAAAAAGCCCCTCTTACCTATTGAATTTGAGCTACTAACACTACGCACAACATTGGAAATTGGAATTGAATTGTCACAGGCACAGACAGATAGGATTCTATAGCTGAATGCATTGGATGAACTTAGGTTGGATGCTCTGCACCAAACTGAAGTAATTCAAGAGCAGAGGAAATTGTGGCATGACAGTCACATTCAACAGAGGAAACTTCAACAAGGAGATTGGGCTTTACTGTTTGATTCTCGCTATGAAGACTTCCCTGGAAAGCTGAGAACTAGATGGCTTGGACCTTACCGGATTGAGGAGGTATTTGACAATGGAGCAGTCCATTTATCTCCTATTGATGGGTCACAGAGAAAGTTGGTAGTGAATGGACATCGCCTCAGGGTGTACCATACACCTCTGACTAAAGAGGAATTCTTGCAACAGCTTGACAGTTTGGATACACAACAAGTGGAAGAAATTTCCTCTTCCACTTCAAAACAATCAACATGATCATGGATTTCAAGAAAAAAATAGAAAAATACAAAAAAATAAAAAAATAGAAAACAAAAAGATGAATAAATTCTGATTATGAATTCCTTCATGGGCATGATTTCAGGGAAATCATGAAATTCCTTCATGGGCATAGTCAGAATCAAGAAAAAAAAAAGAGAGAAAAGGAGAGGTAAAAGAAAAAAAAAAAGAGAAAAATGAATAACTCAGCAGTGAAAACCTTTTTCAAGGCACTATCGGGTTGGTATGCATGAAAACCAGTTTTCGGCATGCATAACCTTGAAAATTTCTGAACCATCATTGTACAAATTCACCAACTGCACTTGTTTTGAAATGTTGCAAAAATTCTCAGTAGAACATCAACAGAAGCAGTCATATTTGAAAAACTTGCATTAACTTGTTTTAATCGGTATATATTTCTTACATTTCTTCATTGTAAATGATTGGTATATAGTATATAACAATTAACCATTAGCATAAAAGATATCCATAAGAGTTGGCATACTTAAAACATGTTTTGAGAATGGGAATATTGATTTTTGCCTAATCTTCGGAACAAGAATGCCAAAAATAGTGCCTGCTATCTTCTTCAGACTAATTGTTGTGTTGTCTTCGGATTGAAATTGTCTTTGGAATGCACAGCAGATTGTTGCACTTTCATCTTTGAAATGACAATTTGTCTTCGAATGAAGCTTTGTCTTCGGAATGACAATTTGTCTTCGAATGAAGCTTTGTCTTCGAATGAAGCTTTATCTTCGAATGAAGCTTTGTCTTCGAATGAAGCTTTGTCTTCGAATGAGATTTATCTTCAAGAGGATTTATCTTCAGAAAGAGGATTTGTCTTCGAAAAGAAGATTTATCTTTGAAATGAGGATTTTTCTTCAAAATGAAGACTCATCTTCGAATGAAGTCATAATCTTCGAATGAAGTTTTGTTTTTGCAATAAATTATAATCTTCGGAAAGAACATTCAATGTAATATCTCCACGTGGCATCCAAAGAAGGAAAGAAATACAATCAAGTGAAAATTCTTTTGACGCATACGATAAAGGAACACGTGTCAGTCAGCATATGGTTTGTTTTTGCACCCATTGGAAAATACCAGAATCACGGAGGACGTGACCAACCGTATGCCACCAATTTTTGATGCTAATAAACATGCACGTGAGAATCTGCAAGAAAAATAGAAAAACTAAAAGCGAGTAAGGTGGATCTGACGGCAAGGACATCTACGCAACCGTTGATGGACATGTGTTCGAAGCAAAAAATAGAAACGTGTGCCACTCTTCTTTCCGAAGACATATTTGCTAACGCAAAATTATTACGAAGTACAGTGCTCAGATTACGGTTCATTTCGAAGAACAAAAATAGAGAAAAACCCTACATGACACAGAAACCCTGCAAAGTTGCAAACACCAGAAACCAGAGATCCAACAGAGGAATAGCGGTAGAAGAGAGCAGTTTGTGATGAACCAAGATAGGAAAATGGGGCGAAAAACAAGAATGGAACCAGCAGATACCACCCATCTCCGAGAAAATCCAGAAGTGGTGCAGATTTTTGAAGATGGAGGGCTTATGCCATTTTTGGATAAATTTAATGGGTCCTCTGAAGACTTGGCCGGCATGTTCGCCCACACGTTCAGAAACAACCGGGCACACGTTAACGACATGACTATTGAGGTAACCCCTGAAGTTTTGAGTCAAATTATTGAGCTGCCATTAGAAGGTCTTCCAATTTCTAGGTCTGGCAAAAATACATTGGTAAACACAGTCAATCAATTTCTGGAAGAAAATGATAGGGCACCTGAGTATTTAACACATAATAACACATGCAAGGGGGTAAAAAGGGCCAGCCTGCAGGAACCCTGGGATGAAGTAGCCACATGGGTAATCAAATTTCTAACCTGTGAAGGGCAGTATGTACTATTGTCAGGGCATCACATAAAAATTTTAAATCATCTCAGACATGGTAGGCAACAACCGGAGGTTAGGGTAAATCTTCCCCTATACCTGCACCAGGAATTAAAAAACATGGCAAAAAGATATCAGGAAGGAAAAGGAAGTCTTCGCCACCATGGTCTTATCAAACTAGTTTGCCAGAACCATTTTAGAGGAAACCCTAGGAGCTTTGAGAGGTTTTACTCCACCTTAAATGATGTAATTTTTGGAGATGAGGATGAAGAGGAAGAAACAGATACTGCTGATGTTGCTGCAGAAGAAGAAATAGCTACTACAAAAAATGTTGCAGAAGATGCTAAGAAAGCTGTAGAAGATGCTACAGAAGCTGTTGCAGAGACAGAAACACACCCAACAGCAGCAGTAGAACACCTTGCTCCAGAACCTTCAACTTCACAAGCAAAAAGGCAAAAGAAAAGAGGATCTGGAACTGGAAGCAGAACAAAAAAATAGAAGAAGGTCCATTTTTCTGAAGTTGCAACTGATTTGTCAGAACAGAGAAATGAAGCACCTAGCCCAACAGGGGAAGAAACAACAAGGGAAACAGAGGCATCTGAAACTAACCCCATAACCCCTGCTGTCACCAAAAAATAGAGCAAAAAGAAGAAGTTTGCATCTGGAACTCGGAGGTCTACAAGACTCCACTTGAGGGAAATGACGGACCAGGTCATAGAACAAGAAGATGGACAAAGCAGTCCAGATGTCACAGAGATACAACCAGCCCTTGAAAACTTCCCAGAATTCCCTGAATAGATAATTGAGGAAGAGGTTGGGCAAGATAATCTGGAGGTGGCTACAGTTCAACAAGCCACAGAAATAGTAGATGCAATTATAGACAATTTCATAGAGCCTCCTGAATAGGAGCAAACAGATGTTGCAGAGGAAGAGCCAGTTGTTGAGCAGCCTGCTATAGCTGACTTGTCTGCATCTGATTCTGAAGCAGAAACAGAGGAGGAAGATATCACAGAGTAGCTGAGAGCAGCAAGGAGTGTTGTCAAGACACAGACCAGATGGATTTTAGAGAAAGAAAACATCATTGAGATGCAGGAAAGAAAAATTGTAGAGTTACAACAGGAAGTGGCAGAACTGAGAGAGAAGTTGTCATAGTCTGAAAAATAGCCAATTGTATCCAATGATGAAGATGATTTGGCTCAACTGCTTGTGGATTTATCTAGGGCAGATGACTCTGCTGAGGCAGACATAGGAGATCATTCTGAAGAAGCACCTTTTCATTCTGAAGATGTGCCTTCTCATTCAGAAGCACCCTTTCATTCTGAAGATGCTTCAGAATTGGCAAAAAGCACAGCAAAAAACATTGGAGATGAGTCACCAGCACAGGAACAGTCCAAGCAACAACATGAAATAGATCAAGTAAGTACTCCTATTGATGTCCCTGTATTTCAAACTGTTACACCATTAGTAGAAGTAGCAGATAAGGAGGTGCAAGTAGAATTACTATCTGATGACAACCCAATAGAAATAGCACATAAGGGGGTGCAAGTAGAATTATTGATAGATGAACAACCAATGGAAGTGGCAAAAAAAGGGGTTCAGATAGATCTGCTACCTAGAATTCCACCTGTAGTCAGACCACCTAATACTGTGTCCTTAGAACAATACAATGCAGACATAGCTAGCTGGATGATTAGGTATGAGAAGCTTGCCACTAAAACTGAAAAGTTCAAATTAGAAGCAAAATAGCTAGAAGCCAAGGAAACAGAAATTCAGGCATTGAAAGAAAAGGTGTCTGATTTATGTCAAATTGCTAAATTTTTAGTCCAATTCAGATGGCCAGCCAGATTCTACAGTCTTATTCTGAAGGAGAAATACCTCAGATGGCAGGTCATGAGGATTAGTTCAAATCTTTCATATAAATTGGACACCACTGTAGATTTCCTGGAAGCATACTTTGATAGCCCTTTTGAGCAGAAAAATCTCCTATGTGAACTATTTTTACATAGTTTCTTTATTCCGAAAGAAGTAGAGTTTCATCCACAGATCTACATTGGAGATGTTCAATTGAGGGCATTCATGTCCACCTTGCAGAATCAGTTTTATTGGGACCAAGAAAAGAGGCAGAATAAGGAGATTGAAACAAGAGCTGAATTGTTAGTCAGAGCAATTCAGCCAAATCACCCCATTATCACAAGACAACACTTCACCATGATGAACAGGGATGATGTGAAGAGAATGTACTTGACAAACTTGAGGGACTGTGTGAACAGATTCCATAATTTTTGTAATGACAACTTTGTGCCAGCATTATCAGTCTGTAGAAACAGGTGGGCTGAACTTTCCATGTCTTTGCAGAAAAGAGAACCCATTTCCCCCATCAACTTAGAATGGTCCAGAAGAAGGAAGAAGGAGTAATACAGTTGATTGAACTCATGCAACATAATTGGATAGGTCTCGGATTTAGGCCTCTAACCATCATCACTCCAGTCTCATTCTACTTTGAAGAAGATGCCCAACTCTGATGAACAATTTGAAGAATGGCTCAGGGACCTTCAGAAGAACAGGGGATTTTATACAGGCAAGAAGTTGTTCTACAGGTCATGGAATTTGACCATGGACATATGTGATTCCATAGCCCAACGGAATGCATGAGGACATGCATCAATATAAGTTGGGGGAAAATGATGAGGCCTGGAAATGCCTCAATCATAACATGTTTTGAACACTGAAATTGCCTATAAACTCTTATGTTTAATCTAATATGCTAGTTAAGTTGATTCAATATGTTGTGTATTAACTATTTGCATGATGAATGTATCTGAAATACTATATTCTGATTTTTACAGATTTTTGTATAAGTTTTATGTTGTTTTGTTATGACTTGCTAAAATGAGATATGCTTAGATTAATAACAACATTTCACTAATCATGTTTTGATATGTCTCAAGCATTCATTTTACCTAAATCTAGCAACAGTTCAAGAAAACTGTTATTGTGCAGCAAAAACTGGGTTTTCCCATGTAAATTCCAGCCAACTGCCAATGAATGGCAAGGCATGGAATTCACATGTGGAAAGAGATGAAGACCATTGGAATCTGATCCTGAGAAGTAACCCACATGAGAAATGCAGAGGAAATCATTTAAGGAGCCCACATTTGTTCATTTCGAAGTCTCTTCGAAATGAACAGATATCTTCGAAATGAGAAAACACAGTGTCTTCGGAATGAGCGGATCTTCAGAATGAGAACTGTAGTGTCTTCGAAATGAGCGGATCTTTGGAATGAGAACTGTAGTATCTTCAGAATGAGCGGATCTTCGAAATGAGAATTGCAGTATCTTCGGAATGAGCCACTTATCTTCGAAATGAAAACAGAATGTGCTTTTTGACTTATTGACCGAATTTTGACGCTGGAAAAAGGGAAATAAAGATTGAAAAGGATAAAGGGAAATATCTCAGATCTGAATTTGCCGTCCTTGCCGACCAAAGCCACCATTTATGGAAAGATCAAAGTGTGATCTTCTTCTAGGATAAAAACCAGGAATTGTTGCAGCATAATAGGATTAGATCTTTTGAGATATTCTCAGCTTGTTAGTAAATCTTAGGACATCTATAAATAGGGCTCCCATTCAGGTTGAGCTAGGTAGGAGGTAGAAGAAAGAAAGTAGTAGAGAGTAAGGGGAATAGAAGATAGAGAAATCAGTAATAGGTGATAATCAGAAAGTGACTGTTATAGTCCTGTAACAGTTTTCAACAACATTATTGTAATCATGTTTTTGAATCAATAAAAGTATATTGTTTCTATTTCATATTGCTTGTAAATGAGTGTGATTAAGATCTAAAGAGAGAGAGACTCATACCTTCTTCTGGACAAAGAGGTTGGCCACTTCCAGACCTAGGAGGAGGACTAACAACAAGTTTTTATTTTGATTTTGCTACAATAGAATGAGTTGTAGAACTTGTCCTTTCATTCCTTTGTAAACAACTAATGATATTTGCAATCTTAGTTTATTTTATGTTTTGTGATTAATTATTTGGTTGTAATCCCCAATTTCAAAAAAATTTTAATTTATTGTAGACTTTCATTTCCAAAATTTGCTATTTTCTGTAATTTCCTGCATTTTATGTTTTGTTGTCAAACCCCTGCACAGAAGATTGACAACCTTCTGTTACAGAGCCTTGACAGTTTCATTTCCATGTTAGAATTAGATTTTCATTGCTGCAAAAGTAATTAGATTTCCTTTCGCAATTAGAATCAGACTTTCAATTTTGCAACTGTTATTTTTGCAACATAATTAGGTCTCATTCTGTAATTAGGACTTCATTTCTGTAGTTAATGATTAGTTTCCAATTCTGCAACTTAGATTAAGGTTTAATTCATGCAATTTAGAGATAGGAATGTCCTAAAACCCCCACACAATCGGTTTCACCAATAAGACCTGTTGCTCTAGATTGACCTAAGTTATAACCCTGTTTACCCCTTCTTTCGTAGATAGCCTTGTACACAGCCCTGGATTGACAAATTCATTGAGAATTAATGATGTGTATAATGACAACGCATCAACAACAAACATCTTATATTTTTGAGTTAATTTCTTGTAGGTACCCTAAAAAAATTACCCAAAATAATTTGGCATTTTCTCAAAGCGTAAAAAAATATATGATATGAACATTGTAAATACTTAGGATATTGTCTCATTGAATTGGAACTAATCCATCCTAGTTCAAATTTTAGAGGCCAAAAATAAGAGTTGAAATCTTGTAATATTATTATCTTCCAACAATTGAAAAAAACTACCTACCTAGTGCAAATGTTTCTTTCAATATTTATATAGACAATAATTCATTAAAAAATATAAGGATAAATTTTTAAAGGTTGGGATATACAGTTTGTGAGAATTTGGAATATAGTTGGTATAATTTTAAGACCAAATGACATGACTAAATTCTCATGTAAAGACCCTACCTATTATTGAAAGCAATATTGTTAATATCTTTATGTATGATACAGTCTTGATTTTAATCTAATCATAAATCTATTTTAGTGAAAATCAGTTGACTAAAATTTATCTAACAAATCATCAATAATACGAATAGAAAAGTTATCTGTGATTATAGACTTATTGAGTAATTAATCTAGGTGCATCATCCTAAGATAACATTTAATTTATGTTATTTTTTCTATGTAGTGGTATGGTACTTAGGTCAAATTACTATCTATTGGATCTAAAATCTCCCAAATCATGGTTTAGATTTCACTCTTTTACATCTATGCATAATGATAGGTCCTAATTTCTAGTGCAAGTTTAATATGAATAAACTAAATAATAAAATGCTATTTCATAGGTGTTAGAAGGTGTTTAAGCATATCCTAGAAAGCCTTTACATGCTCATTGAGTCAACCCTTATAATCATTTTGATAGAGATTACTATTAATCCTAAAAAATTATGCAAAATGATAGGAAAATCAGTCCCTTCTATTTCTTTATTTTTGCCATTTTGAGGGAGACTACATGTCCTTGTGGTATCATTATATCTCTTTGCTTATACGTATTTCCCTTTACTTTGAAGTACATGAATTCCTCATAATTGAATTTTGTGGTTTCCAAAAATCCTCAGACAATTAGTTCCTAAGACCACATCAACTCCTACTATTGCTAGGGAAAACATTGGGATAGTCAATTTATTGTTCCCTCCCCTTATTATAAGATAAATATAATGATATTTTCTCATGTAAAATATTGACCAGATCAATTGATAATCATTATCTTATTTTCTAGTGTATGGATGTAAGTCATTTGAACAAGTATAAACTAATAAATTTAGACTATCGACATCAATGATTACAAATTATATTTGGTTTCTTTATGCAATCCACCACCTTGATGATCTTAGGTGTAATTACTCTAATCAAGATATGTATGAAAATTAAGATATCTCCAATAACACTTAAATTTTTAGCTATCAAGGAGAAGGTAAATCATCATCATATCATTATATATGTTGTAGCAAATGTAAACAAGCTTCTTGATATGCTTGTAGCTTTTATGCTTTTAGTTATCATATGGTAATAAAGTACATTAGCATTATTTTTCATACTTATGTGACATTTTAATCAAACCTATTGTATTATAGTACGATACTCTTATGATTTGACCATGTTCTCTTTAACATTTACAAATATTTAGGTATAGATATCCTAGTTAGTGTTTTTTTTTTCTCCACCTAATATTTATTCAATATGGATTCTTCTAGGGATATAGATTGAAAAGTTAGCTATCTTCCCTAAGAATGGAATTTTTTAACTTATTAAGTGGGATTTAAACACCTCTCTCATTCCATCATGACTATGTAGTGGTATCACAACAACATTTTGGCAATTATATTTGTATTGTATAGCAAGATTTAGTTCTGATATCCTCCTTGAAAATCAAGGTATTAAACTAGTTGAGCTCATGTTGTAGACACCAAAAAGTTGCACATTGTCCCTCTCCCCATTTCCATGGTTAATTAATTTGTAAAACCTTTGAAAATTGCATAAATTGACTCAAAAATACTATTCATCATCATTAGCCCCTTTGGGCTAGCTAAGCCCCTTCCTACGCTTAACTATAGGTCCTCATGCAACCTCATGCAAACTCAACTAAGGTTGAAATCCCCACCATGGTCAAAAAGCACTTTATGATAAAAAAGTCAATATTTTGATCTAAATATGCTTTATGGCTAATTAAATGCTTAATTAAATCTAATCATGATTTGATTTGAGCCCTCCACCTCACCTAGTCTACTTTGACTAGCCTAGCCTTTCCACCTCACCTAGCCTAGCCTAGCCTAGCCTTGCCACCTCTCACCCAGATATTTCTCCACCTCACATCCCCCTGGGTCATAAATGCAATATGGAGACTTTTGCACTTAAAAAGGTAATTTTAATCCTAAGATATTTCAATAAAGGTGATTATTAATGACAAATTGATATTTTTGGAAAATCATCATTATTTGTGGATGGGTGAGGGATTATCTCACCCAAACCCACTTATTATTTAGGACATCTCAGGGGACACCTCTTTGGTGGACACCTCACCATTGCCACCTCATAGGGGACACCTCATCCCCTTTCTCTCACCTTGGCCCACTCTATAAATAGAATGTCATTTTCACCTTTTAAAAACAACCAACTTTTACATATCGAAACTCTGTTAAAATCACTACTGTCATTGCATCCGTTACACATCCATCACATAACCATTGTACGAGCATCACAATCAATTTGTATATTTCATAACACTATTTTGTGAGTGATAAAGGTTGATAATTCCATTAAAGGTGCACTTTTAGAAGCTAAACCATACAAAATTCCAAGCAGAAACCCCAAACCAAAATAAAAATACCCTGAAACCCTAAAACAAAATAAAAATACCTTGAAAGAAATCTCAGGCCAAACAACAACAGGTTCGTTGGTGCACCAGTGAATATTCAAAGAGAGTAGTGAGTACACACTTGGGCATTTGAATTCCCCAATCTGCCTCAAACTTGATACTTGATACCCAGGTATTGGTTCGAAAACCCACAACCAACGGTAAGGTAAGTCAGGGGAGGTTAAGAGCCTCATGTTATCGGGGATTGCATGCCCCCATACTTAGACCACAAATTGTCTCTTGCCACAACATATGCAAGGTTAAAGCGTCCTTGTATTTTTGTGCAGTAAATCAATAGTTAGTTTATTTTCTTGTTATTTACTTAGTTTAGGTATGTGTGAAATATTCTTGAGTTTTTGGTAGTCTTACCATGCTTAATTTGAGTTTTTGGGACTTTTTGTGCAGGTACTATTAGTCAAAAAAGTGACTAACTACAGAAAAACATCTGATGCTCCTTTTTGCATGTTTTCCAAGAAGACCAAAGTGGCCCATATGCTAAAGATCAAAGAAAATGCAAAACATCGCAAGGAGGAAAAAGTGCCGCGATATCGCGACATGTTGCATTTTCGCGGTCCAAGGCGGAGAGAAAGAGCAATGGGGAAAAAGTGTCACGATATCGCGACATGTATTTTCGCGGCTAAGAGCAGAAAAAGGGAGCAAGAGGCAAAAGTGTCGCGATATCGCGACATGTTGCATTTTCGCGGTTCAAAGCGAAGAAAAGGAGCAAGAGGGAAAAAGTGTCACGATATCGTGACATGTTGCTTTGTCACGGCCAAAAGGGAAAAAGTGTCGCGATATCGCGACATGTTGCTTTGTCGCGGCCAAAAGAGAAAAAGTGTCACGATATCACAACATGTTGCTTTGTCGCTGCCAAAAGAGAAAAAGTGTCGCGATATCGTGACATGTTGCTTTGTCACGGCCAAAAGGGAAAAAGTGTCGCGATATCGCGACATTTTGTATTTTCGCGGCTAAGAGCAACACAAGGGAGCAAAGAGGCAGAAGTGTCACGATATCGTGACATGTCATATTTTCGCGATGCAAGAAGAAGAAAAGCTGAAGACATAGAAATGTCACGATTTTGTGACATGTCTCATTTTCACGGTGGGAGGCAACTGAAGAGCAAAGCAAGAGACAAATGTCACGATTTCACGACATGTCTCATTTTCGTGGCTGGAAGCGGCAGAAGAGCAAAGCAAGAGACAAATGTCACGATTTCGTGACATGTCTCATTTTTGCAACTAGAAGCGGCAAAAAATCAAAGCAACGATTTTGTGACATGTCTCATTTTCGTGACGGGAGGCAGCAAAAGAGAAAAGTAAGAGACGAATGTCACGATTTCACGACATGTCTCATTTTTGCGGTTGGAAGCGACAGAAGAGCAAAGCAAGAGACGAATGTCATTATTTCATGACATGTCTCATTTTTGTGGCTGGAAGCGGCAGAAAAGCAAAGTGAGGAAAGAATGTCACGATTTTGTGACATGTCTCATTTTTGCGACGGGAGGCAGCAAAAGAGAAAAGTAAGAGACGAATGTCGCGATTTCGCGACATGTCTCATTTTTGCGGCTGGAAGCGACAAAAGAGCAAAGCAAGAGATGAATGTCACGATTTTGTGACATGTCTCATTTTCGCGGTGGAAGTGGCAGAAAAGCAAAGCGAGGAAAGAATATCGCGATTTCATGACATGTCTCATTTTCGTGGCTGGAGGCGACAAAAGAGCAAAGCAAGGAAAGAATGTCACGATTTCGCGACACGCCAGCTGTAAAGGAATAGAGTATATTTTTAGCAACTGGGGACATGCACTGACATCAGGTGCCAATTTCTAAAGAATGGTCTGTTGATTATAACCTAGAAGGTCCACTGAATGATTGCCAATCTATCCAATCTATGAGAAATCCATTGTGTATTATTAGAAACTGTAGATGATTGCTTGTAAAATAAGTAAGATGTACTTATAAAAAGATACTCTTTTAGGGTATATATAGGGGTGAGCGACTCTAGAAAAAGGGTCGGATCTTGGACATTTACAAGCTTGATGTACATGTACTGGATTACAAGCAATACAAGATTTTTTCCTCTGGCTTTCGAAAACTTCTGTGTGCAAGTGTATGTATCTTGGTGTTTTAACTTTTATTCACTCTAAGTTTTATAATGTATCTGTTCTGAAATTTGGACTATGCACGTATAAATATTATTTCTAGAGTTGAACATTAAAATATAGTTGCATGCTTTTAGACGAATATCTAGAAGGCGCACTCAAGAATTCATGTTTTCTATAAAAGGATATAAATAAAACTTTGAAAGTTGTAATCTGCATCGTCAATGTTTGTTGTTGTCCAATCTATACCGTGAGAAAAGTTTCTAGCTTGGGCTATATTTCCCTTATCTCTTGTTCCCCTTTTTCTCTAAAACTCAAAGTAACCAGCCTTCTCTGGAGACTAGACAGATGATTTCAAGCAAGATCTGTTTATTCAATGTTGGCAAAGTCTAAGGCGCAACACTATTAACCGAATGCAGATTTTGTTCCAACAGGTACCTGTGCTCAAAACACTCCAGAGACATCAAAATCATCACCAGGACCCCAAAAATAGTCATCTCAAGCTTCGGATCCTGGTTCGCACCTTAAGAGTGTGAACCACTTGTAGAAGATAGGTTCGCACCCTAGGAGTGTGAACCTCCCAAATCCACATAGTTTTGGACCAGAGGGCACATTGGAGGCATTTACACTCACCTGGACGTAGGTTTTGTGTGAAAATATTTAGTTTTCCTCTATTTTGAAGCTAATATTTTACATTGAGCTACGAATTCCACAACATCGCACATTCCTATTTGTTGTAGCTAAATTTACATCTGTTTTCTAGATTAGCTTCCAATTCCAGTAATTTCCCTTCAAGTCATTTCCCTTCCAAAGCAATTAATTAGATTTCCTTTTTGAAAATCAATAGCAGTAATTTGTTTTTGTGAAAACCACCTAATTAGATTTCCCTTTCGAAAATCAATAGATTAAATTTGTTTTTGTACCAAACCAAGTAAATAGATTTGCTTTGAAAAGGCATCATAGCATAGTTTATTTCGAAAAGGCATTTAGAGTAGATTTGCTTCTAAAATAGTACCGCACAAACAAACACCACACACTCACGTCCTATTTAAACGGTGTAAGGAGCTGGGTTTCATCTCCAGCCTGAATTGGATTTCATCACCAATTCACCACCAGAGTTCAGTGAGGTCTAGGTCTTACTCTCCACTGGCTCACCTCCGGATTAGTCACCATAGTAGCCCCCCAGGTGGATCATTTCGACATTAATACCCAATTGGTCCTTCCCACTTCGAGTGTTGGTTATCCAAAATTCATCATTGGAAGGTACCTTCGAAGTGGGTAGTTTTAGAAAGCCCCTTTACCATAGGGCTTTTCAAATAATTAGTGGGTACAACTGATCATTACTATGGATGCCTTAAATGTGAGGGTTAAGCGAAAGCATGGGTATGCCGGTAGCACCACATTGACAGCATGACCTCTCTTCATGAGAGTTTATTTGACTCATTAGAGCATTTTGAGTCTCCCCCCTTTGGATACCATTTTACTATACCAGATTCCATCTAGGTTGCCACTCACCCATTGGAAACATAGTTCTATTTTGTGCACTCTTGGGTATTGGAAAAGGTTCTATGCTATGACATACCTGATTCAAAGTAGAAGTTCACCCATTACCATGATTTGTTCCTAGGGTGGATACATACTTTCATCAAAACACATGAAAACAAAAAAGAAATAACATTTGCTTATTGTTGAGTCTCAAAAAAGTGGTTACAATAACATATCAAACGTGCTATAACACACTTATCAGTTGTTCCATAGTTTCACCTCCATGCTTTACACTGCACAATCTATTTTTAGGTGATTTGCACCCCCAGTGTGATTCCCCTACACTCAGACTTATTTCACATGATTCTATGTGAAAATCTAGCTTTCAGGCTACAAAACTATATTACACAGGTCTCCACAGCACACAGAGGGTATACACAACATAAAATTCACTCTCTATCATAGTTTTGGGTGGTCCACACCCCTAGAGTGCAAACCAATTGGTCCGCACCCCTAGAGTGCAAACCTATTTTTTAGGTTCCAGATTGCACACACAGGACACAGACACACCACACAACACATATCTAACATATGTTTCTCATTTTGAGTGGTTCACACCACCTATGCAAACTTTCTATCTTAAGGTGGTTCACACCCTACCTATGTGAACCTATATTTTTTAAAATAGATAGTGTCCTAGTCAGTCACAGATATTTCTAGAGTTTAAATTTCACATCTATTGGTTATTAGCATACCTTTTGCACACATCACCATGCTAGTTATGCATAGTCAGATGCATGAAGCCCTTCGTCATGCCACTGAGGCTGCTCAATGAACTGTCATGATGATAGGTGCTTCTAGTTCTCAGACCATTGATCCACATTTCGAGTCTGACCAGGTTACTACTATAGGTCCTCCTAACCTATTGACTGGGCCTTCCACCCCTACTACTAGTCCCACATCCCATATGACATCTTCCACTCCATCCCACCTCTTGGATGAGACCTTCGAGGAGACCCCTCCTTTGGAAGATCTTTCCTCTCCCAATCCCCCATCCACATACTACCAGCATGTCATATATACCCCTCCTAGCCACCCCATACCCGTTATGGTGGTAGATGAGTTCACCCCACCTACTTCACCTTTCGCTACCCATCCATTCCTCAAGCATTCCTCCCATCCACTTTTGGGAGATGACTCTAGTCCAGTTGTTTCTCAAATCATACCTGATGTCGTTACCACTATCTAGATAGTTGGTATGATATCCACACCTCCTTCATCCATGGACCCTCCTACCATACCTTCATCCCAAACCCCACCATCTCAGTAGGCTTCATCGAGTTATCAGCCTTCATCCCAGCCACCTTCCTCACTCCCACCTCAACACTATTCACACCCATCTCAGTATTACCAGCTGACATCACCCGATCTATCCCATCCCTCATTGTAGCTTCACCCATAATAGGCCTCTTCATCCTCACAACCACCTCCTTTCACACCATAGTTTACCTCCTATCCACCCACCAACTACCCACCATTCTCATCCTATGGACCCCCATCGACTCCTTCATCATCATTTCACTTACCACCCCCACCTTCCTTTTGCCCCCCACCATTGAACCCCACCTATCAAGGTCATCCCCCTCAATATTCAATTCAGCTTGAGTCCCTTCTCACCATCCCATCAGTACCCCCTTCATCCTCATCAGTTCCACCTCCATCTTCCCACCAGTCTACTTTTACCACACCAACATCTCTTCCACCCTCATCTTCTACACCACCCACTTTCTTCACTTCACCACCCACATGGTCCTCTACCACTACTACTCAGGTGCAACCGACTTACCCATATGCACAATAGTAGATGCCCATGCCTACCTAGTAGATCCCTAGGTATTATGATCAGCAATAATAGCCACCCACCTACCACTCTTCATACATCTCACCCCACCCATCTCAGGTTCCTATCCCACAATATCAGACTATGTCGATGCCTGATCCAAACTAGGCTGCTTACTATCATCCATGGGAGGAACAATAGTTGCAATATCCACCACACCTAGATTATTCACAACCCCCATCATAGCCATTACCTACATCCACATCATCACCTCCATTTTTAGATCCACCAAATACTACCATGGTGCTCTCTAGTGAATTTCAAGCCATGCAGGAGCAGATTCATACATTGGATTTATGCACAACTAGTTATGGGCCTCAAAAACCCACATATGATGAGTTGTGCAATGAACCAATTCACCCATATATTCCTATCCATCCATATCCTTACAGATTTGAGATCCCTAAATTTGACAAATTTAAAAGTAAGGAAGATCCTAGAGAGCACCTTAATAATTATCATTTTGCTTGCTACCAGTTGCATGGTAGTGATCCCCTTATGCTTCGCACATTTCCACTTTCACTTGGGGGACAAGCATTATATTGGTACAACCATTTGCCTCACCATAGTTTATTCACTTTCAAACAATTGGCCAATCTATTTCTAGAGCATTTCTCGATTAACATCAAAACCAAGCTTACCTTGTCCGATGTTTATGCTTTACATCAGTGGGACGATGAGCCTATCACCAATTTTATCACCCATTGGAGAGTGGTCATTCATGATCTAGCCTTCCCTCTCCCACCTTTAGAGCTCATCAAACTCTTTGCCAAGAGTTGTCATAAACAAATCTCCCAAACATTGCAGATTCATCAGAGTCGGACATTTGAGGAAGCCATTTCCCAAGCCAAAGTCATCGAGGACATCAAGGTCCACATGAGAAAAATCAAGTTGCATAAAAAACAACCCTACCCCACCAATTACCATTACAACCACCCTCCATATATACCACCTACCACACGACCACCCCAAACCAATCAGGTGCTTCTCAATTCTCCATATCCACCACCGCAAGTGGCATCTATGCAAGCTCCACAACCCACTCCTCCATGATCTCCTCAAAATCAATACCAAGCCAATCCTCCACTTCTTCCCACTCCACACCCAAGAAATCCTCCACCACAATCTAATCCATACCAAGGTCGGAATCCACGTCCACCTCACCCTCCATGCAATTGGATGCCTATATCTGAGCCCATGCCCACTCTATTCCATAGGTTAACTGAGGGAGGTCTCATCACTTTGCCAAATGTCCAACCTCTCGATCCAAATCATCCTCTCCTATGGGACTACAATCCATAGGCTTTCTATGATTACCATCGACAACATGACCATACTATTGATTCATGCCATATTTTTTGCCATGTCATGCAAGACCTTATCGATCGAGGCACTATTCAAGTCTCAAATCCCCTCGCACCACAAAATCAAAACTTGGGGATATATCAGAATCCTTTACCCAAGCATGGGGGTAATCCACCTCAAACTGATCCATGCCAGGTTAATCATGTCAATCGAGGTCCTTCCCAATAGGGGTTTGTGGGTATGATCAATATCACAACCCGTAATCAATGCTATCCACCCCCTATGGCCGCCCAACAACCTTCCACTTCTCAACAACCACCTACCACAACCTCAATCATCACACCACCAATTCCTCCACCTCTTCCATGGAATGTCATCACCATCCATGGTAGTATTTCTCATCAACTCTGCACCACCCCTACAAGGTTATCCATTTATGACCTCCTACAGCAATCCCAACCTCATCACGAAGCCCTTGATTCTATCCTTCGCTCTCTCGATCTCGAGACCCATGATGCAGATGCCTTTGCCAACTTTATTGGCAATGTTTAGAGATGCCTACAACCTTCTATCAGCTTCCATGACCATGAAATTATAGAAGTTGTAGGTGAGGGAGCGGATCCCCCATTACATATTCAAGCCTCCATCAATATCATCACCTATAAGCGTGTTCTCATCGATACCGGTTCATCCATCAACATCATTTCTACTACTACCCTAGGCCATCTTCACCTTCCTCCTTCCCATATTGCCACTCCATCCATGGACCTTCGAGCCTTTGATGGCTCCATGCATCCTACCCTTGGTACCATTGTCTTGCCCATCAAGGCGGGTGCCAAAACCATTTCCACTCTCTTTCATGTTATGGAAGGCAAGAGGCAGTATAACATCCTTGGATTCGGGACATGCAATGCATCCCCTCCATGCTCCATCATTGTATCAAATATGTCCATAATGGATTAGTCCATTGCATCCCTACCGATGGTGATCCATTCAAATTCTGCAATATCATCACTCTTCCACCCGGTCCACCCTTATCATCCACCCAATTCACCCCTACTCCATGTCGGTCCCTTGATAACATGTATCCATCAACTTCACAATCTCACCCTCCAACACATGATCCAAGTAACATTGCATCCACCTCCTCCAATCCACCTCAACCTCCCACCATGCAAGCTACACCCACATTTTCTCATCAACCCTCCTCCCATTTCACACCACCTCCTCCATTTACCTTTTTCGCTACACCTTCCACTCCATCTTCATCTAGCAACCCACCAATTCTTCCCACACCTCCTGCATCTTCACACCACTTTGTGCCCCACTCAACGTGAACACGAGTCATCTCCAGCTCACCCACCACTACTTCCATCCCCACTTCTCAATTCACCCATGCCAACCATCCTATTACTGGAACACCTATTGAGTGCTATGAGTGGACACAATGTGCCTCTCGACTTGATGACCAGTTAGCTCAATATAATATTTCTACTTCCACCCCTTCACCCACCACTCCACCTACACCAATTCCACCATCTTCTACACCACCCAGGGGGTCCTCCCCTCCACCTGAGCATACGATCCCTCCTCATGTCTCAATACTCATGACCACACCAGGTCCTGGTGAGTATAACATAAGCAATGCTTGGGTCCTTCCATCCAACATCCAATCCACCCATGACTTTGGCCGACCTCATGATATGCCCTTGACTATTGGGGTAGTAGTTCCTTTAGGTCCTCTCGATAATTGCATGAAATTTGTATATGGGGGACTTGACTCATCCATAGAACCTCCAACACCTCCATCACCACAAACCAGATTCTACGGTAATCTTGACCACATGTCCAATCCAAATTTTGCCTAGCATTATTTACGTATGTATAACTGGCATGGGTATGGCCTAGGGAGATATGAACAGGGGTGTCACACCTATATCCAACCTCCCTCATGCAAACCCACCGACCGATCCGGCATTGGTTACCATCCTCCAACAATCAGTACACTCGAGCATGAGTTGCAAAATCTGGATCTTGATCCTGTAGACCTTCTTTCTGATGAGGAATTTGAGCTTAATATTCTGATACGTAGTTCTTCCCCACATTCCACAATTGACCTTCCATCTACATTCTTTCCACCATCCCCACCACATGAGCCTCTCTCACCCCATGAAGTCGAAACCCTTGCTCACCACTTCACCACCCTATCTCTTGACCCACCTCTCATAGTTGATCCACCTTTGCCCGAAGATACTCCTTCTTCACCCCCACCCACTATTCCATTCTTTCCCATTCAAGAATTACCACCACCTATTGGCCCATATTCTCGATCCCCTTCCCCACCTATGGTGTTAAATCTAGGTCACAACCAACCTTTTCTAGATTCATTGCTATCCTCCTCTGATTCATCACAACCCTCATCACCTACCTCTCCCATATCTAGCACTTCGATCAACATGATCTCTATTGACTTGTATGCTCCGCTACGATATCCACACCAACCTCATTATATCCCCTCACCTATTCCTAATTTTATTGCTCTAGATGATATCTCCAAAACCCCCATAACTACTGAATTCCTTCCAACATCGCACATGTTATGATCCACCAATGCACCATTACCCTCCATCCCACCTCACATCCCATGGATTAATCATACAGATATTTATCTAGATGATGAATTCCAGCTCCCAGATTCCATCGATGACCTTCACCTCATCCCCATACCTGCACAACTCCATGATGGTTCTCACATGCTTGTTGAGGACACTATTGAAGTTGACATTGGCAATGATCCAGAACACCCTCACATCATCTCCCTCACCACTAGCCTATCCGAAGAAGAGCGTGTCCTTTATACCAATTTCCTCAGATACTACATTAAGGTATTCGCATGGTCCTACATGGATATGCCTGGCCTTGACCCATCGTTAGTCATGCACAACCTTATCCTAGATGACAATGCTAAACCTGTCCAACAAAAGTTGCATCGCATGCATCCCACCATTGCGCTTGTTGTCAAGGAGGAGTTACAGAAACTCCTTGATGTCGATTTCATCCAGCCTATCGATTACCCTGAGTGGGTTTCAAACATGGTTCCCATCAGAAAACCCAAAGGGGGTATCCACATTTGCACCGATTTTAGGGATCTTAACAAAGCTTATCCCAAGGACAATTTTCCACTCCCTAACATTGACACGTTGGTCGATGCTACAGTCGAGACATGAAATACTATCACTCATGGATGGTTTTTTAGGTTATAATCAAATTCATGTCAATCCAGAAGACCAGCACAAGACCTCTTTCATGACCCCCTAGGGGACATTTTGTTACAAAGTCATGCCCTTTGGCCTCAAAAATGTTGGGGCAACTTACCAACGTGCCATGACCTACATATTCCATGATATGATGCACAAAACTATTGAAGACTACATTGATGACCTCATAGCTAAATCCAAAACCCATGGTCAACATCTTGAGGACCTACATCAAATCTTTGATCACCTTTTGGAACATAACGTCCGATTAAATCTGAAGAAATGTGTCTTTGGTGTCACCACTGGCAAAATCTTAGGTTTCATCATTTCACAGAAAGGCATTGAAGTAGATCCCACCAAAGTCCAAGCTATTCTTGACATGCCTCCCCCTACGAACCTCAAGCAGCTATGTGGCTTGCAAGGAAGGATTCAATCCATACGATGATTCATCGCCCAACTTTCAGACAAGTGTCAGCCGTTTAATCATATTTTATAGAAGGGGGTCCCATTTAAATGGGATAGTAAATGCCAAGCCACCTTTGATGACATCAAATCATACCTCACATCTCCACCCATCCTCATTCCACCCCATCCAGAGTGCCCATTCCACCTATACATTTCTGCTACTGATGTCGCATTGGGCACGCTTCTTGCTCAAAATAATGAATGAGACCAAGAGCAAGTTGTATACTATATCAGTCGCACATTGATTGATTATGAGATGTGGTATGCTTACATGGAGAAACTTTGCCTTGCCATTGTCTTTGCCACCCAAAAGCTATGACACTACATGATTAATCATACTACCTACGTAGTTGCCCATGATAACCCACTTCGCTACATGATGGGTAAGAGCTACCACAATAGTCGAATGGCCAAATGGATCATGCTCCTCATGGAATTCGATCTCGAATTCATCAGTCAAAAATCCATTAAAGGCCAAGTCATTGTTGATCAGTTGGTTGAGGCCCCATTACCAAGTGATGCACCATTGCTTATCCAACTTCCAGATGACTCAGTATTTCATATAAGCGAAGCCGAAGAGCCAGTAGAACCTAAATCAACTACTGAATTGACCTTCTTCTTTGATGGCTCCCATTGCACACATGTTGGGGGTGCAAGAATAGTATTTTTCACACCACAAGGGGAGCCTCTCCCCTTTTCCTTCAAGTTAGGCTTTCCCTGCACAAACAACAATGTTGAGTATGAAGCTCTTATTCTTGGCCTAAAGCAAGCGCTCTCAATGCACATTCATCGCTTGGACATATTTGGTGACTCCCTCCTCATTGTGAATCAAATCAAGGGAGAATGGCAATGTCGTTGCCCAGTCTTACAACAATACAAACAAGTCGCTGAAGATTTGTTGGCCCAATTTGAATGGTATGACATCACCGCTACTCCACGATCCACAAATCATTTTGTCGATACCATGGCCTCACTAGGCTCACTCATTCCACAAAACCCACTTTCTGACACAACTCACGTGTCCATCCACACCCTTTTCCATTCTACCATTTCCACCAATCCACCTTCTCGTGATGATGGCATCAATATCATCGAAGCTCACCCACATGACCCATGGTTTTCCCAAGTCAAGGACTACATTAAGCTCGATATTCTCCCACCTGATCTCAATCATACTCACAAATGAGCTTTCAAATTGTGTGCCATTCACTATACATTGCTAGGTGATATCCTTTATAAGTGAAGTCATGATGACATTTTATTGCACTATCTAGAACCCTTAGAAGCCCAATGAATCACTCAAGAGGCTCATGATGGTACTTGTGGTGGCCATTTCAGTGGCATGGCCATCACCAAATGCATTCTATGAATGGGCTATTACTGGCCCACAATGGAGCATGACTGTTGTGCCTATGTCAAAAAGTGTGTTAAATGCCAACATCATGCCAATATTACACACTTGCCTTCTCAAGCTCTACAACCTATCCAATCAATGTGGCCCTTTTCACAATGGGGCTTGGATCTCATCGGAAAAATCACACCCACCTCATCTGCCAATCATAAGTTCATCATTACTGCAATCGAATACTTTACAAAATGGGTTGAGGCCATCCCTCTAATTCAAATGACCGGTCCTAAAATTGTTGATTTCATCACTCAACACATCATTTGTCATTTTGGCATCCCATCCAAAATCATCATAGATAATGGCACTCCATTTAAGAATAAGAATGTTCATGCACTATGTGAAAAATTCAACATCCAACATAGTTTCTCTACTCCATACTACCCACAGGGTAATGGCCAAGCAGAAGCTACAAACAAAACCATTTGTGCCATTCTTCGCAAAACCATTGCAGACTCACATCGTGATTGGCACAATCAAATGCCACTAGCACTATGGGCCTACCATACCAGTATTCGCACCCCAACTAGGGCAACCCCATTTTCTCTTGTATATGGCACTGAGGCCATCATGCCATTGGAACTTGAAATACCATCCTTATGAGTCTCCATGCAAGAATTCATTGATGATGATACAGCTCATCAGGCCCGACTTGACCAATTGACCTTATTATATGAACGTCGCATTCATGCTATTGAACACATGCGAGTTTATAAAGACCATCTCTAACGTGCCTACAATTCCAAGGTACACCAACATGAATTTCAAATTGGAGACTTAGTCCTCAAAGAAAACCAACAAATTACTAGCCAACCATGCCATCTCCATGATAAATTTGCACCGAATTGGCTAGGCCCTTACATGGTTACTCACAAGTTTGGATCTGGGGCATATCATCTGGCCACATTGGAAGGTATTTCCAAACTTGAGCCCATTAACATTATTCATCTACGAGAATTTTACGCCTAGTTGTAGGCTTTCTAGCTCATCACCACTTGTATATATGTATATAATTCAAACAAAAAAAAAAACACACAAAAACATCATCATTTTTGACGTTCTGTGACACTACTTCCATTTGCATTTACATTTAAATCTACTTCATTCATCTCTTTATTCTCTTCTCTCTTTCCCCCTTCTTATATAATGAATGTTGTATGGTCATGCTTCGAGCGGCTACATACCTTTCATTCTCCCCTCTTCTTTGATCCCTTTCTTCTTTTTATTCCTTTTCTCCTCTTAAGTTATTTTCTTCTAAGTTACTCATCAATGTTGTATGGTCATGCTTCGAGCGGCTACATACCTTTGATAGGTTTCTTTTCTTATTTCTCTTATATTATTTTTCTTCTAAGTTACTCATCAATGTTGTATGGTCACGCTTCGAGTGGCTACATACCTTTGATAAGTTTATTTTCTTCTTTTCTCCTTCTTTCTCCTCCTTTCTTTATCCCCTTCTCTATTTCCACACCAATTTAACTTACGCCCCAACCCATTGTACATAAAACTAGGGCAACCTTGCACATAAATTCTTGTCATTTTTGCATCCATATAGGCATCTATACATACTCATTGTAAATACCATGCGAAGGGAATTAAACATGCACATGCTAGCACACCAATGTGATGCCCAAACCCCTTTTCAAGAAATAAGATTATTGAAATGTTCTGAGTGCTTCGCCCATCAAAAGTTACATAATCAACCACCATCCAAAGTTTAAAATATTAAAAAAATAAAAAAAATTTCTAATTTTCTTTTTTTTATTTTTCTCATATTTATTTACCCAAATCCCACAAAAAAAAAAAAAAAAAAAAATAAAAAAAAAAATTATTTTGCATGAAGATTATACTTAGAAAAAAAAATCACTCCACTCATTATATCATTCACATGATTTCTCTCGAACCTAAGGATTGAAAAAAGGACAAGTTACAAAAAAAAAGAGAAAAAGGGTAGAAAACAAAAGCCAACGCCCACAAAAAAAAAAAAAGAAAAGAGCACCACAAAAGAAAATCATCATACAAGGGCAGAAAACAAAAGGAAAAGCCTTGAGAGTACCATCAACTTGAATCCCTGCATTCCTCAGGTCTTTACCAATGAGCTAGCTTATCGGCTAAGTTACCATGCAGTTATAAACCATCCTTTTTCAACATGGTACAATGAACATCACTTTACACACACAAATCCAGGATTGAGGTCTTGTTTACCAAGATAGCCTAGAACCTGTTCAAGAAGTTTGCTCAGTTAGTCAATGGGTTTGATTACTTACAAACTGTAGTGTTCGAATCTCTTCACTACAATATTTATATCCAACTTCCTTGGAATAACGGAATGGATTACATCACCTGAATATTGTAACGATGCAAATGTTGTCCCTAAGCAATGTGTTTATATCTTTTAAATCTTATGCATGCCATTTTACTTTTTATCTCACACCTCATTTTAGTTCATATTTATTTAAGCATATCATCATTCCATTCACATCTAACTATCTATTACCACATCTACATTAATCATACACCACCATAAGCAGAAACAAGCAAACACAAAAATGCAAATAGACACAAGTGCCGCAGAATCTCATATGTATATATATATATATATCAAAACTGATGCCATCAGGCTACAATAAAATGTGTGGGCCCTTACAGGCACATCATCACATATCCATGTACATACATCACCATCAAAAATGCCATACGACTACAATAAGGAGTGTACCCTCATAGACACATCTCCCCAAAAATAATCCGCTCATCCTGAGCACCTACAAAAAAATCAAATGCCAGCCGCTCTACCTCCATAGCCCCATCATGACTACTACCCTCCAGGAGTCTCGCCAACCCCCTCATCTACTAGAGCTCATCCTACCATTGCCTATGATGACTCGACCTCTCCAGCCTCTACCCTCTACACTACCCCCACCGGCATCGATGGTGCCATCATCATCGATGCATATGACATCATAGGTGCCACCACCTACTGACCCATCCCACCAACCGAGGGTGCACTCCTCTGCCTGAGGCTATGACAATGAGAGAGACCCAGAGTATGTCAAAACTAGAAGGCCATTCACCATCATCTCATTCTCTGCTCTCATCCTCCTAGTAGCCTCCTTCATATTGGTTGTCATCAACCTCTCATTCCCCACCCATAGCCATGCCACCTCCCTTTATGCTACCTCTAGCCATGGCACTACATCCCCAATCCAAGCAATCTCCTACTCTACTCTCTCCCTCACCTCTCGATGCTCTCTCACACATCCTCCGACCCTCACTAAATGATAGGCCTTCATGACCTCTATCTCTCTCTATGCCTCATCCAACAACCTCTAAAACCACTCCATGGTCTCAATCATCTCATCACGCTCTCCTCGGATGGTATCACGCTCACATCTCAACTCATCCCACTCAATCTTGAGTGCCTCCATCTCCTCCACCATCTACACATGAACCCTAGCCTCATCATGCTCCTCTAAAGTAGCCCTCAGGTCCACCTCCACCTCCTTCTTCTCTACTTCTATCATGGAGCGATCAACCCCCCAATCTAGCTCGATGTTAAGAAGCTTATTTCTAAGCCTCTTCACCTCCCCCTCAAAACCACCACCTCACCCTCAACCTCGATCACCGCTACCAAATCTCCACCAAAGTCATAATCATCGACTCCTCATCCACATCTAACACACCCACCACTGGCTCCTCATCACCTACCTCCTCATCTACATCCATCAAAGGAATATCCTCCCTCTCCTCTACACCAACCCCCATCCCCTCACCCCTCTCAAATGATGGCCCTGCACCACTATCACTCACCAACCTATCCCGATCATCACATCATGGCCTCACCTACCTAATCAAGTGATCTAGCTCCTCCTCCTCCTCACCCAGCTCGGGTGATCCCACATCCTCCTACTCCTCCATATGCCTTGACAACATTGCTATCCCCCCTCCCGATATCTACCTACTTAGGGTAGAACTCTTGCTACCTCCACCCACTCATCCACAACACCCCGAATTGGCTCCCAAGTCTACCTCAACCACCACACATCATACTTAGGAGTGGTCCCTACATTATCCACATCAGGGACAACAATAGGCTCATCAAGAATAACATCTAGAGGTGGCACTATGGGCTATGATCCTGTATCACCCTCTACCCTATAAATCAATACAAGCAGATCAGGAACCCCCTGACTCAATCCAAATTGACGTTGTACTCTAAAAAATGGAAAATACTCAACCTACCATGAATACTTCCCCACCAACCATCGACCTCATCGAATGCATGCCAAGTGTACTACATCCTCACCCCAATCAGGCCCTCCACGCCATGGCCTCCACCTCACCTACTCCATCGTCAATCACCCTAACTCCTCTCGATGATACATCAACTCACCTACTCGTACCCTCTTATTCTTCTCCATATCTACTCTCCACCTCATCGCATAAGGTACATCATCCCCCTCAATCTCATGCGCCTCATATGGTAAATGGATAGGTCTCAAAATGGTCATATGCTCCCAAGCCCATATCTACAGCAATGGACTAATACTGAGCCCTATCCTCTCGGTCCTCACCACCCCATGCAACTCTCGATATACCTATGCCAATAGTGTGGGTGCCCATGCATACACTATCTACCACTCTACCATATCACATACCACCCCCATCATATTCCAGGGGAACTTAACCCCTGAAGCATCTGGTAATGCATGGCTAGCTATCAATAGCATCGCCATCGCATGACGAATGGAAAGCCACTCCTTCTTCCAATATGCCATATAGTCTACACCCTTCCTCGCATCCACCTACCACCAACATTGCTCGAATGTCCTCTCTAGGATGCCCTCATATGCATCCTTATCCACTATCATCATCATAATCCCATCTATCGACAACCGATAGATGTGGTAGATATCCTCCAAGGTCACTATCATCTCCCCTATCGATAAATGAAAGGTGTTCCTATCCGGATCCCACCTCTCACACAATGCCGCTATATATGCATGGTTCACATGAACCTCATGCATCACCCATACTCCATACAATCCAACCGCCCTCAACCAAGTCACATCATCCACCGTCCACTTATCCTCCAAGGCCTTCCTACACTTTCGAAGTTGGTGGTATGTAAATATCTTCTTCACCTGCCATCACACACACATCACATGTCAGAAATCCTTCATGGTTTTATACATAATCATTGTACATAACAAAACAAAACAAAAACATTCATTTTTCACAAGTTTTCACCATCACTAGGAAATCATTTTATTTTTGTAAATAAATGATCAATTTCATTTTATCCATTACATTGCATTTCACCCCACATGCACACAACAAAATCCAAAAAAAAAAAAATAGTGAATACTCGAAACGATGTATGGATGCTAGAAAACTGTAGAATAACGTTGAAAATGAATAAAAATAGGAAAGGACATAGAAAAATATGAGATTGCTACTAAAAAAATAAAATGGACATGCTTTAAGTGGAAAAACGGTCGAAAGTTAGGAACAATCAATGAGCATAAAAAAATCATGTCGGAAACACAAAACCTTAGAAAAGTTTGAATTTTTTTTTAATTTGTGTAGCCAAAAAATGGTGTTCATCAAAAATTGTGGAGGAGGGTCAATTTGCTCATAGATCATCACTTGTAACGTGGAAAGAAATTAGATCACCACTTGGAATTGGTGGAAACTTTTTTGAAATTCATAGATCATTGCTCGAAAATGATATCACATCGGATTGATAGGAAAATGATGCGAACCACTAGAAATTATAGATATTTTTTAGAATGCATTGAAGATCTTAGGTTTAGTTGCATCCATCAATCGGGCATCAAAAAGTTGAAGGAATATGGTTGTGATTTTGTGTAGCGAATGTCGAGAGGCGGTGGCCATGGTGAAGGTTGATGTAGTGGTCAAAAAATAATGCAAAACTACATCACGATCTCCATGGTAATAGCATGCAGGCAGTCATGAGAGTGCAAAAACAAACAAAAAAACTACCTGTAGTTGGAATGAGATGAGCATGTATCATCGAGGAATGGCCTTGCACAGGTGACAACACTAGAAGTCTAAAATATAGGAAAAAGTAGTAGGGAAACATAAAATCACATGATAGAGGAAAGATTGGTAGATTGTTGATAGATCCTAATCCTACGGATGCATAAAAGTTGTGTGTTGTGAGTTGTGATATGCAATCTGGTAGGTAGAGCATGTGTAATATGAATTGGTATTTTGTGGATCTCACAATGAGTGGCCTATAGATAAGTGGCGATGAGATCTAATGAAAAATTGTGTGATTGTGGTTGAGAATAGAAAACCAACATCCAGAGAAGAACCACCGAGAAAGAAGGCTACAATGGAGAAGTTGTGGAAGATATGGTAGGCCTTGAGGTTTAGGAAGCACATAAACAACGATATATGGAGGAATATCTTCTGCCATAGTGGTAGGAGCTTCAAATGTGTAAATATTCGGTTGTAGAAAGTTGTTTTCTAGAGTGGAAACATTAGATCCAAAAAAACAATCACCTTGGATATAAAAAAGGGAAGGGGTATGACCTTATTCAAATAAATGCTAAATTTTTTTATCATGTTCATCTTCAAAGAGATCAAACATAACTTCAACATCTAGATCCAGAATAGGTTCTTCATTGGCAAGAACTTCATCAACAACTATGACCATTTTAGCTTGGAGCTGCTGAAATTCAATGAGCATTGCAGCTTGAATCTACTAAAATTTGGTAAGCATAGCCGTATGGTTTTGCTAAAGTTTCATGGAGATATTTATAATTTTGTTAGAGACCTCATCAATATTTGAAATCAGCATGGTGTTATACTTAAAGAATAAAGTGACAATGGCTTCAAGTGCAATAGAATAACAATGAACAAAGTTTTTAGATCAACAAATGAGAAAAGCCCAAGCTATCAATCTGCAAGAAAACGAACAAATCTAGTTTTGCGATCACGTATGAATATAAAAATAATGAGATATCCATAAATCCAAGATAAAAAATATCTGTAAAATAAATGTAAGAGTGTTCACCAAACGGTGGATGAAACCACCAAACCAAGATCCATAGGGAGGATTTCTCGTTCTATGATCATGTGCAATGGAATGATGATGCATCAATGTTACATCATTGAGTTATCCCCTTAATTCCTCATAAATATCTCCCTCACTAGTAGCCTAGATGGGGTTATCACATGTGCCCTCATCAGACTATACAAATAAATTCTTCTTGTTAGAATTTTGTAATTTTGGACATGCAAATTTATCATGCCCAATTCTTTTACAATACTAATATATTTTTTGAGACATATCATGAGAATAAGAAGAAGAAGAAGAATGAAATATATGATTAGAATTAAGGGATTTATTAGAAGTGAAAGTAGAAGAAGAATGGAAGAAAGGAGAAGATTTCCTTGGTGCCTATTGTTGTGTATGGAAAGCTTGTGTCGAACCACGAGAAGAGAAGCGAGGACCTCAATGCTGTGCAACAAACTTCTCCTCTACCAATTGTGCATGATTGAAGACATCATCAAGTGTAGTTTAAGGAGTATATTTCAACTCAAGATAAAAATATGCAAGAAGCACACTTTTAAACTTAAGAATGATGGAATCAGTAGGATATGATATTTGAAGCAATATGCATAGATAGTTGAATTGATACACCTAATCCTATATAGATTTATTTTTTCCCTATCAAAGGCAGAGCCAATGAATCCATAAGTCATTATCATAATTGAACGGATAAAAAGTGGCCTTCAAATCTTTGACCAAATCATCCCACATGAGAATGGGATTTTGAGTTCCATGGTGTTCAGTTATGAGAACCTTAGCCATGCCAGAAAGTTTGAGTTTGGCAAATGGAACCTTATAAGCTTATGAAGTTTGACTAAATTTAAATCAGGTCTCCATATCAAAGATCCAACTATTGAGGATAGCAAGATCTCGAGAGCCTTCGTAAATTTTCACTTCACACTTGGCATGATAAGTATGAGTGGATGAGGACTATAGTTTGATGTCCTTAATGGTGTTAGCCAAAGAATGAATTTGGGCTAATGTTGTAGACTGAGTGGCTATTATTTCGATCAATGTTGTGGACTGAGTGGCTAAGATTTCGATTAATTTTTTAGACTACATGGCGGTGAATTTGGCCAATGTTTTGGCTAAGTCCATGTTGGTGGTCATATTTATGGTGGGATCCAAGAAGAAAACCTAAAACACATGAAATGGTGGTCACGAGGCAAAAATGCAGGTTCGTTTGACAAGGGGACCTTTGGGACACAATGAGGGAGAACAAATAAGGGTAAATGGAAAAATCACCACTATGGATAGCTAGGGATCGAAACAAGCTTTACAATGAGTATATATAAGGGTATACTTGGATAAATAAATCAAAATTTGTAGGTCTTACAGAAGCATGAAATGGAAAAAATTTAGTTTTTGTTTGCAACTTTGAACTGCAAACTAGTTTTTTTTTTAACAGTCAGCTGGAAATGATGAATCAATGGCTAGGTGGTGACTGTAAGGAAAATCAAGCCAATGGTTAGGCTATGTTAGCAGGAAGAGTGTATTGGAGGTACAATGGATAAGATGCAGGCGACTAGGTAGTGATTGTAAGGAACATCAAGCCAACGACTAGGCTATGTCAACAGGCAAAGTGGACCAGAGGTACAATGGAAAAGACACACAGACTACAAGGTTGACACAAGGAACAAGACACACGAACAATGAGGTAAGCAGATATGTCAATGTATGTCATCGATAAGGTACAAGTTGTTATAGGGTGGATACACGACAGGGACAACAAGGGTAACGAGAGTTTAGGAGTAATAAGGGTGGTGGGAGTTTAGGATAGCTAGCGTAAGTTGGCTATCCTAGTTAAGGCATGATGAGTAACTTAAAATAAAAAAAATTATAGCATAAATAATGTGGGATTAATTCATTGAAATTTTTTTATAAAACAATCATTGTGCGTGACCGATGGAAAGGAAAAGTCATCGGAATGCATCGTCGAATGTTGAAATAAAAGGTAATTTTTACCATAAAAAAATCATGCATACGCAAAAAAACTATGCGAGCATCGAAAAATGTGTTTACACGTTTAATTTTGTGTGAACCTTAGGGAACCTCCTTAATTATTCTCGTCAAAAATCTATGTGCACCGAAAAATGTAGAATCACGTTGCAAGCTTTGGCTATTGTGCAAATATATCCCTAAATGATGTGGGGAAATGCCAAAAATTATGGAGGAAGTTGGATTAGCATCGAAAAAGCTAAAAACAGGTTTGAAAATACGTCAAACGTTTGGAGGACAACATATTGACACCAAAAAATTAATAAACTTAGGTTGTAGAGCGATGACAAGGGGGACAAGCTGAAGTGGTGAACTTTGAGGGGAAAGCGATGTTAGATAAGCAATATTCATGGAGTGGTTGACTTTTTGGTCAGCAATCAATCTACAGTCATCATCATCATGATATAAGAGTGGCCGCTAAGCAAAAACAACCAATAGAGCAGGACAATGGCTCGATCAATACATAAGAAATTCATAGATCGATGCATTTGAGTGATAGATCACATATCGCACAACAAATATGGCCAAAGCAACCAAAAAGGTAGATTTGTGGTAAAAATATCTCTGTAAATGAGCAGTTCATAAAACTAATATTGGAATCTGCAATGGCCACACTAGTTCTAGGTCAGAAGGCAAAAATATGAGTGCAATAGCTAAATAAAATGGTCATAAAAACCAACTATAGCGGATTTTTCAAATCAATCAAAGTGCAATACAAGCTAAAAAAATATCTATAAAAGAAATGTAAAAGTGTTAAGCAGATGAAACCACAAAACCAAGATCCATGGAGAGGATTTCTTGTTCCTTTCTAAACCAAACCTGGTCTAAGGAAGAGGATACTCTCCAAACCTTGTGCTTGGCTCTGATACCAAACTGATGTGGAACACACTTACAAATAGACACGAAAGAATTGCACAAATGAAAATTGATTTGTATTACCAATCATGCCTATAAATAGGTATTACAAAGCTTTCTATCGGATAAGACTACATTAAATGCTAATGGTTACAAACCTTATCTATTACAACCAACAATTAAATAAAACAAGTGGCTATAAATATAATTTATCAACTTATTACAAATAAAGTAATGCATTAATCCCTCTCAAAATCTATCAAAAATAGTTGTCTATAATGCTACATGAGCGCTAACAAGGAATTGCCATCAAGGAAAAATTGAAAAGCACTATCTTCAAGATAACTTAAGCACTATTAGAGTGCTTTCATCTAGTATTTTGAGCATTGTAGAACCAAGGAACTTGAGTACTATTAGGAGTTTGAGCATCTTTTCATAGGGAACCTAAGCATTAGATGAAACCTAAGCATGTTCTCTAGCAAAAGAAATAAGAGCAAAAAAAACTAATATTCATAGCAAATCATAGCAAAAACTTTGAGAACCATTCTCCTAAAGTAATCCAAGTGCCATATTTCGGATGAAAACCTAAGCATTGGAGTAGGTGGAATAAGGTGTTAATCAGTGAAGTTGAGTTTCACAACAGACATAATATTATATGCAGACTTAAATGTTGAAGAAGTAAAACTAGATGACAATCCCAAGTAGTGTTCAAACGTTATATTTTGTATTAATTAAGTGCATTCCATATTTGGTGCATCATGAGGAGGAAAGATACATTAAATTACCTTTCATATTATTATCATTGGACAGAAAGTTAATTTGAATTAAGATTTAATATTTTAGAAGTTTTAGGAGGGAGTTAAAAGGTTTTCTACTTTAAAATTGATTTTTGCAATTTATTTATTTTTCAAAAGTTTATTTTTGAAAATTTTGAATTTATTAAGTTTTGGAGTGATAAGGTTTTCTACTTAAGGATTTAGAAAAACTGAAAAGAATTTGAATGTTAAATTTCTTTATAAATTTGAAGAGTTAGAAGATTTGAAGTTTTTTTTTTTTTTAAGATTTTGAAATTTGAAGATTTGAATTTTTAAGTTTTCTAAAAGTAGATTTTTGAAATTTTGCAAATTTAACTTGGTAAGGAGATAAAATATTTGCTACTTCGATTTTTTTTTTAATTTATAAATTATTGTTTGAGTGATTAGTTGAAGTTTTTGAAATTACAATTTTTAACTTTGGAGATAAAAGGATTTCAAATTCAAAGGAATTAAATCATTGAATTGCAAACTTTGATTGTCATGAAAGAAATTATTAGAATTACATTAAATGAAGATATTATAGAAATGGTGGATAAACTAAAATTTTATTCCCAAAACTTGATAGATGATTTTGATGGAAAGAAACAAATATCAAATGACTTAAAGGAAAAATTATCTTTATTTCTCAAAGATGCAAAAGATGAAAATTTTACAACACTTATAAGTTATCTCCATGAAAAACTATTCAGAACATGGTGGAATTTACAAAACACCATTATATTTTCCTCAAAGAATGCTTAATGATGTATCTATCTTTTCTTACCTTTGAAATCTTTCAAAAAAAATGGAAAGAGAAGAAACATGTCAATTGTGATCCATATGAATTGATTGAAGCTTATGTTAGCTTCAATAGGGAATCATTGAAATCCAAAATGTATTATTGTGATGATTTACTAACTCATTGTTTAGAAGCCATACCACTAGGTATATCACAACTGAAGATGAAGGAAAAAAAAGCAAAAAAGAAGAATATAGGAAAGCACAAAAGTAAGGATAACAAAATATATGAAGCAAAATCTGAAGAAGGATCTTATACTAAATATCCAAAAAAAATCTTGAAGAAAGTTGATTGAATATTGAAGACTAGAGTCTTCAATAACCAAATAATTTAATACAAGGGGTGTTGGAGAATATTACATTATTTTGTACATGAAAATGTAACCCAATGGTACCTTTATGGTACAAATGTAATTATGTATGTTATTAGGTGTTGAATTTATAGTTTAGATGAGTGATTTATATTTCCCCTTTATGTAAGTATCTATGTGCAGGATATGCACAAGTGTCATGTAAGTGTGTAATGTGTAGGATATGCACAAGTGCCATGTAAGTTAGAGTGCAAGTGTGTATTGAGAGAAATTGTACAAGTGTCATGTATGTAAGTGTGCAAATATGTAATGTGAGGATGTGCAAAAGTATCTTATATTAGGAGTGCATGTAGGAGAGTAAGAATCATGTAGAAGTGTGCAAGTTTCATAGAGTTAAGTATGCATGTAATAAGAGAGTGAAGAGTCTTGTATACAAGTGGAAATATGAGAAGCCAAAGGACAAGAATAAGAAAGGTTACAAATCCTGGATATGTGAGGAGTGCATATTCAAGTATTAAAGAGTCACATTTCTATGTCTATATAATGGAGAAAAAGCTCCATACAATGTATTGGAAAATGGTCTAAAAGAATATCACCAACAAGCATTGATAATATTGAAGCTTGTATATATATTTTGAGCAATATTATTGTAAGTATTCTTCATGCTTGTACATGAATGATTTTGGTCATTTACATTCATATTTGATATTATAGTGAATGTTATTATATTTATATTGGCTAGTTTATATATTTGATTGCTCATATATTTAATTCTACTCTTGATTATTGATATTACAACCTGAGATATTGTGGCTTAATTATATAGGGACCTAAGATAGTTTGGCTTAAAAGCCAAAATCACTTATATTTCTTTAAAAGTACCTACATGATCTATTTTTATGAATAACATCTAACCATAATTACTTGGAGGAATTTAAAGCAATCCATATTGATATAGGACATAATGTGAAAGCATTGTGTTGAGAAACATTTATTTGTGGGCTATTTTTCATCTAATAAAAAAGGTCAAATATAAAGAGCTAATAGTAATATATGAACTTTAAGAATTCAAGAAAGGTGTATATTAACTAGATGTCTACTATGGAGTTTAGAATACACACACATATTTTTTTGTTAAAATAGTGAAGGGTAAAATTTTATTTTCCTATGTCAAGTCTTACTATTATTTTATAGTTCTTATGAAGCACCAAGTGTGAGTCCCACCACATGTAGAATAAACAATAAGAGACATTAAAAAATTATACATATATATTTTACATATAAAGAGGTTGTGCATATATTTTAACAATACTATTTAATCTAATTTTTAATTTAGATATACACACATTATTTTTGATAGATATTCTTCGTATGCTATTTCTTATGTCAAAACTCAACAAATTTATGAAATTTTCACATAGAACAAAAAATAGAAGAAGACCATTATAATGGACCAATAGGTTGATTACATGAAATCCTCAAAGAAGCAACAATTTTGTATATGAATACCATCTCTACTAGAGGATAAAGGGACATATATATAGAATAATGACCCTTCTTACGTACCTCTTAATAATTATGATTTAGTACGTTAGTAATAAAGTAGGTTATTGTTGGCATTTTTGTCACATTGTGTTGATTGTTGATTATTCATGCATAAGAGGTTGAAGTTCTCACTCCTTTACAAGTTTTGATGCAAAAAATCCTAAGTCCGAAGACTGTCGCGAAATCACGACAAAAAACAGAATGGAGAGCATAGTTTGAAAATCGTCACGATATCGCGACATGTCGCGTTATCGCGGGTCTGTTGAGGAGAGAGAAGCAAAGTCAAAAAATGTCGCGATTTTGCGACGTGTTCCAAAATCGCGGTCAACGCAGTCAATGGCAGCAAGGGGGTAAAACCGTCGCGATATCACGACATGTTGGATTTTCGTGGTCAAAGTGGTCAACGATGGCAGCGTAGCAAAATTGTCATGAAATCGCGACATGTCACGTTTTCGTGACTTGCGATGACCAGGGAGCATAATGTTAGAAATTGTCGTGAAATCACGACATAATTGAGCCCAAGGTAATGACAATGTAAAACCGTCGCGATATCGCGACGCGTCACGTTTTCACGGTCAAGGTGGACAGAAAATTTTAAGGCACGAACGACGTCACGATTTCGTGACACTTTTGAAAATGAGACCAAGCACGAAGAAGACGTCGCGAAATCGTGACAGGAAGTGGTAACAGTAGAGAACGCAGAGAAACGTCACGATTTCGTGACACATTGGGCAAGAAAGGACTAAGTGCAAAAAAATGTAGCGATTTCATGACATGTCACGTTTTCACGACATGTCGCGTTTTTGCGACATGTCACGTTTTGCAAAGAGGAAGCGAGGAGGTAGCCAGATTGTACGGAATGTCACGATTTTGCGACATGATGAATTTTCGCGGTTCAAAAGTAGTGAAGTCCAAGGAGACAAAACCTGTCGTGATTTCGTGACATGATGGAGATTAATGAACCACTTGAGGCAAGAATGTCATGTTTTCACGGGTTAGAAGCAGGACCGTACAAAATGGATGAAAATTGTTGTGAAATCGCTACATGTTGGATTTTCATGACTTAGAAGAGAAGATTGAGCAGCGAGTAGATAGTGTAGTGATTTCACGACTTGTCTGATTTTCATGACCTAGAGATAAAACAAAGATGTTGATGGAAGAACGTAGCGAAAGCGTGACTTGTCTTGTTTTCACGACGTATAAGTAAAACACAGCAAAAATAGAGAAAGGTGTAGCGAAATCGTGCCTTGTCACATTTTCATGAAAACAAAGCGGAGAAAGTGCATGATGGTACAGAACGTCGTGATTTCACGACGTGTCGTGTTTTCGCGAGCTAAGGTAGCGAAGGAGACAAAGGAGCCGAATACATCATGATTTCGTGACATGGATGGTTTTCACGGGTTCAAAGTGACAAAGCGTACGGAGCAGAGATATGTCACGATTTCACGACATGTCACATTTTCACGACCTGTTACAGTTTCGTGCCAGAAAGCAGTTCAAACGGCTTGATGAAGTTTTATGATTTCCAACGATTAAAAGCACTCCAGAATTAAATGTTTTGCTACTTTCCGATGTGAGAAAGGTATAAGAACGTGTCCAAGTCACTAGAATTAAATATTTCTATTATCTAAAGTTGTTGTTCATGATTTTTCTAACGGTTCAAGCATGTTTCAAGAATGACCATTTAATGAAGACGATCGACTCCTTGTTTCATTGAATTTTTGGGTTCTCTAAGGCTGGTTTAAGGGGATCATTTCCTTGTTTCTGTTGCACATGTTGTAGATCTTGAGGAAGTTCGTTGCAAGTTTTAAATGTTGTAAAGAAGCAAGACTTCTATATAAATCAATGTAGATCTCAGAAAAAGGGATCGAGAGTTTGAGAGACAGGTTGCATGAAAGCTTCCAAGTTCTTTGCATGAATGAAAGAGATTTGGCCTTTGATTTTGCAAACGTATTTCTATGTGATTTCCTTCTATTTCATGTATTTCTCAGTTATGCTCGTCTTTCTAATCTGTTGTTAGATTTCAATTCTGCATCTGAGTTTGAATATCGCAAATAAGGAAGTGAGTTCTGAAATGCCATCCTGAAGGTTGTCTATGCAAGGTCGTAAGTGAATTATGTTGTATTCTATTATTATATGTTGTTTATGCACTTGAAGTTAGATTCTCGCTGAGTTTCTTTCCCTGATCATATAAGTTTGGCCTATGGCCATATTTCCCATCTCTTTCGTGTATTTCCCATTTTTTCTTGCACATTTATAATTCCTTTCCAGTAACTTTAGTCTTAATCAAGCTTATAAATAGTAAGGGAACCAGCCCTCTCTGGAGATTGGTCTGGGAGACATTTATTTCTCCCAACCTTTCAATGTTGGCCGGGTCTAGGGTGCATAAACATAGAAAATCCTTTCCTATGGCAGATTCGTGACCAATAGTTTTTGGCACGCCCGGTGGGACAGACTATTTCTGTCTTAGAAATATCCCATAGTATTGAAGGTTTAATGTTCGCCTTCATGCCATAAAGTTAAAACATTTTGTGACTCTATAGTACCTAGAAATCTCTGAACGTGGATGCAGTGAAAGATGTACTTCATGATCATGAGATCAAAGTCCAAAAAAGTTGAAGATCTTGTTGAGTTTTTTGAACTTGACAGCACAAAAAGAGGTGAACACTCTAGGTTGGTTTCCCCATCGCTTGCATCATCTGCCATATCCACACAAATCCCTGGTATTGTTACTAGTTTTCCATCTTCTTAGTTACATACACTAGTTCCAATGGCCCAGTATCCTCCACCCCAACAATTTTTAGCATGGAACAGCTCAGGGGCCTTGAATTTGCAAGCTCAAAATCTAGTTCCCCAGGCTGCTTTGAAAGCCTTGCCAACCTATGATGGTACGGGAAAGACTGCATACGAACATATTCATGATGTAGCTTCTCTGGCAGCCATTTATGATATCACAGACGAAGATGTGATGGTGAAGTTATTAGTGTTATCCTTGAGAGGAAAATTGTTGTACTGGTATCGATCTCTGCAACCAGGAACTATTGCGTCCTAGGATTAGCTAGGAGAATTGTTAGTGAAGAATTTTCATGAACAGGCTGACCCATTTTCATTGTTGCACCAGTTTAATGCAATCCAAAGGCACCCGTAGGAGGCAATAACAGATTTCAATGTTCGTTTCACTAGAAGCTGGCAGCGAGTGCCTGAAGGACTTTGCCCTACCCCTAAGCAAGCTATGTTTTACTACCTTCGAGCGTTCAATACAGACATTGGCTTGGCGATCAGGCAGTACAATGTTATGACCTTCCCAGAACTGTTCGAGCAAGCACAAAAGGCGGAGGCAGACTTGATTGCAATTGGCAGGCTCCCCCCAAAGCTAGCAATGCCCATTTTACCTGATATTCCACAACATTTATATCCTAGTTATTTTTCTCAATCTATGTCTTCTATGTACCCTGTTCCATCATGGAATTCCAGTGCACCTCAAATTGCACCTATCCTAGTTCCTCAACTGTCTACTTCAACAAATCCCCAGTTGCCTGCACCCAACATTCTGCCATTCCCTGCTTCCACTTCATTCCCAACATTACCGGCACCACCAGCACCTTTGCCCTTACCAGCACCTCCTGCACCTATAAATCCTGATCCTTATACAACACTCTTGCAAGAGGTAAAATCTGCCAATTCCGCAATAAGAGCAATGGGTAATAAGATCACGCTTATTGAAAGGAAGCAAGCTGAGCGAGATTTCCAGCCTAGGAGATTTTAGCCTCCGTCGATTACCAGAGAACAAGCTGCTTCAACAAGCAAAGCACCCAAGAAGAACTTGACTATTTTGGCAAATGAAGATGCAGTCCTTGCTGAAAGAACATATTGGTGTTCGACATGCAATGATCCCCATGGAGAAGACACTTGCATGGTTCATTTGAATTATGTGCAGACATTGGCTGCTAGTTCTTCGAGAGGCCAAGTTAATATGATCTCTGAGGCAGGCCATAGTTTAATGGTTCCATTGGAAGAGCAAGTTTCGATTCTCATAAGGACTGGAAAGAAGCCTATTACAGTAGATCCTACTGAGTTAGAGCCATTAAAAGTGCCAACTGATTTGAAAAAAATAGTGAAAACTCCTGGGCAAGCATCAAAGCTAGATGCGCCTGTTTTACCGAAAGATCCTATACAAGAAAAAGTCGCAACTGCACAGGCAAGATCAAAAGCAGAGGAGCAAGCTAGAGAAAAGCTGAAGTACCCTTCATTGACAAAGAGGCTGAGAGTAGAAGCCACTCAGCAGTACCGGAGTAGATATGATCACCCCGTTGAAAAGAAGGAATCTGCTATGGTTGCATACAACATTTCGCGCTAAGGTTAGTCTTTATGATGCATTGCAATTGCCTGGGCAGGTAGATTTATTGCAAGAATATTTAAAATCTATGAAGGATAGTGAAAAGGGTTCTACCCAGATAATTTATGCTCAGGCCTTAACCACTTCTATCACTGGTAAAAATAGACCACCCCCGTTTTATCTCTCACTGCAAATAGAGGGTTGGATCATGCATAACTGCATGATCGACTCTAGAGCCGCTACAACTATCATGCCAAAGGCAGTTTGTGAAGTTATGGGTATGGAATACACACAAAGTAGCCCTGGATTCTTGCATTTAGATGGTATTCCTGTGAAAACGGTGGGTGTGATCAAGGATTTACCAATTGTTTTACACACTATGCCTCAGATTACAGTTATTCAGGAGATAGTTGTGGTCGATCTAGAACCATATTTCAGTATGTGCTTATCCAAAGAATTTACTGCAAAGTTGGGAGGTTACCTTGCACTGGATTATTCCCACTTGGAAATCCCTTTCAAAGGTAAAAGACTCCGGATTCAGAATGAAAAACCTTCCTCTTTTCATATTGAAAGGTTGGATGAAGCAGGAAAGACCATGCAGTCTGTTAACATGCTAATCGAAGAGTTAGAGGGTTCTGATTTGATGAATGAGGTTTTAGATGAGCTTCAGTTGGAAGACGGGTTTTCCATGCTTGATTTCAATGCTATGCTGGAAATCGAAATCGGTTGTTATTCACGAAACCCGAGGATGGCACAATGCAGGTATTCTCTAACCAAGATGATCAGAACTCTGTCACGGATCAACTATGGAAGTTATATTTTGATGGGGATAGATGCAAAAACGGTGTAGGAGCATGTATTGTTTTGATTTCTCCTTCTAGTTTACAAAGAACATATTCATACCGTCTTACTTGGAATTGTACTAATAATGTTGTCGAGTACGAAGCATTATGCTTAGGCTTGAAAAAGGCAAGAAAGTTGGGAATCGAACAGTTGTAGATTTTTGGTGATTCTGAGATGATTGTAAACCAAGTAAAAAACAAGTGTATTTCCAAGTAGCATTATCTCAAAGCATACCGCAACAAATTTTGGGACCTATTTGAGTCTTTCACAGCTCTGAATATTTAGGCCATTTCTCGAGAGCTAAATAAGCATGCAGATCTCCTAGCATCTCTTGGAGCAAATTTTTCTCCCATTGAGCAGGTAGTCAAGAAACCAAAGACAATAAGGATGGTGTACAAGCCTAGTGTCCCAGACAAAGATACTTTCTGGAAATTATTCAAGAGTGATGAGCAAATTGTTAACTTTTTGATTCAAGAAGCTGCCACCATCAAAGGAAGAACCTTGGAGCATGAAGAAACTGATGGTCTGATTCAGTTACGGAATAATCATATTTTGAAGGGTCTTATCACTCTAGAAAGTTTGTTTGATCAGCATGATCGGTCCAAAAAACATCGGATTGAGATTGATAAGAAAGAGTATATGGAGCTACAATTAGAACCCAATAAGGTCATTAAGATTGGGACTGATTCTACTCCTGATGAACTGCAATAAATCAGGAAACTGTGTCAAGAATTTTTTGATATTGTGGCTTGGAGTTATGAGGATCTGAGGGGATATGATAAACAAATTGTTCAGCATACTATTGAGTTGGAAGAAGGAGTCAGACCCTTCATGCAAAAGCAGCGACCAGTGAATCCAAATATTGAGACTCTCATGAGGGCCGAACTTGTGAAAATGTTGTAGGCCAAGATTATATACCCGGTTAAGCACTCGACTTGGGTGGCTAATCTGGTTTCGGTTCGAAAGAAAAATGGAGACATACGACTGTGTGTAGATTTTCAAAATCTGAACCATGCATCTCTGAAAGATCACTATCCCTTGCCTTGCATTGATCAGATACTGCATGTTGTGGCTAGGGCTCAGCATTTTTCACTGCTAGACGGATTCTCTGGATATAACCAAATTTGGGTTAGGGATGAGGACCGGTACAAGACAACATTCACAACTAAGTGGGGAACTTTTGCTTATCAGCGAATGCATTTCGGATTATCAAATGCTGGGGCCACATTCCAGAGAGCCATGGACATTGCATTTGAGGAGATTTTGAACAAGATTATTGTTATTTATATTGATGATATGACCGCATTTTCACATAAAAGGGAAGATCACTATTCTCATCTGAGGGAAATCTTCAGAAAATGTAGAGAGTTTGGTATTTCCATTAATCCAAAGAAGTCGGTTTTTTGCAGTGAAGGAAGGTAAACTCTTGGGGCATGTTATTTTAGAAGATGGTTTGGCAATTGATCCATCTCGAGTCGAAGCATTGAAGAAACTATCACTCCCTGCCAACAAGAAAGAGCTGCAGTCTTTCTTTGGACAGATTAATTTTATCGAGAAGTTCATTTCTGATTTTTCCCAAGTTGTCAAGCCCATGACTGAGTTGTTGAAGAAGGATGCAGAATTTAAATGGACAACTCAAAGGAAGGAGGCATTCCAAGAAATTAAGGACAGAATAGCGCAGGCTCTTGTATTAGTTAATCCATATTATTCAAAAGATTTCATTATGTATGCAGTTGGGGAAGATGAAAGCTATGTCGTAGTTCTCACACAAAAAGGAGATTATGGGAATGAAAGGCCCATTACTTTCCTTAGTCAGGTTATCTTACCTCATGAGGCAAAGTATAATTTCATTAAAAAATAGGTGTATGTTGTCATGAAGTCTCTTAAAAAATTCAAGCACTTCATATCTTAGAGTAGGACAGTCATCTATGTTATTCATCCCGATGTAAGGAATTTCATCATTCAGGGTGAGATGGGTGATAAACGCGTAGGTTGGGTCACCAAAATTTAAGAATTTGATGTTGATATTCATCCGGCCAAGCTAGTGCGGGGTAAGGCTTTATGCCAGCACTTAGCAAAGATTGCAACATCTGAAATAGTTGATTATCAAGTAGATGATTCTGCTAGAGATAACAGTCTGGTGAACCTCTTAGTTCAAGAACAAGATTGGGCAGATGACCTCATTGACTATTTCACAACTGGTAGATGCCCTTCACAGTTAAATGCCTCACAACAAAGAAGGTTTCGTCTGCAAGCTCTTAGGTATGTGTTGCTGCCTGAAGGATTTTTTTTAAAGAACATTGATGGTGTTCTTTTAAGGTGTGTCAAGGAATCAGAGAAGGCAAGGCTCCTGGAGGAGTTTCATTCTGGCATATCAGGAGGACACTATGTAGGTAGAACAATGGCTTTAAAAATTATTCGGGCTGGTTACTATTGGCCCACCTTGTTCACAGATGCTTTCAGGATTGCCCAAGCATGTGACAAATGTCAGAGGTATACAGGAAGGGTTAGAAATGCATCATTTGCCCCTGCATCCAATTCAGGTTGAAGCACCTTTTCAGCAGTGGGGATTGGACTTTATTAGGATTATTGATCTGAATTCTTTAGCTGGACACAAATATATCTTGACAGCTATAGATTATTTTACGAGATGGTCTGAAGCTATTCCAACCAGGGTTGCGAATCAAGCGATGGTGATTTCTTTCATTGAAGGGCTGATTACATGTTTTGGCATTCCTGATGCTATTATTACAGATAACGAAACTCCATTTATTGGAGCTGAGCTAGCTGAATTTGCAAATAAGTATGGTGTTTTCTTGAAGACATCCTCTAACTATTACCCTCAGGGAAATGGCTTGGCAGAGTCCACAAAAAAGAATTTGCTACTGATTTTAAAGAGATCTTTGGGAGATAACAAGATATCATGGCACCTTCTGTTGAATCAAGCTTTATGGGCAGATAGGATTTCAATCAAGAAGTCTATCAAGACTTCACCATATGCCCTAGTATATGGAAAGGAGGCAAGGTTGCCTGTTCATTTAGAATTTCCAGTATTGCAGCAGTTGCAGGGATTTCAAGATGATGAAGCAGATGTAGATTCCATGGATATGTGGTTGGCTCAGTTGTTACAGTTGGAAGAGCAACGTTCTTTGGTCTATGAAGAGTTTTCTAAGCATACACAGGTTATTTCAAAGTGGTTCCATAAAAATTCCACTGATCGTTCGCTTAAGGTGGGTGATTTGGTCCTAAAATGGAATGAAAAGAAAGCCAAGCCTGGGAAGCACAAGAAGTTTGATGCTATGTGGGAGGGCCCGTTCCGCATTGTCAGTGCTGGTGCAGCAAATTCATTTCATCTAGAAGATTTGGATGGCAACCCACTTCCTATTTTGATGAATGGCTTTCATCTGAAATCCTACACTCCATGAAGTGTGAGTCCAGTGTTACCTTGTACATAGTAAAAGAAAAAACAAAAAAAAAGAAAAATAGAAAAAGAGAAAAAAAAATATATTGTTTTCCTCTGTCAACTTCGGCTCTTTTTGCATGCGAGCCCGTAGGTACGTATTTCTTTCTTTTTTCTTCTTCCTTCCCAACAGTTAGTAGATTCCTCTTTATTTCTTCCCTTCCCCTCTTTATTCCCTTCTTCTCCTACTCCTTTTTCCTCTGCAAGTAATCAAGCCACTGCTATTGTTTCTTTTTCCCTTCCTACTATTCCCGTTTCTTCTTTTCCTTTTCTTCTAATTTCATTGTTGTTTTAGAATTTATCGGTTCCATTCCACCACTTCACTCCGTTCATCCCGCATTTGTCATCTCTTCCACTTCCATTTCATTATTCCATTCACTTCCATTTCCCTTTCATAGCAGCTGGTAGCACAAAAGCACTCTGTTACTATATCTACCGCATCACTCCCTCCATTCCATTATTCCATCATTTATCATTTCCATTCCATGGTCAGCTAAGCCAAATATAGATTTACTTGAGTTTTCAGTCATTCAGCAAGAGTTGTTGCAGTAGTCCGTTGAGATGTATCCCGTCAGCCAGTTTTCTGTTCTCAGTTTTTCTTGACTCTGTTGCCCAATGGATTCAGACCTGGGATTCATGCATACAACAGAACTGTATACCCCATGAGCCGCCAAGAATGTTGGAATTTTTGCCACATTGTGTTGATTGTTGATTATTCATGCATAAGAGGTTGAAGTTCTCACTCCTTTACAGGTTTTGATGCAAAAAAGCCTAAGTCTGAATACTGTCGTGAAATCGCGACAAAAAGCAGCATGGAGAGCATAGTTTGAAAACCATCGCGATATCGCGACATGTCACGTTATCGCGGGTCTGTTGACGAGAGAGAAGCAAAGTCAGAAAATGTCGCGATTTCATGACGTGTTTCAAAATCACGGTCAATGCAGTCAATGGCAGCAAGGGGGTAAAACCGTCGCGATATCGTGATGTGTTGGATTTTTGTGGTCAAAGTGGTCAACGAGGGTAGGCAGCAAAATTGTCACGAAATCACAACATGTCGCGTTTTCACGACTTGCGATGACCAGGGAGCATAATGTTAGAAATTGTCACAAAATCGTGACATAATTGAGCCCAAGGTAATGACAATGTAAAATCGTCACGATATCACGACGCGTCACGTTTTTGCGATCAAGGTGGACAAAAAATTTTAAGGCACAAACGGCGTCACGATTTTGTGACACTTTTAAAAATGAGACCAAGCACGAAGAAGACGTCGCGAAATCACGACAGGAAGTGGTAACAAAGTAGAGAATGCAGAGAAATGTTGCGATTTCGTGACACATTGGGCAAGAAAGGACCAAGTGCAAAAAAATGTAGCGATTTCGCGACATGTCACATTTTCGCGAAGAGGAAGCGAGGAGGTAGCCAGATTGTACGGAATGTCACGATTTTGTGACATGACAAATTTTCGCGGTTCAAAAGTAGTGAAGTCCAAGGAGACAGAACATGTCACGATTTCGCGACATGATGGAGATTAATGAACCACTTGAGGCAAGAATGTCATGTTTTCGTGGGTTAGAAGCAGGACCATACAGAATGGATGAAAATTGTTGTGAAATCGTGACATGTTGGATTTTCGCGACTTAGAAGAGAAGATTGAGTAGCGAGTAGATAGTGTAGCGATTTCACGACTTGTTTGATTTTTGTGACCTAGAGATAAAACAAAGATGTTGATGGAAGCACATAGCGAAAGCACGAATTGTCTTGTTTTCGCGACGTATAAGTGAAACACAGCCAAAAGAGAGAAAGGTGTAGCGAAAACGTGCCTTGTCACCTTTTCATGGAAACAGACCGGAGAAAGTGCATGATGGTACGAAACGTCACGATTTTGTGACGTGTCGCATTTTCGCGAGCTAAGGTAGCGAAGGAGACAAAGGAGCCGAATACGTCGTGATTTTGTGACATGGATGGTTTTCACGGGTTCAAAGTGACAAAGCGTATGGAGCAGAGATACGTCTCGATTTCACGACATGTCGCGTTTTCGCGACCTGTTACAGTTTCGTGCCAGAAAGCAGTTCAAACGGCCCGATGAAGTTTTGCGATTTCCAACGATTAAAAGCACTCCAGAATTAAATGTTTTGCTGCTTTCCGATGTGAGCAAGGTAGAAGAACGTGTCCAAGTCACTAGAATTAAATATTTCCATTATCCAAAGTTGTTGTTCATGATTTTTCTAACGGTTCAAGCATGTTTCAAGAACGACCATTTAATGAAGACGACCGACTCCTTGTTTCATTGAATTTTTGGGTTCTTTGAGGCTGGTTTAAGGGGATCATTTCCTTGTTTCCGTTGCACATGTTGTAGATCTCGAGGAAGTTCATTGCAAGTTTTAAATGTTGTAAAGAAGCAATACTTCTATATAAATCAATGTAGATCTCAGAAAAAGGGATCGAGAGTTTGAGAGACAGGTTGCATGAAAGCTTCCAAGTTCTTTGCATGAATGAAAGAGATTTGGCCTCTGATTTTGCAAACGTCTTTCTGTGTGATTTCCTTCTATTTCATGTATTTCTCAGTTATGCTCACCTTTCTAATCTACTATTAGATTTCAATTCTGCATCTGAGTTTGAATATCGCAAATAAGGAAGTGAGTTCTGAAATGCCATCCTGAAGGTTGTCTGTGCAAGGTCGTAAGTGAATTATGTTGTATTCTATTATTATATGTTGTTTATGCACTTGAAGTTAGATTCTTGCTGAGTTTCTTTCCCTGATCATATAAGTTCGACCTGTGGCCATATTTCCCGTCTCTTTCGTGTATTTCCCATTTTTTCCTGCACATTTATAATTCCTTTCCAGTAACTTTAGTCTTAATCAAGCTTAGAAATAGTAAGGGAACCAACCCTCTCTGGATATTGGTCTAGGAGACATTTCTTTCTCCTAGCCTTTCAATGTTGGCCGGGTCTAGGGTGCATAAACATAGAAAATCCTTTCCTGTGGCAGATTCGTGACCAACAGTTATACAAGTTGCAAGCTTAATATAATGGTAAGGGATTTGGTCTCTCTTTAGAGAGGTCTAAGGTTCAAACCCCACTCGGTATGAGCAGACCAGGACCCCTCATAAAAACTTGTGCTTTACCCTAATATTTAGTTGTAAGCTTACTATAGTGGTAAGGGCTTTAGCCACTCTTTGAGAGGTCCAAGTTTCAAACCCCACTCAGTACGAGGGGGTCGGGACCCCTCATAAAAAAGTATGTAAACTCATTGAAAAAAATAAAGTAGGTTATACATATTAGGATAAGTATAGATTTTTTATAAGAAATGTAATAGAATATTGGTTAGGTCCACTACATATCTCCCTCTCTTGAAAAATATAAAACCTTGAGGTGTCATCATAAATTTTAAATTTATAGCAACAAACATCTTCTCTTTTTGAGTTAATTTCTTGTAGGTCCCCTCAAAACATTATCCAAAATAATTTGGCATTTCCTCAAAGCATAAACAAATATATGATATGAACATTGTAAATACTTAGGATATTTTCTCATTGAATTGGAACTAATCCATCCTAGTTCAACTTTTAGAGGCTTAAAATGAGAGTTGAAATCTTATAATATTATTATCTTCCAACAATTGAAAAAAACTACCTACCTAGTGCAAATGTTTCTTTCAATATTTACATAGACAATATTTCATTAAAAAATATAAGGGTAAATTTTTAAAGGTTGGGATATAGAGTTTGTGAGAATTTGGAATATAGTTGATATAATTTTAAGACCAAATGACATGACTAAATTATCATGTAAAGACCCTACCTATTATTGAAAGCAATATTGTTAATATCTTTATGTATGATACAATCTTGATTGTAATCTAATCATAAATATATTTTAGTGAAAATTAGTTGACTGAAATTTATCTAACAAATCATCAATAATACGAATAGAAAATTTATCTGTGATTATAGACTCATTGAGTAAATAATCTAGGTGCATAATTCTAAGATAATATTTAATTTATGTTATTGTTGATATGTAGTGGTGTGGTACTTAGGTCAAATTACTATCTATTGAATCTAAAATCTCCCAAATCATGGTTTAGATTTCACTCTTTTACATCTATGCATAATGATAGGTCCTAACGTCTAGTGCAAGTCTAATATGAATAAACTAAATAATATAATGCTATTTCATTGGTTTTAGAAGGTGTTTAAGCATATCCTAGAAAGCCTTTACATGCTCATTAGTCAAACCTTATAATCATTTTGATAGAGATTACTATTACTCCTAAAAATTTATGTAAAATGATAGGAAAATCAGTCCCTTCTCTTTCTTTTTCTTTTTTTTTTCATTTTGAGGGAGACTACATGGCCTTGTGGTATCCTTATATATCTTTGCTTATACGTATTTCCATTTACTTTGAAGTACATGATGAATTCCTCATAATTGAATTTTGTGGTTTCCAAAAACCCTCAAACAATTAGTTCCTAAGACCACATCAACTCCTACTATTGCTAGGGAAAACATTGGGATAGTCAATTTATTGTTCCCTCCCCTTATTATAAGATAAATATAATGATATTTTCTCATGTAAAATATTGACCAGATTAGTTGATAATCATGATATTATTTTCTAGTGTATGGATGTAAGTCATTTGAACAAGTATAAACTAATAAATTTTGACTATCGCCATCAACGAGTACAAATTATATTTTGTTTCTTTATGCAATCCACCACCTTGATGATCTTAGGTGTAATTACTCTAATCAAGATATGTATGACAATTAAGATATCTCCAATAACACTTACATTTTTAGCTATTAAGGAGGAGGTAAATCATAATCATATCATTATATATGTTGTAGCAAATGTAAAAAAGCTTCTTGATATGCTTGTAGCTTTTATGCTTTTAGCTATCATATGGGAATAAAGTACATTAGCATTATTTTTCATACTGATGTGACATTTTAATCAAACCTATTGTATTATAGTATGATACTCTTATGCTTTGACCATTTTCTCTTTAACATTTACAAATATTTAGGTATAGATATCCTAGTTAGTGGTTTTTGTTTCTCCACCTAATATTTATTCAATATGGATTCTTCCAGGGATATAAATTGAAAAGTTAGCTATCTTACCTAACATTGGAATTTTTTAACTTATTAAGTGGGATTTAAACACCTCTTTCATTCCATCATGACTATGTAGCGGTATCACAACAATATTTTGACAATTATATTTGTATTGTCTAGCAAGATTTAGTTCTGATCTCCTCCTTGAAAATCAAGGTATTAAACTAGTTGAGCTCATGTTGTAGACACCTAAAAGTTGCACATTGTCCCTCTCCCCATTTCCATGGTTAATTAATTTGCAAAACCTTTAAAAATTGCATAAATTGACTCAAAAACACTATTCATCATCATTAGCCCCTTTGGGCTAGCTAAGCCCCTTCCTATGCTTAACTATAGGTCCTCATGCGACCTCATGCAAACTCAACTAAGGTTGAAATCCCCACCATGGTCAAAAAGCACTTTATGGTCAAAAAGTCAACATTTTGGTCTAAATATGCTTTATGGCTAATTACATGCTTAATTAAATCTAATCCTAATTTGATTTGAGCCCTCCACCTCACCTAGTCTACTTTGACTAGCCTAGCCTTTCCACCTCACCTAGCCTAGCCTAGCCTAGCCCTACCACCTCTCACCCAGATATTTCTCCACCTCACATCCCCTTGGGTCATAAATGCAAGATGGAGACTTTTGCACTTAAAAAGGTAATTTTAATCCTAAGATATTTCAATAAAGGTGATTATTAATGACAAATTGATATTTTTTGGAAAATCATAATTATTTGTGGATGGGTGAGGGATTCTCTCACCCAAACCCACTTATGATCCAGGACACCTCAGGGGACACCTCTTTGGTGGACACCTCACCATTTCCACCTCATAGGGAACACCTCATCCCCTTTCTCTCACCTTGGCCCACTCTATAAATAGAAGGCCATTTTCACCTTTTAAAAAAAAACCAACTTTTACATACCGAAACTTTGTCAAAATCACTACTGCCATTGCAGCCATTACAAATCCATCACACAACCATCATACGAGCATCACAATCAATTTGTATCTTTCATAACACTATTTTGTGAGTGAGATAGGTTGATAATTCCATCGAAGGTGCACTTTCAAAAGTTGAACCGGACAAAATTCCAAGCAGAAACCACTCTAGGACAACCCAGTAAGCTATTTAAAAAGTACGGTAAAAAGGGACCAGTTCGAACCTCACATGTGTGAACCAACTGGTTCGCACCCTAGGAGTGTGAACCTCTGCAACAGGTACCAGAATCACCCGGACTAGTAAGAATAGCATAATTTACTATTTTATGTTATTTTTAGCAAGTAATTTCATGTTTTGAGCACTTTTTATGAGTCTTTTATCTTCATAACTATGAGTTTTGACTGAGGTAGACCCTCAATACACTAATAGGATTTTAAAGGTTTACAGGTCCAGCAAAGTATAAGAAAACATCCAACTAGCGGTGGCTCATGAGCAAGAAGCCCACCTACATCGAGGAACCTAAAAAGACAAATCGTGTTGTCTTTGTACCACATATGAGAGGGCTTCCTTAGGGAAGATCCCATTGTAGCCTTCAGGGCAAATTTGTAAAAGGATATCAATTCTTGTAACTCTTTTTATGATTATTAATACAAATGTAGTAGATTATTTGATGTTGAATGAATATCTTAGAGTCTTTTTGGTAGTTTCACATGTCATTTGAAAAAATATTAAGGTTCACCCATGAGATTTGAACCTTGTTTTAGGGTGTGAATTTTCTCATTCCATACCAATTACTTTAAACCTTAGGTAAAGATTAGACTTTAAATTGCCAATAAACAAGCCTAATATTTTTACATTTTCAATGTCATCCTCTTGAATGGATATTTTTTCAAACACATCATTAGACTATGATGTTTTATTTCTTGAGGTTGGGTTAACTTTATGAAAAATAGATTTGCTTGTCTTTCCTTCAAAGTGCAATACAAGTTCTTAATGAATACAAGTTAATATTTGTATAAAAGCCTCTTTCTTGGATTTTTACATTTCAAGAACTTAAATTTCTCCAAGCAAAAATAAGCCATTTCCACCCACTTATATAATGAAATATATTATAACATAAAAAAATTCTCCATTTTACAAACTCAAGTCAAAGGATCTTTTCCATCAAACTTATTTAATTTTCACTTCAAGCAAGGTTGAAGCACACAAAATATTTTTACTTTTAGAATTATTGTTATGTTTAGAACTATTATTATTGTTTATTGTATTTATCTATTTTATCTTGAAATAGCAAATGATGATTATCCTTGAATGCCATTTTTTGTTTGTGTGAATAAAAAATCAAGCAACACCAATACAATAATGTAAAATGACAATAAACACCATAACACATAAATATTGCACAAAAATAGATAAGCTCTTTATTGTTGTGGGTGGATCTCAAATGTTACAATCGATATGCCCCAAATGTGGGGTTTTACAATGTTTATTTTTTATACAGAATTACAGAGTACTAGGGTTCTCCAAAACCCTAGTTGAAAATAATGGTGGTGTCTTCGTGCTTGATTCGATCCCAACATATTTGTGGGTGGGCTTGTGTATCCTGAATAGGGCCACCCAAGCTTCAATAGATTCCAACAAATGTAGTTCTTACACCTACACACAACCAATAATAACAAGGATCAGTAATATCTATGAAGGCTCCACTACGTGAAATCTCATAAATAAAATCACTAAACACTACTTGTAGAATAACAGCTATAAATAGATCTAAGAATATAAAAATAAATACATGGAACTATTACCTTGTCAATGAACCTTCTATTTCTATTTTTTCTTACGTAAATTTTACTAGTGATAGTTGTGAAGATGCCCTAACAACACTCGAGGGTCGTAGGGTTGTATCTCTAGTGCGTGAGACACCCAGGGGCACTCGGGGATGACCAAAAATACCTAAAGGTGCTCTCTGGGCTCTGGTAAGTGCTCGTCAGACTCTGGTGGGTGCTCGATTGGCTTTGGTGGGTACTTGATAGGCTTTGGAGTGCGTTCAAGGATTAATAGAGATGGTGTAGAACCATAATTGGTTCACGTGGGAGGGATGACAATAGAAGCGAAGGGCTGTGAACGACAATGATGTATGCAAGGATTGAAACAAAGAAGGCTAGGGCTTGGACTCTAGAAATATCTTAAGGAACTTAGAGAACTTAGGGGACTTAGGATTCAAAAAGGTACTTAGGAAATGATTCATCCAAATGGCTCCTCTTTATAATCTTCCCTTAGACATGTTAGGGTTTCAATGACACAATTTGAGTGGTCGAGATTAAAACATGAGGAATGATGGAGATTAAATCTGGATAAGTGGCATGGATTAAGGCGGATGGATGGCTAATATTAAAACATGACGGATGACTAGGATTAGTTCATATATATATTAAATATATATAAATATAATATATAATATATAACATATTAATATTTAAATATATATTAAAAATATATAAATAATGGATAATTGTGATGGGAGGTTACGGATGGATGACATGTGGCTGTATTTTGGTGTCTATAGATGCCTCTTTTTGTACCATGTTGCGTAAAATACAATGTGGTACAAAAATACGAGATACCTGGTTTGGCCTGATGACAAAGCAACTTTATTTCATTGGAATATGAAGATAATATTGAAGACAAAAGAATTTTATTTTGTAACCATTTGATTGTATAGCTTACCCCCTCAATTGGCGAATGAGTGAAGAATAAATCTCACAAGCCAATTGACAGATTTGTGCGGTGAAAATGCAAGTGAATAGTGTAAGTGTAAATGTATGATGTAAGTGTAGATGATATGAATGATGTAAATAATTCTATTTTTGCCCCAACGGAGATAGGGGTTTTTGCCAAGTGTAAATGCCATGATCATGTAAGATGTATCCCATTGTGGAAAAATAAAAGTCAAATTTGGTTGCCCCAAGTTTGGGGTGATTCCATGCTTTTGAAGAAAGTGCCTTTTGGCATCATTGAAATGCAAAGTGATGAAAATGTAAAAAAGGGAAATAGTCTTGCCCTTGAGGCCACACATGATTGTAGCTAATTTCCATATGGAATTTCTAAATGGTTGCTCAATCACTTTACTTGACCTGTATCCTTGGATACTGGTGTAATTGCAAAGGAATTGATGAAAGTTATCCATGTTGGGAACCCCATGGAAAAGGGCATCAATGACAATTGTTGAGAAATTTGGTCTTGGCATAACATCACTCTAAATATGAGGGACAAAAAGTGATTTTGTTTTTGAATAGTGAGATATATGATTATGAATATGACCAAGTGTCCTTATGGTGATTTATTCATCTTACCTAATTGCATGGATGCAAATCACTGCAATCGCCAAGGAGATAGAATAGACCACTAGATACAAGGTTTACTTGAAATTGGTTTATAAAATTGGTAAATATGCAAATGCAATGGTTGATGTATGAGAATGATGTTGAAATGAATATATGATGATGAGAAATGCATTGATGATTGAATTGAATGATTTTTGTGAAATTTTGCATTGATTTGGGGTATTTTGAAGCCATTTTGGACAATTTTGTGCCTTTTGGGCGCAAATAAAAGTTAATCATCCAAATCAATTCATATTATTATGATATTGAATGTAATGATGAAATGGATGATGAGAATGATGAAAATGATTATTTTGTAAAAATTTGAACCATTTTTGAAGCATTTTGAAAATTGATAAGTGATTTTGCACCTTTTGGGTGCAAACAAAAATTATGCATCCAAATCAGCTTGGAATTTCACAAAACATGATATTATGATGAAAGTGATATATGGATGCAATTTGGAAATATTTTTTGGAGGTAAGCTACATTTTTGGATCATTTTTGGTCTTTTTTCAATTTTGATGCCAAAATCGGTGGGCACCTACCGCATGTGTAACCATCGGCCAGAGTTTGCTATTCTCCAAATACAAGGATGCATTTTAATGCACCTAGGAGCACCCATGGGAATTTTAGTGCGCATGAAACAACTATAAATGGCCTATAGAAGGGAAATAAAATTCATTCTTTTGTTTGCAAATTTTAGAATCTACATCTGAGGGAGTGGAGTGAGTGAGTGAAGTGAAGTGAAGTGTTGTGGAAGATGGTGATGGAGGGTGTAGATGTAGCAGTAGGAGCAGATGTGCATTTTTCTAAGGTAAATGCCTTTGAAGCTCTTTATTTTGTGCAAAAAAAAAATTATTGCTTCTTTTCTTTTCTTTTTTTTGAATTTGTATATGTATTTGACATGATTATTTTATGTTGTGTTGCAGCTAAATATTTTGGAGGCTCAGTATTGGTTCTCACCTCTCATTCTTGGAGTGAGGAAGGCATTGTGGGATGACCAGTGGAAGTGGTTGGAGGATGTGGGGTTGGTTGGGGTAGCTAGAATTGACGTAGTAAGGTCTTATGAGGGGTATCTCTCTGCCTTGGCAAAGAGATAGGATCTAGATAGGGAGACCTTTTAGCTTCCTACTGGAGAGATGACAATGACACTTGAGGATGTATATCACATCCTCAAGTTACCGATGGAGGGGTTACATGTCGAGGTTGGACATGATAAGGGGTATGAGATGAGCCACATGTTTGAATATGGGTGGCAGGTTGTGGATGTGAAGGGTGGAGGGATAACATACTTGTCTATGTATATGGACATGATGTGGGATGCGTTCAGGTCCAAGATGGATATATCTAGGATTTGGAGGATCGATTGATGAAGCACCATATTGGGCTTCCAGATCCACCCTCCTCTTCTATATCTGATTCTATTAGGCATAGTGAGTCTAGGTATAGCTCTAGGTCTAGGGCTCCATAAGGATCTCTAGGGTCCTATTTTAGGCATTAGCTAGTGTTGAGATGCACTTTTTGTATATGAGCCTTGGTGCTCCATTGTATCTAGCCTTTGGGTATTCATTGTACATGTGATTTAAAATATATATATATATATATATATATATACATGGCTTTTAATTTTGTGTTATGATTTTTTATAAATGCTTTTGTGTGAATGCATGTGTATATAGATGATTAATGCAAGTGATAATGTTTTTGAATGCAAATGTTCTAATTATCATTCATATTTTAGATTTTTTCTTGGCCATGTTTTAGCATTATTGTGTAATCAAGGGCACCAAACTGATGGTATGTGAAAATGAATGACTCGTGCAATGATATGGATGTTGACATGGAAGAAGATATGGATGTTTTTTTTTAACATGGTGGAATCGGTAGCCGCCACGAATCCGGGCAGGTTGTCCAAATTTTATGGCTGCCACAGTATTCTACGTTGTCCGCCATGGAAGCCGCCACATAGATCTTCACGTAGTCTTCCCCTATAACCGCCATGCCATAATTATTTTAAACCTTTTACACCGTTGAAAACACCAGGAAAGGGACAAGTTTTCAATCCGACGAGGCCCAATATTTGAACCTTGGACCTCCGTCCCCCTTATGGGGTTTGGATGAACCAATTAGTCTACACCTCGAACCTTGAAGATATGGATGTTGATATGGAAAATTGAATATTTTACAGAGACTTAGACATACTAGTGATATCAAACAAACCCACTAAATACTACTTAATTTCTCTAAGACCAACTGTGTGTGCAGTGAATTCATTTATCGAATCATGAGCATGGTAATGACTTGTGGTAATCAAGAACCAATGTGTGTGTAAGTGATTTCATTAATCCATATTGAGTAAATTGAGATGAAACTTGTTATGGATGAGACCAAGAAGCTAGTTTTTCCTTATGTGTGGTCAGAGGTCTCTTTAAAAATACTTGTCACCATGTATGAGTGTACTCCACTACCAATCAAGCATCTATATCCTCGATGGAGATTGAATCCATAGCCCAAGAATTTGATCTCTAAGCTTTGGATATTAGGACTACCTAACCATATGACTGGAAATGTAGTTCTATCCCTACAACTTGAGAAAATATGGTGTGTGATGTGTAATAGATTTAGAGTTTTGTCTAGGCTTTTGCCCTACTCTTTCTTTTATTTTAAAATTATGATAGTGGTGAAAACCACTATTTTTATGGACTATGTGCATGATGGGACAAACAAGGAATACCCTTTTGCTTCAAGGTACAACCTAAGTATGGTGTTATCTCTCTTTGACACAAGATGTTTTGAAGATATGTGATTGTGTTTAGTTCAAGAATGTTTAGAGTCAATTCCTAGAACTCAATATTTTCTTAGTGAAAATGTGTCTTGGTCCTAAAGAAAACTCGATATGTATTGGAGGTTGCTTAAAACACTAGGAGTGGATGAGTGATCGAAAACACCTAGGAATTATGGACATGTGGTTTTGCAAATGATAATTTGGCTTTATGGAATGATGTAATGAAATGGATGATGTTTTGAAGGTGCCCCTGATTAAGGCAACATGACTTTATTGGATCAATTAATATCTGAACTGAATAAATGATCCCTAATATGAAATGTGAAATATGGTTGTGAATGCAATGTATGAAATATAATTTGTGAAATGGAATGTGTGTAATGCAAATGTGTGAAAATGAAATGTGTGCAATGCAATGTGTGAAATGCAAGGTGTAAAATGCAATGCTATGAAATGAAATGTGTGCAAATGAAATGTATGCAATCCAAATGTGTGAAATGCAATTTTATTTTTGTGTATTAGCCATGTATATATACATATATATAAATCATAGTAAGCATGGAATGCTTTCAAGTGTATAATATTCAGTGGCTCGAGTTCTTCTACTCCCCCTAGCTTGGTAAGCTTATGTGCTTCTTGAATATTTTGAACTCAAATAGAAACAAGAAACATGTATAGATGCAAATGAATTTGAGTTGACGTGTGACCAAAGGTGTTAAGTGCCTTTGGAGCCTTTTGAAATTGAAATGTGACCAAAGGTATTAGGTACCTTTGGAGATTTTTGAAATTGAAATGTGACCAAAGGTATTAGGTGCCTTTGGAGATTTTTTTGAAATTGAAATGTGACCAAAGGTGTTAGGTACCTTTGGAGATTTTTGAAATTGAGATGTGACCAAAGGGATTAGGTACCTTTGGAGATTTTTGAAATTGAGATGTGACCAAAGGAATTTTGGTTCCTTTGGAGATTTTTGAAATTGATATGTGACCAAAGGGATTTTGATTCCTTTGGAGCCTTTTAAAATTGAGATGTGACCAAAGAGATTTTTGATTCCTTTGGAGCCTTTTAAAATTGAGATGTGACCAAAGATATTTTTTATTCCTTTGGAGCCTTTGAAATTGAGATGTGACCAAAGGTATTTGATACCTTTGGAGCTATTTTTTTTGTATGGGGAAGGTGTGATACCTTAAGCATCCCCAATTTTCTTGATGATTGATTGTGTGAGTGACTGGGAGGATGTGATATCCTAAGAATCCCCAATATTCTTGATGATTGAGTTGGTACCAATGTCTTGATCAAATGGGTTGAACAAACCATTTATGGGAAAGAATTTCCTATCAATAAGATCTTGGACAATGTCTTTAAATGCATAGTAATTGTTGATGTCATGGCCCGCTTGTTGATGATAGGGACAATACAAGTGCTTCTTATAACCTTTTCCATGTGGCTTGTTAGGATCTTTTGATTTGATTTTTGGAAGTAAAATATCTTGTGCTTCATAAAGCCTTTGAAAAATGGTTGAATAAGATTATGAAAGCATCATGTAGTTGTGAATGCGATTTGCAAGATGCTTGGTGTGTTTGTATGATTGTATTAGATATTGAATTTGTGGTATAGGTACTGTAACCTGAGATGTAGATTTTGGAATTGGATGTTGCTTTTGCTATGGTTTTTGGCATGTATGATGCTGAAATTGATGGTGACTCAACTGTAACTCAATGCTAGTGGTTTGGATGGAATATGAAGTGGTTTGGAGACAGGATTGGTGGGGTTAGGAGTGGAGCACTCCATGGATGTGGTGGGTGCCTGACTCATGTTGTTGGTCTTATTTTTGATCAAGAATCTAAACTATGAATAAGCAAGGATTGGTGAATGTGGGTGATGTGTGTGGTGTGCAAAATGAAAATAAAAATGAAAACACTCAAAACAAATAAAAAATATGCTCTAAGTTTTGCAATAAATTTTTGATATTTTTTCTCTCTCTTTTATATATTTTTTGTTTTATTTTGTGTAGTTTTGTGTCTTTTGGATGTTCTAATATGAATTATACAGGGTGAAATCTATGGTTGGATGGAAAATGAGATTCTTCCTGGTGATGAAATCTAGAAATTTTGCTCATGGGTATCTATGGTGGCTAAGGGTAGATTTTGATAGATGGAGATGAATCCCACTGTCACCAAATCTCAAGCAATGGTTGGTGATAAAATCCAAATTATTACTATTTATTGTGAAACATGCATTATATGATTCATTTTAAAATTTTATGTTTTCTAATGTGTACATACAATATAAAAAATAACCTATTTTATAGGTCTAAATCAGAAGCAAAAAATAGAAATACTAAGTTCCTCAAAATAATGTAGGGTACACCACTTAAGACCCACTCTGAATCATCAAGTGATTCCAATAGTGGAGGGTTCGCCTAATCTTCTGCCTTGAATCACCAAATGTAGGAGTATACGTAAGTATCCTAATTTTGTTCCTACTTAGACAAATAGAAGAGGAAATCTTAACCCTTTTATGCAAACTATTGTATGCAATTGTCACTTCACATGACAACAGTATGTAGAATATTGAATAGAACACTCCATAAAAATAATAAAAATTTAAATCTGAAATGTGACCTATGGTGAATGTGTGAATGCAAGGCTACTCTAAATGCCTAAAATGCAAATGAAATATGATTGATTTTAATAGAATTAATGATGTTCTTTTTATCAATGTTATTATAAAAGCAAGGAAACAACAAAAATGAGTTAGGGTTTACAATAAACTTACAAGAAAGCCTATGTATCTCCTCCTCACTCTATGAAATGCACCCCAAAGCTACTAAAACATAGTAGGGTATTCACTAAGCATTGTAGGGCACCCCTCGAGCACTGTAAGCAATCTGCACAACTTTTGATCAACTTCTACAACTTTCCAAAAACCCTAGATCTATGAAAATCACACAATCAAATTTATAAAAACCATAAAACATAATGATTGCACAAACTAGATAAAGCTCTTTATCTCTATGGATGGATCTCAAATGTTATAATCAATATACCCCAAATGTGAGGATTTACAATGCTTATTTTTGATATAATATTACAGATTACTAGGATTATCTGAACCCTAGTTGAAAAGAATGGTTGGTGTCTTCACACTTGCATGATCTCAACGAGGTTGCAAGTGGGCTTGTGTATCCTAGATAGAGCCACCCTAGCTTCAATAGCTTCCAAAAGTATGATTCTTATACCTACACACAACAAACAGTAACAAGGATCAATGAATTAATACTTTTTGAAGCCTAACATTTTTTAGTTCCCTAAGTCCTTGTAGGCCAAAAAAGGCTACATTCATACTTAAGTCAAAATTTTACAAAATTTGGCTATGTAAGAGAAATGCAAAAGCGCTACAAATCACCCAAAGTTGAGAACCGCTAAAATTGGCTCAAAAGTGAGAAGTCTAGCTGAAGCCGCACTTCTAGGTTTCCTTTGTACTCACCGTGTAGAAGTGAAGAGCACTAAAAAACTAAAATGCACTGTGAAAAGGCAAAAAGTGAGAAAGCACCAAAATTGAGCTAAAAGTAATAATTTTAGAAGGACCGTGCATCTCAACATTCCTTATATCAAATGCATAGTCAAAAAATGCTAGAAAAATCCCGAAGCTGAGAAGTTCTAAGAAGAGAGAAAAATAAAGAAGTCATAGAAGTTGCGCTTCTTGATATTCTTCACATGAGCCACGCAAACTAGAAAGCACCAAGAAAAATTTGAAACTAAGAAGCTTTGAAAAATGTGAAAATATAGAAGAATGAAAAGCCACGTTTTCCTTCCTTCTTCACATGAGTTGCGCAAATGGGAAAGCACTAAAATTAAGCCAAAAGTGAGAAGCACCACAAAATTTGAGAAACAACTAAAGGTGAAAAGTTGTGATTTCTCTCCTTTCTTTTTTGCCATCGTGTAATTAAGAAATGATACTCCAACCATTCGATGGATAGATCTATGACCACAATTAAACTTCTGCCTCCCTTAAGGGTTTTCAACAAACTTTTGCATGCATAATCCAGGAAGTAGGGGATAAAACTAAAGCTAATTCTAGAGAGGCTAAATAGAAAGTGGTTACAACCTAAAACCTTCCAGAACATCCTACCAAACTAGATTCAGTTGTGAGAACGATGGAGAGGAATTGATTTCAAGAATCACCAACAACAATGATGAGCTCAACCAGAAGACCGTTGTAATAGAAACAAGAGGGCATAGTTGATGAGCATCATGAATGGCAAGTGGTTTGAGAAACCATGAGAAAATCAAATTTCCCTGTAATGCTTGAGAGTAAAATGACTATTTAAAACCTATAAATAAGGGCAACAACCTCCTTCTAAATGGTCGACTTTAGAGTGTTTGCTTGCACCACTATGTAATTCTTTGCAAAGTGATGAATAAAGCACTACAAGGGATGTTTACCTCGAATTTGTGCTTATGTTGAATGGTGGACTTGAATTCTTAGATATTATCTCGTCTTGTTGCTATGGTTAGTCTATTTTATTAAATTGAAAATCTAACTTAGAGTAAATTGAGTTAATTATTTATGCATACATGTTTATCAAGAATTCTATTTTTGTCAAATTAGGATATTGATAATATTCTGCTAAAATTGGATAATCAATATTTCTAGATATTTGGAATAATTCTGTGAATATGCAAAATGCCATTTCAATAGCGTAATTGCATAATTTCTTAATGTTGTTAATCCTCTAGGATGCTTTTCTGAAATCATTTGTTAAAGGATATTGTGTGTCTATCTATGTTGTTACCTTCATCCGTCCATCTTAAATATATTATTTTCTAACCCTATCATTTCTATCCTTAACCTCCCTATATTTGAGCTAAATAGATTCAACACTCATTAAGTTGACAAGAAGTGAGTCTTCTCTAGAGGTTGAATAAAAGTAGTTTGATTCTCCCAATGTTTAGTCTAGGTTGTGATCAGTGGATGCTCACCTTCAAATATCAAGAGATGATAATCATAGTTCTAGCATGAGCTAGATGACAAACTAGGCTACAACAATTTTTGGCACACCCAGTGGGATCAATCCACCAAATATGTTTACCTGGAAGAATAAAAATTCAGTGAATTGTTTTGACCTCATATGTGGAGAAAGTAAAATTAACTTTGTGACTCCCTGAAAAATAAAATCCAGTAAAGCCTCAATCCCAACTTTTAATTTTATTTTCACTAGAGGCGTAACTAATAAAAGTGAATAGCCTGCAAATTTCTATGAGCTATTCTTAGGATCTAAATATCATAAACTCTTCCTCTGAAAATTCCACAAAAGAATCCCAACAACATCCTCTTCTTTAGATTCTTCTAGTACTTAGACTAATATGGTAGAAGAATGGGATGATGTTTTGCATAATTATCTAGATTGGGATGCCCCAACTCCACTGTCATTTCTAGCTTCACATGACATTCTCCAAGATGCTATTAAAGCCATCCCTAACTACGATGGCACTGGAAGAATAGTGTATGAGCATTGTCAGGATGTATTATCGATGGCAAATATTCATAACATAAGGAATGAATATGTCATTATAAAGTTATTGATTTTTTATTTTAGAGTAAAAATTCTACATTGGTTCAGGACTTTGAAAAATAGTTCTAGCAAAAATTGGGCCGATTTGGTGGGTCCTTTTGTAGAAGAATTCAATGAGTCTGTAGATCCATTCTCACTCCTAACTCGATTTACAGTCATACAAAGACACCCGCAAGAATCAATTTTAGATTTTAATCTCAGATTTAGCAAAAATTTGAAAAGAATCCTTAATGACTTTAGACCTACTTATCCCTTAGCTTACAAATATTACATAAAATATTTAGGGCTATATATTGGTCTACAAACTCAACAATCTAGAATCACTACATTTCCAAATATTTACCAAGTAGTAGTTCACACTGAAGACATTTTGATTTTAGTTGGAAGATTTCCCTCCAAACATGTTACTCCATATACTCCTGAAATCATGCAACAACTCTCTCTCCCATCTCTTCCTTCCATGAGTCCTATTCTTATTGCAACTCATATCTCAACGACAAGCCCAACTCCAAAGTTACCTGCTATTGTACATTTTCCTCCTCTTCCATCACAACCATATTAGGATTTCTCCTTATTGATATTCAGAATTATTTGAAAACTATCAGCAACAAGTTCAATGCTATAGAGAAAATATAAGTTGAGAGTTCTCAACCAAGGATATTTCTTTACATAAATAAATATCAAAAGCCTAGTTCGAGCAACAGTGCAGGACCGAGGGTCAATACTAATCAAGAATAATATGATTTAAATCCTGAAACAACTCTAGTTAATATCTAGTGCTTAGTTTACAATGATCCACATAACCCTGAGTCATGTTATATGTATCAACATTATATCCGACAAGCTATAGAAAAAGTAGAAAATAACCAGAAAGGAAGAATTAATATGCTGAGCAACATGAGCAAAAAGAGAAATAATCTAGCTCTTCTGAATCAGAACATGTTGCAGTATTGACTAGATCTGGGAGGAAACCAATACAAGTTTATTCTTAAAAATTAGGTTCATTTCATGTTCCTTCTTAGAGTAAGAAAGATCAACCCTTGTCAAACAAGGAAAATTTCCATATTCCTCAAGCTACTACAGAGTTAACACCTTAGAGATATGAAAAAGGTAAAGTTGCACCAAAACTGATATACAAAGATAAAAAACAAACAAGTTCTAAAGAGGAAACTAGAGAGAAACTACAATTCCCCTCTATCACTAAAATTTAGAGGATTGAATTTACCCAACAAGTACATAAGAAGATTCAAAGAAATGGATAGAAGGATACTTAGGATAAACCTGAATTTAACATTGTAGAAGAGCTTAAAAAGATACCATCAAGAGCAAGTCTCTATCATAGTATTTTCCTCCCTGGTTATATTGATTTGTTAAAGGCATCTCTCGACAAGAAATCGCAAGGAAAAGACATGGCTACCATGCTCAACTAGCCCCCATAATAGAGACAACTAGCACCTGCTGCTTTGAAAAAATAATCCTCCCCCATTCTATATTTCCTTAAGGATGGAGGGATGGATTATCCATAACTATATGATTGACTCTAGAGCATCTACCACGATAATACCTAAGGCTTTTTGTGATGATATGGGTATGAAATACACCCGCTCTTATCAAGGCATTCTACAACTAGATGGTACCCTAGTGAAAACTGTAGGGGTGGTAAAAATATGTATTAATGAGGTTGCACAGAGCTCCTGAAGTCACTATTGTACAAGATATCATAGTGGTAGACCTTAAAACCTAATTTGGATTATGTCTTTCTAGATAATTTACCACCAATATGGGAGGATACATGTACCTAGACTACTTTGGTATGATGATACCTCATAAAGGAAGAAGGATAAGACTGATTCTTGAAAAACTAGTCACTTACCATATTGAGAAGATAGAAGAAGAAATGTACAATCACTCGGTTATGGAAGAGCTAGAACTGGTAGAACTCCTAGAGGATTTGGAATTTGATGAAAAAATACCTTTCCAAAATGATAAAGCTCTGCTAGATACAGGATTGGGGACATATAGTATAATATCAAAAGTAGATAAGAAAATTCCTACAATCTCCAATCAGTCATTAAGAGAATCTAAAATTTGGACAATGCATTTTGATGGAGCAAAATGCAAAAATGGAGTTGGAGCAGGTGTAGTTCTAAAATCTCCATCCGAGGGAACAAAGAGTTTTTCTTTTAGACTTGCATGGTCTTACATAAATAATACTACAGAGTATGAAGCTCTTTGTTTAGGGTTGATGCAAGTAGAAATGATGGGCATCAAGATGCTATACATTTATGGTGACTCAAAACTAATCATCAATCAAGTTACTGAAAAGTATAGCGGTAAGCATAATTATCTAAAAGCTTATGGGAACAGACTCTGAGCCCTAATGGAATCCTTTGATGCTTTGAATTTATGGGTCATCCCTAGACAACAAAATTCTTTGGCAGACGCATTAGATGTTAAGGGAGCTAATTTCTCTCTCTCAATATATTATGGATCTCCAAAAAATAAGAGAGTTAAACTAGTTTTTAGGCCATCCGTACCTGATAAACAATTTTACTAGTAAGTCTTTGAAGATGATGAACACATTATAGATTTTTTAATCAAAGAAGTAAACTGTGCTCTTTCGAACGATGAGATTGTTCAAGAGTTTGACCAAAAAGGGATGATTCAGTTGAAAAACAACCACATACCCAAAGGCTTGATTACTCTAGAGAGCTTATTCAACAATGAAGATGACAAAAGATTAAAGCAAATGAAGGTCAATGACCAAATCTACAAAGAAATTGAGATGCAAAATGGAGAAAAGCTAAAGTTTGGTATCTAGTGTACTATAGAAGAAACTAAGAGCTTTAGAGCTTTATACCACAAGTATCAAGATATAATATCTTGGAATTACGATGACTTGAAGATATACAACAAAAACGTCATTCAACATACTATCGAGTTAATACCAAATGCTAGACCATTCAGAAAAAAAGTAAAGGGTAGTAAACCCCAAGATTGAAGTAATTATGCGAGAGAAATTACTTAAGCTATTAAGAGCTAAGATAATTTACCCAGTCAAACACTCGAATTGGGTAGCCAATCTAATCCCGGTAAGGATGAAGAATGGAGATGTTCACCTTTGTGTGGATTTTAGGAATCTGAATCAAGATTCTATGAAAGACCACTACCCCTTACCACAGATGGACCAAATCTTACAAATGGTGGCAGGGGAAGAAAGGTTCTCCTTACTAGATGGTTTCTTTGGGTACAACCAAATTTGGGTAGAAATATGAAGACCAACACAAAATTGCATTTACAACAAAGTGGGGCACTTTCACCTACCAAAGAATGCCATTTGTTCTATCAAATATTGGTGCTACTTTTCAAAGAGCTATGGATTATGCATTTGGTAAATTGATCAACAAAATAATTCTGATATACTTAGATGATATGACTGTGTTCTCACATGAAAAACAAGATCATATTTATCATTTAGAACAAGTTTTCCAAAAATACAAATAATTTGGCATATCATTAAATCCTAAGAAGTCCATCTTTGCAGTTCACGAAGGAAAGTTGCTAGGATATGTAGTGTCAAAATAGGGGATGCCTATTGACCCGAATAGAGTGGAAGTGCTACTAGAATTACCCCTCCCAATGAACAAGAAGGCTCTGCAATATTTTTTTGGGTAGTTTAATTTTATAAGGAAATTCATTTCAAATTTTTCTTAGAAAGAATGTTGATTATAAATGGACCGATAAAAGAAAGCAAGCATTTGAAATGATCAAACATGCCATCACCATAGCTCCTATATTAGTCAATCCAAACTTTGATAGAGACTTCATTCTCTATGCTTATGGCGCTGAAGAGAGTTATGCCATTGTACTAACCCAAAAGGATGAACAGGGGAGTGAAAATCCTATATTCTTTTGGAGCCAAACCTTGCACGAATAACAGGTAAAATACAACTTCATAGAAAGGCAAATATTTGTAGTCATGAAGTCATTAAAATTTTTTAGATAGTATCTAGCTTAGAGCAAAACACTGGTCTATGTAGTCCATCTCAACGTAAGAGATTTCATCTTACAAGGGAAACTTGATGAGAAAAGAGTAGGTTGGATTACAAAGATTCAAGAATTTGACATTGAAATTCACCCCACCAAGGTGGTAAGGGATAGAGCTCTCTGTCAAGAATTAGAGGCTACAACAAATCCACAACAAGAAGTAGTGTGCCAGATCAAAGAGCTAGATCAAGAAGACGAGGTTCTCCCACAAGAAGCTAATTGGATAGATCAACTCACAAGTTACTTCTAGAATGGGAGCTGTCCTCAAAATCTCAATGCTTCACAGAGAAGGAGGTATAGGATTCAAGCCTTGAATTATACCATACTCCCTAGAGAACTTTACAAAAAAAAATATCGATGGCATTCTCTTAATATGCATAATGGAGAATCAAAAGCATAAAGTCTTAAAGGAATTTCACGATGGACCATCTGGAGCCCATTATTTGGGAAGATCTACTGCACTAATAATTATAAGGGCAGGTTATTTTTTGACATGTTTTTTTGACACCTTTAAAATTGCTAGAGCTTGTGACAAATTCCAGAGATACACAGGTAGAAATAAAAAGGTTGCAATACCTCTACAACCAATATAGGTTGAGCAACCTTTTCAATAGTGGGGTATGGACTTCGTAGGAGAGATCAGTCCTAATTATTTGGTAGGCCACATGTACATATTAATATCCATGGATTATTTCACTAGGTGGGTGGAGGCAATACCAACCAAGAGGTGCGATCAAGATGTAGTGCTCGAATTCCTTGAAACTCTAATCACCAGGTTTAGAATCCCCAAAGCTTTGGTAAGTGACAATGGCCTAACTTTCATAGGAGCCAATTATATATACTTTACTAGAAAATATGGCCTTTACTTGAAGAATTCTTCAAATTATTACCCATAGGGAAATGGCCTAGCAGAATCGAGCAATAAAAATCTCCTCAGGATGCTCAAAATATCATTAGAAGATAATAAGAAATCTTGGCATTTATTTATGAACCAAGTATTATGGGTAGATCAAATTACCATAAAAAAATCTATAGGTACATATCCCTATACTCTGGTCTATGGAAAATAAGTCGTGCTACCAATTCATTTATAATTTCCAGCTTTGAAATACATCAACGATAGAGATTCAGATAAATAATATCTTATGAATGAAAGACTGCTTCAACTGAAGCATTTGGAAGAACAGAGGGAGGAATCTTACCAGAAGTTCCAAAGACACTTATCATAGACAAAGGGTTGGTTTGACAAGAAAACCACACTCAAAAAGTTTAAAGTTGGCGACTTGGTTTTAAAATGGAATGTAGACAAAGCCAAGCCAGGTAAGCATGAAAAGTTTGACTCATTCTGGGAAGGCCCCTTCCAAATAGAATCTATCAAACAGAAAAAATGCCTTCCAGTTAAAAATTTGAGGAGAGGCACTACCTATGATAGTGAATGGATATCACCTCAAGTAGTACGTCCAACAGTGAGCTATCCTCTATGTATCATATATATCATAAAATTGTAAATATTTTCATTTTTTACACTTTATTTTATGAAAAGGGAAACTAAAAGACAAAGGCTAATCCACGATGGCAAGTACCCTCTCAAGCCACAATGCCCAATTGTCTCATAATTCAACCATGCTACGTGGCTCACAATGGCACCACCTCGTTACAAGAAAATAATATTTGTTGCATAAACGAGAAAAGAGATATCCAAGGAATATTACACTCAATCATAAAAAGCTCAAAATAAACATGCGAGGTCCACTATCCAAAGCAAATCTAGTGCTACATATTATATTCCCAAGTATGAGAAGTGCATACGTATCCAAGAAGCATCGTCAACCTTGAAAGTGACCCAATCATGTGAAACAATGGCATCGATGTTGGTTCGCATGCAAAATAATGTGGCAACCACCTCATTTAAATTGCACATATTGAGATGACTATATGTTTGGTATTTCTCAACAAAGTTTAATTCTATTATGAAATTTTATTTTTGAGAATTACGTGAAGGAAAGAGGGGAACAATTTTCTATAGATCAAACCAAGAGCTCAGAGTTTTCTTTCAGAGGGAAGTAGTTCAATTCCACCTAGAACCATGGCATCACCATCCACTACCACCAGGAAGACCCATTCTAAGGAAACCCAAGTGAGTAGTCATTTCTAAGATAATGCAAGTAAAATTGCTGATATGGTTACCACTTTCAAGGAGAAGTACCAAATGAGGATAGAGGTAGAACAAAGGTTCACGAAGTGCATATCATACTCAAACCTAAAGGCGATAGCGGTAAGTTCATTACTATATTTTTACATGTGCAATTTTGTGCATCCATACCCTAAACTCATCCAAGCTATCATGAAGAATTTTAACCCCAAGCAAAAGATATTGTAGAGCACCAAGGGCAAAACTCTGATGTATTTCAAAGTTCAATCCTCCAATAATACCTTTACCCCAAGGGTAGAACCAAGATTTAGAGCCAAAGCATTTTCCACTAAGGCCCAAGCTCAATACTACGCCCTAAGTAAGCATACCGAAGGGGGAAGAAATTTTCTAAACTAGGTGGCTGGACATTTAGATAAAACATGGAGTGGTGGTACCCTATCTTTGGTCCCTATCAAGTTGGAAGAATTCAAAGGTCTAGAAATTTACTCTATGCTAGTCGTAATTGCTATTTTACCATCTGATAGACAAGTATACAATTGGCAGATAGCTATGGCTCACTGCATATCCAACCCAAAACATTATGAGTCTTCTAGATACCAAAACAATCCAATATTCTTTGATTGGCCTCAATACTTAGAAGTTTGGTCCCAAGAATACCTAAGCTAGATGAAAGAAAAGGAGGGATCCTCATTTAGATATTGTTCCAATTTGGCTTAGATTTTCTTCTACTTTAACCATGAAGAGTTGCCATTCATCCCTACACAAAGAGCAAATACTTATGGAACCGCTTGACCCATCTATAAATGGACAAATACTATGAGCAAAGGAGAGTCTTTTTATAATTTCAACAGAGAATTCCTAGGACCATATTTGAAGCTAATAAAAGGAGAAATCTCTAGAATTCCCTAATTAGAAAGAGATATTTTGAGTAAGGGCAAAGAGGAAGGTAACTGGTATATCTTAACAGAAGGGAAAATCATTCATGTATATGGTTTCAGTGAAAAACCTTTTGTCCTACCTCACTATGTCACCGAGCGAATTTTTGCTCTTGAATATTGCCACCAGAAGGATTATACTAAATCATCTTTGGAACGGGTAAGAGCAGGAAGGACACCTGCACCTATTCCCTAAAAGTGAGTGATATAGTGGTTGGTAAAGGACAACACAAAAGCATTATAAAATACATACGAGAAATGGATTTAGTAGAGCTTCCTCATAGATGGAGGTATGACCCAGAAAACAATTTCTCTAAGAAAATAAATAGGTTCAAAAGAACTCTTTGTCCCCACATCGAGAAATTCAGAAACAATGATGAAAAATCCGAATTAGAGTGGGATGTTCAACATATGGAGGTACTACCCCCTAGAGAGACTTCTACGATCAGGTGGTAGATTATGAGCCAGAAAATCACCCAAAACATGTTTTTATAGAAGATGATGTTAAATATTTGGTGAAAACAAAAACTTGGAATTCTACAAAGTTGTTTGAATTTTGGAAAATGTGGGTAGAAACAGATACCATAAGCTCCAAATATCCCATCAAAACTGATAGAATGTTCGAAGACTATTATGATTTACATGCCGACACCTGGCAGGGGATTGGAAAGTTCCTAGCACTAAGCTTCAAGAGGCCTACTGGACAAACAAAGGAGGCAAGTAATGAAAATGCCATCAGGTCAATATTGAGGTCTTTTACCATTCGAACACCCTCGTCCTCTCCTCAATGGAATAGGGGTACTACAGAAGAGATCCCTATTGGGAAGGGCAAACATGTTGCTTTCCAATCCCCAATAGGGGAATTACAAACATATGGACCAGGTGCTCACCTAATGCAAAGGTAAGGGTACCAAGGAAGGGGATTGGATCCTAATGAGTCAGGAAGTGCAGGACCTATCCCTGTTGAGAAAAGACCAAAAATATTGGCTCTAGGAGCATCTACCGAGGGTTATGTGGAACCCAGGTATAGAGGTAATCAAGATCAATTCATTTCAAGGACTTATATTGTAAGATTCACATGTTCTACCTTCCCTCAGTGAAAATAATGGCCTAGTGCTTCACGATTACATGATCAAGAGCCTATTCAAGGAGAGAAATTAGTAGTTGACATCTCTTGGTTACAATTTGTGGTAACATTTTTTGGAATACCTTAGGGAAAGAAACAAGAAATAGAGGAAAGATAGATAGAAGAAGAGAAGATTTAGGCTCCATAAAATGAGCAATCAAGCACTGGTCAAGATGCACATCAGTCCCAAGGGACTCAGGTACATTTTCTACCTCTTCTCCTCCTAATCCTTCTCCTCTAAGTTCCCAAGAAAACCTTCCCTCCCATTCTAAAAGTCATGTCTCATCAGTAGAGGTTCCCCCTCTTGTATCACCCCATGTTGTTACATCCATTTCACCTCCACTCATGCAACATCCATTAGTTTCCATTGGAACCCCACTTTCACAGTCACAAGAACCCCCTACAATTCCATCTATGATATCGATAGGTCCACAAATCACATCACCGCTTCCTCCTCCTACATTAGTATAAATCATGATAACTACTCCTTCACACCAAGAATCCACTATTTTGGTCTCTCCACTCACCCCTGTAAGGTTGGGGTCATATTTTATCAATGTGTCTATTCCCACCACTGACTCTATTGCATATCAACAACAAAGAATAGAAGATATGACTTTCAATGTAGCCTCTTGGTGGAATGAGAAGATGGTAAAATATTTTGAAGAGGTAGCACGAAAGAGGAAAATTATAGTCACCAATCCAGTGTCCAAAAAAAGGACAAAGTACACTATCACTCCAAAAGTGAAGAAACCAAGAAAGGAGATGACTCTGGAAGACTACAAGATAGTCGAGAAAACTATAGATATCATGCAGCTACCAGCTTCTGATGAGTTGGTACTGGCCAAATCTCATATGGATACAATCTTCCTACAAGGAGATGTTAGAAGAGAGGAGAATAAAGAGCTAAAACAAAGAATAGAGTAGTTGGAGACTTCTCTCAAAGAACGTGAAGACTTGGCCAACTCTCTTAGAGATGAGGTGAAAGAGTGGCAATGTAAATATCATGAAATAGCTAATTTTAGAGAACAAGAAGAGGGCCTCTAGGTCTAGGTAACAACTCTTATAGAGCAGAACAACCAGATAAATCAATAATTGCTGGAAGAAAGAGCCAAACCTACTGGGTTCTCCAAAGAAACCGTAAAACAAGCTCAAAGAAGGGTATGGTTGAAGATCAAAGAAAAAAATGTAGAAGCTAAGTTAGTTTTTGTATTTTTAGATGAAGCCACAAATGAGTTAGTAAGTGCAAGGAATACCCTTCAAAAAGTGAAAGATGAGCTTCGACATAAGATAGCCCTAGCAAAAAAAATTTGTAGACTGGCAAGGACCAAGTCTAGAGTCATGGTCAGACTCATTTCAAATAAGTAATGGTATATAGTCAAGGGAATAGCCAAAGATATTCTTGAAAAAATCAAGTTGCTATGGAGAGGTCTACAATTGCTATCCAGGATGGAGGAGAAGACTAACAATATTATGAGCAAACTCTCCCACCTTAGGCAACTCAGATTCCCTGACTACTTTGGATAAGATCATCAATTCATCAGAGAAGCAGTACTGTCAAGTTGTATAGATTCCATCATGCAAGATGAATCTATAATAGAAGGGTGGACTAAACCAATCTAGTAGGAACAAGTAATCCAGTTGATCAAGAACTTGATAGAGGTAAAATATGTCATCTCTAAATTAGGAAATGGTGGTTCTAAACCATCCCACAAGAGGTTATCCAACTTACAGAGACTCCATCAAAACATATCATTAATTCTAGGAATTCCAAAGAAGATATGGGAACAAGCCTCGAGTGCACTAAGCCATGTTACCCAACTACTTAGTGAAGAATATAATGATGATATCAATGTCACCATAGAGGAAAGTGAAGGATATGAGTATGATGAAAATAGGTCTAATGATGAGGACCATGAAGAAGGGAAAGAACAGATTGATGATGAAGTCAAAGAAAATGAAGAAGATGATGAAATTCATGAAATCATCCCCAAAAAACTAGAGATCAAAGTGATCCACCTAAGATAAGAAGACGAAGAAGAGGAGCATAATGAATAAATTGGTCTAAACAAGAGACCTATCAGAAGCACATTTTTTTGTGAAGTTTTTGTAGTATGACAATAGTCAAAATTTAAATAAAGTATGAACCCATACAGAGCCTCATGCTCATGGCATGGAAGATTGTTGAGAAGTTGCCTATAAGAGGAACCCTCTTGAGAATTGAGAATCATTTTTTGCTTCACAAATATTTTCTTCATGACTATCAGCTGTTGTATGTTTTATCTCTAATCAAGAAGTTGGTAGTCATGAAGGAGAAATTTTGAATCCATAATGTTAAGTCTAAGTTCACCATTCATTTCCCTCCATATCATTTCACAAATCCCTACCCACTCCACTCCTCCATCCATTTCCATGCATCCCAAATCATACCTTCCATCTCATCCCTATTTTCCATTCCATAAATCATTCACCCCATCAAATCTATAAACCCAATGAATAAGGCTCTGAGTTCTTAAACCTTGTGAGCAATATTCCCCAGGAGGTGCCAATAATGTAGGCCAAAAAAGGCTACATTCATACTTAAGCCAAAATTTTGTAAAATTTGGCTAAGTATGTAAGGGAGATGCAAAAGCGCTACAAATCACCCAAAGTTGAGAAGCATTGAAATCGACTCAAAAGTGAGAATTTTGGTAGAAGCCATGCTTCTCGGTTTCCTTTATACTCACCATGCATAACTGAAGAGCGCTAAAAAATTGAAAATCATTGTGCAAAGGTGAAAAGCGAGAAATATTCGAAATTGAGCTAAAAGTAAGAAGTCTAGAAGGACCGCACATGTCAACCTTCCTTATATCAAATGCACAACCAAAAAACGCTATTGAAAAATACCAAATATGAGAAGCGCTAAGAAGAGAGAAAAATAAAGAAGTCATAGAAGCCATGCTTCTCGATCTTCTTCACATGAGCCATGCAAACTAGAAAGCACCGAGAAAAGGCCAAAACTAAGAAGCGCTGACAAAAGGCAAAAATATAGAAGAATGAAAAGTCGTGCTTTCCCTCTTTCTTTGCATGAGTCGCACAAACGGGAAAGCACTGAAATTAAGCCAAAAGTGAGAAGTGCCACAAAAGGTGATGAATAGCTAAAGGTGAAAAATTATGATTTCTCTCCTTCCTTCGTTGCCATCGTGTAAACAAGAAGTGGTACTCCAGTTGTCCGATGGATAGATCTACGACCACAATTGAACTTCTACCTCCCTTAAGGGTTTTCGGTGAACTTTTTCGTGTGTAATCCAGGAAGTAGGGGAAAAAATTGAAGTTGATGCTAGAGAGTCCAAACAAAAAGTGGTTACAGTCCAAAACCTTCTAGAACATCCTGCTGAACCAGATTCAGTTGCTAGATCAATGAAGAGGAATTAATTTCAAGAATCACCAATGATGACGATGAGCTCAACCAGAAGGCTATTGCAATAGAACCAAGAGGGTGTAGTTGGTAGGCATCATGAACAACAAGTGGTTGGAGAAACCAGAAGAAAATAAAATTTCCTTGTAATGCTTGAGAGTAAAATGACTATTGTAAAACCTATAAATAAGGGCAGCAACCTCCTTCTAAATGGTCGGCTTTAGAGTGTTTGCTTGCACCACTATGTAGTTCTTTGTAAATTGATGAATAAAGCATTACAAGGGATGTTTACCTCGAATTTATGCCTATGTTGAATGGTGGACTTGATTCTTAGATATTATCTCATCTTGTTGCTATGGTTAGTCTATTTTGTTAATTTGAAAAGCTAACTTAGAGTAAATCGAGTTAATTATTTCTGCATACATGTTTATCGAGAATTCTATTTCTATAAAATCATGGTATTGATCTTATTCTACATAAATTGGATAATAAATATTTCTATATATTTGGAATAATTTTGTGAATATGCAAAACACCATTTCAATAGCGTAACTACATAATTTTTTAATGTTGTAAATCCTCTAGGATGCTTTTTTGAAATCATTTGTTAAAGGATACTATGTGTTTATCTATGTTGTTAGCTCCATCCATCCATCTTAAATCTATTATTTTCTAACCCTATCATTTCTATCCTTAACCTCCCTATATTTGAGCTAAATAGAGTCAACACTCATTAATTTGACAAGGAGCCAACCTTCTTTGGAGGTTGAATCAAAGCATTTTGATTCTTACAATGTTTATTCTGGGTTGTGATTAGCGGGTTCTCACCTTCAAATCTCAAGAGATGATAATCACAGTTCTAACGTGAGCTAGATGACAAACTAGGCTACAAAAATCCCCTAAGTTCTTCTTGGAGGTCTTAAACCCTAGCCCTATCATTTCCATCCTTGCCCCCCATCACCGTCATTTTCTAATAAAAAATCAAGCAACACCAATACAATAATGTAAAATGACAATAAACACCATAACACATAAAGATTGCACAAAAATAGATAAATTCTTTATTGTTGCAGGTGGATCTCAAATGTTACAATCGATATGCCCCAAATGTGAGGTTTTACAATATTTATTTTTGATATAGAATTATAGAGTACTAGGGTTCTCTGAAACCCTAGTTGAAAATAATGGTGGTGTCTTCACTCTTGATTCGATTCCAATAGATTGATGGGTGGGCTTGTGTATCTTGAATAGGGTCACCCGAACTTCAATAGCTTCTAATGAATGTAGTTCCAACACCTGCACATAACCAACAATAATAAGGATTAATAATATCTTTGAGGGCTCCACTGCGTGAGACCCTCAAAAATAAAATCATTAAACCCTAACTATAGAATAAAAATTATAAATAAATCTAAGAATATAAAAATAAATACATAGAACTATTACCTTGTCAACGAACCTTCTGTTTCTGTTTTTGCTTATGTGAATGCTACTAGTGATAGTTGCGAAGATGCTCTAACGATGCTCAAGGGTCGTAGGGCTATAGATCTTGTGCGTGAGATGCCCGTGGGCACTCGGGGACGATAAAAAATACCCAAAGGTGCTATGTGAGTTTTTGTGGGCACTCGATAGACTCTGGTGGGCACTCGACAAGCTCTGGTGGGCGCTTGGCGAGCTCTGGAGTGCATTCAAGGATAAATGGAGATGGCGTAAAACCAAATCTGGTTCGCGCGGGAAGGGAAACAACAAAAGTGAATGGTTGCAAATGACAACGATGGAGACAAGGATGGAAACAGGAAAGGGTAGGGCTTGGACTCCAAAAATATCTTAAGGAATTTAGAGAACTTAGGCACTCAGAGATTCCAAGAACTTAGGGGACTTACAATTCAAAAAGGTACTTAGGGGTTGAGTCGTCCAAATGGCTCTTTTTTATAATATTCTCTTAGACATGTTAGGGTTTTAACGACACAATTAGAGCGACCGAGATTAAAACATGAGGAACGGTGGAGATTACATCTGGGTAAGTGGCATAAATTTAGGCAAATAGATGGCTAAAATTAAAACATGACGGATGACTAGGATTAATTCATATAAATAAATATATATATATATATATATATATATATATTATATATATATATTTATTAAATATATATAAAAATAATATATAACATATTAATATTTAAATATATATTAAAAATATATATATAAATATATATAAATAATGGATAATTGAGATGGGAGATTACGGATGGATGACAAGGGGCTAGATTTTGGTATCTGCAGTTTGATATCCACAAGAGCTTTTGTTGTGTCATTTAGTAGATCCTATAGGATATTGAGCTAATCCATTTTCATCACTTCTAAAGAATTTGATCCATTGTTGCATTGCTAGAATCTTCTTGTTTGGTAGTATAAACTTATTTATTGAAGCAAACAAAATGTTGTCACTTTTAGAATTATTATTATGCTTGGAACTATTATTATTGTTTATTATTTTTATCCTTTGATCTTGAACGATGTATAATGTTTATCCTTGAGTGATTTCTTTTTGAGATCTAAAAGAACTTTTGTTGTATCATTTAGTAGATCTTATAGGATAATGAGCTAATTCCTTTGCATCACTTCTAAAGAATTGACCCATTGTTGCATTGCTAGAATCTTATTGTTTGGTAGTATATTACAACTTTTTGTAATTATGATATTTAGTTTATTTTCATTTTCAACCATTTCATCTTTCTTATTAGATTCATATGCTTCCTGTTCCTATTTTTTCAGATTTCTTCAAAGCTAGATGCTTAGTTTGGATCTAGTTTTGACTGTCTATTTTTCATAAAGTTATCTACATTTGAGATTGAATGTGATTATGTTTGCTTGCTTATTTATTCCCTTATGTAAACTTGTGAAGAAACTTAATTTATGTCTTATGGGAAGTTGATCATGATGCAATCATCTAAAAGAGACAAATCCAATAATTATGTCTCTAGATCTATCTAACATAATTAGATAAATGTATTGAAATAAAATTTGGGCTTATGGGAGATAGTGCCAATGTGATTGTCTTTATAATATAGTTACTTAATATGATTTCAAAATTCAATATCAAAATGACAAAAAAAAAAACCTAAATTATAATTAAGACGCAAGACTTTTCATTTGACTACATTTCTTTTCTATTCAACTCAAAATGAATAATAAGCTATTGCCCAAATCATTCATTTTTTTGAGTAATACTTCTTATATACGTCTACCATGGGATCGACCCCGGATCACATCACCTATAATGCAAGTGGTGTTCTTGCCAATAGACCACACTCATTCCTTTAAAACTACTTGGTAAACTATTAAAATAAGAAAATTATATTTACAATATTCTTGTGCCAAACCAAGCCACCATAACAATGATTAACAATTCAACAAAAAATAATAAATTTATACAGTTCAATACAATTTAGTTAAAAATGAATAAATTAATTCAAATAAAAAATATCAAATAACACTCAAATGTTTAATAAGATGAATGCTAGCTAAACTACTTGGAAGAGTATACCTCCCAATTAAAAGCTAATACAACCAAAAGAAAACACAATGATTCTAAAATAAAAAATTACCCTTCATTTATAGGTATGATTAAGAGGAAATAAATTAAAATATTATTTAGTGGTATAAAGATACGTAGAACAAGCATAACTATTATGCAACATAATAAAATGTTTATTTTTAATAAAGGGATATGTGGGTTGGCTGTTGTTGGTTTGTTAATAAATAATTTTGATTCGAATTCATAAACAATTTCTTGATTTTATTTTTATTCAACAAACCAAAATTTATAAAAAAAATTTATAAAAAAATAAAAATATAATATAATATGCTTACAAAGTTACATGCAAATGCGAAGATTTGAGAAAGTAACTAAAAAAATATTTTCTCGTAATCAAATAAAGACCAAAAGCGTTGACCTGCTTTAACCATTAATTTTTATAATTGAATTAATTAATTTATGTGATATCTCCAAACTTTTTAGCCATGGCAGGTAGCCCTATACAACTTCTAACGACCCTGGTCACCAAAGTAAAAGCTTGAGTTTTGAGTTTTATATTTATTTAGGACTTCTGCTCTTCCTTATATGGATTTATGGTTATCTCAAGAAAGATCCCAAAAACGTCTTGAGATTCCCAAACAGAGGAATAAGGGATTTGTTACAACCAACAACCTTGGGAAGGAATAATCTTTTGCTTGGCGTAGAAGATAATTCATCAGTCAGAATGCGTAGCAGGAGACTTCAACATAGGAAAGAATCAAATCCTTATTTTTTAAGTCAACTTATGCAACACACAACCAACCCCAATATAATTTATATATGTGCTTATAAGCCATCCCAAAAAGTGTTCAAAAATCATGGAAAGAAATCATTTGGGTCTGAACATCATGCCCTCTTATAATAAGATTGAAATCAGGGTTGAGTGGCTCTTAAGGTTTGGCCCACTACTCCTTTAACTGGGGGACATTGTGAAAGAGAAATTCATAGAGGTCCCTCTTTTTCTTATTTCCTTTCCAGATGCCACTAAGAGGCTAATCCAGCTTTCTCATTGGGATTCTAGTGGGCCCTTCATTGAGAACTCTGACATGAAATTTTGGTGCTGTTGAAGAAGCAGGTACAGAGCAGGTGCTTTTGTTCTATGAATGCTGCCGTAGCTATCTTGGACTCTGGGCATGCTATAGTCATCAATTACTAGCTTCCATAGGCATCAAAAACATTATAGAAAAAAGGGTTAGTAATGAGCCTTCAAGTCTAAGCATATGGCAAAAATGTTATATAAACCAGCATTGTCTTTAGCATTGGAAGTCAGATCCAGTGTTTGGTTTTTGTTGTAGTCTGTGAGAGAGCAAGAATTACAATGGAGAACAAAGAAGCCATTGCACCTAAGCTCTGTTATGCAGTTGTTGTAATGGTGCTGTTGAATTTGTTGCAGAGTGAGGGCTCAATGCAGGACACAGCATCTCCACCCATGGTGAACCAGCATGAGGTGTCACATGAGCATGGGCTGTCACATGAAAGTCCAATGGAACTGTCACCAAGTGCTGTGAGATTCTTCCATCCTGATCTTTCTCCTCCTCCTCAGGAGGGGTCCTCTTCCTACCCACATCAGCTCCATGGGCATGGTGCTGCTGCAACAACAGCAAGAGACACATCAGAGCAGTTCCATGACATACACAGCCATGGGGATGGCATCAGCAGAGGTGCCAAGGCAAGCATTGGGCTGTCTGTGCTTTTGGGTGTTGTCCTTGCAGGTGGGGCATTGTATGTCTATGCCACTAGGAGGTCCAATATCAAGAGAGCCAATGCCATACTGCCCAGTCCCTGATTGGGTGCCAAATCTCTCTTGTTTTTTTGTGTTTATCCTGATGAATTCCAACCATTTGAGTGGTAGTATTTATGGATAGAACAGGGCTAGCAGCCAGTGCTAAGATGTTACAGGAATGTAGTGTTGGAAAGCTCTCAGATTCTCCAAGATACTGAGATTTTGTTTGATTTTAGCCAACACCATTTGGCATTCTGTATTTATCTGTATGGGAATACCTAAGGTTATCCATTTGAGGAATTCCATCTCTTTTAGTAACTCTGTTTTATAGAAGTGTTGTAACTTAGCAGACAAAAATGACGTGTACTACCTAAAATACTTTAGACTATATAAATATAGCTAATATAGAAAATATTAGCTAAAAAATAAGCACCTACAAGTTTCAAAGGAAAGTTGTATACAAGTTGAAAGCACTTTATGCTTAAGGAGAACCCCCCAAAAAAATTATTTATTTATTTTTAATTAATTGTGTAAAAATATATTTTTACCAAAGGTATTAGTTTGAGTGGTTAGATTTTTCGATGGTGGAGGTTTAAATCTTGTCTAGTTATACATGGATAATAGCCAAACTTTATTGTAACACCACTATATGGTGATGATGTAATATGGATGGGGTCGATTTCAATTTCATATAATCAATTGAAAAACAATTATGTAAAAATATATTTTTAATTTTTATTATGTGTATTGAAATTTGATTTTTTTTTGTTTTGTTTGTGGTAATATTAAAAAATGGGGGTTTTGACCAGGAATCCCCAAACCTGTTACAACAACTCCACCGGGGAGACACACCCATCCCCTCACACATTTATTATGTGTATTGTATTGAGATTTATTTATTTATTTAATTTATTTATTTATTTATTTATTTTTTAACAACTCCACCAGGAAGACACACCCACCCCCTCACACATTTACTATTTGATTTTTTTTTTTTTTGATAATATTAAGAAATGAGGGTTTTGACGAAATGAGGGTTTTGACCAGGAATCCTTCAACCTGTTACAACAATTCCACCAGGGAGACACACACCCACCCCCTCACACACTCACCCACGCCACGGTTTGAACCTTGGACCTCCAAGAAGAGCCAAAGCCCAAACGGTTGCCCTGAGATTTGAATTGTTTATTATGTGTATTTTTATAAAGATTTGAATTTACGTAATGTCTTTACAGTTCTTTGTGAATAGTTTAAAAAAAATAATAACTATTATATAAAAAACTATACATATATTTTTTTAATAAACATACATTCACCTCCTCACACTCACCCACTCCACTCAGACCTTAGAAAAATTATACATATTTTTATAAATTATTATATATAAATTTTATTTTTATAATTAATTACATAAAATTATAATAATTTATTTATATTATTTGGTGTTCCAATTAACCATACAATAATATAATAATTATCATTTAATAAATTATGGTAAAGTTAAGAAGGATATTTGGTAAGAAGGGATAAGGACTTGTGATAGAAATTATGATCTAGTTAGGAAGGATATTTGGTAAAAGGGGATAAAGACTTGTCATAGAAAAGAGCACTTTATCTTAATATTTGTAAAGGAGACCTAGATTCAAACTAGTGTATTTTAAGGGGATAAAGTGAAAGGTAGTGTCTGAGTGTTTGTCAATTGAAATGTGCCTAAATGTTTGCCAGTTGATTAAAAAAACATCAACTTTGAACTCAATTTTAAAACTTTACATTTTTAAATTCATATCACTTGATTAATATAAAATTTAATTTTTATATAATTACCTTAAAATATGTATATTTGTTTAAAAAAAATTATATCCAGCGTTTTCAAAGAAAAATTAACGTCCTTCACGTAATCCATTTTATAGCTATTTATATCTCATGCATTTTTCTCCCTCTACCTTTTAATATATTTTGTGTTTATTCATTGTAAATATATGAATTATATTATTATTTTTTAATTAGTTATATATAATTGAATGGATTTTATTTATATTATTAAGATTAATTTGTGATATTATAGCAGTTTAATAATTATTTATGCATTGTTTGGCAAGATTGAAACTTAGATTTCTTTTTTAAAAGTTGGGATATATAGCCCGTAACATTCATGATATTGATTAAATATTAAGGTTCACTTATGAGATTTGCTCCTTACTCTCAAACACTTAGTCTTAAACCCTATGGGTTAAATGTTAAGACTGACGCAAGTATTTTGAACCTCAATTTAAAATATGAAACTAAGTGTAAACCAATTTTGTTTTCCTTGATAAAAAGGGGTTGTACTAAGGTCCCCCACCCTCAACAAATTACATCTCTCTTCTTTAGAGTTTGGGAGTTTATAAATATATACACTTGTCATATCAATTGAGATGCTATAGATAGTAACTTACATCATTTTACATAAAATGTTTGAATTCTTGATTTTTATTTTTTGGATCTTTTCAAATCTTTGTATGAATACAATTACTCCAGAATATAGCATCTTTCTTGACATTTTCCTATAGCAACATTCACAATGCCAAAACTTCACCTCTACTATCTATGTGTTGCATCTTAGTAGAGTAATATATTCAAAACATTGCACTAACATAGTCCGCTTTACCAAATCTGGATTGCTAGTTTCCTTCCTGAAACACAAGTGTAACCACAAATTTTATAATAGACAATCTAAATGAACACACATTATTGTTACAAAATAAAATAGATATTACCAATGGAAAACATTAAATTAAATCTTAATCATTAATTGATTTAGACAATTAACAATTTTTGTCAGCTTCAACTAAACTTTCTACTTCCTCTAACCATGGAAAGGAGATGATAACTTCACGATCCTCAACCAAAACCCCTCTATTGGCTAGCTTATCTACACATTTGTTTCCTTCCCTTAATATATGTGTAAACCCGGTTTCTTCAAACTCTTTAGCAAAATCTTGAATTTCCACAATTATCTCTTGTATGTTCCATGGAGCCTTTGCTTTCCTCAAAATTGCATTTATTACTATGAGAGAATCACCTTCCATCCAAACTCTATTCCATTTCATTTGTTTACGTATTTTTAACCCTTCTAAAGTTGCCCAAGCTTCAACATCATTATTTATATTAAATCCATAATTGAAAGCTTAATGAGACAAAATCTCTCCTATATTATTTCTAATTATTCCTCCTCCTCCTCCTGGTCCTGGGTTTCCTTTAGATGCTCCATCAAAATTCAACTTAACTCACTCCACATCTGGTGGTTTCCACTTTATATTCTTTACCTTTTTTTGCTTCTCTTGTACCCAACATCATAATTCCATTTAATGAATTGACTGCATCTATCAAGACTCTCTGCTTCCAAATTAGGGATTTGATGAGTTGATAGGGTTGGTTTAGACTCCTCTATGGCTAAACATATATTCTTTTTCATTACCTCTAAACTACTTTCTTTTCCTTAAAATATTCTTCTATTCCTTTCTAGCCATATAGTCCAAAGTATTGTATCTTTTGATATATCCCATATTGTCTCTAAAGCCTCAATTTTATAAGTGTTCTGCCATTGCTTTAACCAATATTCAATTCTTCTATTCATCACCATGCATTACCAAACATATTAAGAATCCATTACCTTACATTCCAGACTATTGAACAATGTCCTTATTGGCAGTTTTGCCACACTAAATTTTGATTGTAAAATTCAAAGAATATAAGATGAATGATGTAGTTGTTTTAATATTTTGTCTTTACTATTTTAATGTAACATTTTTTTCTCTCCTTTGAGTGATTTCTCTAAATAAAGAAGGTTGATTTCGTTCTTGGAAATACACATCAAGTTTTTGTTGATAAAATTAATGTAAATCATGGGAAAAATATAAAGGGGGAGATGTATGGCAAAAGAACGTCTCAGGATCAAAGGAGTGATGAAAATGATTTAAGGCTTCAGCAATTATTATTAAAATGAAAAGTGCCAGTGAAGATAAAGGGAAAGATGTTTTCGCCCTAGAGAAGGGGTGAAAATCATTTTTGCCATTCTTTTGGATGAAATACCATGTTAAGAAGATTTTTCCCAAGTGGGAGTGAAAACAATGGAAAGTGCTCGATTTAAAACGAAGATAAGATTTTACAAAGTGGAGAAAAGTACTTTTACCCGAAATTATGCATTTGAGGTGATTTCGTCCCTTTTTTGGGAGTGAATTACTATTTTAATTAATTTCAGGGTGAAAATAATTGAAAGGGAACTGGTCAAAGTCAAAGTCGCCCCAGAGGGGGGGCGAAAATCATTTTTGCCCTTCTTCGAGGTGAATTTCTAAATGAAGACGGTTCGGAGCGAAAATTAAGCAAAACATGTGCCTTGTGAAGTCAAAGTCAAATTCGCCTCAAGTAAGAGGTGAAAATCACTTTTGCCCTTCTTTTTGGGAAAAATCCAAGTTGAGGACGTTTCGAAGTGCAAATGATGAAGTGATGTCATTCGGTTGAATCTTGCATCAGTCAAAGTCAAAGCAAATTTAAACAAAGCGCCTACCAATGTAATTTCACCCCATTTTGAGGAGAAACATTGATTTCGTCCAGTTTGGAGCAAAAGTCTTGAAAAAGTATCTTTATATGCCAGTAAAAATCAAAGTCACCTCAGGTAGGGGGCGAAAATCATTTTTGCCCTTCTTGAGGGCGAAATCAATCATTTCACCCAGATTCTCGTAGAAGTCATTTCCATTCTATTTTATGGTAAAATTCTCTATTTTTTAGGTAAAAATAATCAGGTAAAGAGCGAAAGCATATTGATGGGCAAAAACACCAAATTGCCTGGCAAAATCAATTCTTACCCCCTCCTTTCAACAAAGTTTTCTTTCAAAGGCGCCACTGTTGCTAATATTTTTCGAGAAAGATCGAAGATTGATGGAATTTAATTCTTGAAGCAATGAAATTGATATTTCCAAAATTTCTACTAAAGAGATACTAATATTAAATGTTACATCCCAGATTTTGGTGCAATCCTATTCATTTTCGAGATGTCCTTCACTGATTTCACTCTTTTTTAAAATAAATTTTTTTGGTGGGTCTCCCCTAGTGAAGATAAGATTATGAGGTGCAAAATGATGAAATGGTGACCAGAATTTAATATCCAAGCTCCTGATTGTCACGTGATATTGTTGAGTTTCAATATATCGACGTTTGAAACGTTTTTCCTATCATCCATCTCTACTGATTTCTAAGGCGCACTCCATGAAAATAGGATCGTTGCCTCTTGAAGAATGTTCTGATTTGAGCATTGACATTAACGATGAGAGAATTGCTCTTGCTAATCTTTGACTAGCCAACATTTTATTTTTATTTGCATTTAATTTCAAAGGTGAAGTCCTCTATAAATACTAAGCATTTTGATGTAATGAAAGGAGGATAGACACTTTACAAAAAACACTTTGATTTTTCTGCATCAATAGAAAGATATTTGGCCTTGGTTCCTGGAGTAGTGTTCTATGAAATTATTTTATGCCTTTCATTTTTGTTAAGTTCATGGTCTTTGTTAGATAAATTTAAATTCTACATTTCTGAATTTAATTCATGGTAGAGAACTGAATGCTGAAATGTTTATTAAAAATTATTCCTGCAATCATTGAATGGTTCCTATGCTTTCATTTCCATTACATGTTGATTGAAACTTGATTTAAATTTTAGCTGCTAGTTTATCCCCACTCTATTTTTCTAGCTTATAGCCATATTTCCTATTCCTTTCTGTCATTTCCTATTTTTTCGTGTTACCCTAAGCTTTAAACCAAATTATATTAGTAAGGGAACCAACCCTCTCTAGAGATTGGTCCTAAGGACATCTCTTTCCTTTGGCCTTTCAATGTTGGTTGGGTCTAGGGTGCACAAGCATTTTGTACTTAGGAAGATTCGTGACCAATAATTTTTGGCACATCTGGTAGGACCCTAAAAAAGTTCCACTTTGAATAGTATTAAGGTCTGATGTTCATATTTTTATTGTCCAATTAGAACATCTGGCAACTCAGTTTTACCGAGAAGCCTTCGAATGTGAAGTGAGAAAAATATTTCTTCATGATCATAAGATCGAAGGCCAACAATTCTAAATATCCTGTTGACTTTTTATGAGCTTGACACCCAAGTGTTAGGAGAACATCCTAGTTTAGTCACTCTGACTATTCTATCATTTGCAACTTCTTCATAGGTAGCTGGTGTGTTTTCTATTCCTTCGAGTCCATCTAGCACAACCACTAGTTTTCCTCCTCCCCAAGCTAATACACTAGTCCAAATGGCTCAAAATCCACCTCCCCAACCACCAAGATAGTTCTCGGCCTAGAACCACTTTGAGGCTCTCAATTTGCAAGATTATAACCTGATTCTGCAAACAACGTTGAAGGCTTTTCCTACTTATGATGGTACAGGAAAGACAACTTACAAACATGTTCAAGATGTAGCTTCTCCGACAACCATTCATAGTATCATGAATGAGGATGTCATGCTAATATTGTTCGTGCTCTCTTTCAGAGGTAAGTTTTTTATTGGTATCGATATTTAAAACCTACCACTATTACCACCTAAGACCAGTTGACTGAATTATTGATCAAAGGTTTCAACGAACAAGTGGATTCATTCTCTCTCTTGCATCAATTTACCACCATTCAAAGGCATCCATAGGAGTAAATCATGGAGTTCAACATCATGTTCACCCAAACTTTCCAGAGAGTTCCTAATGGTCTTCGATTGACTTCTGAGCAAGCTGCATTTTACTACCTCCGATATTTCAACTCCGACATTAGTATAGCTATCTAATAGTCCAATGTTAACACATTTCTTGATCTATACTCTCAATCACAAAAGGTTGAAGTTGACCTGATTGCTATTGGAAAGCTTCCATAAAAAATGATGATGCCTATCTTTCATAATATTCCATAATATTTATACGCTAATGCATCTTCTCAGCCTTGCCAATGTCCACCATGTATCTGGTTCCTTCATGGAATCTGAGTTCATCTCAAACCATGATGATAGTTTTTATCCTGCAACTGCTTGCTCCAACCATTCCATAGTTACCCGCTTCGATTCCATTCCCAACACTACCATATTTGCATGTACCTCTTTTATTACCAGCTCCTCCAACACCCTCAAATCCTGATCCCTAAGAGAAGTTTCTTAAGGATATGTAGTCAATGAACTCAACCATAAGAGAAATGAGCACTAATATCATGGTGATTAAGAAGAAACAAGTTGAAAGAGATTTCCAACCTAGGGGATTTCAACCTTCGTCGATCACCAGGGAACAAGAAGATTTAACTAACAAGGTGCCTGAGAGAAATTCGATTGTATTGGCAAACGAAGAAGCTAGCACATCGAAAAAAGTATACTGGTGCTCCACCTGTAATGATCCGCATGGTAAGAAAACTTGCATTATTGAACTGAATTATGTGTAGACATTTACAAAAAGTTCTTTTAGTGGTCAAATAAACATGATTACAGAAGTTGATCATTATTTCATGGTCCCTTCTGAATAACAAGTTTCAGTTCTCATGAGAGCTAGAAGAAAACCCATCATCGTGGACACAACTAAAATGGAGCCCCTGAAGGTACCCGCTAATTTGAAAGTGCAAAATAAGAAAATAAAAGCACAAATGAAAATAGTTGTTCCATAACCTAAACTAGATGCATATGTCCTGTTAAAAGATCTTTTGCTCCTGTGAGTGAAAGAAATATTACAAGAAAAGAATTCAACTTCACAAGCGAAAGCTAAAATAGAGGAACAAGCTAGAGAGAAGCTTAAATATCCATCCCTGACTAAGCGTTAGAGGGTAGAGGCTACATAAAAATACCGAAGAAAATATAAGGCGACCAAAAAAGTAAGAGTTCAGTGCATCTACATATAATATTTTTGAAGAGCTGAAGAGGATTCTATCCAAGGCGAGTCTCTATTATGCCTTGCAATTTCCTGGATAAGTCAACTTGTTACAAGAATCACTAAAATTTGTGAAAGATAAGGGGAATAATTAGAATCAGATGGTTTCGGCTCAAACATTGATGACTTCTACCATAGAAAAGAATATACCACCCCCTTTCTACTTGTATCTCAAGGTGGAAGGTTTGATTATCCACAATTGTATGATCGACTCCAGTGCTATGACGACTATCATCCCGAAGGCAGTTTGTGATGTTATGTGTATGGAATATACAAGAAGTAGTCTTGGAATTTTACAATTAGATGGAACCCCTATGAGGTTAGTAGGGGTCATTAAAGACATTCCCATTGTGTTGCATAAAATACCTCAGATCACTATGATCTAAGAGGTGGTCATGGTTGATCTGGAGTCGTACTTCAGCATGTGTCTGTCACGGGAGTTCACTGCCAAGTTGGGAGGCTATCTTTCTTTGGACTATTATCATCTAGAGATTCCTGTTAAAAGAAGGAGAGTTTGAATATATAATGAGAAGCCTTCTACTTATCACATAGAGAGTATTGAAGAAGAAGATAAACCCATGAATTCTATCAACTTGATGACCGAAGAATTGGAGGAATTGGATTTGATGGAAGAAGTTTTGGACAAGCTTCGAACAAAAGATGAGTTTTCAATGCTTAATTTTAATGCCATGATGGAGACTGAAATTAGCTGTTACACCATTACTAAACCTAAAAAAGTTGAGGTGAAGGTGTCCGATAGTTAGGAGCTTGCTCCATATCAACCATGAAAGTTGTACTTCGATGACGTAAGGTGTAAGAAAAATATGCTTTAACCTTCATTGATGATTTTTCCAAAAACTTGGGTCTACTTCCTTATATACAAAAGTAATGTTCTATTCCACTTCAAAATCTTCAAAGCCTTAGTTGAAAATCAGGCCTCTTGCAAATTCAAGCAAATTCGTACAGATAATGCGGAGGAATAGTTCATTAATGAGTTCTCCAATTTTCTATCAGGTCATGGCATAATTCATCAACATTCTGTTTCCCATAAACCATAGCAAAATGGCATTGCAAAGACAAAAAATCAAACTTTAAAGGAAATGGTAAATTGTATGCTCCACTCAAGAGATCTTCCAAAAGCATTTTGGGCAGAAGCAATTAATTGCACCAACTATATTCAAAACCGCACACCTCATAAAGCTCTTAGCCATTTGACTCATGAGGAAGCATGGACTCGCTCAAAACCTGATGTCTATTTCTTCAAGATTTTTGGGTGTACTGCTTGGGTGCATATCCCAAAGAAGAAAAGGAAGGCTCTAGATAAGAAAAGTAAAAATCTCATCTTTGTTGGTTATTGTAAGGAAATGAAATTATACAAGCTCCTCAATCCCACAACTCATGAGGTCTTTTTCATAGGAATGTCCAATTTTATGAAACATTCCCTCATAAATATCCTCAACCATCCTCTTCCACCATTGATTCTCTTGAGCCTTCTCCAATGTTAGATCCTCAATATAATGAAGAACCAGATTTATAGATTAATTTAGAGATTATTGATCAATATGAGGAACCTATAACTCCAACTCAAAGTCCTGCCACTCCTACTACTCCTTCCACCATGCCAAAATGGGCCTACATCATTGTTAAAGAAGCTACTCCATACATCCAAAATCTTCCATCATCTAGATTAGGCATATCTATAGGCTTTGGTCTTGTATTTTGGTCCATTTCTATAGATCCTAAATCCTTCAAATAAGAAACTTGTATTAAATAATGGGATGATGCCATGGAAAATGAATTCTCTTCCTTAATCAAAAATGAAACTTGGGATTTAGTTCCCCTACCTAAAGGAAGGAAATTAGTTCATTGTAAATGGATTTACAGAATAAAATATGGACCTAATGGAGAAATTGACAAACACAAAGCTCGTCTGGTTGCCAAAGGTTTCTCTCAAATTGAAGGGATTTATTATTCTGAAACTTTTACACCAGTTTCCAAAATGGATTTTGTTAGACTGGTTCTTGCTCTAGCTGCTTCCCAAAAGTGGTCTATCTTTCAAATGGATGTAAAAAGTTCTTTCTTACACGAGGACTTAAAGGAAGAGATATTCATGGAACAACCTATTGGTTTCACTCAAGACTCCTCCCTTGTTTGTAGGCTAAGGAAGTCTCTCTATGGCCTCAAATAAGCTCCTAGAGCTTAGTATGAAAAAATGGACTCCTTCCTTCTTTCCTCAGGTTTTTTTATTCTGAGTCTGATGCCATAGTCTACATTTGGAGAGATGAAGAAAAAATCACCATACTTGTTCTCTATGTTGATGACCTACTACTCACTAGTAGTGACAACACTCACATTCAGACTATCAAGGACTCCCTTTCTAAAAAAAATGAAATGGTTGATCTGGGTTTAGCTCATTACTTCCATGGGATTCAAATAAATAAAATAGATCCAAGAGTTTTATTGTGTCAAAAAAAATACACTCTAGATCTTCTTCAAAGGTTTAAGATGATAGATTGTAAACCTTTTCCTACACCTTTTCAGTCTGGAGTCACTATAAGTACTTCCTGCACATCCCCTCTATGTGATGCAACTCTATACCGTCAGATTGTAGGGAGTCTATTATACCTTACTCATACTCACCCAGATATCTCATATGATGTTGGCTTGATATCCATATTCTCACATCAACCTCATTTTAGTCATTGGAAAGCAACAAAAAGAATACTCCACTACTTGCAAGGAACTTCTCACTTTGGGCTCTTATATGAGGTAAATCCATGGATATCATTGGTTACATGGATTCTGATTGGCCAGGTTTAGTAGAAGACATATGTTCACCATATGGATATGTATTTTGTCTTGGTTCTTCATCAATTGCTTGGTTATGCAAAAACAAGCAGTGGCCTTATCATCTATAGAGGCAGAATACAGGGCAACAGTTTTGGCAAGTCAGGAAGCTCTTTGGCTTCGTCAAATACTAAGAGAATTTGGCTTTTACCTTGAAAAAACTATTACTCTTTGTTGTGACAATCAGAACATAATTCATATTGCACGCAATCTAGTTGATCATCAACGCACCAAGCACATTGAGATTCACAAGCACTTCATTCGATAGCATATTCAAAGAGGGGAAATATACTTGGACTATATTCCCACTGAAAATCAAATTGGAGACAACTTCACCATGTCATTTTCTTCTTCGCGTTACATTCAATTATGAGAGAAACTTGGGGTAAAGCAACTGCATTAAAACAATAGAGGTCTTTCACCTCTCCTTTCTTCTTATTGTTGTATTCTTTGGAGGATGGTTTTTCCCATGTGTTTTTTTTTATTATATCTCCTAAAGTATAAATTGTACATGAGTACCTCATCAGGCCAAGTTGCCAGGACTCATTCTTTTTTTTCATGAGGACAATATTTGCCATCCGAAGACATGCCTTTATATTTATTTTTTTGACAGATGGTTTTTTGCCAAGAGGTTTTTTCACCATCTCTATATTGTAAATGAGTACCTCATCAGGCCTTGTTGTCGAGACTCATCCTTTTTTTTGTCAATGAGGAAAATGTTCGCAAACCAAAGACATACCTCTTCTTTTTTCCTTTTTTGATAGATGGTTTTTTACCATGTGGTTTTTACCATCTCATCAAATAAGATCATTGTACATGAGTACCTCATCAGTCCCTATTGCCCAAACTCATTTATATAATACACCCCTAGTATCACTTAAGGGGGGCGTTAGAATAAGTAATTATTCTCTTAAGTTATACTAGGATAGACATACTTGAGTTTCCACTTCTCTATGAGTCAGGTGAACTCTCAGTATAGTCTAGATCAGATTTGATGAGTTGTTGTAATCCAACAACTCTCAATGATCAACTTTGCTATTTATACAAAGTTGATCCATGGAATAAATCAATCAATTCTATTTTGTTCCTTCAAATATTGTAATGCTTTGTAGCTTCTTTGTAGTATCCCCTATAGATTTAATCCATAGTGACTTGATGGTCTTCCCAGAGCCTTATTTCAAAGGAGAAAAATATGCTTTAACCTTCATTTATAATTTTTCCGAAAGAACTTGGGTCTACTTCCTAAAATACAAAAGTAATGTTCTATCCCACTTCAAAATATTCAAAGCCTTAGTTGAAATTAGACCTCTTGCAAAATAAAGAAAATTTGTACAAATAATGGGGGGAATACTTTAGTAATGAGTTCTCCAATTTTCTATCAGGTCAAGGCATAATTAATCAACATTTTGTCTCCCATAATCCGCAAAAAAATGGCATTGTAGAGAGGAAAAACTGAACTTTAAATGAAATGGAAAATTGTATATCTATCCAACAACATACGAGATATCTAGGTGAGTATGAGTAAGGTATAACATACTCCCTACAAGCTAACGTTATAGAGTTGCATCACATAGAGGAGATGTGTAGGAAGTACTTAGAATGACTCCAGACTGAAAAGGTGTTGGAGAAGGTTTGCAATTTGTCATCTTAAACCTTTGAAGAAGGTCTAAAGTGTATTTTTATTGACACAATGAAATTCCCGCATCTGTTTGATTTATTTGAATCCCAAGGAAGTAATGAGCTAAATCCAGATTAGCTATTTCAAAATTTTTAGAAAGGGAGTCCTTGATAGTCTGAATGTGAGCGATGTCACTACCAGTGAGTAGTAGGTCATCAACATAGAGAACAAGTATGGTGATTTTTTCTTCATATCTCCAAATGTAGACTGTGGCATCAGATTCACAATGAGAAAAATCTGAGGAAAGAAGGAAGAAGTCCATTTTTTCATACCAAGATCTAGGAGCTTGTTTGAGGCCATAGAGAGAATTCCTTATCCAACAAACAAGGGAGGATGCTTGAGTGAAACTGACAGGTTGTTCCATGAATATCTCTTCCTTTAAGTCCCCATGTAAGAAATCACTTTTTACATCCATTTGAAAGATAGGTCACTTTTGGAAAGCAACTAGAGATTAATTTAGAGATTAATGATCAATATGAGGAACCTATAACTCCAACTCAAAATCCTGCCACTCCTACTACTCCTTCCACTATGCCAAAATGGGCCCGCACCATTGTTAAAGAAGCTACTCCTTACATCCAAAATATTCCATCATCTAGATTAGGCAACTCTGTAGGCACTGGTCTTGTCTATCAGTCCATTTCCATAGATCCTCAATACTTCAAAGAAGCAACTGGTATTAAATAATGGGATGATGCCATGGAGAATGAATTATCTTCCTTAACCAAAAATAAAACTTGGGATTTAGTTCCCCTACCTAAAGGAAGGAAAATAGTTCACTGTAAATGGATTTATAGAACAAAATATGGACATAATGGAGAAATTGAGAAACACAAAGCCCGCCTGGTAGCAAAAGGTTTCTATCAAATTGAAGGAGAGATTATTCTAAAATTTTGGCACTAGTTTCCAAAATGGATTTTGTTAGACTGGTTCTTTCTCTAGATGCTTTCCAAAAGTGTCCTATCTTTCAAATGGATGTAAAAAGTGCTTTCTTACATGGGGACTTAAATGAAGATATATTCATGGAATAATCTGTTGGTTTCACTCAAGACTCCTCCCTTTATTGTAGGTTAAGGAAGTCTCTCTATGGCCTCAAACAAGCTCCTAGAGCTTGGTATGAAAAAATGGAATCCTTCCTTCTTTCCTCAGATTTTTCTCATTATGAGTCTGATGCCACAATCTACATTTGGAGAGATGAAGAAAAAATCACCATACTTTTTCTCTATGTTGATGACCTACTACTCACTGGTAGTGACATTGCTCACATTTAGACTATCAAGAATTCCATTTCTAAAATATTTGAAATGGTTGATCTGGGTTTAGCTCATTACTTCCTTGGGATTCAAATAAATCAAACATATGCAAGAATTTCATTGTATCAACAAAAATACACTCTAGACCTTTTTTAAAGGTTTAAGATGACAAATTGCAAACCTTATCTTACATATTTTTAGTCTGGAGGTACTCTAAGTACTTCCTACACATCCCCTCTATGTGATACAACTCTATAACATCAGCTTGTAAGGAGTTTGTTATACCTTACTCATAGTCACCCAGATATCTTATATGTTTTTGGCTTAATTTCAAGATTCTCACATCAACCTCATTTCAGTCATTGGCAAGCAACAAAAAGAATCCTCTGCTACTTGCAAGGAACTCGTCACTTTGGGATATTATATGAGGGAATATCCATCGATATCATTGGTTACATGGATTCTAATTGGGCAAGTTCAATAGAATACATATGTTCAATTTATGGCTATGTCTTTTATCTTGGTTCTTCACCAATTTCTTGGTTATGCAAACACAAATAGGCAGTGGATTTATCATCTATAGAAGTAGAACATAGGGCAATAGTTTTGGCAAGTGAGGAAGCTCTTTGGCAAACTATATGCTCCACTCAAGAGATCTTCCAAAAGTTTTTTGGGCGGAAGTAATTAATTGTGTAAACTATATTCAACGCACACCTCATAAAGCTCTTGGCCATTTGACTCTCGAGGAAGCATGGACTGGCTCAAAACCTGATGTCTATTTCTTCAATATTTTTGGATGTACTACTTGGTGCATATCCCAAAGAAGAAAAGGAAGGCTCTAGATAATAAAAGCAAAAAACTCATCTTTGTTGGTTATTGTGAGGAAATGAAAGCATACAGGCTCCTTGATCCCACAACTCATGAGGTCTTTTTTCATAGGAATGTCCAATTTGATGAAACATTCCCTCATAAAGATCCTCAACCATCCTCTTCCACCATTGATTCTCTTGAGCCTTATCCAAAATTAGATCCTCAATATAATGAAGAACCAACTTTAGATATTAATTTAGAGATTAATGATCAATATGAGGAACCTATAACTCCAACTCAAAATCTTGCCACTCTTGCTACTCCTTACACTATACCAAAATGGGCTCGCACCATTGTTAAAGAAGATATTCCTTACATCCAAAATCTTCCATCATCTAGAATAGACAACTCCATAGGCACTGGTCTTGTCTGTCAGTCCATTTCTATAGATCCACAATCCTTCAAAGAAGCAACTGGTATTAAAGAATGGGATGATGCCATGGAGAATGAATTCTCTTAATCAAAAACAAAACTTGGGATTTAGTTACCCTATCTAAAGGAAGGAAATTAGTTCGTTGTAAATAGATTTAAGAACGAAATATGGACCTAATGGAGAAATTGACAAACACAAAGCCCGCCTGGTAGCCAAAGGTTTCTCTCAAATTGAAGGAGAGATTATTTTGAAATTTTTGTACCAGTTGCCAAAATGGATTCTGTTGGACTGGTTCCTTCTCTAGCTACTTTCCAAAAATGGCCTATCTTTCAAATGGATGTTATCCTGCTCTGATAACATGGTACCAAAGTAGGATAGATTATGCTAGGCATTCTCTCTTGAAGGTAGTTTCACGAACTGGTTCATTATATCTTATGTTTTGTTTTTTAAAAAAGGAAAAGAGGTTTTTATATCTATTTTAGATTGCTCATTTTATATCTGTAATTTTTTTTAAAGAAATTTATTTATGGTAATATATAAATAGTTTGTCTAGATTTATTCTACCATTATGAAAATATTCTCCTCAAATTATTTTCTCAAAAAAATAATAATTGCTACTCTTACACTGCAAAATATATAGATTTTGAAATTTATAATTGACTTCCATATTTTATTGTTCTTCTCTTATGCCTATTTGTTCTACTCTCTTCTAATGAACTCTTGCTTGCTTGGCTCCTTATAGCTACCACTCGCAATGTTAATCCATGAATGCATGCTTACTTTAGCTCCTTTTTAGCCATCACTGCATTTCGTTCTATAGTGGAGACAAAGTTTGAAAGGCATATCATATTTGGTGATCAATTAAATCATTGGTTTTTTTATGTTGGAAAATATTTTAACTTCGTGAAATCTTTAACAAATAAATGCAATATTTCTTGCATCCAAATTAAGTGGATATTTGGTTATTTAAAAAAAAACACCAAAATCCATTAATTGTTTATAAGACGTGGCATCTTTGCCAATGATTTTATATGGTGCACAACGTATGAGACTTTCATCTTCTCAATGGGAATTTCCTATTTAAATCTCAATGATCGAAAGATTAGATTTTCCATCTCAAGTTATCTCAAAGCTTCTCCTATTTTTTGTCCCTCGGTGCTTAAGAGAGGAGTTTCAATTATTTTTATATATATTCAATTAAAATATTATTCTACTCTACAAATACTCAAACTACTTTTATTTACCTATGTTTGCATATTGGTTCTTCAATATAGAGCATTAGGATTGATAGTATATGGTGTGGTGCCTTCACTAAGGTCTTCTGCAGCCTTCACTGCACTTTCAAAGTTGGTGGTGCATTCGCTGACATCTTTCCAAGAGCCTCTCTACATAGCGTCATCCCTGACATCTTCCATGTGTGCCAAACACTTACATATTCGATAGAAAGTGGTGCAATCACTGACATATTTCTAGGAGCCTCCCTACATAGCGCCATCCTTGACGTCTTTCATGTGCGCACAAATCTCCGAAGACAACTGTATTGTGGTGTGCCTCCTTATCATCTTCGGCAACAACTAGGATTGTGGTGCACCTCCCTAAAATCTTTCGTGTGAGCCAAACCCCTACAAGTTTGAAGCCTTTGAAGGCTTTCAAATCTTCCTCATTGCCCCTTGACGTCTCTTCTAAAGTCTCTCATTAAATCAGGTATAAATTTTAATATTTTTTTCTAGTTTTGAGCTAATAATTCCTTGGTACAACAAAGTTCGTAAAAGACTTTAAAATCTTACCTCGCTACCTCTTCTCTCATGACATCTCTTTTCTAAAATTCTTACTAAATAATGTCGTATTTACTTTAAGTTTAAAATCTTAGGGTTTCAAATTTTTTCTCGAGTGAGCATAATACTTATGTTCATTGTATAAATGTGTAACCCTCTAAAAATTATTATATCCTTTTATTTTAGTGCCTTTCCTTGGCCACTATAAGAAATCAAAAGGATAAAATTGTAATCTCAATAAAAAAAAAAAAATTGGGGGGGGTTTAGGTAATATTTAGCACCTATTCTAAAAGCTTCATAGGGGGGTTTGTTGTTGTTTTGGTCATTGCCTCTATAATTTGTATTTTGATCTTATTCCTATTACTATTTTCTTTAATAGAATTAATATTAAAATCTAATTACTTTTGTTTTGATATAATTACTAGTAAAGTTAAAGATTGAGGAGCAACTTCAAAGGATCCTTTTATTAAGAAAATATTCCTTTTTTAATAAATAGCATATTTCTTTTAAGTTATATTTTTAATATTTCAATATTGTTACTTAATAAAATTTTTAATAACCTTAACAAGATCATTAAAAACGTATTAATCACCTATCTTCCTAGTATTGGAATTCTAATAACTTACAGTTTCCCTCACGTAAGGGCGAGTTATTACAAATTTGATATTAAGATCTAGATTATTAAAATCCTATGTTCCAAGTATCAATTCTCCTCTTTACTTATAGTTTCCCTCACGTAAGGGTGAGTAATTGAGAAGAAAAGATATATAGGCCTGGCAATATACAATTGGCCTATTTAGCTTTATCAAAACTCCTCATTTACTTATAGTTTCCCTCTCATTAGGGTGGGTAATTTGAGGATCTTGGTATTTCTTAAAGGCTTTTGTTTCCTTATTTATAAAATCCATTGCATTATCTAAATAATATAATTGAATTTAAAGGAGGGAATTATTGGTTCACTTCAATTTTCTTTGGCAAAATAAATAAAATGAATACAATTGATCCACTCACCCCTCACAACTATCATACATGGAAACCTAAAATATTAAATCTCATTTCTCAAAAAGGGCTCACACACCTGCTAGAAGAGAAGCAACCTGAATTTGAAAAAGAATATGAAATTTTTGCTCATAAAGGGAAGATGTATGAAACAATGGGTATTATAAGCATCAATATAAATGAAAGCTTATAGTTTCACATTACAGATTGTAAAACTCCATATGAAATTTGGCAAAAACTAAAGAACCTATTTGTAAAAGTAGATCAAATAAGGTCACTGCAGCTAGAGGAAGAATTAATATCATTATCTCCTCAAGACTTCAATAATATTGTTGACTTTCTCACCAAATTTAAAGAAGTCCTCACTCAATACAAAGGCAGTGGTAAGAATAAAATGGAATAAGAATGCATCTATCTAATTATTTCTAAATTAAATGGTGTGTTTCAAATTTTTGCAACCATTGTTTTATCTACAAAATATGCTCTTGGTGCAAGTTTTAAAATGCCCTCCTTAGAGTAATTTTGTGATAGGCTAAATAGAGAAGAAATCAAACTTGTAAAGCATGAGATCTCTTCCTCTTCCTCAAAAGCCTTAGTATCATCCACTATGCCAAAACGCACAAACCTCCCAATCCTCCATAAACGGGGCACCAACCTTAAATGACAAAGAAAATAAACCCCAACAAAAAAAAACGCCCACCAAAAAAGCAACGAAAAAGACCAAAAACAACACCCACCAACCCAAAAAGAAACAAACTACTACCAAAAGATCATTAGCATCTGCTCACACGAAAACCACTTCAAATGGATGTAAAAAGTGATTTCTTACATGGGGACTTAAAGGAAGAGATATTCATGGAATAACCTACTAGTTTCACTCAAGACTCCTCCCTTGTTTATAGGCTAAGGAAGTCTCTATATGGCCTCAAACGAGCTCCTAGAGCTTGGTATGAAAAATGGACTCCTTCCTTCTTTCCTTAGGTTTTTCTCATTGTGAGTCTGATGCCACAATCTACATTTGGAGAGATGAAGAAAAAATCACCATACTTTTTCTCTATGTTGATGACCTACTACTCACTGGTAGTGACATCACTCACATTCAGACTATCAAGGAATCCCTTTCTAAAAATTTTGAAATGGCTGATCTCGGTTTAGCTCATTACTTCCTTGGGATTCAAATAAATAAAAAAGATGCAAGAATTTCATTGTGTCAACAAAAATACACTCTAGACCTTCTTCAAAGGTTTAAGATGATAGATTGCAAACCTGCTTCTACACATTTTTAGTCTGGAGTCACTCTAAGTACTTCATGCACATACCCTCTATGTGATGCAACTCTATATCATCAGCTTGTAGGGAGTCTGTTATACCTTACTCATACTCGCCTAGATATCTCGTATGATGTTGGCTTGATATCTAGATTCTCTCATCAACCTCATTTTAGTCATTGACATGCAACAAAAAGAATCCTCCACTACTTGCAAGGAACTCCTCACTTTGGACTCTTATGTGAGGGAAAATCTATGGATATCATTGGTTACACAGATTCTAATTGGGCAGGTTCAATAGAAGATAGATGTTCAACTTCTGGATTTCTTTTGTCTTGGTTCTTCACCAATTGCTTGGTTATACAAAAAACAACAGGCAGTGGCCTTATCATCTATAGAGGCAAAATACAGGGTAGTAGTTTTGGCAAGTCAGGAAGCTCTTTGGCTTCATAAGATACTAAGAGAATTTGGTTTTTCACATGATAAACCTATTACTCTTTGGTGTGACAATTAGAGCATAATTCATATTGCATGCAATCCATTTGAGTATAAGCGCACCAAGCACATTGAAATTCATATGCACTTCATTTTGTAGCATATTCAAAGAAGGGAAATATACTTGGACTATATTCCCACTGAAAATAAAATAGTAGACATCTTCACCAAGTCATTTCCTTCTCTACGTTACATTTAGTTAAGAGATAAACTTGGAGTAAAACAACTACATTAAAACAACATAGGTCTTTCACCTCTCCTTTCCTCTTACTATTGTATTCTTTGGAGGATGGTTTTTTCCCATGTGGTTTTTTTATCATCTCTCCTAAAGTATAAATTGTTCATGAGTACCTCATCAGGACAAGTTGTCGGGACTCATTATTTTTTCACGAGGACAATCTTCGCCATCCAAAGACATACATCTATCTTTATTTTACTGACAAATGGTTTTTTTCCAAGAGGTTTTTTCACCATCTATATATTGTAAATGAGTACCTCATTAGGCCCTATTGTAGAGACTCATTTGTATCATACACCCCTAGTATCACTTAAGGGGGGGTGTTAGAATATTTTTTTCATGAGGACAATCTTCGCCATCCGAAGACATACCTCTATCTTTATTTTATTGACAAATGGTTTTTCCTATTTTACCATCTACATATTGTAAAAGAGTACGTCATCAGGCCTTGTTGTCATGACTCATTTGTATCATACACCCCTAATATCACTTAAGGGGGGTGTTAGAATAAGTAATTATTCTCTTAAGTTCTACTAGGATAGACATACTTGAGTTTCCAATCCTCCATGATTGAGGTGAACTCTTAGCATAGTCTAGATTATATTTGAGGAGTTGTTGTAATCCAACGACTCTCAATGGCTGATCTAGGTTTAGCTCATTACTTCCTTAGGATTCAAATAAATCAAACAGATGCAAGAATTTCATTATGTCGACAAAAATACACTCTAGAAATTCTTCAAAGGTTTAATATGTCAGAGTGCAAACCTTCTCCTACACCTTTTCAGTCTAGAGTCATTCTAAGTACTTCGTGCATATCTCCTCTATGTGATGTAACTCTATACCATCAACTTGTATGGAGTCTATTATACCTTACTCATACTCACCCAGATATCTCGTATGTTGTTGGCTTGATATCTAGATTCTCACATCAACTTCATTTCAGTCATTGGCAAGTAGCAAAAAGAATCCTCTGCTACTTGCAAGGAACTCCTCACTTTGGGCTCTTATATGAGGGAAAATCTATGGATATCATTGGTTACATAGATTATTATTGGGCAGGTTCAATAGAAGATATATGTTCAACTTTTGGCTGTCTTTTTGTCTTGGTTCTTCACCAATTGCTTGGTTATGCAAAAAATAATAGACAATGGTCTTATCATCTACAAAGGCATAATACAGGACAATAGTTTTGGGAATTTAGGAAGCTCTTTGGCTTTGTCAGATACTAAGAGAATTTAGTTTTTTCACATGAAAAACCTATAACTCTTTAGTGTGACAATCAGAGTACAATTCATATTGCATGTAATCCAGTTGAGCATCAACGCACCAAGCACATTGAGATTCACATGCACTTCATTCGGTAGCATATTCAGAGAAGGAAAATATACTTGGACTATATTCCCACTGAAAATCAAATAGTAGACATCTTCACCAAGTCATTTCCTTCTCCGTGTTACATTCAGTTGTGAGAGAAACTTGGAGTAATTCAAGCCAACAAAGGGAAAGAGGTTTTTATATCTATTGTAGATTGGTCATTTTATATCTGCAATTGTTTTTAGAGAAATTATTTTATGGTAATATCTAAATAGTTTGTATAAGTTTATTTTACCATATTATGCAAATATTCTCCTCAATTTTTTTTAAAAAATATTTAAATTGCTACTCTTACACTGCAAAATATATAGATTTTGAAATTTATAATTGCCTTTCATATTTTATTGTTCTCCTCGTATGCCTATTTGTTATATTATCTCCTAATGAATGCTTGCTTGCTTGGATCCTTATAGCCATCATTGGCAATGTTAATTTATGAATGCATGCTTGCTTTGGCTCCTTTTTAGCCATCGTTGCATTTCGTTATGTAGTGGAGACAAAGTTTGAAAGACATATCGTATTTGGTAATCAATTAAATCGTTGGTTTTTTTTATGTTGGGAAATATTTTAACTTCATGAAATCTTTAACAAATAAATGCAAGGTTTATTGCATCCAAATTAAGTGGACATTTGGTTATTTAAAAAAATACCAAAGTCCATTAATTGTTTATAAGACGTGGCATATTTGCCAACGATTTTATATGGCATGCAACGTATGAGACTTTCATCTTCTCAATGGGCATTTCCTAGTTAAATCTCAACGATCGAAATATTAGATTTTCCATCTCAAGTTATCTCGAATCTTCTCCTCTTTTTCATCCCTCGGCCCTTCAGAGAAGATTTTCGATTGTTTTTATATATATTCATCAAGTCAATGCTTAAATATTATTCTCCTCTATGAAAATAATTTTTTTTGGGAGCCTCCCAGCATAGTGACATCCTTGACATCTTCCATGTGCACCAAAACCTGAAGTCTTCGGTAGCATCTAGGATTGTGGTGCACCTCCCTGACGTCTTCCATGTGCACCAAACCCCTACGAGTTTGAAGCCTTTGAAGGCTTTCAAATCTTCCTCGCTGTGAAGTCTATCATTAAATTAGGTATAAATTTTAATATTTTTTTTTTTGGTTTTGAGCTAATCATTCCTTGGTACAACGAAGTTCATAGCCTTTGATGTCTCTTTTCTAAAATCCTTGGTAAATAATGTTATATTTACTTTAAGTTTCAAATATTAGGGTTTCAAATTTTTTTCTCAAGCAAGAATAATACTTCTGCTCATTGTATAAATGTGTAACCCTCTAAAAATTCTTATATCCTTTTCCTTTAGTGCCTTTCCTTGACCACTATAAGAAATCAAAAGGGAAAGTTGTAATCTCAATAAAAAATATTTTTTTGGGGGGGTTTTTAGGTGCAATATTTAGCACCTATTGTAAAAGCTTCATAGGGGGCTTTGTTTTTGTTTTGGTCATTGCCTCTATAATTTTATTTTGATCTTATGCCTATTACTATGTTCTTTAATAGAATTTATATTAAAATCTAATTACTTTTGTTTTGATATAATTACTAGTTAAGTTAAATATTGAGGAACAACTTCAAAAGATCCTTTGATTAAGAAAATATTCCTTTTTAATTAATAGGATATTTCTTTTAAGTTAAATTTTTTAATAAAAAAAAAATTAATCCTTCAATATTGTTACTTAATAAATTTTTTAATAACCTTAATAAGATCATTAAAAATTTATTAATCACCTATCTTCCTAGTATTGGACTTCTAATAACTTATAGTTTCCCTCATGTAAGGGCGGGTTATTACGAATCCGATATTAAGATCTGGATGATTAAAAGCCTATGTTCCAAGTATCAATTCTCCTCCTTACTTATAGTTTCCCTCACATAAGGGTGAGTAATTTGGAAGAAAATATATATAGGCCTGGAATTATACAATTGGCCTATTTAGCTTTATCAAAACTTCTCATTTAATTATAGTTTCCCTCTCATTATGGCAGGTAATTTTAGGAGCTTGGTATTTCTTAAAGGCTTTTGTTTCCTTCTTTATAAAATCCATTGCATTCTCTAAATAATATAATTGAAGTTAAAGGGGGGAATTATTGGTTCACTTCAATTTTCTTTGGCAAAATGAATACAATTGATCCACTCACCCCTCACAACTATCATACATGGAAACCTAAAATATTAAATCTCATTTCTCAAAAAGGGCTCACACACCTGCTAGAAGAGAAGTAACCAGAATTTGAAAACGAATATGAAATTTTTGTTCATAAAGAGAAGATGTATGAAACAATGGGTATTATAAGCACCAATATAAATGAAAGCTTATGGTTTCACATTATGGATTGTAAAACTACATATGAAAGTTGGAAAAAACTAAAGAACCTATTTGGAAAAGTAGATCAAATAAGGTCAATGCAGCTAGAGGAAGAATTAACAACATTATCTCCTGAAGACTTCAGCAATATTGTTGAATTTCTCACCAAATTTAAAGAAGTCCTCACTCAATACAAAGGCAGTGGCAAGAACAAAACATAAGAAGAATGCATCTATCTAATTATTTCTAAATTAAATGGTGTATTTCAAATTTTTGCAACCACTTTTTTATCTACAAAATATGCTCTTGGTGCAAGTTTTAAAATGCCCTCCTTAGAGGAATTTTGTGATAGGCTAACTAGAAAAGAAACCGAACTTGTAAAGTATGGGAACTATTCCTCTTCCTCAAAAGCCTTAGTAGCTTCCACTATGCCAAAATGGGCCTGCACCATTGTTAAAGAAGCTACTTCTTAAATTCAAAATCTTTCATCATCTAGATTAGGCAACTCCGTAGGCACCGGTCTTGTATATCAATCCATTTCCAAAAGAAGCAACTAGTATTAAAGAATGGTATGATGCCATGGAGAATGAATTCTCTTCCTTAATCAAAAACAAATCTTGGGATTTAATTCCCCTACCTAAATGAAGGAAATTAGTTCGTTGTAAACGGATTTACAAAATGAAATATGGACCTAATGGAGAAATTGAAAAACACAAAGCCCACATGGTAGACAAAGGTTTCTCTCAAATTGAAAGGATTTATTATTCTGAAACTTTTGCAGTAGTTGCCAAAATAGATTCTTTTAGACTGGTTATTGCTCTAGCTACTTTCGAAAAGTGGCCTATCTTTCAAATGGATGTAAAAAGTGCTTTCTTACATGGGAAATTAAAGGAAGAGATATTCATGGAACAACCTACTGGTTTCACTCAAGACTCCTCCCTTGTTTGTAGGCTAAGTAATTCTCTCTGTGGCCTCAAACAAGCTCCTAGAGCTTGGTATGAAAAAATGGACTCCTTCATTCTTTCCTCAAGTTTTTCTCATTGTGAGTCTGATACCACAGTCTATATTTTGAGAGATGAAGAAAAAAATCACCATACTTGTTCTCTATGTTGATGACCTAATACTCACTAGTAGTGACATCGCTCACATTCAGACTATCAAAGACTCCCTTTCTAAAAATTTTGAAATGGATGATATGGGTTTAGCTCATTACTTCCTTGGGATTCAAATAAATCAAATAGATGCAAGAATTTCATTGTGTCAAAAAAATACACTCTAGACCTTCTTCAAAGGTTTAATATGATAGATTGTAAATCATCTCCTACACCTTTTTAGTCTAGAGTCACTCTAAGTACTTCCTGCACATCCCCTCTATGTGATGCAACTCTATACCATCAGATTTTAGGGAGTCTATTATACCTTACTCATACTCGCCCAGATATTTGGTATGTTGTTGGCTTGATATCCAGATTCTCACATCAACCTCATTTTAGTCATTGGAAAACAACAAAAATAATCCTCTGCTACTTGCAAGGAACTCCTCACTTTGGGATCTTATATGAGGGAAAATCCATGGATATCATTGGTTACAAGGATTCTGATTGGGTAGGTTCAGTAGAAGACATATTTTCAACTTCTGGCTATGCATTTTTGTCTTGGTTCACCAATTACTTGGTTATGCAAAAAACAACAGACAGTGGCCTTATCATCTATAGAGATAGAATACAGGGCAACTGTTTTGGCAAGTCAGGAAGCTCTTTGGCTTCATTATATACTAAGGGAATTTGGTTTTTCACATGACAAACCTATTACTCTTTGGTGTGAAAATAAGAGCACAATTCATATTGCATGCAATCCAATTGAGCATCAGCACACCAAGCACATTGATATTCATATGCACTTCATTCGACAACATATTTAGAGAAGGGAAATATACTTGGACTATATTCCCACTAAAAATCAAATAGCAGACATCTTCACCAAGTCATTTCCTTATCCATGTTACATTCAGTTGTGAGAGAAACTTAGAGTAAATCAAGCCAACAAAAGCAAGATAGATTCTGCTAGGCATTCTCTCTTGAAGGCAGTTTCACGGACTGGTTCATTATCTCTTATCTTTTGTTTTTTAAAAAAGGGAAAAAGGTTTTTATATCTATTATAGATTGCTCATTTTATATCTATAATTTTTTTAGAGAAATTTGTTTATGGTAATATCTAAATAGTTTGTCTACATTTATTTTACCATATTATGCAAATATTCTCCTCAAATTCTTTTCAAAAAATATTAAAATTGCTACTCTTACACTACAAAATATGTAGATTTTGAAATTTATAATTGCCTTCCATATTTTATTGTTCTCCTCGTATGCCTATTTGTTATACTCTTTCCTAATGAACACTTTCTTTCTTGGCTCCTTATAGCCATTGCTGGCAATGTTAATCCATGAATGCATGCTTGCTTTGGCTCATTTTTAGCCATCATTGCATTTCATTTTGTAGTGGAGATAAAGTTTGAAAGGCATATCGTATTTGGTGATCAATTAAATCATTGGTTTTTTTATGTTGGAAAATATTTTAACTTCATGAAATATTTAACAAATAAATGCAACATTTCTTGCATCCAAATTAAGTGGATATTTGGTTATTTAAAAAAACACCAAATTCCATTAATTGTTAATAAGACATCGCATCTTTGCCAACAATTATATATGGCGCACAACGTATGAGACTTTCATCTTCTCAACGGGCATTTCCTAGTTAAATCTTAATGATCAAAATATTATATTTTCCATTTTAAAGTTATCTTGAAGCTTCTACTCTTTTTTGTCCCTCGGTGCTTTAGAGAAGAGTTTTGATTGTTTTATATATATTCATCAAGTCAATTCTTAAAATATTATTCTCCTTTGCGAATACTCGAAATACTTTTTTTTACCTGTGTTTGCATATTGGTTCTTCAATATAGAGCATTAAGATTGATAATATATGGTGTGGTGCCTTCACTAAGGTCTTTTGCAGCCTTTGCTATGCTTTCAAAGCTGGTGGTGCATTCACTGACATCTTTTCGAGAGCCTCTATGCATAGCGTCATCCCTGATGTCTTTTGTGTGCACCAAACCCTGACATCTTTGGTAGCAAGTGGTGCAATCAATGACGTCTTTTTGGGAGCCTCCCTACATAGTGCCATCCCTGACATCTTCTATGTGTGCCAAAACCTGAAGTCTTCGACAGTAGCTAGGATTGTGGTGCACCTCCATAACTTCTTTCGTGTGCGTCGAACCCCTGCGAGTTCGAAGCCTTTGAAGGCTTTCAAATCTTCCTTGCTTCCCCTTGAAGTCTCTTCTAAAGTCTCTCATTAAATCAGCTATAAATTTTAATATTTTTTATGGTTTTGAGCTAATCATTCCTTGGTATAGTGAAGTTCGTAACCTTTGACGTCTCTTTTCTAAAATTCTTGGTAAATAATGTTATATTTACTTTAAGTTTCAAATCTTAGGGTTTCAAATTTTTTTCACGAGCGAGAATAATAATTTTACTCATTGTATACATATGTAACCCTCTAAAAATTCTTATATCCTTTTCTTTTAGTGCCTTTCCTTGACCACTATAAGAAATCAAAAGGATAAAATTGTAATCTCAATAAAAAATATTTTTTTTTGGGGGTTTTTAGATGCAATATTTAGCACCTATTTTAAAAGCTTCATAGGGAGGGTTTGTTGTTGTTTTGGTCATTGCCTCCATAATTTTATTTTGATCTTATTCCTATTACTATATTATTTAATAGAATTAATATTAAAATCTAATTACTTTTGTTTTGATATAATTACTAGTTAAATTAAATATTGAAGAGCAACTTCAAAGGATCCTTTTATTAAGAAAATATTCCTTTTTTAACTAATAGGACATTTCTTTTAAGTTAATTTTTTTAATAATTTTTTTTTAATCCTTCAATATTGTTACTTAATAAAATTTTTAATGACGTTAACAAGATCATTAAAAATTTATTAATCACCTATCTTCCTAGTATTGGACTTCTAATAACTTACAATTTCCCTCATGTAAGGGCAGGTTATTACGAATCTGATATTAATATCTGGATGATTAAAAGCCTATGTTCCAAGTATAAATTATCCTCTTTACTTATAGTTTCCCTCACGTAAAGGCGAGTAATTTAGAAGAAAAGATATATAGGTCTAGAATTATACAATTGGCCTATTTAGCTTTATCAAAACTCCTCATTTACTTATAGTTTCCCTCTCGTTAGGGTGGGTAATTTGAGGAGCTTGGTATTTCTTAAAGGCTTTTGTTTCCTTCTTTATAAAATCCATTGCATTCTCTAAATAATATAATTGAAGTTAAAGGGGGGAATTATTGGTTCACTTCAATTTTCTTTGGCAAAATGAATACAATGAATACAATTGATCCACTCACCCCTCACAACTATCATACATGTAAATCTAAAATATTAAATATCATTTCTCAAAAAGGGCTCACACACCTGCTAGAAGAGAAGCAACCTGAATCTGAAAAAGAATATGAAATTTTTGTTCATAAAGAGAAGATGTATGAAACAATGGGTATTATAAGCACCAATATAAATGAAAGCTTATGGTTTTTACATTACGAATTTCAAAAATCCATATCAAAGTTCATAAAAATTAAAGAAACTATTTAGAAAAGTAGATCAAATAAGGTCAATGCAGCTAGAGGCAGAATTAACAACATTATCTCCTAAAGACTTCAACAATATTGTTGACTTTCTCACCAAATTTAAAGTTCTCACTCAATACAAAGGTAGTGGCAAGAACAAAACATAAGAAGAATGCATCTATCTAATTATTTATAAATTAAATGGTGTATTTCAAATTTTTGCAACCACTTTTTTATCTACAAACGATGCTCTTTGTGCAAGTTTTAAAATTCCCTCCTTAGAGGAATTTTGTGATAGGTTAACTAGAGAAGAAACCAAACTTGCAAAGTATGAGATCTCTTCCTCTTCCTCAAAAGCCTTAGTAGCTTCCACTATGCCAAAATGGGCCCGCACCATTGTTAAAGAAGATACTCCTTCCATCCAAAATATTCCATCATCCATATTAGGCAACTCCGTAGGCACTGGTCTTGTCAGTAAGTCCATTTCCATAGACCATCAATCCTTCAAATAAGCAACTAGTATGAAATAATGGGATGATGCCATAGAGAATGAATTTTCTTCTAGTTCCCATACCTAAAGGAAGGAAATTAGTTTGATGTAAATGGATTTACAGAACGAAATATGGACCTAATGGAGAAATTGACAAACACAAATCCCACATGGTAGCCAAAGGTTTCTCTCAAATTGAAGGGATTGATTAATTTAAAAATTTTGCACCAGTTGCCAAAATGGATTCTGTTAGACTGGTTCTTACTCTTGCTACTTCCCAAAAGTGGCATGTCTTTCAAATGGGTGTAAAAAGTGCTTTCTTACATGGGGACTTAAAGGAAGAGATATTCATGGAACAACCTGTTGGTTTCACTCAAGACTCCTCCCTTGTTTGTAGGCTAAGGAAGTCTCTCTATGGCCTCAAACAAGCTCCTAGAGCTTGGTATGAAAAAATGGACTCCTTCCTTCTTTCCTCAAGTTTTTTTCATTGTGAGTCTGATGCCACAGTCTACATTTGGAGAGATGAAGAAAAAATCACCATACTTGTTCTCTATGTTGATGACCTACTACTCACTGGTAGTGACATCGCTCACATTCGGACTATCAAGAACTCCCTTTCTAAAAAATTTGAAATGGCTAATCTGGGTTTAGCTCATTACTTCCTTGGGATTCAAATAAATCAAACAGATGCAGGAATTTCATTGTGTCAACAAAAATACACTCTAGACCTTCTTCAAAGGTTTAATATGACATATTGTAAACCTTCTCCTACACCTTTTCAGTCTGGAGTCACTCTAAGTACTTCCTACACATCCCCTCTATGTGATGCAACTCTATACCATCAACTTGTAGGGAGTCTATTATACCTTACTCATACTCACCCAGATATCTCGTATGTTTTTGGCTTGATATCCAGATTCTCACATCAACCTCATTTCAGTCATTGGCAAGCAACAAAAAGAATCCTCCACTACTTGTAAGGAAATCCTCACTTTGGGCTCTTATATGAGGGAAAATCCATGGATATTATTGGTTACGTGGATTCTTATTGGGCAAGTTTAGTAGAAGACAAATGTTCAACTTCTGGCTATCTCTTTGTCTTGGTTCTTCACCAATTACTTGGTTATGCAAAAAACAAGCAGTGGTCTTATCGTCTACAAAGGCAAAATAAAGGGCAATAATTTTGGCAAGTCAGGAATCTCTTTGGCTTCATAAGATACTAAGAGAATTTGGTTTTTCACATGATAAACCTATTACTCTTTGGTGTGATAATCAAAGTGTGATTCATATTGCACGTAATCCAGTTGAGCATCAGCGCACCAAGCACATTGAGATTCATATACACTTCATTCGGTAGCATATTCAGAGAAGAAAAATATACTTGGACTATATTCCCACTAAAAATAAAATAGCAAACATCTTCACCAAGTCATTTTCTTCTCCACGTTACATTCAATTGCAAGAGAAACTTGGAGTAAAACAGTTGCATTAAAACAACAGAGGTCTTTCACCTCTCCTTTCTTCTTATTGTTGTATTCTTTGGAGGATGGTTTTTTTCCATGTGGTTTTTTTTATCATCTCTCCTAAAGTATAAATTTTTCATGAGTACCTCATCAGGCCAAGTTGTCGGGACTCATTATTATTTTTTTCATGAGGACAATATTAGCCATCCGAAGACATACCTCTATATTTATTTTTTTGACAGATGGTTTTTCCCAATTGCTTGAAAAAACCTTTATGATGACTATAAGCACCCCTATATTTGGATGTAAATTTTGCCTTCATAGTAGGAAAAAACAATAATCTCCTTCTTTCTCTCATAGAATAATATTCCAAAAAATTAGAATAAAAAATTGGTGCTTAAAAAAAATTTGATCAATCAAACTCACATGGGCCCACCCACTTTAAAATAATATTTAGTGGGATAACTATGACTACCTTTTAAAAAAAAGGAATATACGACCATATATTAAAATAAATACCCCACTATGATGAATTTTAATTTAATAAATTCCAAGTGACTTTAACATGCTCTTGAGACGGCCCCTTCGCTTTTCTTGGAGGGCCCCGAATTCGCAACTCCCCATGATGACGGTGATGAGCCTTAGGCGCTCCACCTCCATACAATATCTTGTGTGACAACATCCTCCTACGTCAACCCCGTCTTTGAATCGAGCCACTAAATACAATAGCGTATGTCCTCACATCTTTCTACAGTGCGTATGGTGTTACAACCAACAAAAGAATTAATGATGTTGGGATCTCCAACCAGTCTAGAAAATATCTTGGGAAAAAGAGTCTCACTATCATAGCAATAAAAGAAACCCATTTTCCAACTTCACCATGTAAGAAGACATTAATGTGGCAAAAAAAATCCACATAGTGAAAAAAATATAGTAACTCGCCATGTCAGTATCTTTCACATCTGACACTATCGCAAGGACCGATCTTTGGCTATAGGCAGTCTATTATCTCCTAGACTGCATCTAGTTTTTCTCTACCATTTACTGCCTGATTGTAGGTTGTGCATCAACATGTAATCAGGCCAAACTAAACCTCTACATGATGTTGAATAAAAAATGCCACCAATAAATTTAGGTTTGCCATAGCTCCAACATTTCAACTCTAAAAAAAATAAGATGTTTTCTTCACTAGACTTCAAAAAATTGTTGCCACTAATAAAAAAAAATTGGTTGCCACTGACTACGCACTCCATTGGTGAAAATATGTAGCACTCAGGGGGTCCCTAACCGTAGCACTAATATCACTACCATTAGAGAGAGATATTTCTGTTGCTGAGGATGTGGTCGTAGAAGTGTCCACACAATGTCCACGAGCAAATATCTTTAAAAGAAACTTTCATCAAAGGTAAAGTCATACTAGAATAAATAATTATTCTCTTAAGTTCTACTAGGATAGACATACTTGAGTTTCAACTCCTCCATGAGTCAGGTGAACTCTCAATATAGTCTAGATCAGATTTGATGAGTTTTTGTAATCCAACGACTCTCAATGATCAACTTTTCTATTTATACAAAGTTGATCAATGGAATAAATAAATCAGTTCTATTTTGTTCCTTAAAATATTGTAATTCTTTGTAGTTCTACTCTTGTGAAATTCTAACATGGTACCAAAGCAGGATAGATTCTGCTAGGCATTCTCTCTTGAAGGTAGTTTCACGAATTGGTTCATTATCTCTTATCTTTTGTTTTTTAAAAAAGGAAAAAAGGTTTTTATATCTATTGTAGATTGCTCATTTTATATCTGCAATTTTTTTAGAGAAATTTGTTTATGGTAATATCTAAATAGTTTATCTAGATTTATTTTACCATATTATGCAAATATTCTCCTCAATTTTTTTTCAAAAAAAATATTAAAATTGCTACTCTTACATTGCAAAATATATAGATTTTGAAATTTATAATTGCCTTCCATATTTTATTGTTCTCCTCGTATGCCTATTTGTTCTACTCTCTCCTAATGAACGCTTGCTTGCTTGGCTCCTTATAGCCATCACTGGCAACATTAGTCCATGAATGCATGCTTTCTTTAGCTCCTTTTTAGCCTTTGCTGCATTTCGTTCTATAGTGAAGATAATTTTTGAAAGGCATATCATATTTGGTGATCAATTAAATTGTTGTTTTTTTTTTATGTTGGAAAATATTTTAACTTAGTGAAATCTTTAACAAATAAATGCAACGTTTCTTGCATCCAAATTAAGTGGACATTTGGTTATTTAAAAAAAATTACCAAAGTCCATTAATTATTTATAAGATGTGGCATATTTGCCAATGATTTTATATGGCATGCATCATATTAGACCTTCGTCTTCTCAATGGGTATTTCCTAGTTAAATATCAACGATTGAAAGATTAGATTTTCCATCTCAAGTTATCTCAAAGCTTCTCCTCTTTTTTGTCCCTCAGCACTTCAGAGAAGAGTTTCAATTATTTTTATATATTCATCAAGTCAATGCTTAAAATATGAGTCTCCTCTATGAATATTCAAAATACTTTTTTTTACCTGTGTTTGCATATTGGTTCTTCAATATAGAGCATTAATATTGATAGTATATGGTGTGGTGCCTTCACTAAGGTCTTCTACAGCCTTCGTTGTGCTTTCAAAGCTGGTGGTGCATTCACTAAAATCTTTCCAAGAGCCTCTCTGCATAGTGCCATCCCTGACATCTTCTATGTGTGCCAAACCCTGACGTCTTCGATAGCAAGTGGTGCAATCACTGATGTCTTTCTAGGAGCCTCCCTACATAGCACCATCCCTAATGTCTTTCGTGTGCACCAAAACCTAAAATCTTTGACAACAACTGTTATTCTGGTGCACCTCCCTATCATATTAGGCAGTATCTAGGATTGTGGTGCACCTCCCTAACGTCTTCTATGTGCACCAAACCCCTACAAGTTCAAAGCCTTTGAAGGATTTCAAATATTCCTCGTTACCCCTTGACGTCTCTTCTGAAGTCTCTCATTAAATCAAGTATAAATTTTAATATTTTTTTTTTTTTGGTTTTTAGCAAATCATTCCTTGGTACAACAAATTTCGTAGCATTTGAAGCTTTAAAATCTTACCTCGCTGCCTCTTCTCTCGTGACGTCTCTTTTCTAAAATCCTTGGTAAATAATGTTATATTTACTTTAAGTTTCAAATCTTAGGGTTTCAAATTTTTTTCGCGAGCAAGAATAATATTTATGTTCATTGTATAAATGTGTAACCCTCTAAAAATTATTATATCCTTTTCTTTTAGTGCCTTTCCTTGGCCACTATAAGAAATCAAAAGGATAAAATTGTAATCTCAATAAAAAATATTTTTTTGGGGGGTTTTTAGGTGCAATATTTAGCACCTATTCTAAAAGCTTCATAGGGGGGGTTTGTTGTTGTTTTGGTCATTGCCTCTATAATTTTTATTTTGATCTTATTCCTATTACTATGTTTTTTTAATAGAATTAATATTAAAATATAATTACCTTTGTTTTGATATAATTACTAGTTAAATATTGAGGAGCAACTTCAAAGGATCCTTTTTATTAAGAAAATATTCCTTTTTTAATTAATAGGATATTTCTTTTAAGTTAAATTTTTAATAAAAAAAATTTAATCCTTCAATATTGTTACTTAATAAATTTTTTAATAACCTTAACAAGATCATTAAAAATTTATTAATCACCTATCTTCCTAGTATTGGACTTCTAATAACTTACAGTTTCCCTCACGTAAGGGTGGGTTATTACGAATCTGATATTAAAATATGGATGATTAAAATCCTATGTTCCAAGTATCAATTATCCTCTTTACTTATAGTTTCCCTCACGTAAGGGTGAGTAATTGAGAAAAAAAAATATATAGGCATGGCATTATACAATTGGCCTATTTAGCTTTATCAAAAATCCTAATTTACGTATAGTTTCCCTCTTGTTAGGGCAGGTAATTTGAGGAGCTTGGTATTTATTAAAGGCTTTTGTTTCCTTCTTTATAAAATCCATTGCATTCTCTAAATAATATAATTGAAGTTAAAGGGAGAATTATTGGTTCACTTCAATTTTCTTTGGTAAAATAAATACAATGAATACAATTGATCCACTCACCCTGATGAGCACCATATATGCTCATATTTTTGTATATGTACTAATGGATTTTGCACGGAAATATATAATGAGTTGTATATTTTTATGAAATATTATGTATGTATTTAATAAAATAATGTGTATTATCTAATCAATGCATGAAGTGTGTTTTGTGTAGTTTATTTCCCAAATTTTATCATCTTTTGATCAGTCGAGGTCCTACATGGACCTAGCATGGTTCTACCCAATTAGATGAAGGTATACGGAGGTAGGCACCTTACTGAAGTAGGCACCTTACTCAAGTAGGTGCCTTATTAAAGTAGGCACCCTACTGAGATAGGTGCCTTACTGAAGTAGGCATCTTACTCATGTAGGCTCCTTACTAAAGTAGGTGCCTTACTAAAGAAGGTGCCTTACTGAAGTAGGCGCCTTCCTCGAGCGGATGCCCAAATCATGCACATTGACCAAATGGCTAGAGAAGGACTCGTACGACCATCGTTCCACATCATCAGGGGGAAACCACTAGTGAATGAGTTGTCCCAACTAGTGTGGATGGATGCGCAACCACTCTTGAAGCAGAACCATAACTCACCTGATTGCAAGTAAACAATGAAGATGTTGATCATCATGCATCGGCTACAATAACTGGACTATCCCAATTTAGACTGTAACTAGGATGCCTGTTGTAATAGAACTACAACAGGAAGTCCTGTGTGTGGTATATAAACACATGAACTTCCCTATAGCAAGGGAAGCATTCTTTTATAATATTATCACATGTAATATTTTCTACACTATTAATAAATCTTGAAAATTTTCTTATTTGTGTGCTGCTTTCGTGATTTGTTGGGAAAAATATGCTAGAGTTCAGGCCCACTCCAAGCTAGTATTCTTTCCCTATTTTTTAGTTATACTTTTAATATATTTAATTATGTGTGGTAGTATGTTTGAGTCCCTATATTAAATTTAATTATTTTATAGTTGTATTCTTTTTATGATAGGTGTATTATTACTTTTAGTGTGGTGTGTTTACTTTTACGCATTTCATTTATGTTTAAGTTTTCTTGGTGTGGAAAAATTAAATGATGTTTCATAAACACCCCCAATGGTAGTTAGTGGATTCATATCTAAGGTGGTAGTGTGGGTAGTTTCAATCGTGGCATTTCTAAAGTCTACAAGCTCCTGGGTTGACAATTTAAATGCAAGTGTTGTGACGAATATAGGACAAAATTAACTAGTATTTGGTACCCAATATTTTGGCACCATTTCCAAGAAAGCATCACTAGTAGACTGATTATATTACCCCTTAAAACCTTCTTCTTGACCTTGTATGAGTTCTCCAAGAAAAAGAGGACCCGATGGTCATTTTATAAGATAGAACCCATTAGAGAAATATGAGTCAGCCGACGACCTAGAATTTGAATTTGATTCTCTCGACTCATCACCAGCAGTCCATTGGAGCGAGCATCCTCACTTTATGCAAAGAACCTCATCGTCTCACCAACATGGGAAGGAATAAATAATTCTAAACCCGTTGTTTAAAAGAACACCCTCAGAGGAAGCCTTACTATGGAAAGCCATAGAGGATCAGATCGTAACGCCAACCGACTTGGAGGTGCTAATTCAAAAAAATTTGAATGACCAAAAGGCCATAGAAACTGCATTAGAGACCACATTTCTTGAAAAAATGGTTGAAGAAGTCTCATCTGGATTTAGCTTCCCAATAGAGGAAGGAGCAAGGGAAACCAAAATGAAAAACATATTGTAGCACCCTAAAATTGGTGCAGTAAAACCTTAAATAATTACAATTACTTTAGTAATAATTCAAATTCAAAATTTAACCCCAAAATCGCTCCTAAACCACCGTTTAACATGTTTTCTCATTTCTCGTGCCATTTTTAGAGTTTGTTTTGACTGTTTTATGATATCGTCATCGATCAGACGATATCGCCTCAGATCGGACGATTTCATCTGGGCTAGGATGTCCAGACGATCTTGTCCCAAAACTAATTTTTCACAATTAGCCTCTGTTCCAACGACATCTCTAATCTAGGCAAAAGCGTGTCTATGCCGTTAGAGACCCTCCCCGTTGGAGATATCCCAAATTGGGATGATCTCCAACCTCCTAACCTCCCTCCTAAGCCTATTTAAACTTAGGACTCCCCCTTGGCATCCCCTTGGCTGAAATTTCCTGCAACACAAGTTCTACGTGCATTAGACCGTCTTAAATTATTATTTGCCTCCATATTTGTCCAAATTTATTTACAAGAACCTTAGTATTTTTTAGCCGAAGCAAGCTCAGTTCGTCGTGGACGATCCTGTTCAACTCGAGATGATTTTGCACCAATTCGAGATGATCTTGACTGTAGTCTGCATTGGGGGCAATCAATGCCTAGAGTTTGCATTTCTTCATTCTTTTTTGTTGTATTATTCTGTATTTAGTTAATCTTATGATTATTCTTTATTATTTTGCATCTTGGAGTTCACCCATGTAGTTTAATTGCATAATAAGGTCATGCTTAGCTATTAAAGTGTTGCAACTTACTTGCATTTCTATTCGGGATTATCTGTTAACATCCTTATTGTCATTTTACATCATTATCCTCTATTAGCATTGCTGTATTTTTTTGTATTTTGTGTCTATTTCTCTGTTTGGTGTCTTTGACGAATTCGTCTTACGAATTCATCAGATCTCAGATGATCCTGCAGGTCGGAGACGATCCCATCAAATTCCAGACGATCCTGTCTGCTTCAAGAATCAGAACCTCCATCAGACATCCAGATCAGGTATGGCTCTTTAATTTAGCTTTTTCTCTCTGTTTCTGTTCAAATCTGTTTGTTGTATTTCATTTAGTCTGCATTTTCATAATAGAACAACTTAGATTCATTTGGCCAAACCTAGGACTCAAATGTTTAAATATAAAACTGAACACATTAAACACATTCCCAACCTAGGCATGGAAACTGCCATTCAAACGTTTCCTGGTGAACCCACCATCCGTCAAAAAATCACCATAATACACCTCCCCCGAGAGGCGGGACCTTCGCAAGGCCTCTCAGTCCGAGGTACCGTGCCATCCTTTTCCCATCCTCCTTCTGAGAACGGATCCTATAGCCTGAAGGTAAGGATGCGAAAAATTTGGAGCGATACATTTTGGTGAACCCGACGTGAATGCATTTAAAACCTTTTGAAAAAAAAAAAAAAAATATATATATATATATAGATGCATTTCAAATCATTTAAAACTAATAAGTTGCATATCATGTTTAGATGGTAGCTCCTAAGAAAAGACTAGCAGTTACTATAAATGTTGAAAACCAATTAGCAGCCATAGAAATCAATTATGTGCTTAGTGTGCCCGAAACAGATAGAAATCAACTTTTGTGGGACGAACTTGATAGAAGACTAGGTGTCATTTCATCTAGGTCAACAAAACTTAAACAAATCAAAAGGCTTGTCCTAGATAGAATCCTGGATCCTCATCAACTCATTTTTTATCATGAACTTCAGAGAGCTTGCCATAGATGGTTAGCTTATAGGAGAGCTCTTGTGTCTTCAAAATTGTTCACCTTCGAGGAATACCTCGAGAACGCAGCCACTATACACTAGTTCCTAGGTCGTGTAGAAGACCAAGAGGTCGTTCTTACGGATAGGGAAATATGGAAGAGAGTTCCTAGAGCTGTGTTATATCGAGAATATTGCCACGATCTTTACTTCTATCAACCAGAATCTGAGATAGATAACATCACTATAGCACTTTTCATTAAATTCTTGAAAGAAAATTTTCAATTTGAAGAAGAACACTTCATGACTCCTGAAGAACTTGAGCCCATTAATGATATTTATAAATTGTTTATAGAAAACTAGATCATTGCTTTCATTGTTATTATTTCTTGTGTTTCGTATGCTGTTTTTTATCTTTATAATATTGTTATTAAAACCAAAAAACAAGAAAAACTAAAAAACATAACAAAAACCAAAACATTTCATTTTAAATATTGTAGTAGGTATATAATTAATATATACCTCTTAAGCTGGTTGCATATATATATTATATATATATATATATATATATATATATATATATATATATATTTGCTGAAATCTAAGTTAAGCACAATGCCTAAACTTAGGAATGGTAAACAAACCGAGGAAGAAGAAGAAGATTGGTTAGGAGACAAAACAAGAAACCCAAATGTCCTTCCTGAGGATCTAATCCCGAAAGAAGAAACTCTAGACCAGCAAGACGATGAGCTTGTTGTAGATGAACAAGAAGAAAATGTTAAAGAGGATGGATCCTCATCCCCTAGAATAACTCCAAATGGAACTATTGCTTTTGATAACTTAGATCATTTCTGGAAATTTTTCAATAATAACATTGGTGCTCTTAATATGGTAGTTCGTATTGATAAAGGACAAATTAGTGACACTCAAGTAGCCATGGAAGATGTGTTTAATATACACACTAATCCCTTGTCCTTTGTTGATCAAGAAAGTGATAAGGCTGGACCATCCAATAGAGATATGGTCACTATGATTCAGAACATGCAAAAACAACAGGTTACCCAACCTCCTAAAGAACCTGTTATTGAGCCTAAAATCATTCCCACATAAAAGAAACCTTCATTCACTGCTTTACTTCGCCAAACTATTGATCAATATGCTTCAAATCAACAAAAACCTAAAATGAAGCCAAACACCAATTTTCAACAATCTGGAATACAACATAATATAACTTCAAAACTTCTTCATAACACCCTTCCTACCAACAGATTACACAATAGCAATATAGCATCTAATATTCATGTCCCTCCATCATATGCTCACAAACCCCATATTAATGCCCTATCGAACCAATATGGTGGGCAAACCAATAATCTGGAAGCCATGGTGAAGCAGTTAGCTTCCCGCATGGACCAGATAGATCCCTACCGTCCCTCGTACAATTATCGAGAGATGTGTAGTCAACCTTTGGATCCCATAGTTGTAGCACAACCGTACCCTAAGCATTTTCCCATGCCCTTCCTGCCTATATATAAAGGAACTGAAGATCCCATAGAGCATCTTTGCATGTTTAGGATAGCATGTCATGATATATCACATGATGACTTGCTATTACTAAAAATGTTCCCTAAAAGTTTAGGTGGAATGGAATTAGAGTGGTACTATCAATTGCCCACTCATTCTTTGAGAAACTTTGAAGAAATAGCTGAATCTTTTGTCCATCAATTTAGTGCCTACATCGAGAGGCATGTCACCATTAAAGATTTATACAACTTAAAACAAGACAAAGATGAATGTTTTGCTGATTTCTTAGCTATATGGAGGCAGCTTGATAGGAAAACCGCACTTTGTGCTACCTTATAGGGAAATGTTGGACATTTTTATTAATAATTTGCAAGAACAAATATCTTATGAGTTATCAACTGCTACTTTAACTACCTTCGATTAGGCTATAGATTTAGCTCGAAGAGTAGAAGATGCCCTCATTAGGAGAGGCCAACTTAGGAAGAAAGATGATGAGAAAACATCCAAAAATCAATATAAAAACAAACAAGTCATAGGTGATAGAGTCACTGATAGCATAAATGTTGCTAATATCAATGCAACGAAGACAACAAAAAAATTTATATTGAAACCTCCTTGAGAATTTACTAGATTGAATCAACCATTATCAACTATTTTACCTCAATTACTCGAAAGAGGTTTGATTCAATTACCAGCTATCCGAGAACCTGATCCAACCATACCCAGATACAGAGTCGACTTACACTGTGATTTCCATAGAGGACCTGGACACTCTACCAACGCTTGTAAAAGGTTAAAATATAAAATACAAGATCTGATTGATAATAATGAAATGGAGGTGCAAGCCTTCCAACCTAAACAAAATGCTCCTAATAATTCTCAAAATAACATTCCCCAAAATCAAAATCAAAATGCTAATCAATCATTAGACATATTTCAACATCCTTTACCAAGACATGGTAAAGAGGTGGCCAATCAAATTGAGCATCATAATGTTCCTCCTCCTACCCGATATGTAGGAACTATTAGTGGACATTTACCTAATCATGATTTACAAAAATTTGACACAACTTTATCCATGGTCACGACCAAGCCCCTACATAATATTCAAATACCAGATCCTAGTGATGTAGAATCAGATACTGAAAGTGACATGGAAATCACTTCAAACCAATCGAATAGTTCTAAAAATGAATTAGATCCTATTCAACCTATTACAGATGCTATGATTCCAGAAGAACCATTTCCTAGAAGAGTTACTACTTGACCCTCTTCTGATCAATTCCTTTCTAATGAACAAGCTATAAATGCTAGACCAAGACCTATTCAACATCCTCAATACAACATTGTAGGTACCATCGAAGTCGTTACTAGACAACAGGCTCAAAATTCTCAACAAGAACCAAACCAGAATGATGGATCAACTCCATTTATTTTGAAAAATCCCAATAAAGGGAATCATGTTCCTAATGTTCAACCTAAACCCCCTTACAATATTAATGAGCAATTATCCAATACTACAACCAAAATTTCTCTCTTGGATTTGTTAAGATCTTCTCCTACCCATAGATATGAATTAATGCTTACATTAAGCCAAATGATGGTACCACAAAACATTCAACCTGAAGCCATGGCCAATACTATCATCACTAGGGAAGTTGATTGTATTGACTTTCGGGATAAATATATACCACAACATAGTTTACATAAGGATAACCCCTTATACATTACTTCCCTAATTGGAGATGTAGCCGTTAAAAGAGTTTTGATTGATAATGGTTCATCTCTAAATATTTGCACTTTTGATTTCTACCAACGATTTGGGTTTAGAAGTGATGAAATGAAGAAAACTGACATGATCATAAAATCTTTCAATGACGAAACACAAGAAACGTGTGGAGTTATTACCATCCCATTGCAAGTTGGTCCTAGAACCTTAGATACGACCGTGTTTATTGTACATTGCCCTACATCATACAATATACTCTTGGGTCGTCCTTGGATCAATGCAATGCGGGCTGTCCCATCAACTTTACACCAATGTGTTAAATTTGAATTTAAAAATCAGTTGGTCACTATCCATGGTGATCCTAGACCCTTTGATATGTGTGCCTTGGCAAAACCTGTTGGAGTTCAATTTTGCCCTGCTCTGTCATCCACACATCCTAATTCTTATTTTTCATCTAAAAATGTGAAACACACACCCATAACTTCATCTATTTCTCCTCCATTAGTTTCATCCTCATATATAGATCAACAATCTTCTAAACAAACCACTCTAGAACCTCAAAAAGACCTTCAATCCATAACCAATCCTTCATGTTCCATCCCTATAATTTCAAAACCTATAGACCCATCTATTAATGCCTCCACATTATCTACATCTATCATACCTTCCACATCTAAAGATATAGAGAATGATCCTTCTACATCTTATGCTCTTTCTGATGAACTCTTACCTGATTTATCTCAAATTCTTATATCAAAAAAAACAAATGCTTCTATGCAAAATTCCATTATCTTAAATAACTTGCCGCCATCTCCTCGCACTTTGGGCCTCCCACAACCTATGGGAAGTACTTATCAAGTCGAGAGTTGTGCCTTCATTTATAAAGGATATGACTGGGGAAGAATACCTCGGAATATCAAAACTCATCATGATGGATATGCTCGATGTTATTTTACTAATGAGTATATTAAAGCTAAACCTATAATGCGTAAAATGGGATATAAAGGGAAAGGCTTGGGACCTTTCCAAAATGGTATGAAAGAACCTTTCGAGGTAGAACCGTGGCCTGCCCGCTGTGGTGTGGGCCTATTTCCTAGTAAGGGTCAACCCTTTCCTTTTGAATATGATGATCAACTCATATGTTATCGAGATTATTTGGATGGGCATGATGATTTGCCTCTAAAACATCAACCATTTACCTGCAACATGCTATCCATAGCTTACCCTAAAATGATCGCTGAATCCGATGATGAGTTGGAAGGAGATATTTTCCATGATGTCTCCGTTGAAGAGATGTTACACAATGGGTTTTATTTTGATGGTTCTATACCTACTTTAGCCCACATTGAGGCCACGACTCCTCAAGATGAATTATCCAAGTTAACATTAAAAGAATTACAAGAATTAGACGTTTCACCCGCCCCACCTAATTTTGAAAGAGATCTACACATGGAAGTAGAAAACGTCATTAAAATCAACATTGGAACTGAGGATAATCCCCACATAATCAATATTGGATCAGAATTAAGTCAAGAAAAACAAGTGCCATACATTGCATTCCTTAAAGAATATGAAGATGTCTTCGCTTGGACATATGAATATATGCCAGGTCTGGACCCTTTCGTAGTCATGCATCATCTAGTAGTCCATCCGGATGCTAAACCTGTTAAACAGAAACTTAGAAAAATGCATCCCAAAGTGGCCTTGCTAGTCAAAGGGGAGTTAGAAAAACTCTTGAATGTTGTTTTTATACAAGCTATTGATTATGCTGAATGGATCTCAAATGTAGTTCCATTCACCAAGAAAGAAGCTACCAAAGTTAGGGTTTGCACAGATTTTAGAGATATTAATGCTGCATGCCCTAAAGATGATTTTCCTCTTCCCAACATGGACCAAATCATTGATTTTACTTTTGGGAGTGGGATGATGTCCTTAATGGATGGATTCTCCGATTATAATCAGATCAGGATAGCTCTTGAAGATCAGGCTAAAACAACCTTTATTACCCCCTGGGGTACCTTTTGTTGGAAAGTGATGCCATTCGGCTTAAAGAACGTAGGTGCAACCTATCAACGAGCTATGACTTATATTTTTCATGATATGATGCATGATATCCTACATGATTATGTAGATGATATTATAGCTCGCTCTATTAATGAAGATAACCATTTAGATGATTTGAGAAAAGTTTTTAATCGGTTAAGAGAATATCTTATTCGATTAAATCTAGCCAAATGCATATTTGGAGTTAAGTTTGGTAAACTATTAGGGGTTATAGTTTCTTTACGTGGTATCAAAATTGACCCTCTCAAGATCACGGCTATCACTGATATGCCCGCACCTACCAATATATTTGAATTACAAAGTTTACAAGGTAAGCTTCAAGCTATCCGTCGCTTCATCAATAAGTTGATGGACAAAATCGGTCCCTTTCTTAAGCTCCTTAATAAGGATGTCCCTTTTAATTGGGACGACGAATGTAAAGAAGCTTTTGAACTTCTCAAACAATACCTCCTTAACCCACCTGTGCTTTCTCCACCTAGACCTGATCGCCCATTTCTCCCGTATATTTTAGCTTCGGATTCTGCCTTAGGAGCTATGTTAGCTCAGCTTTATGATGAGAAGAGAGAACGTGCTAATTATTATATTAGCCGAACCTTCATCAGTTATGAAACCCACTACACAACATTAGAAAAACTATGTCTAGCAATCATGTTTGCTACGCAAAAATTACGCCATTATATGCTTAGTCAAAAAACCTATGTCATTGCTAAATATGATCCCTTGAGGTATCTCATGAGTCGACCTTATTTATCGGGTCGTACAACCAAGTGGGTTCTTGCTCTAAGAGAGTTTGACCTCACGTTTATAGGATAGAAGTCTGTTAAGGGTCAAATCATAGTAGATCAATTAGCTGCTGCACCCTTAGAGTCTACCCATCCCCTCATCATTGAGTTTCCTAATGAATGCCTTCAATTAGAGGTAGACCATATTGAACAATGGTCCTTATACTTTGATGGAGCCCGATGCATGAGTGGGGCTGGTGCGGGTATTATTTTAATATCCCCGCAAAAACATCTTATTCCTCTATCCTTCAAATTAATATTTGCTTGCACCAATAATACTGCTGAATATGAAGCTTTAATCCTTGGATTACGAGCTACCTTGGCACTAAAAATTAAACATCTGTTAGTTTTTGGTGATTCTCAACTTGTCATAAATCAAATTAATGAAGTTTATCAAACCAGAGATGATAAATTGCACCCATATAAAGCATATGTTTTGCAATTGTTATCCTTGTTTGATAAAGTTACTTTGGAAGCTATTCTACGAACTAGCAACCATGCAGCTGATGCCATGGCCGCAGCTGCATCTCTTCTGCCCTTGGAGTTAGATGACGAATATGCCACCATCATTATTCGTCGGCTCCAGGAACCTGCTTCAAATAAGTCATGCTTAGAGCCTTTGGATGTGTTTCTAATCAATGAAACTACTCCTAAACCTTGGTATATGGATATATTTGATTTTCTTCAAAATGGGACTTTCCCTGCCAATTCTAATAGAAACCAGTGTTGGTTATTACGTAGATGAGCAAGTTGATTTGTAATAATTGGAAATACTTTATATAGGAGATCTTTTGAAGGTATCCTATTGAGATGTTTGAATCTAGAAGAATCCAAATTAGCCTTGAGTGAAGCCCACGATGGATCTTGTGGAGGACACTTCAGTGGTAGTGTGATTGCTAAAAAGCTCCTTAGGATAGGATACTTTTGGCCTACCATGGAGAATGACACACATGATTATGTGCGCCATTGCGACAAGTGCCAAAAACATGCTGACCTTGTCCATGCCCCTACACAAGAACTACAAGCTATTTCATCTCCTTGGCCCTTTTTAAAATGGGGCTTAGACATTATTGGCAAAATTAATCCTGTGTCATCTGATGGACACAAATTCATCATAACCGCCATTGAGTATTTCATGAATTGGGTTGAAGCTATGCCTTTAGCTTCTCGCACTGGCACACAAGTCTCTAAATTTATTTTTAATCAAATCATTTGTAGGTTCGAAATTCCTACAAATCTCATCTCAGACAATGGAACTTGTTTCAAAAATAAAGATGTTAAAAAATTATGCCAAAAATATAAGATTCAACATCGCTGGTCCACTCCCTATTATCCTCAGGGTAACGGTCAAGTAGAAGCATCTAACAAAACCTTAATCAAAATTCTCAAAATATTGGTCAATAAATCCGCCGCGATCGGAACATTCAATTATATCCAGCCTTGTGGGCCTATCGAACTAGTGTTCGAACCCCCACTGGAACTTCACCTTTTGTTTTGGTTTATGGTGTTGAAACCATTTTTCCCTTTGAATTAGAAGTTCCTTCTTTGGCTCTACTACTTCAAGATACCGAAGTAGGAGATGAATATCGAGCTAGCAGACTCAGTCAGCTAGAAATCCTAGATGAAAAACGCATCAATGCTTTGGAGCATCTCCGTGCCTACCAAAACAAGCTTAAAAGATCATATGCTAAAAAAGTTCGTCATCAATCCTTTGAGATCGACGACCTTGTTTTAAAAGAAAATCAAAAAAATACTAATGCAACTAAAGACCTTAAAGGTAAATTTGAGCTCAACTGGATTGGACCATATATTATCACTGCTAAAGTTGAATCGAAAGCATACAAATTAGCTACCTTAGATGGTAAATATTTAAAAGAACCTATGAATATTATGCATCTTAGGCGATATTACGCATAAAATTTGGTCATTTCATCATTTGTACATATTTTGCATGTTGTCTTATTTTAAAAATATATCAAACTATTTACACAAAAACAAAAACAAACAAAAATAATAAAAATAAAAATAGCAATATTCTTGACTCTTTCGAAACCAAAACAAAATAAAGAAGAAAGAGAGAGTCAACATTCTCAAACTTCTCAAAAGTATTTGTATATATTTCTTCTTACAAATGTTGCAGTTATATATTTCAAATTATTTTGGATAAATTAGCATTTATTTGGAATCCCTCACTTTCACAAACACAAAATAAATATCTTAATTTTTATCTGGCATGATTACTAATCTCTCTTATATCAACGTCCACAAAATTCAATTAAATAAAGTTTGCGCACAAAGAATTGATCTTGTTATTTACTTAAACCAAGCACATCCTTTCACAATAAAATGATTATATTTGTAATGTCCATGCTATGCTACATAGTAGAAGTGGTTTCTTGAGAAAAAATTTTCCCTTGCTATCCTATCATGCACATGGTCTAGAATCTTTGAGAATTGGCAAAAGGACAAGCTCACCCCTACCCGTAATAAAAATCCCTTGCTCTACAGCTAATCCGAGCAAGTATCCCTAGCATAGGAAGAAAAGAAAAGTTCAAAAAAAAGAGAAAAAGAAAAATGTTATTTTATATCATTACAACAATGTTCCAAGCATTATCTCAAAAATCAAGCAAAAATACAAAAGAAAAGAAAATCAAGCAAAAATACAAAAGAAAAGCAAAAGAAAGCAAAAGAAAGCAAAAGCAAAAGCAATAAAATCCCTCTCCCTACCCATTGAAAAGAAAAGAAGGGTTGATGAGCTTGAATCCCTGGAATTCTCAATTATTCGAAAACCGTGAGGTAAGCCCCATAACAGGTGGTTTGTGCCCAACCCGCTTGGCCTTGGGTAACTCCTAGTGTGGCGATATGTCTGTCACATTAGTGACCTTCTTTTGTATAGACCTCTGTCTGCTTATGGATTAGCTAGCTCTTGATAATCCGACTTACATAGTAGTCTGGTATGGTTATATGCATCTAAATCATGGTTAATGAACACTTATTTGGTTAATTCAAATCACTTGTATCATAATATCTTGCTCAAAACTAGTAAACAAACATAGCAATTGCACACACATTTGTATTTGAGAGATTTTGTGTATCATTATGATAAATCAAGATTGGAAATGAACTCACATATGCACATGGGATTCCTTATAAATCTAACTTTTGTCTTTAAGATACTTTGAAATATATTTTTGCACATTGTCTGGAATAATTTCATTTTCTTCTCTGAGAACAATTGTTTAGTATAAAGACAACCACATGTATTTACCAACAAATCAAAATCATTTTTCAAAAAAATGCAATAAAGTTACATATAACTTTTGACTTTCGCGACGATGGTATAGTTCCAAAACTTAAATTGGAATTTTATGCCTAGCACAAGTCCTCATCTTCATATTTTCTATTTATTTTCAACAATTAAAAACCAACCATGCAATAAAGCTATCTTTCTTTTTGGATTTCGCGATGATGGTATAAGTCTATACCTAAATATTCTATGCCTAGCACAAACCATTGTATTAATTTTATTCCCCATTCATTTAAAATCATAAAAACATATGACTTAAATCATTATGTTACACAATTATGCTTTCAAAAGAACGAACATTATTACTATTTCATGTCATTTTGTCAACATGCAAATTTGCAATGATGGTATAATTCCTAGGGAATTATTCAAAAATTTTATCACACTTAGGAATTTATACCTAGCAAAAATCATTTCAAAATATTTCATGCATAATATTTTCATGGAAATCTGAAAACAAACCATCATCTTCATCATTTGCATCATCACAACAAAGTCTTAAGACAGTCTCTTAAGCACTATTTTACTTTTAACAATATTTCTATACTAGGATTAACTTGACGACCGAGTGAGTGGCGGCTCCATGAAATGGTCTATAATAGCGATAATGTCCTTTGAAATTATTGTTAACAATCCCTTTTATTTTTATCACATTATCATCTCAACAACCAATTTGTTTACATTAGATTATTTCATTTAAATTTTAAAAGCATGACATTCAAACCATAATACTTTCCAAATGACATACTTACATGAATCATCAAATAAATCACACCAAAACATTAAAGCATCATAAAAACATATAGACAAGTCATATGATTAAAAATATCATATATATATATATATATATATATATATATATATATATATATATATATACATATATCAACAATGTATGTACATCATCTCCAACCTGGATTGGTATGCCACACTCTACATCTTGGCATACTCAATCCTCTCAATCATATATCCTCTATGTAGTGTCTCGAGAACCTCTCGAGCTCTCAGCCTCATCTCCTCCCCCGCCCTGAGGTGGATGAGGTGGCCCCATCACAGTATGTGTGGTACTACAAGTCCTAGTCCTCGATCGGGATGAAGTCCTCGATGACCCAATCTTGATCGGGTCTGCAATGCCGGCTGGCACCTGTATCCTTTGACCCTCTGGCACCATCTAGAAGTAGATACCCTGGTAGAACGTGGTCTGAGAAATTGACCACGCCAGCTCCTGAGTGCTCGCTCCTCTACTCCATGCTTTGAGGCATGCAACCTCATATCTGAGCTGTGTAACCTCCGCTCGATGTCATGCAGCCTCATCCTGTAGAGTCTGCACCTATGCTTGGAGATGGACAGTCTCTGCCCAGAGAGTAGCCATCTCACTACTCTCTCTTGTGTCCACACCCTTTCCCTTATCAGGTGATGGTGGCCTCTCCCTTTGTGGAGAAGGGGGTCTCTCCTCCCTCCTCTCCTGTTGTTGCGACCTCTACTATGCCTGTGGTCTCCTCTGCTCTCTCCCATCGTGACCCTGTACTGCCTCAATGGCTGCCTGGCACTGCCTCCCCATTCGACACACAACTACGTGAATCAGATCCTGAGTCCTCGTCATCCGAGGAGAGCGGATGCCTGTGTACCAGGCATCGTAGCCATCGACTACCCCTGCATCATCACCATCCACTGGCTGGATGGGGGCATCATCTGTGTCCTTACTCCAAAATCACTACATATCTAGAGCTTCGCTAACTGTAGTGTTATCCCGGACAGTCCGGGAAAACTTGTAGCCTCTGAGAGATGGGATCCCCTGCTATAGACCAAACTGCCTCAAAACTCAGTTATACCGGTGGAGCTCCACATCTCCCCTCTCCATCCTCAGCAAGCAGACTCACCTGATGCGAGCTAGCTCATGTTCATCCTTGGCCCACCTTGGATGATCTCTCCAAGGCCTCCAGGTGATCTGGTTAGAGACAAGGTCGTCTAGTAGTCTCCGGGACATTAGCAGATCTATCCGTTGTTGTGCCCCTCTCCGAAGCCACCAATAGAAAACTTGGGGCTTCTCCCTGTTAATCCCTATCAGTGGAAGCCCTACCAGCCTCCGCACCATGATGTGCTTCTAGCACCAAACTTGTAGTAGTGATGTCATAACCAGACATCAGCCGCCCTTATACACGACCCCATGTAGGATCCTATACAATCGATAGAGTACAAAGCTCCCCCAAGCAAACCTATACCCATGGTCTCTCATGTCACAGACCACATCTGTCAGTAGCCATGGTATCCTGCATCCGCTCTAGTGGCACAGTAGAAGTCCACCTACCACCCTAGCCAAAACCTGTGTGAGTTTAGATGCCCCAAGCATCTGGCATAACGACTCGATATTCACTCCGCCCTTCTCCAGGGCAAAGCTCGGATCACCACATAGTCGCATCATCACATGGCCCTGATTGGCCATGGGAGTGATTAGCCATCCTTGTATGGGGATCCTCAAAATCCTCCATACATCCTCTAGTGTGGGAGTCATCTCCCCTGTCGATAACCGAAAATAGAAAGAACCTGGATACCACCTCTCTGCTAGGGCTATCAATAGCCCCATATCTGTAGAAACCTGTGGCATCTCTGCCACATGCTGCAAGCCGACCTAAGCCAGCTGATATCGCTTTGCCTGAGATAGAGTGGCCAAGAATCAAAACCTCCATTAGACATCCAGATCAGGTATGGCTCTTTAATTTAGCTTTTTCTCTCTATTTTTGTTCAAATCTGTTTGTTGTATTTCATTTAGTCTACATTTTCATAATAGAACAACTTAGATTCATTTGGACAAACCTAGGACTCGAATTTTTAAAGATAAAACTGAACACATTAAACACATTCCCAACCTAGGCATGGAAACTGTCATTCAAACGTTTCCTGGTGAACCCACCATCCATCAAAAAATCACCATAATACACCTCCCCCGAGAGGCGGGACCTTTGCAAGGCCTCTCAGTCTAAGGTATTGTCCCATCCTTTTCACATCCCCCTTTCGAGCACGGATCCTATAGCCTAAAGGTAAGGGTGTGAAAAATTTGGAGGGATACACATATCCCCTACCCATCTCCCCACCTTTTAGGGATATCCAACCGAAGACCCTGACCTATTTTTGTTTAAGTTTGATGTGCTGTGTAGGTCTATTGACTACAAGTTAGATGCTCAAAAGCTGAAGCTCTTCCCGTCAACATTGGATGACTCAAATCTATGATGGTTTATTGGGTTGGGGAACAAACAGATCACCACATGGGAAGAGATGAGGAAGCTCTTTCTAGAGTAGTACCAGGACTTTGGTAGAGCATGGGATTCCAGGGAAGAAGTCCTCAACATGACATAGAAGGAGGATGAGTCCCTAGAAGAATACTGGGAGAGGTTCAATTTCAACCTACAATGATCTCCTCACGCAAAGTTGGGAGATAAATCTCTCAAGAGCATCTTTCTAAGAGGACTCAACAATGAGTCATTGGAAGCACTAAACATGATCTCGGGAGGAGACGTTTACCAACATGCCATGGAAGATATTCGATAGTTATGTTAGAATTATTCATGAAGAAGAGGTAAACCGGCTCCTAGGGCCATGAAGGTGATTGCATCGATCACAAAAACATGGAGATAGGCAACATGTTGGAAGATCTAAAGAGTGAAATGTTATCTTCTCTAGCATTGCAGTTGGATACGCTCCTGTTGGAGAAGAAGAAACAAGAGAATGACATACCATTGACCTATTTTTATCCAAAATATAGAGAGAAGCACATTAGTATTATGTGCTTAGAGAATAAGGTAAGAGTATGTGTAGTTTACCAATAGAACCATAAGACATGCCTATACCTGCATCTGCCCAATACCAAGGAGGAGGTTAACGTAACAGAAGCCTATTTCATGGGTAATCAAAGAAAATTGGTAGCAAACCCCTATGGGGAATATTCCCATGGGAATACCACCCTATGGAGGAGGAATATATATGCCACAAGGGCAGCCACAATCACCCAATATGGGATGGTGGGGACCACCACCTTGGACAAACATACCTCCAGGGGCTGCATTTCCCAACCAACAACCATGGATGCCATATCAGCACCCTGGGCAATAGTGGAGGAACCATGTTTCGTGGAACTCCACTCCATAAAACATGGCACAGGTTCCACCCCAGCAAGGCTTACCAACCCTACCTATGGAAAGACCTATGTAGTTACCAGCACAGCCGATGGTGAACCCGAACAACAAGGTAAACCAACCAACATACCAAGTGGAAGGAGAGATGTATCCAATGTATCATATTAGTTGTAATCCTATTCAACTTAGATCAAGCAAGCAACTAGGAGTAGAAGCACCTCCCTTGGTAGAAGAGGAGGAAAACATAGAAGATTCCCCTCTGATAGAAGAGGTGGAGGAAGAGAAAGTTGTTGAGAAAATAGAGGCTTCATTTCCTAAATGACTACAGGAACAAAGGAAGCTGACGCAGTCAAAATTTGATATCCTCTTAAGCTTGAAAAACCTGACAGTCACTATCCTATTGTTTCAAGCCATCCGAGATGTGCCCATATATACCAAGGCAATAAAGGAGTTATGTTCTAAGAAAACCAAGATGCAAGGCGACACAAACCATCAACGTCGAAGGGAAATTGATTGATTTGATGATGGGGAATGCATATCATCCCAAATATGCAGACCCAGGCAGCTCGATGTTGACGGTAAAAATAGGAGGGCATTCACTAGCAAACACCTTAGTTGACTTGGGTGCAACCATCAACGTGATGCCATAGGAGACCATGCAGAAGCTGAAGCTTACAAACCTGAAACCCACCAAGATGGTGTTGCAACTGGTCGACCGGTCAACTGTAGCGCCAGAGGGGATGCTCAAGGACATCATCATAATAGTTGATGCATGGGAATACCCGACTGACTTCCTAGTGCTACAATAAAAAATAGGGTTGGGTGGTTACCCACTCATCTTGGGTCGACCATGGTTAGCTATGGCTGACACCTACATCAGCTACCGTGATGGACTGATGATGATTTCAAATGGATAGAACATCAAGAAATTGATGATCTCTCCTCCCACCCAATCTATGGACACACTGGGGGAACCCACGTTGGATAATCTGGATGATGATTCATTGTCCATGCTCCAGCCTGTGATGGCAGTGATAGAGTTGGAGGAGGATGGCGATGAAGATGGTGTTATAACAAGATACATGCAAGGGGAATCCTCCCTCACCATTCCCGAGTCACCATTGGTCGACGCTCAGGACCACCATACCAGGAAGATCGACATTGAGCCTGGTAGGATGTTGAATGTTAGTAGTGGGTTGAATCCCACACAATTGAGCGAGTTAAAAGAGCTCCTAGCCAGACACCAGCAAGCATTTTCTTGGGATTATTCAGATATGAAAGGGATCATCCCGAATATTTGCACTCATCGAATCTACCTCGAAGAGCAGGCGACCCCAGTCAGACAACCACAGAGGAGGATGAACCCGACCATGAAAGAAATCATCAAAGCTGAGCTACAAAAGCTCTTATCTATAGGGTTCATCTACCCGATATCCGATAGTGAATGGGTGTCACCACTCATGGTGGTCCCCAAGAAAAATGGGAAATGGTGAATCTGTGTTGATTATAGATCGTTGAATAAGGTGACTAAGAAAGATCACTTCCCACTTCCCTTCATTGATCAGGTGTTGGACACACTATTCAGGAGAAAATACTTCTCCTTTCTGGATGGATTCAGTGGGTACAACCAAATCCATATTGGGGAGGAGGACTAGGACAAGATGACGTTCACCTGCCCATGGGGAATGTTCACCTACAGAGTGCTGCCCTTCGGGTTGTGCAACGCACCAACCACCTTCCAAAGAGTGGTGCTGAGCATATTTTTGGATATGATGGGAGAGGCAGTAGAGGTATATATGGATGACTTCACCATTTACGAGGAAATATTTGAAGAAGCAACAACAAACCTGGAACATGTGCTTCGATGATGCGAGGAGAACAACTTATCCCTCAACAATGAGAAGTGTTTTATGATGATGCATGAGGGCATAGTGCTGGGACATCATCTCTCGACAGAAGGGATCAAAGTAGATCAAAATAAGATAGAGGTAATTAAATATCTACCCAGCCCAAAAATACAGAGGGAGGTAAGGAGTTTTCTTGGCTCTATCGGGTACTATAGGTGATTCATCACCGATTTCAGTAAGATTTCCAAGCCACTGCATAACTTACTGGCAAAGGATGTAGAATTCAACTGGATGGAGGACTCCAAGCAAGAATTTTAGATGCTAAAAGGGAAGTTGATTTATGCTCGAGTGTTGCAGGTCCTAAACTGGGCTATTCCATTTCACATATATTATGATGCATCCAACAACGTGACTGGAGAGGCCCTCAGGGAGAAGGATGGTGAAGAGTTCTACGCCATTTATTATGTTAGTAAAAATTTAGTAGGGGCTGAGCTCAATTACATAATAACGGAGAAATAATTTCTCGCAGTGGTACACGCCATTAACAAATTCCACCACTACATCACTGGGTACAAGGTGTTCGTTCACACGGACCATGTAACCATTAGATACCTAATGAGTAAACCAGCGATCAGTGGTAGGATAATAAGGTGGCTCTTATTGTTATAGGAATTCGACATCACCATAGTCGACAAGCCCGGGAAGGATAACGTAGTCACGGACTTTCTATACAGACTAATCCCAACAGATCATGCAGTGGTAGAAGACCAGTTCCTAGACAAGCATTTATTCATCATCAATGAACAGACATCGTGGTATGCAAACATCACCAATTATCTGGCCATCGGTAGAACATCCCCTACCCTTTTGTATAGAGAGAAGCAAGGGGTGATTGAAAAGAGTGCTTCCTTTCAATGGATTGATGACCTCCTATTCAAAATAGGGCCCGACCAAATCATAAGGAGGTGCGTAGTGGAGCATGAGTTTCCAGATATACTCAAAGCCTATCACAACGAGCCATGTGGAGGACATTTATTGAGGAAGGACTGCATATAAGGTATTGCAAACTAGGTACTTTTGGCCCACTCTATTTAAAGACGCAGCCGCATATGCCAACAAGTGTGACGAATGCCAAAGAATGGGCAGGCCAACCCACAGGGATGAAATGCCCCTTCAACCTCATGTACATATCGAGCCCTTTGAAAAATGGGGTATGGATTTCGTGGGACCCATCAACCCACCTTCAATTGGAAGGAGATATATTTTAGTCTGCATAGACTATGTTACCAAATGGGTCAAAGTCTAGGTATTGAGATATTCCAAGGAGGGGACGGTAGCCGAATTCCTATTCGCCCATATTTTCACAAGTTTTGGAGTGCCCAGGGAAATTACAATAGATCAAGGACCCCAATTCACCTCCAGGTTGATCGAGGAATTGATGGAATAGTATAGGGTACGACACAATAGAACCACCCCCTACCATCCACAAGTGAATGGGTAGGTGGAGGTAACCAACAAGGAGATAGAGAACATCCTAATGAAAACCGTGCAACAGCACAAGAAGGATTGGGCTACCAGATTACCGAAGGTAGTATGGGCGTATAATACAATGTGGAAATCAACCACCAGACTTCACACCCTTCTAATTGGTATACGGGAAGGATGTAATGATACCCATAGAATTCAAGGTGAAGACACTCAGAACGACGATAGAACTAGACCTAAGCTTGGATGAAGCATAGAAGGAATGAATTTGGTAGCTGAACTAGCTGGAAAATTTTTGAATGGATGCCTTACAGAGAACCAAAATTGTGCAGAAGCAAAGGAAGCAGTGGCATGACCGCCACATTAAAACAAAGCAATTCAAAGAGGGATACTGGGTACTATTGTATGATTCTAGATTCTAGGAATGAAAGGGGAAACTGATGCAAAGATGGATGGGACCATACGAGGTGGTAGAAATAATTAAGAACGGTGTTGTGCGGGTCAAGAAAATTAACGACAACACCATTTTGAAAGAAAATGGCCACCGGTTGCACCCATATCACAGGTCTGAAAGCATGTTGGTGGAGTCCAGAACAGGCATGGGGGAGACCCCATGCAAGTAAATTTTTTTCCAAAATTCTCAACAACAGGGTGGATGCAGAGGTGTCCACCAAGAAAAATTAGTATAGTTTCCTATTTTTTAGCTTACGGTGTGTTTTGCAGGGACAACGCCCGCATGCAAGATGTAGGCATCCTAAGAGCCAGGGCCTAACAGGAATGGATTGCATTTAACTACATTTTTCTTTTTTTTCATTTTATTTTTGTAGGGGAATGGCCTGATTGCTCGAACAATAGGCATCTCTAGGAACAGGGCCTAGACCGGCTCAACATCCATAAACCTGCGCAATAGGAGGATAGTGCAGATCTAGGCACAGGGTGGGCACCGATTACCCACTAAGGAAAAAAATTATGCACCCCCATGCCTGGACTAAGCGGACGCCAACATTGTACAAGGAGAATTTTAGGAGGCTTGATCAACCTCACATCAGCAGACATGTCGATCGCTAACTTTTCAATGATGGAGGGATGAACGACTCTGGAAGGGAGGCGCCTTACTCTAGTGCCTTACTCCGAAGGAGTGGCGCCTTGCTCAGCCAAAGAGGCACCACCCCAAAATATTCATCATGGTCAAGTGGCACCTTACTCAAGTAGGCACCTTACTAACCTTACTAAAGTAGGCACCTTACTTAGGTAGGCGTCTTACTGAAGTAGGCGCCTTACTCAAGTAGGCACCTTACTGAAGTAGGTGCCTTACTCGGGAGGAGCGGTATTTTACTCCGTCGAAGAGGCACCACCCCTTGGAGTGCTTTATCGTTCTTTCAAAAAAAAATATATATATATATATTTCTATTTCTAAGGGAGGCACCTTACTTTGGTGAGGATATGCGCCTTACTCCGCCAAGGAGGCACCACCCCAGAATGTTCTTCATAGTCATGTGGTGCCTTACTCAAGTAGGCACCTTACTAAAGTAGGCACCTTACTCAGGTAGGCGCCTTACTGAAGTAGGCACCTTACTAAGGAAGGCACCTTACTCTGGTGCCTTACTCAAGCAAGCACCTCGATCAACTCAAAAACACATGCACAAACTTGGTAGTACATGGAGCAACTGAAGCCAATGCCATCATCTCACGTGATGGAAATCTGAAAGCGCCCAAAAATATTTTGAAATCATTGGACGGGATCACTGCATGTCCCAAGGCCAACCATCAAGGAGATATGTGTCCCAACCTAAACCAATAGGAGCCACCGCATTTTTAGTGCAGGACCTCGGGCAAACCAAGAATGAAGTACCCAAGGTGACGTAATCAGCACATGGGAAATATATCATCGAGTACCAATTCAGCATACTCCACGCAACACGAAATGACCAATCAGGTATGCGCATGATTGAATTTAGATATATATGTAATTTTTCATATAATGTGCTTCTCTAAAAATATTGTCGATGCAAGAATTGAATTCACCCTCATGCCTAATACGTCGTGCCAGATGATTAATTCGGGTGGCGTACCCTACCAACCCCAATGCGGAAACAATTTCTAGAGTCAGGCGCCTGAGTTTATAAAAAGGTGCCTTACTGAGGGTAGGGCATCAAACCAGTTGAAACTAGCAGGGAATTCACCATGGGTGGACGATCGAAGAATCATGCACTCAAAAAGCATGAGCCTAGTGGAACTGAGGGGATCAGGGGAGACGTTGCATGTCGGTTCGAAGCAGCTAGGTGGATGAATTACTACCGCCTGGTCAGCCAAGACTAGGATGTAGAGGTAGCAAAGGAGTTTGCTGCCTCTATAAATAGAGGAGTCACCCGGATGCGAGGACTGGAAATTCTAGTCACCCTAGAGCACATTGCTCAAGTCACCAACCTCCCCCTTATCGAGGAATGCACGTATAAGGACGACATGGCAAAGAAGTGCACAGAAGTCCTGCTCGGACGAGGGAGCATCTCATGCGACCCACATGGGATCCCAAAGCAGAGGCTTTCGATGCACTTGAGGAAGCTCTTTGAGCAGGTGGTGAGATACTTCACATGCACTGGGAAGTATTCACACCTAAATGCGAACCACATGTAGTTCTTGAGCCATCTAGTGCATGGGCAAAAAATTAACGTTCCGTTCTACCTGGCACAAGCCCTATAGGATGAGGCATCGTGATATCAGAGAGGGGTGTTCTCTGCCCTAGCCCACCATGGGCTAATTACAACCCTGATATGCCATGTAGAGGAGCACAGGGGAAGCTCATCGGTAGCTGGGGCTGAACATTCAGGGGCACGAGAATAGGTAGCGACCAAAGCAGAACAAGAGGCCGAATTATGGGAGATGACCGAGGAGGTTAGGGTCAAAACCTCCGATACATCAGAGCAATAAGTAATAGAGGTAGAGGACGATGTCAAATTGGGGGGAATGTTCGAAGAGGAACACCCCCGATTCTCACCAGATGCTACGGAAGAAGGGTAGGGTTCTCTGCCCAATTATGCAGAGGAGAGGTCAGAATCCTCCAGCCCCAAATCCATAGCACGATGGATGGAACGCATACACGGTTGGAGGTGACTATAGTGTCTAATCCTCTCAAGTAAGAAGGAGGAAGAATATGTAGAGCTTAGCTTCATGGCTAAAATCCTACAAAATTTAGCCGCTCACAACCCGCAAGACCCGTAGCGGGCATGCAATCGTAGCTCGAGATATCGATGGAAGAGGACCGCACCAAATAGAGTGAGAAATCCATGATGCAGGCACTTTTTGATGAGTATAAGGAGATGACTATGAGAAGAATTCAGAGGTAGGAGGCCACCATCACCCAATTCTAGCAATTGATCCAGCAGCTTAGGGAAGAGAACCAGTAGTTGCAGGCCCAGGCGATTGAAAAGCGAGATGCCTCTACCCAAACCGATTGGGCAATTGAGGTGCCCACGAATTCCCCAACCTCACCAGAGTGAATAGTCTCATCAGGGGTAGTCAGGTTTGATGCTCGAAATGAGGAATTGGAGGCGGGAGAAGGTTCATGCACCTCTGATAGAGGAATTACAGAGGAACAGGGGAATTCTATTTTTAAAAAAAACCCCTATTATCAACATCGATGATGATGAAGGGCCTTTAGGGTAAAATCAAGGGAAAAAACCTGAACCTGAAGACAGGAAGGATTCCCTAGAGCACCAAGGACCCAAAATAAAAGAGGTGCTACCCGAAGAACTAGAGGAGCAGGCATCGGATGACCAGGAAACAGGGGGAACAACTACGGTGGACCTCCGACTAGAGGAACAACTCCCTGGATCATCCAATAGAGAGGTAACCTCTATGGGAAAGGAAGACCTCCCCACACAAGCCACCGCAATACCAGACAAAGGAAAGGGGAAGGTGCCTCAAACGATGTAGAAGAGGGCCAAAAGAAAGGCCAGGGTGACGTTTGTCGAACCGAACCCCCATTCAGACGAGGAATGGGAAGAAGGTCTACGGGCTTTCGCTACGTAGAAAGAAAAATTTGAATAGCTCTATAAGGAGTTCGAGGAGGCAAAGGCAACTAGGAAAGCTACCAAAAAGGAAGAAAGAGGGCCAGGCATCTGTGTGAACCCTATCGATGATGATCAATTTTGGGATATCTATGGTTCATCATGGGGTCAACCCTCTAAGATGAAGAAATGGATGGCAATATGGGGAGTATATGGATAGAAGGCAGAGGTAACAGTGATCATGGAAGAGAACGCCAACCTCACCCCAAAAGAACTTTAGCTGTACAAGGCCAACATGGTTGTATGGAAGAGGGATGACTCTGACATCCCATTCGGAGAGCTACGCCCTCAACATGCTGACCTATGGTAGGAAGTAGAGGCAGCCTTCCATAAGGGTGCAACGACTGTGATAGCACCCAACACAGGTGCAGGGCCAAGTATGATTGGAAGGTGGAGCCAGCATAATAGGCAGTCAGTGCAGAACATAGGCCAACCCAGCACAATCGGTAGCCAGCATAGCCGAAGGACAACACAACCCAAGGATGCCCCGCAACAAACCAGGGCCCCTCAACAAAAATGAAAACCTCAAGATGGAGATAAAGCCAAGGCCACCAGAAAGAAGAGGAAATGAAGTGTAGTGGCCTACAAGGAGGAGGTGATTACCGGTTTTAGGTGCCACGAGGGCGTGGCACATATTAGGCATGGGGGGATGATGAGCACCAGATATGCTCATATTTTTGTATATGTACTAATGGTTTTTGCATGGCAATATATAATGAGTTGTATATTTTTATGAAATATTATGTATGTATTTAATAAAATCATGTGTATTATCTAATCCATGTGTGAAGTGTGTTTTGTGTAGTTTATTTCCCATATTTTGTCATCTTTTGATCAGTCGAGGTCCTACGTGGACCTGGCACGGTTCTACCCAATCAGATGAAGGCATACGGAGGTAGGCACCTTATTGAAGTAGGCGCCTTACTAAAGTAGGCGCCCTACTAAGGTAGGCACCTTATTGAAGTAGGTACCTTACTCATGTAGGCACCTTACTAAAGTAGGTGCCTTACTAAAGAATGCGCCTTACTGAAGTAGGTGCCTTCCAAGTAGGTGCCTTACTAAAGTAGGTACCTTCCTCGAGCGGATGCCCAGATCATGCGCGTTGACCAAATGGATGGAGAAGGACCCATACGACCATCATTCCACATCATCAGGGGGAAACCACTGGTGAATGAGTTGTCCCAGCCAGTGTGGATGGATGCACAACCACTCTTGAAGCAGAATCGTAACTCACCCGATTGCAAGTAAATGACGAAGACGCTGATCATCATGCACCGACTACAGTAACTGGACTATCCCAGTTTAGACTATAACCAGGATGCCTGTTGTAACATAACTACAACAGGAAGTCCTGTGTGTGGTATATAAACACATAGACTTCCCTATAGTAGGGGAAGCATTCTTTTATAATATTATCGCATGTAATATTTTCTGCACTATTAATAAAGCTTGAGCATTTTCTTATCTGCATGCTACTTTCATGATTTGTTGGGCGGAATCTGCTGGAGCTCGGGCCCACTCCAAGCCAGTATTCTTCCCCTATTTCTTAGTTAGCCTTTTCATATATTTAATTACGTGTGGTAGTATGTTTGAGTCCCTAGATTAAATTTAATTATTTTATAGTTGTATTCTTTTTACGATAGGCATATTACTGCTTTTAGTGTGGTGTGTTTACTTTTATGCATTTCATTTATGTTTAAGTTTTCTTGGTGTGGAAAAATCAACTGATGTTTCATAAACACCCCCAATGGTAGTTAGTGGATTCATCTCTAAGGTGGTAGTGTGGGTAGTTTCAATCGTGGCACTTCTAAAGTCTACGAGCTCCCGGGTTGACAATTTAAATGCGAGTGTTGTGACAAATATAGGAAAAAATTAACCAGTGTTTGGCACCCAACACACCCCTCACAACCATCATACACAGAAACCTAAAATATTAAATCTCATTTGTCAAAAAAGTCTCACACACCTGCTAGAAGAGAAGCAACCTAAATTTGAAAAAGAATATGAATTTTTTTTTCATAAAGGGAAGATGTATGAAACAATGTGTATTATAAGCACAATATAAATGAAAGCTTATGGTTTTTACATTACGGATTGTAAAACTCCATATGAAATTTGGTAAAAACTAAAGAACCTATTTGGAAAAGTAGATCAAATAAGGTCAATGCAGCTAGAGGCAGAATTAACAACATTATCTCCTGAAGACTTTAGCGATATTGTTGACTTTCTCACAAAATTTAAAGAAGTCCTCACTCAATACAAAGGCAGTGGCAAGAAAAAAATAGAAGAATGCATCTATCTAATTATTTCTAAACTAAATGTTGTATTTTAATTTTTTGCAACCACTTTTTTATCTACAAAATATGCTCTTGGTGCAAGTTTTAAAATGCCCTCCTTAGAGGAATTTTGTGATAGGCTAACTAGAGAAGAAACCAAACTTGCAAAGTATGAGATCTCTTCCTCTTCCTCAAAAGCCTTAGTCTCTTCCACTAAAGAAAAATTCAAAAATAAAGAAAGGAATCCCATAACTTGTACTCACTACAAAAAGAATGGTCATTCTATGTAAACAAATGGAAAATATTACAATAACTAGAGGCAACAATGAAGGATCAAAATATAGACACTAAGAAGCAGATATGAAAAACCCTAAATGTTCAAGGAAAGACCATAAACACTTCATAAAAATATTGGGTTCTTGATTCTAGAGCAACTCATCACATGACTGCCTCAAATGAGTCATTCACTTCAATCTCCTCAAGTTCAACATGTAGCTTAGAAGTTGGTGACTCATCCTTTATCTTAGTCAAAGGAAAATTTGACATATCTATTGACGGTGGTTCTATCAATAATGTTCTCTATGTTCTAAACATTGCAACAAATCTCCTCTCTGTCTATCATATTTGTACTTTTGGAAAGAGGAAATCAGTTCTCTTCTCACCAATAGGAGTTGAGATAAGAGACTTTAAGACCCCAACTCTATCATAGTCAAAGGATATATTGATCACAACACTCACCCATTTCACTTCAAAGGATTCAAAAATCTAGAAGGGACCTCCTATTTTGTTGCATATGGAGATCTTGAAAGTAAAATTTGGCATGAAAGGTTTGGTCATCTCAGTTATAACTACCTAAAGGAATTGAAAACCCATGAAATGGTAACAAGATTACCTCAAGTCTCTTCTATTGATGGAGTATGTCCTGGATGTGCTCTTGGAAAGAAACATCAAGATCCTTTCCACCCAAGTGGTTATCTAAAAGCCTCATCCCCTCTAGAGTTAATCCATAGTGACTTGATGGTGTTAGGAGTGAAACTAAAGGGGATTAATATTATTGATAAAAATGTTACAATATATAGGCATAAGCCTATATTCAACACATGACACTTGTCAAGAGAAACTGACAAGTGTCAAGGAAGGCATAGTGCACTTTACTTTAACTCTAACATTCCCCCTTAAAGTGCACTATCCTAACTAAAGAAGAAACAAAGCAAGTCAACATTAGGTAACATTCCCCCTTAATGTTGACTTCTCTAAAACAACCTATCATCCTCTCTTATTGCTGATTTGGTCTAGGCTCGTGCTCTTTGCGCTTGGCTCTCCAACTGTGAATAATGCTAGATTCACTATGTATACATCTCGGTCTGTTGCCTCAGGGTCAGCCACTTCCACGGGTCCGTTGCCACTGGGTCAGCCGTCTAAGTGCCTCGAGGTCATCATGGGTGCCTCAGGGTCAGCCACTTCTGGGTCTGTTGCCTCTGTAGGTCATCCTCAGAGGATGTTGCCTCTCGTAGGTCACTGACTAGATTCACCATGAGTATGAAATCCCTCCTCATGGTGAACTCAATCTAGAAGGTGTCGGTATTTGCCAAAAATGCACCTAATGAAAGGAAAAACGAGCCATATAAGAGTGTTGGTCTCTGCCGAAAATGCACTCAATACATTAAAATGAGCCATAGATCAAAATAGGAGGAGAGAAGAAGAAAAGAAGAGAATCTTCTGAAGTGTCTTCGTCTGTAGTCTTCAGAAGTAGATCCGAAAAAAACCTTGGATAGAGTCTAGGGTGTCTTTGTCTGTAGTCCCTAGTATAAGTGTCCTTATGGTGACCATGTCATCCCACCGAAATGCATGGGTAACCAGCCGCTGCATTCGCCAAGTGTATAGAAAAGATCACTAGATACAAGGATCACATATGAAATTACCTTGGGAGTGTCGGGTACAACCGAAAGTGCACTCCAAGGTAGAAAAACTTTGAGGCTAAAAAACTGAAGTGAAACAGCCTCAAAATTACAATTTGACACCACCATTGTGTTCGTTGTGGAAAAACGTTTCCAACGACTATAAATACCCCTATACTTGTATGTGATGGGGCCTTCAATCATGCGAAAAACAATACCATGCCTTATCTAGGCAGTAAATAGACAACTTCGCTCAATGGCGGCATCGCCCTCAGGCGGAAAAAATAGTCAACTCATTTCTCTTGCTCGGAAAATTACATACATATGCTATGTGAACAAACACTCTCCTAAAAAAATAAAAGTTTTCCCTCTTCATTTTAAATTTGAAGGAAAGCATTTTTAAAATATTCCCCCAACTGAAAGTCCTGCTCTTTTCCCGCTGCACAAAATGGGCCATGTATTTTTCAAAGAGCAGCCGGTGGAGTTCCACGTGGTGCCGTGCTTCCTCATCGCCACCAAGTGGCCGAGCATCTCCTTGAGCTGCACCGTTGATCACGCCATTACGGAGGGCGTTGTCTTCTAGCCTTTCTAATTGTTTACGGTTGTTGGCTGTCCATGATTGCTCACCATGGGAGCTCACGACAGTTCCATGTTTTATGTTCCAGAGTCAACAACAGCAATTTACGAGTGCAACCATCAAATCCTGTCAAAAAATGATGCCAAACTGGGCTAGAGAATAAGCATTTTCCCATACAACAAACAACAACTTTAGTCACTATGTGCGGGACAAAAAAACAATAGTTTTATTAAAAATTTCAATCGCCCATGCTGCCAGACGAGCTGTTCGGGCCATGAAAAAATCCACGAACAGAATCACTTCGAAATCATCAACTCCTTTGGCATCCATAGGATAAATATTCAGATTCTCCAAAATTCTCTCGGGCTCGAATTCAAGGGGTTGTTTCCAGGCGTGGGAATCCCTGTGAATCACCCATGTGTTTACAAGAAGGCGCGTGCCCTCGAAATCGCGAAGGAAGCTATAGAGGAAATGGCAGCAACGCGATCCAAATTTGTTTTCCTGCGCTGGAGTCTCAAACGTACTCCTTCCCAACATTCACGATGCTCAGGCGCCAAACGCCAACATACTGACTAGCCTCCGAAGGAAATCATTTTGCTTCTACGTAGAGACAAAGCTGTCCCAGCACAGACTCAAGTTGCAAATACATTTACTAGGCCAAGAAGCAGTATACGCATCTCCAAGCAGGTTAGCCGCCACATTGCCAACGCGTCGCTCTCTGATCCGACTGCACCTGCCATGGATCCTTCTGCAACTCATTGTCGGCACTGCTTTCGCTATGTACAGAGGCTACACAGGTCCAAAACTAATGACAATGCCCGGTAAAAAAATGGATTTGAGCTCACAATCAGGTTGCTAAAATATTTTGTTCCCAATCTCTTGCTGTGATTGTATGCGTCGGTTGCAGCAAAAAGATTCATCTTCTGTCAGGCTAGGGAAACCATCGTTGTAGATGGAATACTGGAAGAAAAAATGAGTCTGTCCTCCATTATGTTGGCCTCAAATTTGATCAACTATCTCTTCTCAAATTTCAATCACTACAGCAAACAAATGAGTGCTCACTGTTTTAAACTTCTTTCATCAAACAGTGACAAAAAAAAACAAACATGCTGCGACATCGGTGCTGGATCTCATTTAAAAAGAGACAGGAGAGCGCATCAAAGCTGTTGATCAGGCTGCTCTCATGGTTGAGGAAATACTGAAACAAGGTCGACAACCACAATCAACCTCAACCTTATTCTCTCCAATGCCCAGGCCGCGACGGTGGGGTGCTGGTGGTGGCAGGGGGGCTGGCGGCAGTGCCTGCGACGCGGGCCTTCTGCACAAATTTTTTTTCGTAGCCGCCATCTCCTGCTCAACAAAATTCTTCTCTGCAATCTCCATGGCCCTTCGAGCTTCATCTTTGTTGTACTCCATCTCTTCTCAAATCCTTAAAATGCACCCTTCTCCCCTCACGAAAAATAAAAAAATATGCAGCACTGCGATCGGGCACGCAGGTGGAGACAAAAAAATCTTCCTATCTGGCGTTGCTGCTACTGCGGACTGGATGCCTATGGTGTTTTACAAAAGGCCATAGAAGGCCAGCAAAGCCTGCAATCCAAAGGCTGTCAATGCGGCACTGCGGTCAGGCACAGAAACATGCCAGACATAGACAAAATCTGGTACATTCCATGAAATGTCGTTACCATCGTGGGGGAGGTGCTAGGGCTATGGATGGTGGGCTATCGGAGAGTCACATTGGACACAATCCCGTTCCCGCTCATCATGCACACTGTGATGTCTTTGTCATGAAAAACTGTGCGATACACTCGCCAACATCGCAGCCGCTGTCGACCTCCAAAATGAGTTGTCCACGATATCTGTGTTGCACACAGTGACCCGAAGAAGAGGCCCTAAATTTGCTCGACCTTATGAAAAATTCCGCCACCAAAGCCAACAATTTCAACTTCAGTGCAAACAAAAAACTGATATACATAGATCCTATTAAGAATTTTCAGCTTGTTGCAGCTCCCGAACCCAACCAACCTATTTCTCAGAATGATCAAAAAGGTTATACTTCAATTTGGAAAAGTTGGAAAGGATATGTTCGTAGAGCGGTGGGCGGGGCATGTGATTTCCAGCTCATCATGAAGGCTTCAGAAGCTGGATTTTCAGGCTTTTTATCAACATAAAAAGAAATCCAACTGAGGGTTGCAACAAAAAATCTGAGCATTGAAAAATAAATAAATAAATAAAATCATGAGCATTGAAGCTTCAGGGGAAGCCATGAAATCTTCTTCCCCCTTTGGCCTTCTGGTTTCTGATCCACAAAAGTGGAGAGCATACTCCCTGAGCCTAATGGAGAAGGAAGGAGGGAAAAAATTGAGGGGGGATTTCCACCCCTCAAGGATTGACACAGGCAGGAGAGCGAACCTGCTCTGATACCAAATGTTAGGAGTGAAACTAAAGGGGATTAATATTATTGATAAAAATGTTACAATATATAGGCATAAGCCTATATTCAACACATGACACTTGTCAAGAGAAACTGACAAGTGTCAAGGAAGGCATAGTGCACTTTACTTTAACTCTAACAGATGGTCTTCCCAAATCCTTCTTTCAAAGGAGAAAAATATGTCGTAACCTTCATTGATGATTTTTCTAGAAGAACTTGGGTTTACTTACGAAAATACAAAAGTGATGTTCTATCCCACTTCAAAATATTCAAAGCCTTAGTTGAAAATCAAGCCTCTTGCAAAATAAAGAAAATTCATACAGATAATGGGGGGGAATACTTAAGTAATGAGTTCTCAATTTTCCTATCAAGTCATGGCATAATTCATCAACATTCTATCTCCCATAATCCGTAGCAAAATGGCACTATAGTGAGGAAAAACACAACTCTAAAGGAAATGGTAAACTGTATGTTCCACTCAAGAGATCTTCCAAAAGTTTTTTTAGTAGAAGCAATTAACTGTGCAAACTATATTCAAAACCGTACACCTCATAAAGATCTTGGCCATTTGACTCCTGAGGAAGCATGTACAGGCTCAAAACCTAATGCCTCTTTCTTCAAGATTTTTGGTTGTATTGGTTGGGTACATATCCCAAAGAAGAAAAGAAAGGCTCTAGATAAGAAAAGCAACAAGATCATATTTTTTGGAAGCATACAGGCTCCTTGATCCCACAGCTAATGAGGTATTTTTCATAGGAATTTATAATTTGATGAAACATTCCCTCATAAAGATCCTCAACCATCCTCTTCCACCATTGATTCTCTTGAAACTTATCCAATGTTAGAGCCTCAATATAATGAAGAACCAGATTTAGATATTAATTTAGAGATTAATGATCAAGATGAGGAACCTATAACTCAAACTCGAAATCCTCCCACTCCTACTACTCCTTCCACTATGACAAAATGGGCCTGCACCATTTTTAAAGAAGCTACTCCTTACATCCAAAATCTTCCATCATCTAGATTAGGCAACTCTGTAGGCACTGGTCTTGTCTATCAGTCCATTTCCACAGATCCTCAATCCTTCAAAGAAGCAACTGGTATTAAAGAATGTGATGATTCCATGGAGAACTAATTCTCTTCCTTAATAAAAAACAAAACATGGAATTTAGTTCCCCTACATAAATGAAGGAAATTAGTTTATTGTAAATGGATTTACAAAACAAAATATGGACCTAATGGAGAAATTGTCAACACAAAGCCCACCTGGTAGCCAAATATTTCTCTCAAATTGAGGGGATTGATTATTATGAAACTTTTGCACCAGTTGCCAAAATGGATTATGTTAGACTGGTTCTTGCTCTAGCTACTTCCCAAAAGAGGTTTGTCTTTTAAATGGTTGTAAAAACTGCTTTCTTACATGGGGACTTAAAATAAGAGATATTCATGGAACAACCTACTAGTTTCACTTAAGACTCCTTCCTTGTTTGTAGTCTAAGGAAGTCTCTCTATGGCCTCAAACAAGCTCCTCGATATTGGTATAAAAAAAAATATTCCTTCTTTTTTTAGATTTTCTCATTGTGAGTCTGATGCCACAACCTAAATTTGGAGAGATGAATAAAAAATAACCATACTTGTTCTCTATTTTGATGACCTACTACTCACTAGTAGTGACATCACTCACATTCAGACTATCAAGGACTCCCTTTCTTAAAAAATTGAAATGGATGATCTGGGTTTAGCTCATTACTTCATTGGGATTGAAATAAATCAAACAGATGCAAGAATTTCATTGTGTAAAAAACAATACTCTCTAGACCTTCTTCAAAGGTTTAAGATGACATATTGCAAATCTTCTCCTACATATTTTTAGTATGGAGTCAATCTAAGTACTTCCTACACATCCGCCCTATGTGATGCAACTCTATACGACTAGTTTGTATGGAGTCTATTATACCTTACTCATGCTCACCCAAATATCTCATCTACAATTGGCTTGATATCTAGATTCTCACTTCAACCTCATTTTAGTCATTGGCAAGAAGCAAAAAGAATCCTCTGCTACTTGCAAGGAACTCCTCACTTTGGGATTTTATATGAGGGAAAATCCATGGATATCATTGGTTACACAAATTCTAATTGGGTAGGTTCAGTAGAAGATAGATGTTCAACTTCTGGCTATGTATTTTGTCTTGGTTCTTCACAAATTGCTTGGTTATGCAAAAAACAACAGGTAGTGGCTTTATCATCTATAGAGGTAGAATAAAGGGCAACATTTTTGGCAAGTCAGGAAGCTCTTTGGCTTAGTCAAATACTAAGAGAATTTTTTTTTCACATGACAAATATATTACTCTTTGGTGTGATAATCAGAGCACAATTCATATTGCATGTAATCTAGTTGAGCATCAGTGCACCAAGCACATTGAGATTTACATGCACTTCATTCGACAACATATTCAGAGAAGGGAAATATACTTGGACTATATTCCCATTGAAAATCAAATAGCAGATATCTTCACCAAGTCATTTCTTTATCCGCATTACATTCAGTTGTGAGAGAAAGTTGGAGTAAAATAGTTGCATTAAAACAATAGAGGTCTTTCACCTCTCCTTTCTTCTTATTGTTTTATTCTTTGGAGGTTTTCCCTGGTTTTTTTATCATCTCTCCTAAAGTATAAATTGATCATGAGTACATCATTAGGCCAATTTATCGGGACTCATTATTTTTTTTCATGAGGACAATCTTCACCATCCGAAGACATGCTTCTATCTCTATTTTATTGATAGATGGCTTTTCCTAAGTGTTTTTTTCACCATATATATATTGTAAATGAGTACCTCATAAGGTCTTATTTTTGGGACTCATTTGTATCATACACCCTTAGTATCACTTAAGGGGGAGGTGTTAGAATATTTTTTCATGAGGACAATCTTCGCCATCCGAAGACATACCTCTATATTTATTTTACTGATAGATGGTTTTTCCCAAGAGGTTTTTTCACCATCTACATATTGTAACATGGTACTATAGTAGGATAAATTCTGCTAGGCATTCTCTCTTGAAGGCAGTTTCATGAACTGGTTCATAATCTCTTATCTTTTGTTTTTTTTTTTAAAGAGGTTTTTATATCTATTGTAGATTGCTTATTTTATATCTGCAATATTTTTTGAGAAATTTGTTTATGGTAATATCTAAATAGTTTAACTAGATTTTGTTTTACCATATTATGCAAATATTATCCTCTTTTTTTTTTCAAAACATATTGAAATTGTTGTTCTTACAATGCAACTATATAGATTTTGAAAAAAATTCCTGCATTTTTTTTGTTCTAATCGTATGCCTATTTCAATTTTTTTTTCTCCATCTCTCTTGACGAACGCATGCTTGCATTGGCTCCATATAGCCATCGCTGCATAACGTTATTTCATGAATACATGCTTGCCTTGGTTCCATTGTAGCCATCCTTGGTGGGAAATTAAAATCGCTATTTTTTTAATTGAAAGTTGGAATTTATTTTCTTCGTGAGATCTTTAACTAAGAGTATGCAACATTTCTCGCATCAAATTTAAGTGGACATTTGGTCTATATTTAAATAACACCAAAGTCCATTAATTTTTTTATAAAACATGGCACATTTGCCAATGTTTTTAATTGGTGCACGACAATAAAGACTATCGTCTTCTCAATGAGCATTTCCATAGTTAATTCTCAAACGTTCAATGATTTAGATTCCCTATCTTCAATTATCTCGAGCTTCTCCTTTTTCTGTCCTTTGGTGCTCTAGGAAGAACTTTGAAATATAAATATATCCATCTTAGTGAATGCTTGAAATATTATTCTCTACGAATAAAGACCTAATATATTCATTTATTTTTTATAAATGGGTTTACAAAACAAAATATGGACCTAATGGATAAATTGACAAACACAAAGCCAACCTGGTAGCCAAATGTTTCTCTCAAATTGAGGGGATTGATTATTCTGAAACTTTTGCATCAGTTGCCAAAATGGATTATGTTAGACTAGTTCTTGCTCTAGCTGCTTCCCAAAAGTGGTCTGTATTTCAAATGGATGTAAAAACTACTTTCTTACATGGGGACTTAAAAGAAGAGATATTCATGGAATAACCTACTAGTTTCACTTAAGACTCCTCCCTTGTTTGTAGTCTAAGGAAGTCTCTCTATGGCATCAAACAAGCTCCTAGATCTTGGTATTAAAAAAATGGACTCCTTCCTTCTTTTCTCATATTTTCTCATTATGAGTCTGATGCCATAGTCTACATTTGGAGAGATGAATACAAAATAACCATACATGTTCTCTATTTTGATGACCTACTACTCACTAGTAGTGACATCGCTCACATTCAGACTATCAAGGACTCCCTTTCTAAAAAAAATTGAAATGGCTGATCTGGGTTTAGCTCATTACTTCCTTGGGATTCAAATAAATCAAACAGATGTAGGAATTTTATTATGTAAAAAATAATACTCTCTAGATCTTCTTCAAATGTTTAAGATGACAGATTGCAAATATTCTCCTACACCTTTTCAGTATGGAGTCACTCTAAGTACTTCCTGCACATCCCCCCTATGTGATGAAACTCTATACTGCTAGGTTGTAGGGAGTTTGTTATATCTTACTCATACTCACCCAGATATCTTGTATGCTATTGGCTTGATATCAATATTCTCACATCAACCTCATTTTAGTAATTGGCAAGAAACAAAAAGGATCCTCTGCTACTTGCAAGGAACTCCTCACTTTGGGCTCTTATATGAGGGAAAATCCATGCATATCATTGGTTACATGGATTCTGATTGGGTAGGTTCAGTAGAAGATAGATGTCCAAGTTTTGGCTATGTATTTTGTCTTGATTCTTCACCAATTGCTTGGTTATGCAAAAAACAATAGGTAGTGGCTTTATCATCTATAGAGGTAGAATACAGGGCAAAATTTTTGGCAAGTCAGGAAGCTCTTTGGCTTAGTTAGATACTAAGAGAATTTGGTTTTTCACATGTCACATCTATTACTCTTTGGTGTGATAATCAGAGCACAATTCATATTGCACGCAATCTAGTTGAGCATTAGCACACCAAGCACACTGAGATTCACATGCACTTAATTCGATAGCATATTTAGAGAAGGGAAATATACTTGGACTATATTCCCACTAAAAATAAAATAGCAGATATCTTCACCAAGTCATTTCCTTATCCACGTTACATTCAGTTGTGAGAGAAACTTGGACTAAAATAGCTGCATTAAAATAATGGAGGTCTTTCAACTCTCCTTTCTTCTTATTGTTGTATTCTTTGGAGGATGGTTTTTTCCATGTGGTTTTTTTATCATCTCTCCTAAAGTATAAATTGTTCATGAGTATCTTATTAGGCCAAGTTATAGGGACTCATTATTTTTTTTCATGAGGACAATCTTCGCCATCATGCTTCTATATTTATTTTATTGATATATGGTTTTTCCCACAAGTTTTTTTCACCATATATATATTGTAAATGAGTACCTCATAAGGCCCTGTTTTTGGGACTCATTTGTATCATACACCATTAGTATCACTTAAGGGGGAGGTGTTAGAATATTTTTTCATGAGGACAATCTTCTCCATCCGAAGACATGCCTCTATCTTTATTTTACTGATAGATGGTTTTTCCCAAGAGGTTTTTTCACCATCTACATATTGTAACATGGTACTGTAGACACCAAAACAGCACCAATCCGATTATGTGACAACAAGCACTGATCGCACTAACACACACAGCCCCTAGGGCAGCCCCTAGAGGTTAAACAGTGGTTCTAACCACTCACACAACAGTTTTGCAAGTCAAAAATCAATTTGGCACCTTTTAGACACTTTATTGCTTATTCGTCCCACCCAGGGACGAGTGCGAGTTTGTACTCGTCCTACCCAGGGACGAGTGCGGATTGATACTCGTCTCACCCAGAGACGATTACCAGCGCTCGCTTCGGGGTGGGACGAATGTCAGGTTTGACCGACAAAAAGTCAGATCTCGGCATATAACAACTCAGAACTGCCACTTAGCTTTTCCTGCATGACATAGGAGTGCGAGTGAGTTCTTTTGACAACTCATATCTGCCAATTGACTTTCCCTTCACTGCATGGGAATGAGAGTGAGCTTTTTAAGACAACTCAGATTTGCCACTTAGCTATCCCTTCATTGCATGGGAGTGCAAGTGAGCTTTTCTAAAACATACAAAGACATGCACAGAGATAGTTAAGAAGCCCTTGATCAAGAAGAAGTCTTCTTTTCACAAAAAAAGCATTCATGCAAAGAAACACTTTTGCATGTTAATTCAAAGAGACCCCTTGGGTCTATAAAATGGTGAGTTTCCTCACCCAAAAGATATACAGAGAAGGAGCATTTTGAGCGACGAAGTGCTGCTAATTCATTTACTTGCGATTTGTGTTTTCAACATCCATAATCTCTTAATCGAAAGAGAGGTTATTGGGTGACTTTTGAAGGCACGAATCAAGAACCAACACCGATTTTTTTGACCACAATATTCTACCAATTTGCCGACAACACATCACATCAGGTTTCGGACCCATCCTAAGCGGATTGGTGTCGAAGCAAAGTTTCACCCGTGGGTGGTTTGCCTTCGGGCACCCCCGCTTTATTTCTTTTATAGTATTTAGCTAGTTTCATGTTTATGCTTTTGTCAAGTTTTCATTTCATTTAGATTCATTTTAACCATCGTTAGATTTATCTTTTATTTTTCATACACAGGTGCTACTGATTCTTTGTTTGTTTCTTTGAACGCAGATTTGCAACATTAGAGGAGCAACGAGGAATCTACCTTTACCAACGCAAGCGACGACAACGTTTTGGTTCGCCCATCTTATATGTGGGCACGCGGAAGAAGGAATTCTGAAACAAGTTGTAAAAGAGCAACATTTAACGCTCCTATCCCCTAAAAAGGAAGGAGACGCATTGTAACACGAATTTGAAAAGCATATCAATAAAAGGGCCGATTTTTATATTGCTTTAATATCTTGTGTTCATGTTCTTTCTTTTTATGCAATTTTCAATAACATAGGGTTTAAGCGTTATTTTAGTTTCATTTACATTGCAATTTTAGTTTATCCTTTTTGTTTTCGGAATCTCGTGTTTTCAATGGCGATCACGGTGGGACCTCTGTCCTCTATTTTTTTTAGGTTAAATTACTGATCTAAAATTGCTTGTTTTTTTACAGGTACCTATTTTTCAACATCGGACTGTTATTCGTCTCTGCAAGTGACGATTACAGAATTGGTATTCGTTTCACCCCGGACGAATAAACTATTCGTTTCACCCTGGGACGATTACTGTTTTGATATTCGCCTCACCCAGGGACGAGTATAATTCTGTGCAATTTTTAGAGCAAATCAGAAACATCCGATTAGGCAGAGAAGAGGTAGGGGTTTTTAAAGCTTCTGTCAAATTTTTGTTTTTCTATTTTTTGGTTTTCGGTTTTGTATGGCTTAGGGAAAGATTTCTTTTTCGTTTGCCTGTTTCAATTTTTGCAAAATTAAAATGAACCCCACACATCACGTGGTATTTTAAACCAAGGCGTTGGTCGTAAAACCCCAACCCTTGAGCAAGACCAAAGGTGGATTCCATTATCACTTTGGCTTGAGATATTGCATCCATTACCTCGATCGCGACTGTTGCTAGACGTAAATCCTGACGAAAGCTGACCGAGTGTAGCTTGGGGTGATTCCCAGCACGCGAGGATAAGTCTTCTATGGTAGGTGTCATAAACAGAGCGATTCCCCTTTCGTACCGCCTATGTTCCACGTATCATCTCGCTCTCACGTACCTATAGTCTCCCTCACGTAAGGGCGGGTATATAGAGAGGTTGGTATATCGGTCCGGCAATGGTATATTGAAGGGGCGACCATTTTGGGAGTCATAAGAGCCTTCATAATTGCATTTAAACGTTTCACAAAAATTTTCAAAAACAAAACAAACAACAAAAACACACTAAACCAGATTTAGGGCACACTATTAATCTTTAAAAGAGATAATCATTGCTTGTGTGTGTATGCTATTTTCTATTTAGACAAAAAAAAATCATAAAAAGAATTTTTGCATTTTTAGGTTAGCATTACCATGGTGAATACTCGTAGCCAAGCCCAATCACGGGCAGAAGCTGCAGAAAATGCACCAAGAGAGACAAATCGTCTCCGATATAGCCTTGAAGACTTAGCCATCCCGCCTCGATGGTGGGGTACACCAGTTAGTTCACACCATGCAGAACATGGCTCTAGAGGCCCCTCCTTGAGGGGCACTCCAACCCATACAGTTATAGAACATGGTTCTAGAGGCCCCTCCTTGAGGGGCTCTCCAAGTCAGGCCTTCAATAGACGAGAATTTAGAACCCCTTCCCTAAGGGGAACTCATGAGCAACAAGAATCTTTTCAAGAAAATAACCTATATATACCACCTGGTCTAAGCACGAGGCCTCCTTTGGAAGTTCATTATGGGTGGCCTAGTGATGAAGCATTGTGTACTGCTATGGAACAACAAAGGGTCCAAAAGGAAGAACCATATGATTTTGTGGTTCCTAATTTACCCCCGATTAATGTCGGACACAGTAGACCATATCCAGAACATCAGGTTCTCCCGACAGGGCAAGACAATTCTGCCCGCACTTTTTATGCATATCACAGAGAGAGAGAGGAAGATCACTACATTCCTCAAGAATAGTATCCAGTGCAGAAATGATGCACGTCTGCACCTGCTTTATATCCAGATCGCTCATTGAGACCAGAGTTTCAAGTTAATGCGGCCAACCTCGACAGAGGGAAGCAACATATAGGGGTCTCAGAGCACCATGATCGAAACAGATATGTAGGAGAGACATCTAGGCCTATTAAACAAGAGACAACAGAACAAAATGACTTGGCATTTACACAACTAGCCGCCCGCCAAGCACAAATCATGTGGCTTAGGCAAGAACAACAAGAATTAGAACATTTGTGTCGCCTTGATCAAGAGCGCATTCAGCGTCAGACAACTGAATTGCTTCACAACCATGCGCCTGAGAAGGCCCCAGTCCCTCGTGCACAGCAATCTGAGATGTATGTGAGGCACAACCCCTTAGTGCGAGACAGGTCTCCATGACTTCAGCAAGCACTGCCTCCAAGACCTCTTAGACCTGAGCGGGAGGCCATTCCCCGCAACCATGATGGGCATCCTCCGCGGGCACCCGTCCATGTTTACAGGCCTAGGCCAAACACTCCTCAAGAAGATTATGAGGATTATTACCAAGAAGAAGAGCGGGCTGAAATGCCCTATCAAGGCAGAAGGGATGCTACCCATTTATCCATTCAAAGGCCTCAAGTTCCCCGCAACCCACAGCGGGAACAAACCAAGGAGGAGGAGATTACGTCCTCTGATGCATACAAAGTGTTGTTAGAATGCTTAGAGACTATGGAACTCAAGACTGGTGGGCCCCAAAAGCCTACCTTACGCCAACTCCGTAGTCATCCGATGCATCCATCAGTGCCAACACCTCCATACCCCGAACATTTCAAGCTGCCCCAGTTGGCACTCTTTAAAGGGGATGAGGATGCTCAAGAGCATGTGACATGATTTTTGAGCCAATGCTTTGGTATACAAGACAATGATGCATTGCTATTGAGAACATTCATAACCACATTCGTAGGATCTGCCTCGGATTGGTTTACCCATCTACCGAAGCATAGCATCTACAACTTGGATCAACTAGTGGACGCGTTCCTAGAACGTTTTGCTTTCAATACAAAGAAAAAGGCGTCACTCAGTGATCTAGCTAGCCTCAAACAGTATGAGGAGGAGTCTATGGTAGCATATGGGAATCGATGGAGGACGGTGCTTTCAAAGTTGTCCTACCTCCCTCCTATGTCCGACCTAACTCAAATGTTCGCAAAGAGCTGTTTGCGATCGATCTCTGTGCTATTGCAGCTGTAGCAATACGCCACTTTAGAAGAAGCTCTGGCGCAAGCTAGACGTATCGAAGAGATCAAGATACAGGATGGCAAAATTGCCAAGCCTAAGAAAAAGAGTGGAACAAGAGCACCAAAATAGGGAATACGCAATGGAAACCCGTCGTGGTCAATCAAGTTGCTATTAATGCCCCTACGCCTACCCAAGCAACACAGCCTCCAAAGGCTAATTATCAGGCGGTGCCTCACAATAATTATGAGAAAGATAACAAAAAGTAGGATCAAAATCAGCAGCGTCACCCTAAGCGACAATTTACACCATACACTGAGTCTAGGGATTCCTTGTTTGACCGTTTGTCAGCGGCAAACTTGATTAATCTGCCAGATATTCCAACAATTGATCCTAATGCGCCAAAGCCTAAGGGGTATAGAGAGGATCTTTTCTGTAGATTCCATAGAAGGAAAGGGCATGACCTTAATGTCTGTTGGACGTTTAAAGGTTTAGTGCAAGATCTCATTGATAATCACACATTGGTAGTGGATAACCCCATCGCACCCAACAACCAACAAATGGGTGTTTTCAAAGATCCTTTACCCACACATGATGCACAAACAAAACCTCTCGCATGTCAATGAAGTGCAACAGAGTTGCCCCATGGAGGGGTATGTTGGGATGATTAGCATTGTGACAAGAAACAAGAGACACCCAGGAGTTGTCCCCGCGACAGCCACTAGGGAAGTTCCATCCACGTCACAACATCAACCGAATCCTACATAGTTGCCCCCGCCTAGACCAGTGGCCACGATTCGAACTAGACTTACTCAAAGTCTATGGACCACATCGGCTAGGCTCTCCATTTATGAGCTTATTCAACAATCGATGCCCCATCGGGAAGCTCTTATGGAGATATTAAAGGCAATTGAATTGCAACCCCACGAAGCGGATTCGTTCAACAATTTTGTGGGGCATGTCAAACAGTGTACTGAACCAGTCATTACCTTCAGGGAAGATGAGCTAAAAATGGTGACTGGAGATGTAGCGGATCCACCCCTGCACGTTATTGCACGGGTCAACGGGACTCCATACAAACGGGTGTTGATAGACACTGGTTCGTCCAGTAACCTTATTACAACCACTGCACTGAAACATTTGAAACTACCAGCCTCTCACATTGCACCTTCCACTTATACCCTTCGAGCATTTAATGATGCGATATGCTCGATAGTTGGCACAATTGTCCTGCCCATACAAGTGGGACAAAAGACCATTCATACGTTGTGCCACATTTTAGAAGGTGAGATGGCTTACAATATCTTGCTTGGGCGGCCTTGGATCCGGGATATGAAGTGTGTCCCTTCAATTGCTCATCAATGTTTGAAGTATACATTTGAAGGACAAGTGCACGTGGTCCCCATAGATTTGGAACCTTTTAAGTATTGCAACTCAGTGCAAATCATGCCGCAGTCGACCCTTCCTTCAACGCATGTGGATTTCCAGTTAAATCCATCTAAAAGGGGTCCGACTAAGCAAGAATCTCCATCACCAAATCAATCAAATTCTCAAGCGGGATCATCTTCTTCATCCAGTCCTCCCACAACGATGCCACCTACGGTGGCCACACCAACGGACAAAGGAAAGAAGCCCCTGGAAGCGGAACCACCTTTAGTCTCCAACATCTCTACAGAAGAGACGCCTAATAGAATGGAAGTTGAGACGCCTAGTTCACCCCACATGGAGTGGACTCAAGGAGAACTCCCATTCGCTTCCCCTCAATCGCCAACGATTACTGTTGAGATGTCTAACACAGGCATGGGGGAGTATATAGTGCGCAATGTTGTTGCAACGCCCACACTTCAGTCTATGCAAGACATGGGAAGACCTCGACTCCCCATAGGCTCCGTGGTTCCTTTAGGCTACCCACCTAATCAGACAAACTTTATTTTTGGGGGCCTGGATCATGGCGTTGAACCTTCCCGAAAAGAAGAGGAAGATGAAGATCCCTTTGTGGAAGATGTCAACTATCTGGCTAACCCAGACTTCGCATTACGATATCTTAGCCAATGCAATTGGCATGGATACGGGTTAGGCGAGTATGAACAAGGAATGCATGTTTTGTGTCAACCAAGATACCAAATGCCTTATGACAAGTCAAGAGTAGGGTTTAATCACCCTTTGCCCCTCGACATCTTGGTCAAAAACATGCAAGGCCTAGGGATAGGCAACAAGGATGGGTTGGCATCAGATCCATATGCCAATCCAAATACAACTTATACATTGGGGGATTATTTCCCATTACAAACAAATAACCTTGTTGACCTCAACAACCCTTTCCCTATGGCCGAACAAGGAGAAACCTCATGGACTCACCCACAAGGGGAAGATGGACAAGACCACGAAGGGTCTTCTGAAGATGAGTCGGAGTACGATCATTCGCATGAATATCCAATGAATGACGATCAAGAGAGCTTCTTGATGATGTTCCCATTGAATGATCCCAGTGAGCATAGGCTACCTCAACAACAACAAAATCCTTTGGACATAGATGACATGTTTGAACACTTACACATAGGTCCAAGACATAGGAGGCATTTCAACCTGGCGTAGTTATAGCAATTACTGCACCCGCCACTCTAGGCATACAAAGAGCATCTTTCGCTTGGAGACCCTATCAAACCATCAGTGCCTAGGGCAGACCCTATTTGTAGGTCCGCACATAGGGCTGATCCCTTTGTGCCAGTGCCTACAGAGCCAGATCCAAAGCACCAAGAACATCCAGAATGTCAGAGTTGTCACATTTGTGGTAATGGAGATTACAATCATTTCATCAACATGGTCTCCATTGACTTGACCGCCCCCATCCATGATCCAGCCAATCCAACATGATTATTGCATCTAGACATAGAAGCTATTGATTGGGATCACGCTGACACACCACCATCTCCATCAGAGTATTGGCCTTGCGGTGGGATGTTTCATTTCACTCTAGGACAGACTCAGGATGTCTTCCATGTCGAAGAGGAACTTGACGTTCCTAATGATGATCTTAATTCAGCAAACGATATCCATCTGATCCCAATTCCACACCAGTTGGAAGACGGATCCCATATGTCAGTTGAAGCAACGACTGATGTAGACATCGGCACAGATCCAATGAATCCATGGATTCTCAAGTTGGGGGTAAGTCTTTCCCCTGAAGAGCGAGCCGATTATGTTGCCCTTCTTAAGGAAAAGAAGGAGGTTTTTGCATGGTCATACAAGGATATGCCGGGACTAGACCCACAACTAGTCACGCACAATTTAACGCTTGATCCGACAATCAAGCCAGTCAAGCAAAAACTATGCAAGATGCATCCAACAGTGGCCTTAATGGTAAAATATGAGTTACAAAAGTTGTTGGATGCCCAGTTTGTCATCTCTGTGGATTATCTGCCATGGTTGTCTAACATGGTTCCTGTCAAGAAGCTCGATGGGAGGATTCGCATATGCACTGATTTTTGAGATCTTAACAAAGCGAGTCCTAAGGATGATTTTCCCTTGCCGAGCATCGACGCGTTGGTAGACGCTACAACGGGCCACGAAATGCTTTCCCTTATGGATGGTTTCTCAGGATACAATCAGATTCGTATCAATCCTGAGGACCAACTAAAAATGGCATTCACAACGCCTTGGGGGACATTTTGCTATAAGGTCATGCCTTTTGGCCTTAAAAATGCCGGAGCCACCTACCAACGTGCCATGACGTACATCTTTCATGATTACATGCACAAAACTTTGGAAGATTACATGGATGATTTGTTGGCCAAATCTCTTTTGCGCCCAGATCACATCGGTGACTTGAGCAAGGTCCTTGATCGCCTCATTGAGCATAAAGTCAGACTAAACCCCAAGAAGTGCATCTTTGGCGTCACCTCTAGAAAGCTCTTGGGTTTCATAGTCTCCAAACGAGGAATTGAGGTTGATCCAAACAAAGTCAAGGCAATCCTTGAAATGCGTCCCCCAACCACCATCAAGCAGCTCAAGAGTCTACAGGGAAAGGTTGCGTCGATCAAGCGCTTCATAGCGCAGTTATCTGACAAATGCCGACCCATGAATAAATTATTGCATAAGGGGGTCACATTTCATTGGGATGACGAGTGCCAGTCCGCCTTTGACGACATTAAATAGTACTTGGCTTCGCCGCCAGTATTGGCACCACCTAGACCAGGAGTGTCGTTCTATTTATACATCTCAGCCACTGAGGTGGCACTGGGCGCCATGTTGTCCCAGAAAAATGAACTTCACAAAGAACAGGCTACATACTATCTTAGCCGCACCCTGGTCAGTTATGAACTTAACTATGCATATGTTGAAAAGCTCGCTTGGCAGTGGTGTTTGCTACCAAAAAGCTACGCCACTACATGCTTAGTAATAAGACGTATGTTGTGTCTAAGGAGAATCCATTGCGATACATGATGAGTCGTACTTATCATAGTAGCCGCACGGCGAAATGGATCATGTTGTTGACGGAGTTTGACATAGAGTTCATTGGACAGAAATCTATAAAAGGTCAAGTCATCGCCGATCAACTAGCCGAGGCTCCTCTTGAAGACGATCAGCCTCCGACTTTTGAACTACCCGATGATGGGGTCTTCCATGTTTCGTAGTCGCCAGATTCTCGATGAGCCCGAGTCACAGTCGACATAACCCTATTCTTCGATGGTTCTAAATGTGAGCAAGGGGGTGGTGCGGGAATTGTATTCTTCACTCCACAAGGTGCTCCAATGCCCTTGTCATTTAAATTAGACTTCCCGTGCACCAACAACAATGCAGAATACGAAGCCTTGCTCATAGGTCTTCAGACAACAATCACCATGAACATTAAACGATTGAACATCTTTGGTGATTCGCTGTTAATTGTCAATCAAGTAAAGGGGATATTCCAATGTAAATGTCCAGTTTTGTGGGCTTATAAAGCCCTTGTGGACAAATTCCTAGCACAACTTGAATGGTATGACATCGAGGCACTCCCTCGATCATCAAATCATTTTGCGGATACTATGGCCTCCTTGGGGTCACTCATCCCGCAAGACCCTTCTGGTGAAATGACAACCATTCAGGTTAAAACATTATCGCAATCTGCGATGGAGCGTGCAAGCTCTGATCCGACGCCAGGAATCCACATGATCCAGATTGAACCATCTCCGGATAAGTTCTCTCGAATTCGAGATTGTTTGATTCAAGCCAACTTGGGGTCCTTGTTCTCCCCGACCCCTCTTACTAGCAACACCACGTTGTTTTTACAAGTTCTTTCCTCGCTCAGACTTTTGTTCGAGATAGACTTCAAGAGGGATTGGTCGTTCATACTATCGAGGTTTCTGATCAGCAAGATTGGTACACACCCATTCGGGATTACCTCAAGCTAGGTAATCTCCCACTTGGATTGACACAAGCCATGAAAAGATCATTCAAACAGAAAGCGGCAAAGCATGTCTTGTTAGGAGACATTTTGTATCATCAAAATTATGAAGGAATCCTCCTTCGTTGTTTGGACCAGCAAGAGTCCGCTTGGGCGATCACCCAAGCTCACGATGGTACATGTGGTGGCCACTTCAGCGGTATGGCCATCGCAAAGCGCATTCTTCGCATGGGTTATTATTGGCCATATTTAGAGCGAGATTGTTGCGCATATGTGAAGAAGTGCGTGAAGTGTCAGCACCATGCTAATTTGACACACGTACCTTCTCAGGCCTTGCAACCGATCCAATCGGTTTGGCCTTTTTCGTAGTGGGGCTTTGATCTAATTGGAAAGATCTCCCCTGCGTCGTCTGGTCATCACACGTTTATTTTAACGGCCACAGAGTACTTTACCAAATGGGTGGAAGCAATTTCACTGACCACTACGACTGGAGCCCGCATTGCGGAGTTTATTTTGCATAACATCATATGTCATTTTGGTATTCCATCCAAAATAGTCTCGGATAATGGGACACCATTCAAGAATAAAGATGTGCATGCTTTGACCACAAAGTACAAGATTCAACATAGCTTTTCAACACCCTATTATCCGCAGGCAAATGGGCAAGCAGAGGCGTCAAACAAAATGCTAGTCGCCATTCTCAAAAAGATAGTTGCAGACAATCATAAAGACTGGCACATTCAGATCCCGCTTGCCCTATGGGCTTATCGCACCAGCATTCGAACGCCCACTGGGGCAACTCCATTTTCGTTGGTGTATGGCTCCGAGGCAGTCATGCCTTTTGAGTTGGAAATTCCTTCCCTACGCATTTCAATGCAAGAGTTCATCGATGATGACACTGCGTGGCAGGCCCGGTTAGATCAACTGACGTTGCTCGACGAACGACGCGTTAATGCTCTCGAGCATTTGCGTATCTATCAAGAGCGACTTAAGAAAGCATACAACATGAAAGTCCACCTTAGGGAATTTTAGGTTGGTGACTTGGTCTTAAAAGAGAACCAACAGAATTCTAATTTGTCGTCCCATCTACGGGACAAGTTCGCAGCAAACTGGTTAGGTCCTTACATCATTGATAGTAAAATAGGACCCGGAACATACCGGCTTGCCTCTCTTGAAGGAATCAAGGAAACAGAACCCTTGAACATCATTCATTTGAGGCCATTCCACAGCTAGAGAGCCATAGTCCAACAAAAAGCTCCAAGGATTACCACAATCGCTTGGTCAACCCAAAAGCTCCAAGGATTATCACAATCGCTTGGTCAACCCAAAAGCTCCAAGGATTATCACAATCGCTTGGTCAACCCAAAAGCTCCAAGGATTATCACAATCGCTTGGTCAACCCAAAAAGCTCCAAGGATTATCACAATCGCTTGGTCAACCCAAAAGCTCCAAGGATTATCATAATCACTTGGTCATCCCTAAAAGCCCCAAAGGTATCTATAAACCCTTTGGTCAACACCAAAAGCTCCAAGCATTACCATAATCGCTTGGTCAACATAAATATTCAAAAATCAACAAAAACAACACAAAAATCAAAATCACAAAAACAATTGCATTTCAATTCCATGCATACCACAAAAAAAACCAAAATTACAAAAACATTTGCATTTCAATTCCATGCATTCTCATAAAAATCAAAATCACAAAAACAATTGCATTCCAATTCCATGCATTCTCATAAAAATCAAAATACAAAAATATAGGTTGCATTAAGCATTGCATCCATACATTGCATACTTCGCTAGGTCATACAAGTCAAAAGCACCATAGACTATCATTACTTGGCAATTCCATCATTTCCACATCAAATCCATTTTCATAAACGCATACATCCAACATATCACCCTTTTATTTTAGCATCGTCAGTTGTCTCCTAATGTATATAGGGTTTTCGTCATTCAGATGTCTTTAAATTTCTAGCCAAAACTATACATAGTTAAACAGATTTTACACGGGAAAGTTTTACTTGGATCACACCTTGTTACGTAGCATCCCAACACAAATTAACACACATAAAATAATTCCTAAGTTGTGTGAACGAAAGATGAAACCTGCACCGTAATCCAGGTTACCATAAGCGAAACGGCTATCTTGCTTATCCCCCTGTGCGAATGACCCTAGGAATGCTGAGAGTTGGCAAAAGGACAAGCATCCTCCCTACCCAATTCCCCATGAATCCCAAGTTCTCAAAAGTTGCAAAAACATCAAAAATTTGCAAAACGTCAAAACACTAAAATTTGACATCCTACAGTGCACACATCAAAAGGCACAAACAATAGTGATTCTCGTCACTCCATATTCAAATCCCTTGCTCAAAAAAAAAAAAAACAAATAAAACAAAAATAAACAGTGATTTTATCACTATAAAGAGCAAGTATCCCAATACAATTGAAGAAAAGAAGGGAGTCGAACTTGAATCCCTGGAACTCTCAAATTTCGACAGGTCATGAGGCAAGCTTCAGTACCGATTTGGTTGATAGCCTATTGGTCACTGGCGGTAAACCTCCCGCATGACGATATATCTGTCACATTAACTTGTGTGCAGATCAATGTTTGCATGTGGATGAGCTAGCTTATGGTATCCTAGATAGCATCGTAGATTAATCTGACTAAATACAATAAAGGAGTTAGTGGAGCTAATTAGGTGATCCTCAATACAGGTTCGGTTGAAAGCCCATCTGGCACTGGCGGTATCCTGATGAATAACACATAAACGAACTCAATTGCACACACAGGGATGTGAAATAACTTGGTTAAATTCAAGTCAGATTTATACCTTGTTCAAAAGTCTTGCGAGATAAATGTACAGTCTTGGCTAGTTAGTTAAAATATCTACATCTCAGAAAAGCTTAACTACATTTTCAAACAACCGATACATTTCATTCCATACATCACCATCAAAAAATAGACAAAATACAAAAACAAAGTTTTCACATGCACAAGCATTCCACAAAGTTATCCCATTACTATAGCAAGTCAATCCAATCTTGTACAGTCTATGGTGCATCGACAAATCATCAACAATTCATTTCATTCATTCCATATGCATACATCATACAAATTAGAATCATCGCATTCATAATCGCATATGCATACATCAATGTAAAAACATGTACATAAAAATAAATCATGAAAAATGATAAACACCAAAAAGAATCATCTGTATATATATATCATAACAAAAATTGCCCGTAGGCTACAATGCACCGGTCCTCGGACCTCGCTCCCATCATCCAAAATCTCAAAAACCCCCAACCTAGGGCGTCGGCCACCATGATCACGCAGGATCGGTGCGACGAGAACTACCCCCTATAGTATCCATCCTCTGAGACCTCTCAGGGCGACTGCTCGCCCTTGCATCACGACCACTCGCACCTCCCTCATCTCGTCGTCACGACGAGATGATGTCGACTACTCGTCCCGCTATCTCTCTCCTATACGACGAGCCACCGTCGGAGGCTCGGTATTCGCCCACCCAGGCGGATAATCTCACCCTCCATCTCCGATCGATGCCCCCCTCCACTCTGCCTCCCGCCTATGATAGTACGTGATGGCATCATCACGCTATGCTAGCTGCACCCGTAGGAGATCCCTCTCTCATGCAGCATCCGTATCCCCCGCCTATCGGTGAGACGCAGCCCCTACGCTCTCCCGCTCTACCAACTATGTCCGCAGGAGATCCCTCTCCTGCATCATCTCCCCAAGCTCTCCATCCCGCCTCTATAATAACCCCGTCAATCGTGCTACCTAGCGCGCAACCCCGCCTCTGTCTCCTCCAACCCACCTCTCTGGAGCATCCTGCATCTCCGGTTGCTCCTCCTCCCCAAAATCATCTCTCACATCTGCCACCTCCACCATATCCACATCCGTAGGAGCTCCCCAACCCTCTCCCGGTGCCTCTGCACCCTCTCCGCCTCCCGCTGCCTCATCTCCTCCCAATGGCCCCTCACCTCGCCACTGTCGCAGCGTCCACCACTCCTGATACTCGATCGTCACTCCGACGTCATCTACGTCCGAAATGTCCAATACGATATCAGACTCCTCCCCCAATGGCTCGAGGATCGATGCAGCTAGGGTCCTCTCATCACTCCGATGTCGATAGACTACGGGTTCCCTAGGCAACCCCTGGCGTACCCCAAACTGTCGTGTCACTCGGAGGTAGTGGAAGTACTCCTGCTCCGTCCCATGTCGGCCAATCACCCATCTCCCCCTTCGAACCCATCGAAGCCAATCATCAACCTCTGGCCATGCGGGACAATCCCGATATGGCCTCCATACCACATCTTCGAGAGTCAGTCATGCCAATGCATCTCTGTAATGGTCTACGTCTCCCGCAAACCGTCGACTCTGCCCTCGCTCCTCAGACCGATACCATAGAGCACCATACCCAATATCCCTATCCACCATGTCAGCTCGGGTAGTCCAGGGTAGCCCTCGTGGTCGCTCTACGGCTATATGTTGCCAGGCCCAACACTGCAACAAGAAACTGTAGCCAATCCCCTTTCGCCTTCGATAGTGGACCTCATACAACTCATCATACAACTGAGCCAAAAGCGTCTGGCCCCATCTCATAATCATCGGCTCTATCACCGGACAATCCACTAACTGCCACACCACCTCCAATAGGTTCCATGGGAACCTCGCTCCTGACGAGTCTGGCAAGAGCATGTTGGAAATGAGGCTCATGAGTAGTGCATGCCTCACTCCCAACATTCCCCTCGCATACCAATATCGTACCAAAATCCCCCCAATATGGCAATCCAGCTCGCCCTCTCCAACGAGGTCATCCCATCATCATCCTCTCCATATCCAAAATATCGCGTCAATACCATCGTCCTCTGGCCTCGTGGAGTCGTCCGGATGGGAACCCCGTCTATCGAAATCCGAAGAATCCGATACACGTCCTCTAAGGTGACGGTCATCTCCCCTGTCGAAAGATGGAAGGTGTTCGTCCGAACATCCCATAGGCCGATCAATGCTGTGATGTATGCCCGGTCCGCCACAACTGCATCCAACCGAGCCACATGCTTGAGCCCTAGGGCATCAAGCCAATCCCAGTCCTCAGCTGTCAATGCCTCGCGGGCATTAGAAAAAATCGTCGGCACCCGATGTCGACTCTTCACCACCTGCACATCACAGAAAACAACAAACATCAAAAACATGCATCAAATTACCATCACATGTACAAAAATGCATAACTATACAGTAACATCTTTCATTCACATGTACATCCAAAAAAAAAAAAAAAAAATTTTCATCTTACATTTCATCAAAAACAACAAAAATTTGACATGGTTTACCTATGGTTTACCTAAGTTTACCATTTCAAACAAAAAATTCATTCATTTTCATCTTACATTTCATCAAAAACAATAAAAATTTGACATGGTTTACCTACGGTTTTACCTAAGTTTACCATTTCAAACAAAAAATTCATCAATTTTTCATCTTACATTTCATCAAAAACAACAAAAATTTGACATGGTTTACCTACGGTTTTACCTAAGTTTACCATTTCAAACAAAAAAATTCATCAATTTTTCATTTTACATTTCATCAAAAACAACAAAAATTTGACATGGTTTACCTACGGTTTTACCTAAGTTTACCATTTCAAACAAAAAATTCATCCATTTTTCATCTTTAATTTCATCAAAAACAACAAAAATTTGACATGGTTTACCTACGGTTTTACCTAAGTTTACCATTTCAACACAAAAAATTCATCAATTTTTCATTTTTAATTTCATCAAAAACAACAAAAATTTGACATGGTTTACCTACGGTTTTACCTAAGTTTACCATTTCAAACAAAAAAATTCATCCATTTTTCATCTTTAATTTCATCAAAAACAACAAAAATTTGACATGGTTTACCTACGGTTTTACCTAAGTTTACCATTTCAAACAAAAAAATTCATCCATTTTTCATTTTTAATTTCATCAAAAACAACAAAAATTTGACATGGTTTACCTACGGTTTTACCTAAGTTTACCATTTCAACAAAAAAAATTCATCCATTTTTCATTTTTAATTTCATCAAAAACAACAAAAATTTGACATGGTTTACCTACGGTTTTACCTAAGTTTACCATTTCAAACAAAAAAATTCATCCATTTTTCATTTTTAAATTTCATCAAAACACAAAAATTTGACATGGTTTACCTACGGTTTTACCTAAGTTTACCATTTCAAACAAAAAAATTCATCCATTTTCCATTTTTAATTCCATAAAAATAACACAAAAATTGGGCATGGTTTACTTATGGTTTCGACCTAAGTTTTACCATTCACATCAAAAACAAAACATTTTTAACCATGGTTACCCTAAGGTGTTACTCTAAGTTTCATTTTGGGTTTATCCTATGGTTTTCCATCTAAGTTTCCATCGGTTTGCATCCATGTTTCATTTGGTTTCATTCATTCACCTTTTAATTTAATTAATTAGGGTTTCATGTTTTAAACAAAAGAAAAACACCATAAAAACACATTTGCATTTTTCAAATTCAAACTCGAGGAGATAGTGCACTTACTGGTCTCGCCTCGGCTCCGCCGCTCGATGACCCGGTCTGTGCACTCATGGTGGCTGGAAAATCCGACAGCGCTTCGCATCAGAAAATCTACCTCCTCCTCCCAGAGCTCCAAATCGCAATCGATGAACAGTGCAAATGAGCCAAATCCGTCATTTTCGCATATTTATACTTTTTGTCAGCTGGTAATCGTCCCTGACCGGGACGAGCGCTTTTCGGCGCGCTCGTCCCACCCCAGGACGAGTACCACCATGGCGCACTCGTCCCACCCCAGGACGAGTACCATCACGGCATTCGTCCCCCCGGGACGAATAAAAAAAAAAAAAAAAAAACCAAAACATAAAAATGACAAATGCCAACAAAACCACTAAAAATTGCCGGACAAAAGTGCTCTTGCACTTAACCTCTTGGCATAAGAAAACTGATGTCGGGGTCTACCTTGTCGTTATCCTACTCCCTAAGAAGGCTACCATAGCCGGACCGCTCCACGGGAAGACGGATTTTCGCCAATGTTAACCCCAAATGGCATCTCAAAATGGGTTCACACTCACCAAAAATAGGTCAAAACAATCGGGAAACTGCTCGAGCATGCTTAGCGGTAAACCATCTAAAGGCACCCTTGCACAAGTCATCTTGGGTCAAGTGACTCGTCGCTTTTCTCATGTCGGTCATTCCCTCATCGATTCGTCGCTTGAGGGGGTAGTCACACTTAGTTGCCAATCAACACCAATATACCCAGTCTTGGAAATGACACGCATTCAAAGGATCATTGCAAAAGACAATCGCGCTCCTGCTTGGGGCAGCAAACAAGCAATTATCACAAACTGATCATATACTTGGCATTCGTGAATCATGAACTCAAGGTTCCCACAACAAAAGGTTGCGCCCTTTGCCTATTCATGACTGATCAATGTCTAAGTTCAAGTAATACCTCACCGAACCAGGTTAATGCTTGATTTAAGTTCCTTAGCTCGTCAGAAGCAAGGATTCAAGAATGCGTGCCCTTTCCATACTTGGGGCATCAAGAGTTGGTTAGGTTACTGAGAAACCCTAATCATTAGTGCTTTGGTTATATATTTTTGCTCAGCACCGCACCATGTGCAGCGCTTCCCAAAAAGGGGCATCTGTAGACACCAAAATAGCACCAATCCGATTATGTGACAACAAGCACTGATCGCACTAACACACACAGCCCCCAGGGCAGCCCCCAGAGGTTAAACAGTGGTTCTAACCACTCACACAACAGTTTTGCAAGTCAAAAATCAATTTGGCACCTTTTAGACACTTTATTGCTTATTCGTCCCACCCAGGGACGAGTGCGGATTTGTACTCGTCCTACCCAGGGACGAGTGCGGATTGATACTCGTCTCACCCAGGGACGATTACCAACGCTCGCTTCGAGGTGGGACGAATGTCAGGTTTGACCGACAAAAAGTCAGATCTCGGCATATAACAACTCAGAACCGCCACTTAGCTTTTCCTGCATGACATAGGAGTGCGAGTGAGTTCTTTTGACAACTCATATCTGCCAATTGACTTTCCCTTCACCGCATGGGAATGAGAGTGAGCTTTTTAAGACAACTCGGATTTGCCACTTAGCTATCCCTTCATTGCATGGGAGTGCAAGTGAGCTTTTCTAAAACATACAAAGACATGCACGAGAGACAGTTAAGAAGCCCTTGATCAAGAAGAAGTCTTCTCTTCACACAAAAAGCATTCATGCAAAGAAACACTTTTGCATGTTAATTCAAAGAGACCCCTTGGGTCTATAAAATGGTGAGTTTCCTCACCCAAAAGATATACAGAGAAGGAGCATTTTGAGCGACGAAGTTCTGCTAATTCACTTACTTGCGATTTGTGTTTTCAACATCCATAATCTCTTAATCGAAAGAGAGGTTATTGGGTGACTTTTGAAGGCACGAATCAAGAACCAACACCGATTTTTCTGACCACAATATTCTACCAATTTGCCGACAACACATCACATCAGGTTTCGGACCCATCCCAAGCGGATTGGTGTCGAAGCAAAGTTTCACCCGCGGGTGGTTTGCCTTCGGGCACCCCCGCTTTATTTCTTTTGTAGTATTTAGCTAGTTTCATGTTTATGCTTTTGTCAAGTTTTCATTTCATTTAGATTCATTTTAACCATCGTTAGATTTATCTTTTATTTTTCATACACAAGTGCTACTGATTCTTTGTTTGTTTCTTTGAACGCAGATTTGCAGCATTAGAGGAGCAACGAGGAATCTACCTTTACCAACGCAAGCGGCGACAACGTTTTGGTTCGCCCATCTTATATGTGGGCACGCGGAAGAAGGAATTCTGAAACAAGTTGTAAAAGAGCAACATTTAACGCTCCTATCCCCTAAAAAGGAAGGAGACGCATTGTAACACAAATTTGAAAAGCATATCAATAAAAGGGCCGATTTTTATATTGCTTTAATATCTTGTGTTCATGTTCTTTCTTTTTATGCAATTTTCAATAACATAGGGTTTAAGCGTTATTTTAGTTTCATTTACATTGCAATTTTAGTTTATCCTTTTTGTTTCCGGAATCTCGTGTTTTCAGGTACCATAGTAGGATAGATTCTGCTAGGAATTCTCTCTTGAAGGCAGTTTCACGAGCTGGTTCATAATCTCTTATATTTTGTTTTTTTTTAAAGAGGTTTTTATATCTATTGTAGATTGCTTATTTTATATATGCAATTTTTTTTGAGAAATTTGTTTATGGTAATATCTAAATAGTTTAACTAGATTTTGTTTTACCATATTATGCAAATATTCTCCTCTTTTGTTTTCAAAACATATTGAAATTGTTGTTCTTACACTGCAACTATATAGAATTTGAAAAAAAATCCTGCATTTTTTTTTTCTAATCGTATGCCTATTTCAATTTTTTTTTCTCCATCTCTCTTGATGAACACATGCTTGCATTAGTTCCATATAGCCATAACTGCGTAACTTTATTTCGTGAATACATGCTTGCCTTGGTTCCATTGTAGCCATCGTTGCGTATCGTTCATAAGTGGAGACTAAGTTTCGTAGGCATATCTTTTTGGTGGGCAATTAAAATCATGATTTTTTTAATTGAAAGTTGGAATTTTTTTTTCTTCATGAGATCTTTAACTAAGAGTATGCAGCTTTTCTCGCATCAAATTTAAGTGGACATTTGATCTATATTTAAATAAAACCAATGTCCATTAATTTTTTTATAAAATGTGGCACATTTGCCAAAATTTTTAATTGGTGCATGATAATAAATACTATCGTCTTCTCAATGGGTATTTCCATAGTTAATTCTCAAATGTTCGAAGATCTTCAGATTTCCTGTCTTCAATTATCTCGAGCTTCTCCTTTTTTCATCCTTCGATGCTCCAAGAAGAACTTAGAAATATAAATATATTCATCTTAGTGAATGCTTGAAATATTATTCTCTATGAATAAAGACCTAATATATCCATTTCTTTTTTATAAATGGATTTACAGAACGAATGATGGATCTAATGGAGAAATTTACAAACACAAAGCCTACCTGGTAGCCAAAGGTTTCTCTCAAATTGAAGGGATTTATTATTCTAAAACTTTTGCACTAGTCGCCAAAATGGATTCTGTTAGACTGGTTCTTGCTCTAGATGCTTTCCAAAAGTGGCTTGTCTTTCAAATGGATGTAAAAAGTGCTTTCTTACATGGGGACTTAAAGGAAGAGATATTCATGGAATAACCTATTGGTTTCACTCAAGACTCCTCCCTTGTTTGTAGGATAAGGAAGTATCTCTATGGCCTGAAACAAGATCCTAGAACTTGGTATGAGAAATGGACTCCTTCCTTCTTTCCTCAGGTTTTTCTCATTGTGAGTTTGATGCTATACTCTACATTTTAAGAGATGAAGAAAAAATCACCATACTTGTTATCTATGTTGATGACCTACTACTAACTAGTAGTGACATCGCTCACATTCAAACTATCAAATAATCCCTTTCTAAAAAAAATGAAATGGCTGATTTGGGTTTAGATCATTACTTCCTTGGGATTCAAATAAATCAAACAGATGCAAGAATTTCATTGTGTCAAAAAAATACACTCTAGACCTTCTTCAAAGGTTTAAGATGATAGATTGCAAATCTTCTCCTACACCTTTTCATTCTGGAGTCACTCTAAGTACTTCCTGCACATCCCCTCTATGTGATGCAACTCTATATCATCAGCTTGTAGGGAGTTTGTTATACCTTACTCATACTTGTCTCGTATACCGTTGGCTTGATATTCAAATTTTCACATCAACCTCATTTAACTCATTGGCAAGCAACAAAAAGAATCCTTTGCTACTTGCAAGGAACTCCTCACTTTGGGATATTATATGAGGGAAAATCCATGGATATCATTGGTTACAAAGATTCTGATTGGGAAGGTTTAGTAGAAGACAAATGTTCAACTTTTGGCTATATTTTTGTCTTGGTTCTTCACAAATTTCTTGGTTATGCAAAAAACAACAGGCAGTGGCATTATCATCTATAGAGGCAGAATACAAGGCAACAATTTTGGCAATTCAGGAAGCTCTTTGGCTTCATCAGATACTAAGAGAATTTGGTTTTTCACATGACAAACCAATTACTCTTTGGTGTGACAATCAGAGCATAATTCATATTGCACTCAATTTAGTTGAGCATCAGTGCACCAAGCACATTGAGATTCACATGCACTTCATTCAATAGCATATTCAGAGAAGGGAAATATACTTGGACTATATTCCCACTGAAAATCAAATAGCATATATATTCACCAACTCATTTTCTTCTCCACGTTACATTCAGTTGCGAGAGAAGCTTGGAGTAAAATAACTACATTAAAACAACAAAGGTCTTTCACCTCTCCTTTCTTCTAATTGTTGTATTCTTTGGACGATGTTTTTTTCCCATGTGGTTTTTTTATCATATCTCCATCATCTCTCCTAAAGTATAAATTGTTCATGAGTACCTCATCAGGCCAAGTTACCGAGACTCATTATTTTTTTTCATGACGACAATCTGCACCATCCGAAGACATGCTTCTATTTTTATTTTACTAATAGATGGTTTTTCCCAAGAGTTTTTTCACCATATATATTGTAAATGAGTACCTCATAAGGCCCTGTTGTCGAGACTCATTTGTATCATATACCCTTAATATCATTTAAGGGGGAGGTGTTAGAGTATTTGTTTCATGAGGAAAATCTTCGCCATTCGAAGACATGCCTCTATATTTATTTTACTAACAGATGGTTTTTCCCAAGAGGTTTTTTCACCATCTACATATTGTAACATGGTACTAGAGTAGGATATATTATTCTAGGCATTCTCTCTTGAAGGCAGTTTCATGAATTGGTTCATAATCTCTTATATTTTGTTTAAAAAAAAAAAAAAAGGTTTTTATATCTATTATAGATTGCTTATTTTATATCTGCAATATTTTTTGAGAAATTTGTTTATGGTAATATCTAAATAGTTTAACTAGATTTTGTTTTACCATATTATGCAAATGTTCTCCTTTTTTTTTTTCAAAACATATTGAAATTGTTGTTCTTACATGACAACTATATATATTTTGAAAAAATTTCCTGCATTTTTTTGTTCTAATTGTATGCCTATTTCAAATTTTTTTTCTCCATCTCTCTTGATGAACGCATGCTTGCATTGGATCCATATAGCCATCGCTGCATAACATTATTTCATGAATACATGCTTGCATTTATTCACCAAGTAATTTCCTTCTCCATGTTACATTCAGTTGCGGGATAAGCTTGGAGTAAAATAACTACATTAAAACAACAGAGGTCTTTCACCTCTCCTTTCTTCTTATTGTTGTATTCTTTGGAGGATGGTTTTTTCCCATGTGGTTTTTTTTATCATCTCTCCTAAAGTATAAATTGGTCATGAGTACCTCATGAGGCCAATTTTCTAGGACTCATTATTTTTTTTCATGAGGACAATCTTCGCCATCCGAAGACATGCCTCTCTTTATTTTACTAACAGATGGTTTTTCCCAAGAGGTTTTTTCACCATATATATATATATATATATATATATGTTAGAATTTACCAAGAGTATAACTGCAAAGCATTACAAGATTTGAAGAAATAAAATAGAACCGATTGATTTATTCCATGGATCAACTTTTTATAAATAGTAAAGTTGACCATTGAGAGTCGTTGGATTACAAAAACACATCAAATCAGATCTAGACTATACTGAGAGTTCATCGGACTCATGGAGGAGTGGAAACTCAAGTATGTCTATCCTAGTAGAACTTAAGATAATAACTACTTATTCTAACACCCTCTTAAGTGATACTAGGGGTGTATAATACAAATGAGTTCTGACAACAAGGCTTGATGAGGTACTCATGTATAATGATCTTATTTGATGATATGGTAAAAACCACATAGGAAAAAAACATTTATAAAAAAAAAGAAAAAATAAGAGGTATGTCTTCAGTTTGTGAATATTTTCCTTATTGACAAAAAAAAGGATGAGTCCCAGCAATAGGTCCTGATGAGGTACTCAAATACAATATATAGATGGTGAAAAAACCTCTTGGAAAAATATATATCAGAAAAATAAAGATAGAGGTATATCTTCGGATGGCAAAGTTTGTCCTCATGAAAAAAGGAATGAGTCCTGGAAACTTGGCCTGATGAGGTACTCATGTTCAATTTATACGTTAGGAGATATGATAAAAAAACAACATGGGAAAAAACCATCCTCCAAATAATACAATAATAAGAAGAAAGGAGAGGTGAAATACCTTTGTTGTTTTAATGCAGCTTCTTTACCCCAAGTTTCTCTCACAACTGAATGTAATGTGGAGAAGGAAATGACTTGGTGAAGTTATTTGCAATTTGATTTTCATTGGGAATATAGTCCAAGTATATTTATCCTCTATGAATATGCTACCAAATGAAGTGCATGTGAATCTCAATGTGCTTGGTACACTGATGCTCAACTGGATTGTGTGCAATATGAATTGTCCTCTGATATTCACACCAAAGAGTAATAGGTTTATCATGGGAAAAACCAAATTCTCTTAGTATCTAAAAAAGCCAAAGAGCTTCTTGACTTGCCAAAACTACTACCTTGTATTCTGCCTCTGTAGATGATAAGGCCACTGCTTGTTTTTTGCATAACCAAGCAATTGGTGAAGAACCAAGACAAAAGACATAACCAGAAGTTGAACATCTATCTTCTACTGAATATGCCTAATTAAAATCCGTGTAACCAATGATATCCATGGATTTTTCCTCATATAAGAGCCCAAAGTTAGGATTTCCTTGCAAGTAGTAGAGTATTCTTTTTGCTGCTTGCCAATGACTGAAATGAGGTTGATGTGAGAATCTGGATATCAAGACAACAACATATGAGATATCTGGGAGAGTATGAGTAAGGTATAACAAAATCCCTACAATATGGTGAGTTGCATCACATAGAGGGGATGTGCAGGAAGTACTTAGAGTGACTCTAGACCGAAAAGGTGTAGAAGAAGGTTTGCAATCTATCATCTTAAACCTTTGAAGAATGTCTAGAATATATTTTTGTTGACACAATAAAATTATTGCATTTTATTTATTTATTTGAATCCCAAGAAAGTAATTAGCTAAACCTAGATCAGCCATTTCAATTTTTTCAGAGAGGAATTCCTTGATAGTATGAATGTGAGCGAAATCACTACTAGTGAGTAGTAGATCATCAACATATAGAACTAGTATGGTGTTTTTTTCTTCATCTCTCCAAATGTAGACTGTGGTATCAGACTCACAATGAGAAAAATCTGAGGAAATAAGGAAGGAGTCCATTTTTTCATACCAAGCTCTAGGATCTTGTTTGAGGCCATAGAAAGACTTCCTTAACCTAAAAACAAGGGATGAGTCTTGAGTGAAACCAACAGGTTATTCCATGAATATTTCTTCCTTTAAGGGTAAGAAAGCACTTTTTAGATCCATTTGAAAGACATGCCACTTTTGGGAAGCAACTAGAGCAAGAAACAATCTAACAAAATCCATTTTGGCAACTAGTGTAAAAGTTTCAAAATAATCAATCCCTTCAATTTGAGAGAAACCTTTGTTTACTAGGCAAGTTTTGTGTTTGTCAATTTCTCCATTAGGTCCATATTTAATTCTATAAATCCATTTACAACGAACTAATTTTCTTCCTTTAGGTAGGGGAACTAAATCCCAAGTTTTATTTTTTATTAAGGAAGATAATTCATTTTCCATGGAATCATCCCATTCTTTAATACCAGTTGCTTCTTGAAGGATTGAGGATCTGTGGAAATGGACTGACAGGCAAGACGAGAGCCTAAGAAGTTGCCTAATATGGATGATGGAAGATTTTGGATGTATGGAGTAGCTTCTTTAACAATGGTGTGGACCCATTTTGGCATAGTGGAAGGAGTAGTAGGAGTGGGAGGACTTTGAGTTGGAGTTATAGGTTCCTCATCTTGATCATTAATCTCTAAATTAATCTCTAAAGTTGGTTCTTCATTATATTGAGGCTCTAACATTGGAGAAGGCTCAAGAGAATCAATGGTGGAAGAGGATGGTTGAGGATATTTATGAGGGAATGTTACATCAAATTGGACATTCCTATGCAAATATATCTCATGAGTTGTGGGATCGAGGAGCCTATATGCTTTCATTTCCTCACAATAACCAAAAAAGATGAGTTTTTTGCTTTTCTTATCTAGAGCCTTCCTTTTATTTTTTGGGATATGTGCCCAAGTAGTACACCAAAAAATCTTGAAGAAAGAGACATCAGGTTTTGAGCCAATTCATGCTTCCTCGGGAGTCAAATTTCCAAGAGCTTTATGAGGTGTGCGATTTTGAATATAGTTGGCATAGTTAATTGCTTCTACCCAAAATACTTTTGGAAGATCTCTTGAGTGGAGCATACAGTTTTCCATTTCCTTTAAAGTTTAGTTTTTCCTCTCTAAAATGTTATTTTGTTGTGGATTATGTGAGACAAAATGTTGATGAATTATGCATGACCTGATAGAAAATTGGAGAACTCATTACTGAAGTATTCCCACCATTATCTGTATGAATTTTCTTAATTTTGCAAGAGGTATGATTTTCAACTAAGGCTTTGAAGATTTTGAAATGGGATAGAACATTACTTTTTTATTTTAGAAAGTAGACCCAAGTTCTTTTGGAAAAATCATAATTGAAGGTTAAAGCATATTTTGCTCCTTTGAAAGAAGGATCTGAGAAGACCATCAAGTCACTATGGATTAACTCTAGAGGGGATGAGACCTTTAGAGAACCATTGGGGTGGAAAGGATCTTGATGTTGCTTTCCAAAAGCACATCCAAGACATAATCCATCAATAGAAGAGACTTGTGATAATCCTATTACAATTTCATGCGTGTTCAATTCCTTTAGGTAGTTATAACTGAGATGTCAAAACATTTCATGCGAAATTTTACTTTCAAGATCTCTATGTGCAACAAAATAGGAGGCCCCTTCTAAATTTTTGAATCCTTTGAAGTGAAATAGGTGAGTGTTGTGATCAATATATCATTTGGCTATGAGAGAGTTGGGATCTTTAAAGTCTCTTATCTCAACTCCTATTGGTGAGAAGAGAACTATTTTTCTCTTTCCAGAAGTGCAAATCTGATAAACAGAAGGAGATTTGTTGCTATGTTTGGAACATAGAGAACATTATTGATATAACCACCATCAATGGATATGTCACATTTTTCTTTGAATAGGATAAAGGATGAGTCACCAACTTCTATCCTACTTTTTGAACTTGAGGAGATTGAAGTGAATGACTGTAGGTTTAAAAATTTTGCACTCATTTCCTCTAGGCTAATGGATCCACGCCTGAGAGTGGAATGGGAAAATGGTAAAGCTACACCTCGGATGAGAGAAACACTTGAGTTGTGTCCTCTTTGGTGATTTCTCGATGGATGGTGGGTTCACCAAGAAGCGTTTTACGATAACTTTCGAGCCTAGGTAGAAGATGTGTTTGATGAATTCATTTTAATTTCAATCACCTAGGTTGGCCAGAATGAAACTAAACTATTCTATATGCAATTTTTGCAATTTATATGAAGACAACAAATAGAGAGATAATTAAATGCAGCTAACAGAGTATTTTAAATAAATTGGAAATGACTTACTCAGTTCCATATGTCTGATGAAGGTTCTACTTTTGAAGCAGTCCAAAACATCTGCAATTTTTTGTAATCACCTGCAATTCGACAAAATCATCTGCAATTATGTAGGATCGTCCGAAATCGGAAAATATCATTTAAAATCAGATGAAATCATCTAACAATTTCATCTAAAACCTGTAGCTGCACAAGTTGATGCCAAAACACAGAGAAATATCACAAAATATAGTATAATCTATTTAATAATATGTAAATGAACATTTTTGATGACTTAGAAATGAATTTTTAGATTTAATCGAGAATAATGGCTTATACTAACAGGAAAAGGGATAACAAATTGTTACCTATTGACAACATGAGGTGAACACCAGATGCATTTATAAATAATAAACTAATATAATGCAATTTAACTAAAAAAAAGGGAGAAAATGCAAATTGTAGATCATAATTACCCCCAAGAGGGCTGCAAATAGGATCATCTCTAATCTAGCAAGATCACCTCCAATCAGCACAGGATCATCTACAATCGGGACTAGATCCTCTGAGATGATTCGAGCTTCTTCTGACTGATGCACAGCGAAAAACTTGCAAGTGAGCTGATAAAAACTATGAAAATGACAGTGCCTAGGATGCTCTTGAAACTAGTAGGATTTGGGTTACAGGTACTTGATCAGCCAGGATGGTTCAATAGGAAAACTAGATTTAAATAGGACTAAGGGGAGGTTAGAAGGTTTGGATCCATCCCAATCTAGGAGATATCTAGCGGGAGGATAATTAACAACCCAACGCGCTTATGCCTAGATAAGCCAGGAGGTTGGAACTAATTTGATTGCACTTCTATTCTTGCAAATTTCTATTTTGAATGAAATCATCTGGACGTTCGGCTCCAAATGATTTTATTCAATTAGGTATGATATCATCAAATCGACGATGATATCGACCAATGGTCAAAACAAAGCCTATTTATGGCACAAAAATTGAGTCAAGTTGTTTAAAATGTGGTTTTGAGGTAAATTTTGGATTTTTAACCTTATGATAAATTGACTGCATCATTTTTAAGGTGTTACATTTTGCCCCCTCTTTAGCAAATTTTTTGAGGAAAATGCGTTAAAGAAGAGATCATCACGCTTTACGAAAAAACAAATATTTATTCTAATTTTTAGGCGACGATTCTAAGTCGAATCGTGCAACTGATTACTGTGGTGCCCCCTTGAGTTTTTACACCAAATTCTACATTTTGTGGAAAACTCAAATTTTGATCTTCTTTGTTTTATGTGCTTAAATAAATGATTTTAAATAATGTGTTGAATGATAGAAAGACAATAAATATTGTTGTGATGTTTTGTAAAAGAAGATTTTGATAAACTTAGCAATGAACCTCTAAAGGAAGTTATGCTGTGATGTGACCATTGTGGATATCGTTGATCGCTAGGTCTAAAAGCACATCCTATTGTGAGGGAGTTTTTGTATTGCTAATATCAAAATATTGTGTGCTTAAGATTAATCTTAGGGCTTTATGATGAGAAATAAATGTTTGATGTTGTTTTGGGATAGGATGTTTGAGAGATTATAGCAATAAAACTCAAAGGATGTTGTGCTGTTATGAGACTGTTGTGGAGATCGCTGCTCGCTAAGTCTCGAAGCTAATCCTGTTTGTGAGGAATGTTTTTGATATTTCTAAGAATGGTTGTATTCTTAAGAATAATCTTAAGGCTTTTATGGTAATAGGAATATGTGTGATGTTTGTGAAATATATTGAGTAAAGCATGAAAAATTTGAAGGATGATTTACACTAAACATAGAATTCCTAAGTGTGAAATTATATGAAATAATTACTTAGGAATTATGCCATCATCATGAAAATAAAAATGAATTGCATGATAATATGAAATTATTTTTTATTTTTAAAATGCAAATTAATGTAAGATAAATCATTGTGTCACATGTTTCAAAAAGATTATGTAGTTTTTATGAAAATATATGGACTAATTTTGGGCATGAAAAATTAGAAACATGTTATGCGCTAGGTATAGAATTCCTAGTGTGAAAATTGAGTAGAATAATTCCTAGGAATTATACCATCATCGCGAAGATAAAAATTCTATGTATGATAAGTGATTTTGAACTACATGTTATTTTTGCAATAAGTTGTTTTTGAGATTTTTTGAAATTTTGGAAATATCTATGTAATGTGTTAATATGAAAGTGATGATAACTAATGTTGTTCGACAAATTTCAAAGAAATATTTTAACTTATTTCTAAGACAAATTCAATTTTATCAAGAACCAGTGTGTGATAAGTGAGTTCATTATCCATCTTGATTTGACACAATGATACAAAATCTCTCAAGGATCAAATGTGTGTGCTTTTTAACATTCATTTACCAATTTTGAGTAAGATAGTGATGCAAGCAAACTTGAATAAACCAATGTGTGTGCAAGTGAAGGGTTCATTAACCATGATTTTTGTGCATGAAACCGTACCAAACTACTATGTAAGTCAAGTCATCAAAAGCTAGCTAATCCACAAGCGGACATAGGTCTGTATAAAATAAGGTCACTAATGTGACAGACATGTCACCATGCGAAAAGAGATTACCCAATGTCAAACAAGTTGGGCACAAATCACTTGTTATGGGGTTTACCTCATGATTTTCGAATAATTGAGAATTCCAGGGATTCAAGCTAATCCACCCTTCTTTTATTTCAAAGGGTAGGGGGAAATTTTATTGCTTTTCTTTTTCTCTTTTCTTTCTCTTTTTGATTCTGCTCTTTCTAATTTTTCTTGACTTTTTCTATGATATTTTGATTTTTTTGGATTTTTGCATTTTCTTGGATTTTGAACATTTCTCTTTTCTTTCTTTTCATGATTTTTATGATTTTCTTCTTTTCTTCCTAGTCTAGGGATACTTGCTTAGCTTAGATGTGGAGCAAGGTATTTTTATTTCGGGTAGGGGTGAGCTTGTCCTTTTGCCAATTCTCAAAAAATTCTAGACCATGCACATGATAGGATAGCAGGGGAAACTTTTCACTCAAGAGACTAAGACTACTATGTAGTATCATTTTTCGAATTTGCAACAAATCATTTTAATGTGTAAAAGTGTACTTGGTTCAAGAAGTAGCAAGATCATTTCCCAAAACTCAAAATATTATTTAGTGAAATAGCGATCTTCGATACAAGAGAGATTTATAATCATAGTGATAAAATCAAAACAATTAATTTGTGAAATTAAGTGTATGGTTCAATATAATTTATGAACTAATCCGAAATAAAGGAAAATATAGCTTCAAAATTTTGAAATACAACAATAAATAACAATGCAAAATAATTTGAAATATTTTTGAGATTTTGATACTTTTTGATTTTTTTAGTTGTTTTATTTGATTTTTTTTTTTTACTTTTAATGATGGAATTGGTGGTATATACAAGATGATGTACATACACTATACAAGGTTATTTGAGTATATCATGTCTAAGGTTGCTTCAAAATCAAATGAGGTTTTGAAGGATAATTTGGTTGTGGTGGAGGTAAGAACAAAAGGTGATGAATAAAAGGTAGCGATAAAAAAAGCTTTGTTATAATGTAGAATAATGCAGCAAAATATTTGACTTTTATATGTGTAAAATTGATCATGTTACAAAACAAAATGTCAGAAGGATAAGAAGGTTCTTCATTCTCATCACTATCTTCCAAGTCTTCATAATATGGAGGGAGTATATGTGAAAGATATGCATGGGTGTTATTTGGTAAACAAGGATAATTGGATATGGATGAAGAAAAGTGATTTATAAGAGGTAATTGTGATAATGGAACATGTATAGAACTTGATGTTTCAACTGTTAAAAATTCTTCAAATGGTGTTGGGTTATCATGTATGGTAACAATTTTATTTGCAAGTTTAAACTTCAAACATTGATGAAGAATGGAAGGGACAACCCTCATCGTATGAATCCGAGGACTTTTGAGAAGTAGGTTGCAATGTGAAGGACAAGATGCTACATAAAACAAAGTATCCAGGATCTTGGGTCCATTATTAAGGTGAAGAATTATAATGCCTCGAGCTTCTTGAATTTCATTGTTAAAATATTTTATAATAACATTTGATTCATTGAGATATTCTTCTTTTAATTCGAGTTTTTGGAGTAATTGATAAGTACATAAATTAAGAGAGGAGCCATTATCTACCATGATAGTTTTAATAGATGTTTCTTTAATAACTCTTGTAATGTAAAGAGAGGATTCTTCTGGTGGAGTAGAGGAAGGAATTTCCTCATCATAGAATAAAATATGATTAAAATCAAGAGGGTTTACATCATTAATTGTGTTCTTAGGTAAAATATTATGAGGAACAAATTGTTGGCTAGGTATCTTGAACAAAGTTTCCCCATGAGAACTTTGTAATACTTCTAAAAGAGATATCTTTGCTTGAGGATTAATCACTTGTTGTTGGCTATCAGAGTAGATTTTAGATTGAGATTTTTATGCTAAATATGGGATTTCTATGCTTACATTCCATTTTGGATCATTCTCTAGAGCCAAAGATAGTTTTGAAGGTTGGTCAAATGAGGAATCCATCTCTTGAATATCAAATTGAGTTGATTGAACCTGAGGTTTCTCATTTGTAGTTTCTATTACAATATTAGTGATATGATTGTTATGGGACATATTAAGATGCAATATTTGATTGGTTTCCTATTGTTGATAATTGAATGGGGGTTATTGGGAGATCCCCATGTCTTGATTGATTATGAATATTTGTTGTGTAGGAGTTTGATTGTTTATTGGAGATTTATAATCAGTTGTAGATTTTAATTCCTTTATAGTGAAAAGACCCTCGTCAATCCAATCTTGAATTGCACATCTTAAATTTCTACATTTTTGTGTCATATGTCCATCCACTCTATGATATTCACAATATAGCTCAGGTTTATACCAATCTACTGTGGTATCAGGTTGTCTTATGGGAGGTAACTCAATCCTATTTGTATCAAGTAAATGCTTGAGAATTATATCCATTGGTTGATTGAGCTTAGTAAATTTACGTAGTGAAATTTTTCGAGAGGTTTTTGATAATTGCCTTAGAAATTCAGTCATAAAAGGACCTAATGGTTTCTTACCTCTTTTTTCTTTATTATGTGTAGAATGATGATAAGAAGATTGTGAAGTATGATGTGAGTGCATGGTAGGATTGGAAGAATAAGTTTCTTGTTGAAATGAATGTGTTGTGTTGAAAGAAGAATATTGAAATGGTGGAGAAGGATTGTATGTGCATCGATAGGCATAATATGGATATATGGGAGAATAGATAATATCATTATGAAGAGGATTGGAAAAGGGATTATCCTGTTGGGGTAAGGATAAAAAATGAGAAAAGTGTGACAAAGATGATGTTGAATATGGATGAGGTCGGTCATAATCAACAAACACATTTGGCTGAATTTTCCCAATATTACTGATGGGCTCATATTGATTTGAGTTAAAATTCATGGTTTCTTTAGTACTTCTAAAAGTAATATTTGGTATCTACTATTTAGAAAAACATACAAATTTGAAATGATGATTTTTTTGTTGTTTTTCTTGTATATATATATTTTTTTGTTTTGTTTTTTGAAATCAAAAGAAATGCCTATGTAGTTCACGTCGGGTTCACCAAAGAATGTAGGCTTAAAATTTTTGCACTCCTTTCCTGTTGGAATATTTTCAACATTGCCTCCTTAGTCCTAAGTATTAAGTCCTAGTATTTAGTTTTAGTTTAATGTTTTGATTTACATATTTCTAGTTAATTTGATTAGCATATGTTGAGGTTTTGGCTTGGTTAATTAATGTTTGACCATAGTCCAAGATTAGCATGTTGTTAGGATAAGAGCTATCTTTAAGTTAGTTTGTTGTGATAAGTTTAAGAGGATTTCTCTCAACCACCATGTCTATTTTTAGTTCTTTCAAGAACTATAAAACTATGTAAGGCATTGTTGATCAATAGAACAATTTCACCATTGTTTATCATTTGGTATCAGAGCAGGTTTTCTCAAATGGATCAAAACCTATGGAGAGTGGTGTGAAGAGATCTGAAACACACACTTTGTCAGAGAAACTCAAGTGGCCAGCACTCAGCAGATTTGCAAGGAAGAGCTCGAGAAAATAATTAATATCTCACGAATCCTAAGGTATTTGATTATGAAATTTTTAGGGTTGTTAGGTAATTGTATCAAGAGGATGCAAAAAAAATTTCAGGTGATTTTGAGCTAATTTGCTGATTTTATTAGCATTTTTAGTTTTTCAATAAAATGGTTGTATAAGGTGGACTACAGGGTATTTGCTTCTCAAATTTTAGGAGAAATATTATTTCGATAAAATCATAATTCAGACAAAATTTCAGATCACTAGGATCTGTATTGATTGATTTATGTGAATATTTATTTTTCCTTCAAAAATCCTAGATCCGGAATTGTGATAAAAAGGGAAAAAGTAAATGATCACATATTTTTCACCTTTGTGAATTTGGATCTGAAATTTAGTGGATTTTCAGATAAGTATATCAGAAGTCTACAGGAAAGGAGTGGCTGAGAGCTAGGTGGAATATTGATGAGTGGTGGATTGCAAGATGGCCACAATGTATGAAGACTTGAAGGTGCCAAGTTTCAATGGAGAAGATTATGCTTATTGGAGCATAAGGATGAAAACCTTTTTGATGGCCAAAGACCTCTGGAGCATTGTAGAAGAAGGATATGAAGAACCTACTTGGAACAAGCTACAAGGAGAGGAGCGAAAAGATATGAAAGGGAAGCAATATGAAAATTGCTTAGCTCTTATGGATTTGAGGAGAGGAATGGAAAAGAATGTTTTTCCTCTCATAACCAATTGTAGATCAGCTACAATGGCATGGCAAGTGTTAAAGGATGCTTATGGGTTTGATGAGGACACCCATAAAGCCATGAGTGACAATCATGAAGATTGTTTAAGCAAGGAGGAGCCTTGCTTCCTTGAAGCAGTTTTTGAATTAGATCCTTTTGAAGGAGTTTTTGAAGAGTCTTGTAAAGACTCATATGAAGTCATGCTTTGTAATGGAGAATTATTTCTTGCAGAGGAAGGCCCGTATGTAGAAAACCAACAAGATGAAGAATGCTTCATGGAGGAAGCATATGTTGCTGAATTTTGTGATGAAAAGATAAGAAGAGGTGTGTATTCCTCAAGAGGACGAGGAGGAAGAAGAGGATTTTCTGATGATAGAAGAAAAAGTGATAAAAAATATCTCATGGAGGAGATAAATGAAGAGTGTATTATGGATAATGCACCTAAAATTATCATGGAAGAGAATAAAGAAGATAATAGGATCAACCAAAATTGTTGGCATGTTGATGGAGAAGCAATGTTTATGGAAGACCATTGTCTTGAAGACCATTCACTTGGAATGGATGTATGCTCTCTTGACAGAGAAAATGAAGATCTCCTACAAGGAGAAGATAAAATTGTTAGAGTTCCTCTAAAGGGGGAGAAGAATGTGAAAAATGAGATAGAAACAGAAAATGGAAATGAGATTGCTGATTTTCTTATCGTAATGGCAAAGGAAACTTCACTCATGGATGAAGATCACTCACTTGGAGTGACTACATTGCAGAAAGAGAGTTTTCTTGAAAAGGCAACTATGTATGATTGCTTGAATGAATGGTGTTTCAACACACCAACATGGATTGAACAAAGGAGGAGAACTATTAGTGAAGAGTTGATGGTTGATCTTGAAGCACCATACAATGAAGGAGAACTACTACAAACTAGCTTTATGGGAAGCACCAAATCTACTCATACTAAAGGTAATGTTTTTATGATTAATGATTTGTTTTTTGTGAGCAGGCATGAAAAGAAAGGAGAATGTCTTCCAAAGGCATTATTGAGAGGTGATTGTCTCATTGAGACAACTTTGATGAAGGATATTCTTGGAGAGAATACAGTGATGGAGAACTTGGGTCACATGGATCAAAATGATGTGTTCAAAATTCCTTGGAAGAAGGATTCTTGTAAAGTCATTATTTTGAGAGAATATTTGTGTGAGGAGCAACTTTATGTTGCATATGTAGTTGGTCATTATATGGCCATATTTGTTGTGATTTTTTGTGTGAAAATATGTGAAAGAGTTGTATGGTATAATCATCTATGTGAGATGATTAATTGTAAATACTCATGTGGAGTATTGTTTAGTGTTAAAGATGTAAAAGAAGATCAAAATGTGAGAGCATGGTTTAAAGACCATAATGATAAAGATGTAAGAGAGTGGTTTCTGAAAACCACAAGAGGAGATACTTTTGTTGAAGGGGGAGCTAATCAACAAAAGAAGGCACTCAAGCATTTGCAGGAAATTCCACATAAAAAGTGGAAGGAGTGCCACCACAAGTATTTTGCAAATTCTGATTTCTTGATTCAAGATTGGAGGAAACGTAAGAGAAATATTTTATTCCAACTCTGTGATGCTTAAATAACTCTTGCATGAGTGTCTTTAGCATCAAGGGGGAGAATGTTGGAATATTTTCAACATTGCCTCCTTAGTCCTAAGTATTAAGTCCTAGTATTTAGTTTTAGTTTAATGTTTTGATTTACATATATTTCTAGTTAATTTGATTAGCATATGTTGAGGTTTTGGCTTGGTTAATTAATGTTTGACCATAGTCCAAGATTAGCATGTTGTTAGGATAAGAGCTATCTTTAAGTTAGTTTGTTGTGATAAGTTTAAGAGGATTTCTCTCAACCACCATGTCTATTTTTAGTTCTTTCAAGAACTATAAAACTATGTAAGGCATTGTTGATCAATAGAACAATTTCACCATTGTTTCTCATTTCCTCTAGGCTAATGGATCTGCCCCTCAGAGAGGAATGAGAAAATGGTAAATCTACACCTCGGACAAGAGACACTTGAGTCATGTCCTCTTTGGTGATTTGTCGATGGATGGTGGGTTCACCAGGAAGCATTTTGTGGCAGCTTCCGAGCCTAGGTTGAATATGTGTTTGATGTGTTCATTTTAATTTCAATCACCTAGGTTCTCCATAATGAAACTAAAATATTCTATATGTGATTTTTGCAATTTATACGAAGACAACAAATAGAGAGATAATTAAATGCAGCTAAAAGAGTATTTTAAAGAAATTGGAAATGACTTACTTAGTTCCAGATGTCTGATGAAGGTTCTATTTTTGAAGTAGTCTAGAAAATCTACAATTTTTTGTAATCACTTGCAATTCGACAAAATCGTATACAATTATGTAGGATCATTCAAAATCAAATGATATCATCTGAAATTAGGTGAAATAATCTAAGGATTTCATCTAAAACCTGCAACTGCACAAGTTGATGCCAAAACACAGAGAAATATCAAAAAATATAGTAGAATCTATTTAACAGTATGTAAATGAATGTTTTTGATGACTTAGAAATGGATCTCTATATTTAATCGAGAATAATGGCTTATAATAATAGGGAAAGGGATGAAAAATTGTTAACTATTGACAACATGAGGTGAACACTAGATGCATTATAAATAATAAACTAATCTAATGCAATTTAACTAAAAAAAAGGGAGAAAGTGCAAACTGTAGATCGTAATTACCCCTAAGAGGGCTACAAATAGGATCATCTCTAATCCAACAAGATCACCTCCAATCAGCATAGGATCATCTACAATCAGGATGAGATTGTCTGAGATGATCTGAGTTTCTTCTGACTGATGCATAGTGAAAAACCTACAAGTGAGCTGATAAAAACTATGAAAATGATAGTGCCTGGGATGCTCTTGAAACTAGTAGGATTTGGGTTGTAGGTACTTGATCAACCAGGATGGTTCAATAGGAAAACTGGATTTAAATAGGACTAAGGGGAGGTTAGAAGGTTGGGATCCATCCCAATCTGGGAGATATCCAATGGGAGGATAGTTAACAGCCCAATGCGCTTATGCCCAGATAAGCCAAGAGGTTGGAACTAATTTGATTGCACTTCTATTCTTGCAAATTCTTATTTTGAATGAAATCATCTAGACATTCATCTCTAGATGAATTCATTCAATTAGGGACAATATCATCAAATCGATGATGATATTGTCCAACTATAAAAAAAATCCTAGTTATGGCATGAAAATTGAGGCAAGCTATTTAAAATGCAGTTTTGAGGAAAATTTTAGATTTTTAACCTTATGATAAATTGAATGCGTCATTTTTAAGGTGTTATAATGACTTATATGAGGAATTCATGTGATGAGTTTCTCTTGAATCTAGAACCCAGTATTTTGAGAAAGTGTTTGTGGTCTTACTTTGAATATTTAGGGCTTTTCCTATCTGTTTCTTAGTGTCTATATTTTGATCCTTAATTGCTGCCTCTAGTTGTTGTAATATTTTCCAATATTGGTTCACTTCAATTTTCTTTGGTAAAATGAATACAACGAATACAATTGATCCACTCACCCCACATAACTATCATACATGGAAACCCAAAATACTAAATCTCATTTCTCAAAAAGGGCTCACACACCTACTAGAAGAGAAGTAACCTAAATTTGAAAAAGAATATGAAATTTTTGTTCATAAAGAGAAGATGTATGAAACTATGGGTATTATAAGCACTAATGTAAATGAAATCTTATGGTTTCACATTACAGATTGTAAAACTCCATATGAAAGTTGGTAGAAACTAAATAACTTATTTGGAAAAGTAGTTCAAATAAGTTCAATGTAGCTAGAGGTAAAATGAACAACATTATCTCCTGAAGACTTCAACAATATTGTTGACTTTCTCACCAAATTTAAAGAAGTCCTCACTCAATACAAAGGCAATGGCAAGAATAAAACAGAATAAGAATGCATCTATCTAATTCTTTATAAATTAAATGGTGTATTTCAAATTTTTACAACCACTTTTTTATCTACAAAATATGCTCTTGGGGCAATTTTTAAAATGCCCTCCTTAGAATTTTCCAAGAGTAGAACTACAAAGCATTACAAGATCTGGAGGAACAAAATAGAACTGATTGATTTATTTCATGGATAAACTTTGTATAAATAGCAAAGTTGATCATTGAGAGCCATTGGATTATAACAACTCATCAAATATAATCTAGACTATACTGAGAGTTCACCTGACTCATGGTAGAGTGGAAACTCAAGTATGTCTATCCTAGTAGAACTTAAGAGAATAATTACATATTCTAACACCCCCCTTAAGTGATACTAGTGGTGTATGATACAAATTAGTCTGACAACAGGGCCTGATAAGGTACTCATTTACAATATGTAGATGGTGAAAAAACCTCTTGGGAAAAACCATATGTCAGTAAAATAAAGATAGAGGTATGTCTTCGGATGGCAAAGATTTTCCTCATGAAAAAAATATTCTAACACCCTTCCTTAAGTGATACTAGAGGTGTATGATACAAATTATTCTCGGTAACTGGACCTGATGAGGTACTCATTTATAATATATAGATGGTGAAAAAACCTCTTGGGAAAAACCATATGTCAGTAAAATAAAGATAAATGCATGTCTTCAGATGGCGAAGATTGCCCTCATGAAAAAAAAATAATGAGTCCTAGTAACTTGACCTAATGAGGTACTCATGAACAATTTATACTTTAGGATAGATGATAAAAAAACCACATGGGAAAAAAATATCCTCCAAATAATACAACAATAAGAAGAAAGGAGAGGTGAAAGACCTCTATTATTTTAATGCAACTATTTTACTCCAAGTTTCTATCATAACTAAATGTAACACGGAGAAGGAAATGACTTGGTGAAGATGTCTGCTATTTTATTTTCACTAGGAATATAGTCTAATTATATTTACCTTATCTGAATATGTTGCCGAATGAAGTGCATGTGAATCTCAATGTTCTTGGTGCGCTGATGCTCGACAGGATTACGTGTAATATGAATTGTACTCTGATTGTCACACCAAAGAGTAATAGGATTATTATGTGAAATACCAAATTCTCTTAGTATCTTATGAAGCCAAAGAGCTTCCCGACTTTCCAAAACTATTTCCTTGTATTCTTCCTCTATAGATGATAAGGCCACTGCCTCTTATTTTTACATAACCAGGCAATTGGTGAAGAACCAAGACAAAATACATAGCCATAAGTTGAAAATTTGTCTTCTACTGAACCTGCCTAATTATAATCAGTGTAACCAATGATATCCATAGATTTTCTCTCATATAAGAGCCCAAAGTGAGGATTTCATTGCAAGTAGTAGAGTATTCATTTTGCTGCTTGCCAATGACAGAAATGAGGTTGATGTGAGAATCTGGATATCAAGACAACATCATACGAGATATCTAGGCGAGTATGAGTAACGTATAACAAACTCCCTACAAGTTGACGGTATAGAGTTGCATCACATAGAGGGGATGTGCAGGAAGTACTTAGAGTGACTCTAGACTAAAAATTTGTAGGAGAAGATTTGCAATCTATCATATTAAACCTTTGAAGAAGGTCTAGAGTGTATTTTTATTGACACAATGAAATTCTTGCATCTTTTTGATTTATTTGAATCCCAAGGAAGTAATGAGCTAAACCCAAATCAGCCATTTTAATTTTTTAGAAAGGGAGTCCTTGATAGTCTGAATGTGAGCAATGTCACTACTAGTAGTAGGTCATCAACATAGAGAACAAGTATGGTGATTTTTTCATCTCTCCAAATGTAAACAGTGGCATCAGACTCACAATGAGAAAAATTTGAGGAAAGAAGGAAGGAGTCCATTTTTTATACCAAGCTCTAGGAGCTTCTTTGAGGCCATAGAGAGACTTACTTAGCCTACAAACAAGGGAGGAGTCTTGACTGAAACTAGCAGGTTGTTCCATGAATATCTCTTCCTTTAAGTCCCCATGTAAGAAAGCACTTTTTACATCCATTTGAAAGACACCACTTTTCAAAATAAGCTAGAGCAAGAACAAGTCTAACAGAATCCATTTTGGCAACTGGTGCAAAATTTTTAGAATAATCAATCCCTTCAATTTGAGAGAAACCTTTGGCTACCAGGTGGACTTTGTGTTAGTCAATTTCTCCATTAGGTCCATATTTCGTTCTGTAAATCCATTTACATTGAACTAATTTCCTTCCCTTAGGTAGGGGAACTAAATCCCAAGTTTTTTTTTTTATTAAGGAAGAGAATTCATTCTCCATGACATCATCCCATTCTTTAATACTAGTTGCTTCTTTGAAGGATTTAGGATCTATGGAAATGGACTGATAGACAAGACTAGTGCCTACGGAGTTGCCTAATTTGGATGATGGAATATTTTGGATGTAAGAAGTAGCTTCTTTAACAATGGTGCGGGCCCATTTTGGCATAGTGGAAGCTAATAAGGATTTTGAGGAAGAGGAAGAGATCTCATACTTTGCAAATTTGGTTTCTTCTCTAGTTAACCTATCACAAAATTCCTCTAAGGCATTTTAAAACTTGCACCAAGAGCATCTTTTGTAGTAAAAAAGTGGTTGCAAAAATATGAAATACACCATTTAATTTAGAAGTAATTAGATAGATGCATTCTTATTTTATTTTGTTCTTGCCACTGCCTTTGTATTGAGTGAGGACTTCTTTAAATTTGGTGATAAAGTCAACAATATTGTTGAAGTCTTCAGGAGATAATGTTGTTAATTCTACCTCTAGTTGCATTGACCTTATTTGATCTACTTTTTCAAATAGGTTTTTAGTTTTTTGCCAAATTTCATATGGAGTTTTAAAATCCGTAATTTGAAACCATAAGATTTCATTTATATTGGTGCTTATAATACCCATTGTTTCATACATCTTCCCTTTATGAACAAAAATTTCATATTCTTTTTCAAATTCAGGTTGCTTCTCTTCTAGCAGGTGTGTAAGCCCTTTTTGTGAAATGATATTTAATATTTTAGGTTTCCATGTATGATAGTTGTAATGGGTGAGTGGATCAATTGTATTCATTGTATTCATTTTTCCAAATAAAATTGAAGTGAACCAATAATTCCCTCCTTTAACTTCAATTATATTATTTAGAGAATGCAATGGATTTATAAAGAAGGAAACAAAAGCTAATAAATACCAAGCTCCTCAAATTATCCGCCCTAACGAGAGGTAAACTATAAGTAAATGAGAAGTTTTGATAAAGCTAAATAGGCCAATAGTATAATGACATGCCTATATAGCTTTTCTTCTCAATTACTCGCCCTTACGTGAGGGAAACTATAAGTAAAGAGGAGAATTGATACTTGGAACATAGGCTTTTAATCATCCAAATCTTAATATCGGATTCGTAATAACCCGCCCTTACGTGAGGGAAACTATAAGTTATTAGAAGTCCAATACTAGGAAGATAGGTGATTAATAAATTTTTAATGATCTTGTTAAGGTTATTAAAAATTTTATTAAGTAAAAATATTGAAGGATTAAATTTTTTTATTAAAAATTTAACTTAAAAGAAATATCCTATTAATTAAAAAAGGAATATTTTCTTAATAAAAGGATCCTTTGAAGTTGCTCCTCAATATTTAACTTAACTAATAATTATATCAAAACAAAAGTAATTAGATTTTAATATTAATTCTATTAAAGAACATAGTAATAAGAATAAGATCAAAATAAAATTATAGAGGCAATGACCAAAACAACAACAAACCCCCCCTATGAAGCTTTTAGAATAGGTGCTAAATATTGCACCTAAAAACCCCCAATTTTTTTTTTTTTTTTTTTTACTAAAATTACAATTTTCTCCTTTTGATTTATTATAGTGGCCAATGAAAGGCACTAAAAGAAAAGGAGATAAGAATTTTTAGAGGGTTACACATTTATACAATGAGCAGAAGTATTATTCTCGCTCAAGAAAAAAAATTGAAACACTAAGATTTGAAACTTGAAGTAAATATAACATTGTAGGATTTTAGAAAAAAGACGTCAAAAGCTACGAACTTCGTTGTACCAAGGAATGATTAGCTCAAAACCAGAAAAAATATATTAAAATTTATACCTGATTTAATGAGACTTCAGAAGAGACGTCAAGGGGCAAGGAGGAAGATTTGAAAGCCTTCAAAGAATTCTAACTCGTAGGGATTTGGCGAACATAGAAGACGTTAGGGAGGTGCACCACAATTCTAGCTGTTATTGAAGACTTCAGGTTTTTGAACACATGGAAGACATCAGGGATGGCGCTATGCAGGGAGGCTCCTGAAAATATGTCAGTGATTGCACCACTTGCTACCGAATATATATTAGGGTTTGGTGCACACTAAAGACAGATGGTGCTATGTAGAGAGGCTTATGGAAAGACGTCAGCGAATGCACCACCAGCTTTGAAAGTGTAGCGAAGGCTGCGAAAGACCTTAGTGAAGGTAGCACACCAAAGTCCATTAATTTTTTATAAGATGTGGCATCTTTACCAATGATTTTATATGGCGCATACCGTATGAGACTTTTGTCTTCTCAATGGGTATTTCCTAGTTAAATCTCAACAATTGAAAGACTAGATTTTCCATCTCAAGTTATCTCGAAGCTTCTCCTCTTTTTCATCCCTCGACAATTCAAAGAAGAGTTTTGATTATTTTTATATATATTCATCAAGTCAATGCTTAAAATATTACTCTCCTCTGCGAATACTCGAAATACTTTTTTTTACCTATGTTTGCATATTGTCAATTAATTTCAGAGGTAAAGTCAAAGTTGAATTTTAAAATTTGTCCAAGGGCATGATTTGCTTTAACAAGGAGATATAAAAAAAAGAAGAGAAAAAGAGGGAAGGAAATAATATAAAAGAAAAGCAAAAAATGAAAAGAGGAAAACTTTTATTTTCACCCAAAATAGGAGATTTGCCATGTTTTTTCTATTTTCGGGGTAAAATTCTCATTTATTTCTCCCAAATATGTTTTCGGAGTGAAACTCCAAGAAAAGAAAGATTAAAAAAAAAATGCATGTTTTTTTGAAAAATCCAGTTGACAATATTATTTTTGACAAGAAGAGAGCAAAATTAATTTTGCCTTACTTTTTCAAGCAAAGCACTTACAGTTAAGCTTTTTTTTAGCAATCACCTTTTTGGGGTGAAATTAAAGATAAATTATTTTAAAAGGGCTGCAAAGCATGTAATTTCACCAAGAAGGTAGGGAAGAGCATTTTCGAAGCACCAATTGCATGAGTATTTTCACCCAAGGATATTTTAGGTGAAGCAAGCTCTTTCAGTTGATGTTTTTTGTTGGCCCAGGCTAATTTCGACACAAACTTTAGTTAATAGCATGAAATTGAGCTAATTTTATAGGTAAAATTTAGAGAAGACATTTTTGGCATATTAATGCAGGGAAACTAATCATTTTTACCCCTGAAAAGTACTCATCACTCACATGTGGTATTTATCATTCTCAAAGTTAGCTGTTAAATAGCCATATTATGCTCTTCAAGTTAAAAAGTGGCTAAGCACGAAGTTTGAGGAAGATTTATAGTGCAAGGGCATTAATGACAGTTAAGTTATCATGAAAAAACATGTCGAATGAGAGAACTAAGGGGACCATGTTCATCCAAATTCATCAAAAGCACCACCTGCATTAAATTGGGTAGTTGGGAGTGAAAGTTTTAAATATGGTAAACCAGAAGCTTGCAATTAAAGAAAGGTTGAGATTATTTTTTTGGAGCAATTACCGCATTATCATTCTGTTACTTTGAATTGTTGCTTTGTTGCAGGATTATTAGATTGTTGCAGAAAAGCTGATTATACGAATATGAGAATGAAAGCTACTGAGTTAATGAAAGCTGTAAAGCCAAAGAAAGCACAAGGAGGCAAAAAAGCTAAAAAATCTAATAAAAATAAAAATACAGAGCTTGACCCATATTATGATGCATTGGTCAGATTGAAGAATGTGCTATTTCAAACAAGGGCATGGAAAAATTATGTCAAGACATGGAAGCTACTATTGGGTAAGGCTTGACGCTAGAAAGCTCATTAACTATTGCTATCATGCACAAATTTCTTGGTACCTGTGTACACCTATTAATTCTTACCCTAAGTTGGTGATGGTGATTTTGAAGTTTTACAATCCTACCATGAGGGTCGTAGGGAGACAAACTGTTCATTATTTTGGATAGCGTAGTTAGAGAAACATTTGCATGTGGGGTGAAGCCTTCTTTGGATGTTATGTTTAAAAAAATTAATCTCAAGGAGCAAGAAGAAAGGTACCAGTTGACTATGATGTTGCACCAATTCATGGAGAATTAGCTGATAAAAGCACCCCATTTTGGAGAGTTTTCAACTTTGCAAAAGTCTCTAACAGATTTTAAAACTCCAGACATATTTTCCATGTTGGCCTGGTTGTTCGGTATTCCTACTGACTCCACGGTGTATAAATGGCAAGCAACGCTTGTATAATGTATTTTGCAGGTGGAATTTTATGCTCCAATAGTAATGCAAGTGAGCACAAACTTGATTTTATTTGATTGGGTGGATTACATGGCTTGAGCAATGCATACCCAGTTGGAGAAAATACAAAGCGAAGGAGCAGTATCATTCAGGTACACTTCATTTTTGGCTTGGTATTTATTCTTCCACATGCACCGATATTTTTCTTTCATAGCAGTCAAGTAGGTTGATGAGGTAGACAAGAAGCTACCAGTTTATTTGTGGAATCCAAGATTTTTCAAGGAGTCATTTTACAATTTCAATCGCATGTTTTTGGGTCTCGCCCTCAAACTTATTTTTGGTACATGTGCAAGAGTGCCAAGGGCAATGAGGGAGGAGACCATTATGAAGGATAAAGATGATATTTTCTTGCTAACATAGGGTATCGTGGTATGAATTTTTGACTTAATTGGCAAGCCATTTCTCCTTTCGTATTTTACTAAAGAGTGTCTTTTTACGATGGAAGTTTTCTACTAGATCGACTTCATCAATGATGTCTATGGGGTAGGACGAGAAAATAAAACTACATACACCATACCATTTTTCTTTGGTGATATTTAAGTAGACCAAGTTGGCCAGAATAAGTTGATTAATGAAGCTCTCTACAACATCGGTATGGTGGAGTTACCTCAAAGGTGGAAGTACAACCCTTTGCATCATTTTGCAATATTGATTAAAGCTAAAAAATTTAATTATTGCCCCTAGATGAATATTGAGTAGTAGAGAAATAATCCAAAGAGGTATGATCTTGAATAACATATTGAGCATATTATGGCGTTCCCACCATGGCATGACTTCTACGATATGGAGGCTAAATATAACCCTACAAATTCCTCCTTCGGGCTTGTTTAACAAAATAAAATATTAGTTTCTCGCTTGGTCTAAAGATAAAATCACTAACTAGTGGGTCATGAGGGTCCACAGAGGGAAACCTAGGTCATCCTATGACTTGGCAATGGATGATGCATTTTTAGACATAAATGATGAATACTATGACAGTTATCAGCCAATATCTTTCACTAAAATTATACCTTAGAGCTTTCAAAGATCTGATAGTGAAGATATCATGGTTGGATAGGAGCAAAGTGTGGTTGAGGAAGCACCATTTGTGGAAGAAGAGAAATAATCATCATCAGAAGTGCAACCCTAGTAGAAGAAGAAGAGTAAGAATGAGGTACTTCTTTTTTTGAAAATATCCAAGAAGACAAGGACAGGTATAATTTCTTCATCAGGTGCAAACCCTCCTCCTACAACCAAAGCCGCATTGGCTAATGTTTCAAAAAATCCTCCTTTAGTTTAGGTAGGACAAATTGACCAACATATGGAAGTTATAGATCAAGAGAAGGAGATAGAGGATGAACAAGAAAAAGGAGAATCAGTGTCACAGCTGCCCTCATCATCAACTCAAATGGTTTTGGGGCCTAAAGGTACATTTTATCTACCCTCTTCCCTTCCTCTTGAGCATTTGGTAACTATTGAACCATATTTCATAGTTATCGCTTTCATCTCACCCCTATTAGGTATAACCTCCACTTCTATTTCACTTTTCGTTCCCCAGTCACCAGTCACCGATGCTTCCTCTTCTTCTATTCCCATTTCTTCTACTTCCTTTTATTTTAGTTATTTTGCATATGGGCCCAATCCATTTTGCTCCCTTCATCCTCCATTCTAGTAATTTCTATCATGGCTATAAGTACACAAGCTCCTCTATGATTAAGTGGAACTATAGCCAAACCCCTTACTTTCGTTCCACCAACCCTTCCCATTTCTACTTCCATTCCCAAGTCAAAACCTCAGTAGACTCATTTCCCCCCTGCTCCATTTATTGATTTATAGGCGATGCCAGAGCTAGAGATGGAGGTTGTGCCATAACATCCTGTTACAGAAAAAATAAGTCGATCCCACCCTGGTTCATCGTAGTGGCTAAAATACCATAAGCAAAAATAAGCTCAAGCTCTAGTAAAGATATTGAGAAGATAGCTTTTGACCTTGAAGCTATGGAGTCCCACACTATAAAAATGATCCCTAAGGTCCAGAAGCCTTAAGGAGAAATGGTCCCAAGTGATTACACTTATGAAGTCATTATCGAGGACCCAACAAAGATTGACACTAAAGAAAATATGGAGAATATACAGGTGGATATGAGCTCTCTTTACCTACATGGCAAGCATTACAAGAAAAAAAAATTGAGGCTAAGGTGAAGATTGTTGAGTTAGATGAAGCTCTGGCCGATAATAAGGCATAGCTAAAAATAGCAAAATAAGAGGTAGAGCATTGGCAATGAAAATTGGAATAGTTGAAGAGTGCAGTTACGAGATACCAAACAACTTGGGCAGGAGTAGAGAAGCAAGTGCAAGCATTGACCACTCAGCTTGAAGCTTTACAAAAATAGTTGGTCGAAAGAGCCACATAGTCAATGGGCTTATCCAAGGAGAAAATCAAAGAAGCTCACCACTATTTAACTAAATATTGTGTGACATTGGCAACAAAGGCACATAAAGTTCTATTATATATTCATAAGGCCCAGATAATAATATTCATTGGTGATCAGACTTTGAAGTATGTTGAGGAGTAGCTGGAACCCAAGTTGGATATGATACTAAATATTTAGGCATTAGCTTAGTATGAATTCTACGTTAATACACTGAGTGGAGTAGATTGAGCTTGGTCCATCACCAAGATTATGTTGTGCAACTACTTTTCCAGGTTGGATATGGCTAGAGAGAGACAAAATCTAGCTACTATGTTTGAATAGGAGTGCTACATTTCACTAGTTTATTTTGAGGCTCTAGCTGATGTCAGGTTTCCAAGCTTTTACCAAAAAATGAATTGGTGGTGGCTTGGCAAAATTTTACTAAAGATACATCAAAGATCGATAGTTAGGAGGAGGCAATCACGGAGGAACAAGTACTGCCATGCATGAGGAGGCTCACCTACATCAAATCATCCCTGTTGGAGCTCAATCAAAGAGCTAATCGCATCAACCTAGACTACATCAAGATGTTTCTCTTTGTCATTGATTCACTCTAGTATCCTTAGAAGCTTGATGACGAGTCCTAGGCTGAGGTGGTTGCTATATATGAAAATACCAGCCCAAGTCTCACCAAGTAAGAGGAATAGGCATTGGCAGAAGTAGAATAGAAAGAGGTTGCAAAAGAGCAAGAGAAATGGGCACAAGAGGAAAGGAAAAATAAGGATGTTGATGAATCAAATGTACCATCTGATGCAAGTGGTGGTGGTAACAGCTGAGCCCAATGGATGAAGGCCTAGGGTTGATTGCATCTAGATGAGTTGAATACCTTGAGAGTGGTCAAAAGTGTTGGTAGTTTTCCCACACTAAATTTTAATTATAAAATTCAAAGAATATAAGATGAATGATGAAGACGTTTTGATATTTTTTCTTTACATTTTAATGTAACATTTTTGTTTTCCTCCTTTGAGTGATTTCACTAAATAAAGAAGGTTGATTTTGTAACTAGAAATACATAACAATTTTTTGCCAGTAAAAATTAATGTAAATCGTGGGAAATATATAAAGGGGGAGATGTATGGCAAAATAATGTCTCAAAATCAAAGGAGTGATGAAAATGGTTTAAGGCTTCAACAATTATTATTAAAAGGAAAAGCGCTAGTGAAGATAAAGGGAAGACATTTTCACCCTAGGGAAGGGGTAAAAATAATTTTCACCCTTATTTTGGGTGAAATACCATGTGAAGAAGATTCTTCCCAAATGGGAGTGAAAACAATGGAAAGTACTTGGTTTAAAATGAAGGCAAGATTTTACAAAGTGGAGAAAAGTACTTTCACTCGAAAATTACACATTTAAGGTGATTTCACCTTTTTTTTGGGAGTGAATTACTATTTTAATTAATTTTGGGGCAAAAATAATTGAAAGGGAACTGGTCAAAGTCAAAGTCACCCTAGAGGGAGGGGCAAAAATAATTTTTGCCCTTCTTCAGGGTGAATTTCTAAATGAAGACGTTTCGGAGCAAAAATCAAGCAAAACATGTGCCTTGTGAAGTCAAAGTCAAATTTGCCTCAAGTAAGAGGTGAAAATCACTTTCACCCTTCTTTAGGGTGAAATCCAAGTTGAGGACATTTTTCATAGCGCAAATGATGAAGTGACATCGTTCGGGTGAAGGTTGCACCAGCCAAAGTCAAAGCAAATTTAAACAAGGCCAATGTAATTTTGCCCCATTTTGAGCAGAAACATTGATTTTGCCCAGTTTGAAGTGAAAATATCAAAAAGTATCTTGATACACTAGTCAAATTCAAAGTCATCCCGGGTAGGGGGCAAAAATAATTTTCACCCTTCTTGAGGGTGAAATCAATCATTTTCATCCAAATTCTCGCATAAATCATTTCCATTATATTTTTTGGAAAAATTCTCTATTTTTTGGGTGAAATTAATCACGTAAAGAGAAAAAGCATTTTGATGGATGAAAACACAAAATTGCTTGGGTGAAATCAATTCTCGCCCCCTCCTTTCAACAAAGTTTTCTTTTGAAGATGCCACTATTGCTGATATTTTTAGGAAAGGTCAGATATTGGGTGGAATTTAATTCTTGGAGCAATGAAATTGATATTTCCAGAATTCCTACAAAAGAGATGCCAATATTAAATGCTACATCCCAGATTTTGGTGCAATCTTGTTCATTTTTGAGGTACCCTTCACTGATTTAGCTTATTTTCAAAATAAAGTTAATTTTCGTTGGGTCTCCCTTGGTAAAGATAAAATTCAAAGGCGTAAAATGATGAAATGGTGACCAGAATTTAATATCCAAGCTCCTAATTATTGCATGATATTACTGAGTTTCGATGCATCGACATCTGGAACATTTTTCTCCAAAGAGGGCTGGTTACCGTACTAAAACTAGCAATCGGTTTAAATCTTAATATAATAGGAAATAAATGGGAAATAACATAAAGGAATGGGAAATATGGCTATAATATGGAAATATAAGGTGGGGATAAACTAATAGAAAAATTTCACAGTAATTAATTAGCATATAACAGAAAGAAAGGTACACAAACCACTCATAATTTTGTAGAGATAAATTTCAAGAAGCATTCTAGTATTCACTCCCTCACAAGCAATAATTAAATCCAGATGTAGAATTTAAAATCAAAAAATAATGGATGTGAAATTAATTAGAAATGACAAGCAGAAAGAAATTAAACACAATACTGCTCAAAGAACCAGAAGCCGAATGTCTTTTATTTATGTAGAAAATTTAAAGTGTTTTTCTATAGAGTTTTTATCCTCCTCTTTCACATCAAAATGCTTAGTGTTTATAGAGTGTTTCACCTCTAAAATTAAATGTAAATAAAAACAAAATGTCAGCTAGTAAAATATCAACCAAAGCAATTCTCTCCTCGGTAACAATGGTGATCGAATCAAAATATTCTTCAGGAAACAATGATCACTCTTTCATGGAGTGTGCCTGGGAAATTAGAAAAAATGAACGATAGAAAAATCATTCCAGAAATTGATGCATCAAAATCCAATAATATCGTGCAACAATCTAGAGCTTGGACATTACATTTTGATCACCATTTCATCCTCTTGTGCCTCAAAATCATATCTTTTGCAAGAAGACCCATCGAAAATTAACTTTGTTTGGAAAAGGAGTGAAATCAATGGATGATACCTTGAAAATTAAGGTGATCATATCATAATCAGGAGCACAACATTTAATGTTGGCAACCCTTCAGAAGGAATTCATGAAATATTGATTTCATTACCCCAATGAATTAAAATTCGTCAATCTTTGATCCTTCTAAAAAATGATTTGCAATGATGACGCCTTCAAAAAGAAACTTTGTCGAAGAAATTGCTCGAAATTTATTTTCATAAAAAAGTGCTTGAAATGGACATTCGCCAGAGATTCTCTAAACATTCGCTAGACTTTCACCCAAAAATGAACTTTCACTAGACTTTCGCCCAAAAATGAACTCTCGCTAGACATTCTCCAAACTTTCACCCAAAAAAGGACTTTTGCCAGAATTTCACCCAAAAATAGACTTTCGCTAGACATTCACCAAAATTTCACCCAAAAATGGACTTTCAACTTCAATATGGTTAATTTCACCCCGAAATCATATTCTCTCAGGAATTTCATCCCAAAATGTTGTCTTGCTTGAATTAGGAGAAACAAATCTTGGGTAAAATCCTTAAATTTGCTAAAAATAAGGTGAAATTAGTTTGCACACTTATTTTGGAGTGAATTTGACTCTGATCAATGCATTGCTTTTACTCAAATTTTGTCTACTTAATGCTTTTTCTCCAAAATTTCCTTAAAATAGAATTTCACCCAAAAAATGACTTTCACCCCTTCCTGGGGTGACATTGACTTTGAATGATCCTCCTTTGTTATTTTTGCCCTGAACCTCATTAAAAATAGAAATTTTCTCTAAAATGGGTGAAATCACCTCGCAAGTTCGAGCGAAATTATTCTTTGTGAACTCCTTCGACCGTTGTAGTTGGAAATTTTTGTTTCTTGGGCTCTACCTTGGGAGAAATTGGGCAAAACTATTTTAATACTAGTTTTCATCCAACATAAGAGCAAAAATAATTTTTGCACCTTTGGTGGGGTAAAAACGTCTTTCATTTCCTTTATTGGAAAAACACTTGCTCTTTAATTCGACGGTGAAATTATTCTTTTGGAATTTTTACAATAAAATTTAGTGTGGCAAAAATACCAACATGACCACAAGTCCTCCGTAGGAAGCATGTTCCCACTTAGAATCTGTTTAGCCCTGAAAACCTCCTAAAAGATGTAGGGAAATCAACTTTCCCCAGATTGATATAAGAGGAGACCAATATAAGGGCTAAATACCCAAACATTATAGTGGTATGCTTGAGCAGTAGTCAAGAGGATTTCATGGGGAATTCTTCTCCAGCTCATCTCAAATTATATATTGAAGTCCACAATACTTTCAAGAGGGTTCCTCTTGATAAATTAGAACTGAGTTAGCAAGGAGAAGAGATCTTGGCAGTTATCAAATGTATCAATCAGAGCCTTTTCCAAGTTTTTCCATGTATAAATGATTCCCTTTTGCAACGACCTATACCACAAAAATGCTCTTACTTCTAGGGAAAGAGTGAGAAAATTGATCATCACATCCTCATGTTTGATTTTGAATATGATATTCAGAGGAGTAATGTCTTCTAGGTGCTTGAGTGCAACCTTTATTGTACCATTATATTTTGGAAATATCTTGAAGGTATCCTCATGGATATCATGATAGTAAAGGAGGTTGAGTAGACCTGGATCATTACATCAGGGATAACACTGCTAAGCCATTGTGGCAATGGTCTTCAGGAGTGTTAGTATTTATTTGGAGTCAGAGTGACCAAATGAGCATACTTTATCCACTAGTAAGGTCAAGGCTACTCATAAAACCTTGAGTTCTTCGAGATGTTCGGATATTTTGAAGTGCCGAAGAGGTGACTGATCTTAGGTACTAGATCTTATTGCTTAGAGGAGTTACCAGGTGATTTGTCAAGATATGGGTAAACTAGAGCATCACCAAACTTTGATTTCTTGAAACAATGGATATCTTATGAGTCCCCAATAGAGTGGCCAAAGCTAATTTACTTGGTTTCTTATGCAACATAGTCACCAGGTGAATAAATGGATGTTGCATAGCAAAGCTTCATTAGAATCTTATAGGGATGAGACCTTTTGGTCCCACTAGTCATGCTAAAAACTATTGGGTGGAGATCTGACACCTGATGCACCCACAAATCTACACCAACATCAAATGGCTATCGTACCTAGGGAGGTTGGGCTGGGATGTTGACCTCTGAAGAAGGTTGGTTCATCAAGGGAGGTCCTAGCTACTTATACCTGCAATAAAGGGAGAAAAATAAAGGGAAAGGAAACAAAAAGAAAGGTCGTAGCCAAAACTCATAAGGATGGGCTATGGTTGCATAAATACACATGCACCCTTAACATCGCTAGTGAACACAAAAGCATCCTACCTAATAGATCAATCGATCGTACCCTCATTCAACATTCAAAATGGTGGGTTGAAAGGTGAATTATAGTGGATTGGTGCATGAAATCTAGGATTTAGAATTAAACAACTCCCACCTGACTAGCTTGAGTATAAATAAACCCCAACCCGACACTAATACAAATTCTAGAACCACAAAGTAAAACCCATGAAATATAGATATCTGAATTAAATGAGATCATTCAAATAGCCATAGAAAAAATAAGCATTATAACTTTCAACACAAAGATGCAAAGGTGAGATCATAGACCAAATAGTAGTATACTTGTATTCACAAAATGATGAGAAGTATTACATAATAATTATAATATCCAAAGAGCTACCCCTAGGATATCTAACATCCCAATATTTATAGAACATTTAAAGTGAATTTAAATTACATGTATTAATGGTGCTAGGTGGAAATATATTACTAAAATGGATAGGCACGCAACATGTATAGAGCAATAATCATTCAAAAGGGAGTACACTTTTACGTAAATCTAGACCTTCGATGATTCTGACATTCCTACCATGATATTTAATCCTTATATACTTTACCCTTTCAACCAGTTGAAGATCCATCGAATAACAAGAATTTATTATCTTGGGAGCCGCACATTTCAAAACAACACCTTTGCACCAGGGTTATGCATAAGCATGAAATATCGTAAATTGGCTATATTTAGGATTTTTGAAATTTGAAATTTGCTAATTTTGGAACCTTTCACTAGGACCCATTCACCCAAAATTTACGGGGTGGAATTTTTTTGGGGTCAATTCGCCCGAATTTGATAATAATTATCCTATTTTTATTTTAATTCGCCAACCACTTTCACCCAATTCAAAAGACAATTCGCCTTCAAATTATAAATAATTTTATTTTTCCTGCCCAATTCGCCTTCAAATTATAAACAATTTTGTTTTCCCGCCCAATTCACCACATATACTACCCGTATAAATACTAAAGGGGTACCAATAAACATATGTCCAAAACACCTCTACAACCGATCGACACCTCTACAACTAATCGACACCTCTACAACCGATCGACATAAGTCGATCGTTGTAGAGGCATGTCAATCAGCCTAGGTTGATCAGTTGCAAAGTTGCAACCAATAAAATTAGGTTGATTGATACACCTTTGCAATAAATTGGCTTATACTGATCGGTTGCACTCTGCCACCAATCGACTTAGGCTGATTGATATGCCTCTGCAACTGATCGGCTTATGACATGTCAATCAGTTGTAACCATGTCGATCGATGGCAACCATGTCAACCAGTTACAGTCATGTTTATTGGTTAAAGCCATGTTAGTCGGTTGTAGCCATGTCGGTTGGCTACAACTATGTCGATCGGTTGTAGAGGTGCACTTTTGTAGAGAACCTTCTAGGAGGCATAACTTTTGATCCAGAGCTTCATTTTCATTTTTTTAAAACCACCTAGCTCGACAAGATCTACACAAAAAACTTAGTAAAATCCTAAAAAAACAATATAAATCATATTGGCATGGCTGCAACCAACCTACACAAAAATATTATTAAAATCCTAAAAAAATAAATTGTAGCCATGTCCGGTTGGTTGCAGCTATGTCGGTCGATTGTAGCCATGTTGATTGGTTTTAGATTTTTTTTTTTAGTATTTTAATAATATTTTTGTGTAGATATCATCGAGCTAGGTGGTTTTAAAAAAAATTGAAAACAGAGCTCTAGATCAAAGGTTATACCTCCTAGAAGATTTCGATAGGTTGTAGCCATGTTTGTCAGTTGCAGCCATGTCGATTGGTTGCAACCATGTCGATCGATTGTAGCCATGTCGATCAGCTACACTACAATCGATCGGCTTAGGTTGATTGACACACTTCTGTAACTGATCAGATTATGTTGATTGGTTGCAAAGGTGCGCTTTTGTAAAGAACCTTCTAGGAGGCATAAATTTTTATCTAGAGCTTTATTTTCAATTTTTTTAAAACCACCTAGCTCAACGATATCTACACAAAAATATTAGTAAAATCCTAAAAAAACAATCTAAAACTGATCGACATGGCTGCAACTAACCTATTACAGCCATGTCAATCGGTTGTAGCCATGTCGATCGGTTTCATATTGTTTTTTGAGGATTTTAATAAGATTTTTGTGTAGATCTCATCAAGCAAGGTGGTTTTAAAAAGAATTGAAAACGAATCTTTGGATCAAAAGTTATGCCTCCTAGAAGATGTCAAATGGTTGCAGCCATGTCGATCAATTGTAGCCATGTCGATCGACTGCAACCATGTCAATTAGCTACACTCTACAACTGATCGGTTTAGACCAATTAACACGCCTCTAAAATCAATCGCCTTATGTCGATCAGTTGCATAGGTGTGCTTTTGCATAGAACCTCCTAGGAGTTATAACTTTTGATCCAGAGCTTTGTTTTCAATTTTTTTAAAACCACCTAGCTCGACGATATCTACACAAAAATCTTAGTAAAATCCTTAAAAAATAATCTAAAACCGATCAACATGGCTGAAACCGATTGGTTGTAGCTATGTCAATCAGTTTTATATTGTATTTTGAGGATTTTATTAAGATTTTTATGTATATCTCATCGAGCTAGGTGGTTTTAAAAAAATTGATATAAGTCGATTGGTTGCAGAGGCATTTCAGTTGGCCTAAACCGATTGTTTTAAGAGTAAAATATTAAAAAAACCCTCTGCAAATAACCAGATGAAACCATTTGCAACCGATCAAAACCTCTAGAATTTTTTTCAATTGATTCGCCATGGTTTGAAATTTTTTGGTGAAAAATGAATGCAATTCGCCATGTATCCTTGGACATAATTCACCAAGATTTCGAGACAATTTGCCTTGATTTTATAAATAGATTTTGGGGTCAACCCCTTATGCATAACCCTACTTTACACCCATGAAAGGCTCATAATTAGATAGCTAGTGTCATCAATGCATTCCATTCAATACAAACGGTGGCTCTAGTACCAGATGTAAATTCAACCTACTCCTTTACTTGTCAGATTCCACAACTTCTACCTATTGCAGCATTTTGAAGGAGGGCGGACAATCAGGTTGCAATTACCTCAAGCTTTATATTTAAAAATCTCATCTTTCAACTAGAAGGCTCATTATTTGATGAACCAAAACTTGATGCCTCGATATCCAGACACTTCTAATGCAGGGTGGGCCCCTAGGGCCTATCTTTCATTGTCATTGCAGGGTGGGCCCCTAGGGCCTATCTTTCATTGTCATACTCCACCCAGCATGTTACTCACAATTGGGTGAGGTTTTACCAAATTTCCTCCCTTTTGATGCCCCAAAGTTATGCCCTCTAATGGGCAAAAGTCTTTGCTCTCCTTGTGGGTGGGTACTTGTGATAGTTCTGCCCTCTTGACTGGATGAATTTCTTGCCCAATCGGTAGGTGGGAATTTAGGATACCTCCGCCCTGAGGCAGAGCCTAATCGTCTACCCAACTAATTCTCTACCCCATCCAATTCTCCACTCGCTCTTAAAAACTATAATTCTATAGTGGAATCTGAGCTATTGGTTACTCTAGATCTTCCATCCATTTGCTACTTATTTCTGCTCATCGGTCTTGTTACCTTCATCTTTCACCTGACCATCAATGTTTCAAAATTTAGCCAACTTTATAGATCATCATCCTGTAAAGAGGAGTGGGTGAAAGGGTGCATAATTTCATCCATAAAGATATTTATAGTGATACTATATTCCAATGAAATATTAAGCTTATGTTGACGTAAATTTAACCTTGAGGTTAACCTTGCAATAAAATAATAATAAATTACCCTTTTAAGCAAGGTTATCCATAAAGGTGGATTAACCAATACCACTAAGGTGAAATATGAAAGAGGCCTACAAGCTTACATGAACATGCCACTAGGCTTACATAATCACATGCCCATAATTTACAATAATGGTGCTCATAATTACTTTGTCAAACTTTTGGCCTTGACCTAATGGTTATTTATCCATCCCTATATACTAGGCCTCCCTCCAGCATGATATACTAGAAGGAGGCCTATCCTACTTTGGTGCTGGAAATATTCAATTCAAAAGTTAGATACTCATAACTGATGAGGGGGGTCACTACATTTAGATGGATCTAGTGCTGAAAGGTAAAATCTACTTGCCCGTTATATTATATTATAAGGTCGGACGATGAAATATCTCGCTCGACTCGCTCATAATAATTTTAGCCCTTTTTTAAGCTATACATCCTCACTTTAAGGGATCATATGATGTTAGTTAAATTATTAGGCTCTTACCTAGGTGGATAAAAAATAACCCCATCTCATTAAGTGTAGCTAATATAGTCGGTGATCCATGTCATATAATATAGATAGGGGACTACCCCTTTTTAAGTAAAGACCCCCATAATCCACTAATGAATAGGATCTCACAGCTAGAATTTTTTACATAGCCTATTGATGCTCTATCCTTTATAATATGGGTTATCCTAATAGAAAGTTGGTTATATTATATTATATTATAAAGGGGTAGTCGGTCCTCTCTATTTTAAGCTGGCTACTCCCGTCGATAAGCGTACCAGTGAATGGGAGAGGGAGCTTTTAAAGGGAAACTCTTTTTGTGCAAAAGTCTCTATCAGCCAGCCCCGGTAGCGAACTCCACCTCTAAAGTATTTAAAATAATCTATGGGATTTAAGTTGGTTTAAGCTATTTATATTAATTCTCCAAGGCTTTAAAAATTAGATCGAATTCCATTAATAAAAAAAGAGGGAGACTTTGAAATGATCTTCAATTTTTGGCAAGCATGGGAAAGAAATGAATTTCTTTGGTTGGGGTATTGAAAGTCAAAAAATATTGAAGGTATTTCTAAATTCAAAGAAAAACTATATTACTCCCACCTCAAGTTATAAACTTTATAATTTATTAACCGACCTATCTTTTAAGACCTTTCTTCTCCCCACCATATAGGTATACTTTTCCAAATAGATGGGATTTCATTTGTTATTTTATGCCATGCTAGAGCCCCACTTTTATAAGGATAACCTCTAGTGAGTTGACGATAATATCAGTTGTTGAGACCACTACTTAAAGTTGCACATTGAAGCCCTTAAAAATAGTGGAGATATTGAGGGTGGTGTGGTGTTTTTCATCTAGGGGATATTAAAAAGCTAGGTAAGATTCATTATCACATAAGAGAGAATGATCATGTTTAAAAAAACATTTTAAAAGTTGAGGGGGAGAGGTAATCATATTTAAATGAAAGAGCACATTTTATTTTAAAAGTAATTATGGATTGAATGAATGTTGGATTTAAAAGGAAGAGGATTCAATTGAATAGGAATGCCTGATCTTATAAAAGGCCCATCAAGAGCTTATAAAAGGCCCTTTTCCAAGATATATAGGGTAAGGATATATAGGGCATGCCCTTTACCATTTTTAATATATGGGGTTGGATATGCAGGTGGGGTCAGGTAGGTGTACATATTGTACCTCTTAAATAAACTGCACTAGCTCTAAGTTTCCAAGAGCCTAGAAGCCATTCATAAATATCTAAAGAAAATAATCCTCGAGGGGTTGTTAGGGGTTTTTCCTTCTCCATGTCGTATCTATTTTCTTTGGGATTTGGCCCAATCTATTTAGGGAATCTATCCATATGATCTAAAACAAATCAAACATTTCTATTATAGGGGAAGACCTATAATAGACAGCCCAAAGTATGACAAGTTTTTTCATAATATCTAGGTTCATATAATCCTCCTTGGTACAATAGATTTCCACCCCAAATGAACCCTAATTTTTGCAAGTGGGGCCCTCCTCCTATTGCATAAGTCAAGCACTTTACCCCCTCACTTTGGTTCTCTTTGAGAGAGTACCTCTATCGAGCCCTTCACCTATTGTATAAGTTAAGTACTTTATCCCTCCCCCATTATTTTTTGTCAATAGAATTCATCCTTGGGTAGTTGAGATAAGAGTATTTTTTGGAGATCATATTGTCGTACTAGTACCATAGTGGCTAGGTGTCTCCCCCACTGGAAGCATGGGCAATGTAAATCCATTCACTTAATGGATATTAAAATCATATTGACAAAGGAATCCTTGATTATATACGTAGCAACAATCCCTATCTCAAAAATTTGGGCATATTTAATAGATATTGGGTGAATATTTATTTTAGACTATGATGATACAACCTCAACTCAAACTTGCGACCTAGAAGATAATGTCACACTTATAGATTATACACTATGACAATGATTTTCATTTTATATTCTTAAGGTGGGTGGCATAGTTAGTCTCATAATACTTCTGTTTGCGAGCATCCTAGCTATCACTCACCCACTTGTAGTGGGAGCTCCACCAAGGATGCATCCATGCATACTATGAAATCTTGGGTCTGGCAGCTAAAGCATAAGAGCTGTAGTTAGTAGCTCCTTAAGCCTCTATAAGACTACCTCACATTTTCTAGTCCATTCAAACTTCTTATCCATGCACTGAAGATAGGTGATTGGATTGGCTAGATTGAGAGATCCCTCAAGGAATTACTGATAGTAACCAATTAATCCCATGAAAATTTTTACTTGAGAATAATGTATATTTTTTTATAGGGTGAAAAACAAGATTTAAAAAGGGACCTAACCATTTTACAAGGAAGATATCTTAATCGAACATGACAAAAAGAAAAAAGAAAAACCATAGGCCCAACATAAAAAAATCCAAAGAAATAGGCCAATGGAACAAAATAGAGAGAAGATAATGCCCAAATAACACAAAAGGTCAAAACAATATTTAGCATTAGAAAGCTATGATCCATATAGTAAAATTGGGTTGAAAAATATAAGAATACACTAATAACACTACACAACCCAAACTTAAAATCCAACAAAGAAAACCAAATCAAAGGGAATACAATAATTTCATAAGCATCCCAGTTGCTTCCACCTCCTCAAGATTCCCATTAGTGATCCTTACTATGACCAGGAAATACCTCAATCGATCCTAGAAGAGCCCAACCAACAACATAGTTAACAGATTCACCACATAGACAAAGTACCAAGATAACATCGTTTGCTCAAATTTTGGAATTGAATCCAGAAAAGTTGAAAGACCAATATCTTCTGAGACTTAAACACTTGAGGAACCATATCCACGCTTTGGAAGCCTCAAGTTTACCTTCAAGAAAGGAACTTGACCACCCAATTATTAACACAATTAACAAATACACAACATAGGAAAATATACTGCCAATATAATGTCCTTTGATCATGTAACCACCAGAAAGGCTCACACTCGAGGCAAGAATCCCATTATTGCAATATTAAATGAATAAGAAACATGCATAAAAGATAAAATTGATAAAAATATGTATGATAAACACTTTATTTATTCATGAAGTCCAATTTGTGTTACAATTACGTCCCTCTTAGGGATAATCACGTTGATACAATTTCACAATAAGGTTTCTTGTGATTGTAATCCTCTTCAATATAGGTGTGATGCTCAATGTGCCTTTATAGGGTGACATGAACTGCTCTAGGGTGGAGATACCCTCTTCTTCATGATGGGGAAGGAACTTGACAGTTGGTTCAAGAATGTCAAAAAGATAGGTAGCCTCTCATGATGAGGCCCTTTTAGGTAAATTGCATAATGAAATCCTTAAACATGCACAATCAAGAAAGTTTAAAAAATGCTTCTAAACTATGCAAATCAAATCAATATTTATACAATAGCGTAAAGAAAGACATCAGCTACTCTATGCATGGATCAAATATATGAAATAAGGCATGAAAGTGCATAAAGAACTTATTAATGTCCTAATTGAAGCATAAACATAAATAAGCTACACTAACCTAAATCCACGATCAAAAGTCTGCTAAAATATATTTTAACCATGAAAATAACTAATCTAACCTAATTAACCAGACATAAATGAAATTAGGAAGGTAGTTATACCTCTGCTGCAAATCGTAGCTCTGATGTGTCGTCTGCACTGTAAATCACGGCTAACAGCTGCAATTAGCACTTTGATAGGCTTACCCTCAATTCCAAGGGTAGTAGGCTTAACCTCCTCATCCAATTGATGTTCAAGGGTCGCATTTGATGTCCTTATGATATATTTGGTGATCAAATCACTATGATGGGCCTTTGTTTACCCAAATTTATGTTTCTTGATCCTCCTAGGCTCCTAGGGCTTCCATGGCAAACTGATCATTGGATGAATAGCAAAGTAGCATTTGAATGCACAAATTCAGTATGCAATCCAACAGGGCTTCATTGCTCCCTTGATCACTTCACACTCACTCGATAATTTGTCAGTGCTTCACTATACAAATCATTTATCCTCTGCCCTTATTTCCCAAGGGTACTTATAGGACTACCCAAGGGCTAGGGATAGCTTCCTAGAGAAGCCAAGATCAAGAAGGGATGGTTAGGATAGTTGGAATGGAAGCTTTTGCCCTATAACCACCTTCTTATAGATCCAATGGCCATTTCAATCGATTTGGATTATATTGAAGGCCAACTGAACTTCAATTAAGATCGCAGGTCACAGCTATGGTCTAGACTGTAAACCACATATCTCAATCGTAGTTCAGCTATAAACCATAGGTCTGGGTTGTGGTTCATACTTATTAGGCCAAGGAGCCCAAATTGAGTGGTTAGAACCACTGCTCTATCTTGGAGTCTGTCCAAGATCTTCCATATGGTCTTGTAGCATGTCCATATGAGTAGTCACCCTCGACATGACGAATTTTAGGTGTCTATAGATGTCCCTTTTGATATGTGTTGTGAGATAGAACAACACTAAGAAAAAATAGACCTAAAATTATGGCGAAGGTTCTATGATGATCATTAGTCAGATCAACATTAGATGCCCTAGGTCCAGCAAAAGGATGCGCATCTTGGAATCATTGCTTCCAATTCTTTGGAGGCTTAAACTTGAAAAGATTGCACTCGCCATCAGTCATTTGGGTAGCATTTTGATGCTACAATAGGAGTGGCCTATATAACCAAAAGGAGATGAGATACAAAAAAATTATCATATTTTCTATTTTCCCCAAGCAAAGGGGTAAGCTTATGATAGTTGTTTACAATGATTTGCAAGGATGAATGCAATTTTGACAAGATCAAGGGATCTACGATCTCCGGGATCTTCTACTGATTTTGATTATGATTTGATATTATGACTACCCCCTTAAGCGATGAGTCAATGAGATTAATGACAATGTATGAAGTGACGATGTCGCTTCACTACCATGGATGATCTGAAAAAAATTAGATTTGAGCACATTAAATGCTTTGGCTAGGCCTAGTTCAGCTTTTGATTTCAACTGTTAATAGTATTTGCACACTTCTATCCCATGGAGCAGTTGGGCTACAATAGACGTCTTAGGGAATCGAATTGATATAAATCCAATTAGATTTGTGTTGAATCAAATTGTTGATGATTTGCTGAAGAAGAGGTCATAGAATAAATGACATGCAATGCCTTGTTCCCATGGAGCAGTTGGGCCATGAAGACCTTCTTAGGGATTGAAGATAAGCATATCAGATCGACGATGATAATTTTTTCCCCAAATGTCCTTATGGTAATTTACACATCTTGTCGGATTGCATGGATCGCAAGTCCCTGCAACCGCCAAGTGTATAGGGTAAATTATTAAATACGAGGCACATTTGGTGTTTTAATTGTTTGATTTTTTTTTGAATGTTTTGAATTATGCATTGAACTTATTTATTTGGCTAAGAGGTGTGTCGCTCCATGAAGGATTTTTCATATCGACGACCTCGGTTGTACTTTATAATCTCAACCAGATTTTTAATTTTTGATTGGATCTTGGTGCTTGATTATCACCAAATTTCCAAATTAGCTTGCTTTTATTGCATTCTGACCCAATGGGAGGCATTAATTGATATTTTTAGCCCTTCCCATGGTGGGATTTTCTAAAACTGTCTACCAGTTGCAAACCGCGGCTAGGGTCTGTGGTTCCCATTTGCAAAATTGGGAACCACAACTAGGGCTTGCGATCCATGTGAAACATGAGAGGCCTATAAAATTTTCAAATTTCAAATATCTCTTATTATTCCTTAATAGTGACAACTTACTAAACTGACCTGCAACCTAGCATACCTTACCCGGACACCAACTTACGACACGATGGCAAGGTGCGGGCAAGCGTCTTCTAGCCACGGAGGATGAGGGGAGGGCAAGGTAACTCAAAACCAAGACCTCACATCCATTACTAGTAAAATGAACCTATTTATGTAATCGATAAATCAATCTCACTAAATTGTTGGCAATGAACCTCATTTTAGGCTAGGATAGCTTAGGTTATTAATTTTTTTTGCATTTTTGGGTGCGGTATCCCACCCGACCAAAATTTGAATGGAGACCGCAGGTACTAGTTGTGGTCAGCATTCAAACTTCCAACGATCAAATTTTGACCGCATGCAAACCGTAGGGTTGACCCGCGGTTTTCCGAATTTAAGAAAATTTTACCAAATTTTTAATTTTTCTAAATTTTTAGAGGCAATTAATATCATTTAATGCATTTCTGACCTATATGATTGACAAATTGAATTTTTAGGCCTGCATGATGACATTTCCTTGCAATTTTATCATTTTTTTACTATTTTTGATGATTTTTAGATCAATTTTTAAATTTTTTTGCATGTTTTAGTTAGATTTTTCCTTATTTTATGCTATTTATTCCAGATATTGACCTCTAGAGTGCAAGAGCCTAACATTCTAAAGACTCTCCATGAAGATCTCACTGATGATGAGCGAGATTGGTTTAGAGCTATCAGCTTCAGCTACGTTCTGGATATACCCACCATTAGGGTAGATCAATCCTATCTGACTGCGTTGGCCTACTATTGAAATATGCAAATCAACACATTTCACCTACCTACAGGTGAAATGATAGTCACACTAGAGGATGTCTAGAGGATCTTTAGGATCCCCATTGATTGCGAGGCCATCGTCTGCTCCACTTCTGGTGCTAAGGATTCCATCTTCAATGCTATCTTCGATTCTCAAAGCGAGGAGGCTCAGGGTGCCATTGACCACGAAGGGGTCCACATTGGCTACTAGTAGGGGAATAATGTCTTCTCCATGTATGAGGCCATATTCATGCACCTGGTGGTGCAATATGTGCTTCTAGACTCCTCGGGTACAAGGATTCCCTAGAACCTTTTAGCTACTATATGCAAAGTAGTACAGAGCTCTATCTGCTAGCCACCACTCCTAGCTTGGGGGAGCACACTACTAGCTCAACTCTATCAAGAGCTCTATAATATTACTGAGCATAGCCGTAAGGGCATCAATTGTAGTCTAATTTTTTAGATCTGGGGCTAGTAGCATATCAGAGTAGAGCATCCTGAGGAGCTACCCCTATCCATTATAGATATTGATGATGAGAATCAGTGCTATGCTACTTTCTAGACTCAGAAGGAGGAGGGCTTTCGAAGTAGGACGTATGCTGGTGAGACCCAACATTACATCACTCAATTTGTAACACTTGGGTCAGATGATATCTAGTGGCAGCCCTACATAGATTATCATAACTAGCCTAAGGCTGACAAGAGGCTTCAATGAGCTCATCAAGATAGATGGATTATCGGCCAAAAGGTTGAGATTCAGGAGTTTTAGTTATTCTCTTGTGTCCTACATCCGTTTGGCATGGTGTAGGACATCTCAAATATCCTATTCACCTACATTAACTTGGCTTTGGAGAGGGAGTTACTGTGGATCCAGCCTCCAGCACTAGGTTATGCTCTAGATGACTTCCAAGAGATTGGGGTTGACATAGCAACAACCACTCTAGAGTATGATGGATGGTGGTCTATGTTCCATTGGTATGGGACAGGGCCTCTCAACTGTGTTGCAGATCAGGTAGGTGCAAAGGAGGATCTTGATAGGCATAGGGTGCACCAGTAGACAAATGGCAGTTAGGGTGTAGAGGCTACTGCTAAGGAGGCTCCCAATATTGATCTTGAGGAGGAGGCTCCATAGGAGGGTGAGGTCCCTTCTGATAGTGTCGAGGGGCTACTACTTGCATAGGTAGCTAACTTGTAGAGTCAGCTCGATCGTTTTTAGATGCAATAGAGGAAGCATGATACTACTATCACTACTCTACAGGCACAACTAACAGAGAGAGATCATCGACTAACATAGGTAGACCAACAGATTTCTAGCCTAATCACCCAGGCTACTATAGTAGAGACCCAGGTTGGTGAGCTCACCCATGCTTGTGACTTGGCATAGGTACAAAGGGATGCAGCCATAGCAGAGCAAGATCTAGTCAGGGTACAGAGGGGGGTTCCTCCACCCTCTCAGTTGATTATGGGGCCTCCAACGGTACCAATAGTAGTACTACTAGATAGTCAATATCCTATGACCGAGATACAATGCCTATAGGGTTTACTTATGAGTGCCAATGAGAGGCATGCATCTAGGGTTGCTCGGGTAGACTAGTTGGTGGGCTACATTCAGATGCTAGGCATAGAGGTTCTTGAGGATCCATATGATGTAGAGTCCCAATGAACTAGGTCTTGAACTACAGGACAGTCCACTACGAGCTCAAGCCATCACAACCATCAGAGCGAGAGGACACAGGTCCTCTAGTATGCATGGCGACAATAGTCATACCAGGACCATGGAGGTAGGGCAATCTACTACAGTGTCCAGTCATAGGTCCCGATGAACAAAGGTACCCATTGCTCAGGGGTCATTTGGATGAGTGTTAGGCATCTTCATGTTAGGCGGTACTCAGGGTGCTCAACAAGATCCACAACAGTCAGTAGGGTAGCAGGCAGAGCAGTTTTCTAAGCACAGCATTGAGGGAGGCGGCAAGAGCTCTGGTACAGGTGGAGCAAATCAGAGCTAGAGCTCTAGATTACAGGATACATTTTTGATGTGTCTCACTTTTGGTGTAAGGTCGAGGACCTACACATTTATAGCATACGGGTATTTTTGTACTTCCCATGTACTATGATACACACATTATATATGTGATATTATCATTATTATGGCTAATTTACTATGTACTCATTTATTTTTAATTTTCTATTTATGTGATGCACATGGATGCAATGCTTATGTTATGTTGATGCTATATGATGTGATGTATGGATGACATGCACTAGATAGCTATTTGATTTATGATGATGATATGTAGTGATCTTAGATGCTTAGATGTGCTTTTTTATGGATGCATATGGATGTGATGTTTTTCTCTTAACGCATATTTGATATTGCTTCATTGTATGCATTATTTTATGGAAATGCTTTATTTACACGATGTTATTCTAATGTAAATGAACTTGTATGCTTTAATCACTTAAAAAATAAGGAATGAATGTAGTGTGTATTTGAAAATTTAATGGATGATGCCATAGGATGTGTAAAAAATCATGACTATAATTAAAAATCCTTAATATAATAATTTAATCAATTAATCACCCATATATGAAATGTAATGGTACGAAGCTGTGAGAAACATGGACTTATACTGAGATGGGGGGGGTGAACAGTATAAGACAACCAATTTATAATTTTAACTTTAGATAGCAGTGGCATTAACACAACATTAATCAAGACAGAAAGCATCACACATTGAAGACCCATTTTTAACGTGGTTCACCCAGAAAGGTTGGGCTACGTCCACAAAACTTTTCTCTAAAAGTTATTTCAAAGTTCTTTGGGAATCCTTCCCAATTACAATGTTTATGAGCCTCTGCTCAAAGGAGATACCTTCCCCCAATCTCTGCTCTGACTGGTGATCCTCTAGAAGACCTCTGCCTCCACTGCCCTTAGCAAATGGAACTCTATCCATAGAAGACACCTGTCCTCCTTGCTCTGGCTGGAGACCTCTGTCCTCAACTCTATCACCTCCAAAGCTGGTCCTCGAATTTGCACTAAACACAGTCCTTCGGTCTAGCACAAATGTCCTCATTCTCTTTCTCTGATCCCACTCTCCATCACTTCTCACTCTATCTCAACTCTCCCCACTTCTACTCCTTTGCGCTTTTCTACTCTCTATGCGCTCTTGCTTCGCACTTAGCTTGATTTGACATGACTCGATCTTTGTGCACCATGGACTTTACTTACGCATATTCGATACCTTCAAATCTTCAAACATCCCTCCTTTTATAACAAAAATTCTCAAGATCAAAACCTTAATCTTAGTCGGCTGTAACCCTAAACTACGTCGGCTCAAATTTAACTCTGTCGGCTTCAACCGCCTCTGTGGTTCTATAGCTTTTCCCATGAAACTACAACATGTCATGATATCGTGACACCTTTGCAGCCGTACACTTTCTTTTGCCTTTTGTCATGATATCGTGACACTTTTGCTTCTTTAGACTTCCTTTTTATTTTTGTCATGAAATCGTGACATTTTTGACTCCGTACATTCTCTCTTCTCTTTGAGTCACAAAACTATGACATGTCGCGATATCACGACATCTTCCTCTGCTGGTGTCTTCACTTGCCTTCTGGTCATGAAATCCTGACATGTCACGAAATCATGACATCTTCCTCCTTGGCATCTTCACTGCCTTCTATGTGAAACCTGACATGTCATGAAATCGTGACACTTCATCCTCTCTTTCTGAAATCGTGACACTTTCTACATCCGTACGCATTCTCTTCAACCTATCGCGAAATCGTGACACTTTCTGCATCCGTACGCTTTCTTTGCAACCTATCATGAAATCATGACGCTTCTCATTTCAAACTCTTCCCTTTGTTGCATGTCACAAAATCGTGACAGTTCTCATTTCGAGTTCTGCAGCATGTCACAAAATCGTGACAGTTCTCACTTCATCTTTTGTAGCATGTCACGAAATCGTGACACTTTTTGTGTTACTTTCTCTCTCTTCGAACTTGTCATGAAATCATGATAGTTCACACTGTGGACTCTCTCTTCTGCATCATGTCACGAAATCGTGACACTTTTTCGTCCGTACAACCTTCCTTGCAATATGTCGCGAAATCGTGACACTTTCCACCTTGCTCTCCTTCTCTGCCAACATGTCACGAAATCGCGACACTTTCCACCTTGCTCTTTTTCTCTGCCAACATGTCACGAAATCGCGACAATTTTTCCACTTCTTCTTTCTCTTCCAACATGTCACGAAATCGTGATAGTTTTCCTAGCTTCTTCTCTCTCTTCTAACATGTCACGAAATCATGACAGTTTTTCCAGCTCTTTCTCTCTCCTCTAACATGTCGTGAAATCATGATAGTTTTTCCAGCACTTTCTCTCTCCTCTAACATGTCGCGAAATCGTGACTATTTTTCTTGCCTGCTGAATATGTCGCGATATCGCGACACTTTTCTTACTTGTCTTTTTCTTTGATCTTTTGCAAATGGGCCACTATGATCTTCTTGGAAACTCACTGTCCATGCTCTGAATAATCTTCTTGGAAACTCACTGTCCATGTCTGCAAATTATTTGACATTAAATCAAATTCCTTCAAGAGCTTCTTGACATCAATGACAACTTCTACACTTGAGCAAAGGCAATGTACCCAAGGTACCCAAAATTGCCAACAATCTCCCCCTTTGTCATTGATGGCAAACCTTTACTGAAAACACTTCTCAAGAGCCAAAACTGAAACCAACTGTGCTAACAACTGAGAATCTTCCTTTGAAGTTTTGCTCCCCCTGACTTGAAGCTTTCCTCTTCACTTTGAAGCTCTCCCCCTTACTCATATCTCTCCCCCTTTGTCATCAATGGCAAAGGGTCACCTTTGGGGCTCGGGACTAAGAATGAGCCTCTTAGCTTAGTCCCTCCCCCACCTCTTGATGAGGTGATTAATTCTGGGGTGGGAGTACAACTCCCAATTTCTCCCTTAGATACTCAAACGTGTCTCTTGGAAGAGGTTTGGTGAAGATATCCGCAATCTGCTCTTTAGTAGACACATACTCTACCTTGACCTGCTTGTCTTGCACTTTCTCCCTTAGAAAATGATACTTGATGGAAATATGCTTTGTCCTTGAGTGCATTACCAAATTTTTGGAAATACTTATGGCACTTGTATTATCACAAAGAATGGAGATGGGTTGTTCATGCTTGACTTTGAAATCCTCCAAGGTGGTTTTCATCCATAAAACCTGTGTGCACCCAGCCACTACTGCTATGTATTCAGCCTCTACTGTAGATAAGGAAACTGAAGGTTGTTTCTTACTTAGCCAAGAAACCAAACTCTTTCCCATAAAGAATGCTCCACCACTAGTGCTTTTCCTGTCATCAATACCGCTTGCCCAATCTGCATCTGTATAAGCTGTGAGGGTGAAATCATCACCTTTGGGATACCAAAGCCCAAAGTCCATAGTGCCCTTCAAATATCTGAATATCCTCTTAACTGCTATAACATGAGATTCTTTTGGAGCTGCCTGAAATCTTGCTACTAACCCAACGGCCTGCATGATATCTGGTCTGGTAGCTGTACTATATAGTAAACTGCCAATCATAGATCTGTACAACCTCTGATCTGCCACTGGAGATTCATCATCTTTACTCATATTGCACCCTGTAATCATTGGAGTACACACTGGTTTGCTGTCCATCATCCCAAATTTCTTCAACATTTCTTTGATATACTTTCCTTGAGAGAGAAATATACCATCTTTTGATTGAGCAATCTGAAGACCTAAAAAGAATGACAGCTCTCCAATCATAGACATCTCAAATTCCTTCTGCATGGTGTTAGCAAAAACTTTGCACATCTGAGTATTATTTCCCCCAAAAATAATATCATCAACATAGACAACCATAATCAACATATCATCATCTTCATCCTTAATATACAAATTGCTATCTGCCACGCCTTTCCTGAAGCCTTGCTCATGAAGATACCCATCAAGCCTTGAGTACCAAGCCCTAGGTGCTTGCTTTAACCCATACAAGGCCTTTTTTAGTTTACACACATAGTCTGACTGTTTTGAGAGAGACACCCCTTCTCGGCTGTTCTATGTAGACTTCTTCTACCAACACCCCATTTAGAAAAGCTGACTTTACATCCATTTGATATACCTTGAATGATTTGAAGCTTGAAAGGGCCAAAAACATTCTGATAGCTTCAAGACGAGCAACAGGCGCAAACGTCTCTTTGAAATCAACACCTTCTACTTGAGCATAACCTTTATAGACTAACCTAGCTTTGTTTCTGACAATATTTCCATCCTCATTGAGTTTATTTCTGAATATCCATTTTGTGCCAATGACATTCTTGTCCTTAGGTCTTGGAACCAAATCCCAAGTTTCACTTTTCTCTATTTGATTTAGCTCTTCATCCATTGCTTTTACCCAAAACTTATCTGCACATGCTTCACTGAAATCTTTTGGCTCAATTTGAGATAATAATGAAACATTCGTAGAATCATGTGAAGGAATGACTCTTCTTCTTGTTTGCCTGCTATTTGGATCACCAATGATCAAATATTTGGGATGATGTTTTTGAACATACCGTGAAGGAGTTTTGGGAAGCAGTTGTTGTCTTTCCTCTTCTTCATCTGAAACCTCTCTGAATTCTTCTTGACAAATTTCATCACCGAGTTCCTTGACTGGTTCTCTTATCCCTGTCTTTTCATCTACTGTTACATTTATGCTCTCTACAACTATATGAGTTCTTTTGTTGAAGCATCTGTAGGCCTTGCTTCTGCTGGAATATCCAAGAAATATTCCCTCATCACACCTAGGATCAAACTTACCCAAATTCTGATCTTCCCTTCTGATGAAGCACTTACTCCCGAACACTTTGAAGTATTTTATTGTAGCTGGTCTTCCTTTCCATAACTCATAAGGAGTTTTATGATGATTGACTCTAAGTTGGGCCCTGGTGATGATGTAGACTACTGTACTGACTGCTTCTTTCCAAAAGCCATATGAAAGTTTTGACTCATTTAACATTGCTCTAGCCATATTTTCAATAGTTCTATTTTTCCTTTCAACTACTCCATTTTGTTGAGGAGTTCTTGTTGCTGAATATTCTCTTTTGATTCCTTGTTGCTCACAGTATTCCACAAATTCATTTGAAGTGAACTCTCCTCCTCTATCCGATCTTAAGCATTTGATTCTCTTGTCAGTCTCATTTTCAATCATTTCTTTAAAAGCTTTAAATTTTTCAAAAGCTTCAGATTTTTCTTTGAGAAAAGTAACCCAAGTCATTCTAGAATAATCATCTATAAACAACATGAAGTAGCTTTCTCCCTGAATGCTCTGAGTTCTGGTAGGGCCACATAAATCAGTATGAATAAGATCCAATGGTTTTGAAGATGTATACCCTTTTGATTTGAAACTGGTTCTGGTCTGTTTTCCATGTTGACAAGGACCGCAAATGATGTTATGGGGCCTTTTTATTTTGGGCAAGTCTCTCACTGCTTCCTTGTTACTAATATTGACAAGATTATCAAAGCTCAAATGCCCCAATATTTTATGCCATAACCAACTCTCATCTTCTTGAGTTAGAAAACACTTTTCCCTTTTTATCTCACTTAGCATATAAAGATTGTTTGGAGTCCTTGTAGCACTAGCAATGAGTTTACCATTTTTTTCTTTACTTATCTCACATCTATCTGAAAAGAAAGATACTATGTGCCCTTGATCACAAAGTTGACTCACACTAAGAAGATTATGTCTTAGGCCTTCTACATAAAGCACATTTTCTGTTTTGGATTTCCCATCCAAACTAAGAGTCCCTTTCCCACAGATTTTAGCTGACCTGTTATCTCCAAAACTAACTGTTCCTCTGTTTGTTTCTTTTAAGACCAAAAACTTTTCCTTTTCACCAGTCATATGTTTTGAACAACCACTATCAAGATACCATTTTTCTACTTTGTCTTGAGCATGAAAAGCAGTTTGAACTATCATTGACTTAGATTTGATCTCATTCCTCTTTTTAGTGAACTCAAGGCTAGATCTATCCAAACTGCACATCCTTGCTATATGCCCAAAATTCTTGCACTTGTAACACATGATATTTTTATTCATAAGAGGTGCAAACGAGTTAACATTTTCCTTACTATGGCTATTCAGAGACTTATTGCAATGCATAGCTATGTGACCAAATTTCTTACAGGAAAAACAATAGCCATGGAAGGTATTACGTAACCTATTTTGATGCCTTGGATGATTGTCCTTCGTGTGACCAACTGGAATCCACCGCTCTTCAGGATGAAGATTTATCTTGCTCGAAGACCCTGTTTCATGAATGGTGATACCATCCTTCTTTTGCTTTTCACACGGAGTATTCTGTCTGAGAGCCAACTGTTCCAACTTCACTCTAAGAGACATAACCTCTTCTTCTAGTTTCTCGCAATCAGCTTCTTTTCCTTTTAGAGCCTCTGTCGGAACCTGTTCAACCTTCTTCCCTTCTTCAGCTAGAATTTTGAAGTCTATAACACTTTGAGACAATTCTGATCTTGCTATCTCTTCTTCTTGACATTGATGCTTGAGAACAGAATTCTCTTCCCTGAATTTTTCAAGCATTCTTAAAGCCAAGAAGAATTCACCTTTGAGATCGAACTCAACCTCTTCATCTCTTTCTGAATCTGTATGTTCCTCCGAAAGATCCTTCTCCAAGTTGTTAGGCTCTTTCTGGAGAGACCCGCTCTGATACCAATTGAAGAACGTGGACTTATACTGAGAGTGGGGGGTAAACAGTATAAGACTTAACCAATTTATAATTTTAACTTTAGATAGCAGTGGCATTAACACAACATTAATCAAGACAGAAAGCATCACACATTGAAGACCCATTTTTAACGTGGTTCACCCAGAAAGGCTGGGCTACGTCCACAAAAATTTTCTCTAAAAGTTATCTCAAAGTTCTTTGGGAATCCTTCCCAATTACAATGTTTATGAGCCTCTGCTCAAAGGAGATACCTTCCCCCAATCTCTGCTCTGACTGGTGATCCTCTAGAAGACCTCTGCCTCTGCTGCCCTTAGCAAATGGAACTCTATCCATAGAAGACACCTGTCCTCCCTGCTCTGGTTGGAGACCTCTGTCCTCAACTCTTATCACCTCAAAAGTTGGTCCTCGAATTTGCACTAAACACAGTCCTTCGGTCTAGCACAAATGTCCTCGTTCTCTTTCTCTCCCACCACTCCCGTCCTCCGTCCAGGTTCCCTTCCCCTCCCAACCACCTCCACCCTCACTCCCTCGACGATCGAACTTCTCACTCTCTCATCTCGCACACTTTCGCTCTTTGCTCTCTATGTGCTCTTGCTTCGCACTTAGCTCGATTCGACATGACTCGCTCTCTGTGCACCATGGACTTAACTTGCGCACATTCGATACCTTCAAATCTTGAAACAGCCCTCCTTTTATAACAAAAATTCTCAAGATCAAAACCTTAATCTTAGTCGACTGTAACCCTAAACTCGTCGGCTCAAATTTAACTCTGTCGACTTCAACCGCCTCTATGGTTCTATAGCTTTTCCCATGAAACTACAACATGTCACGATATCATGACACCTTTGCAACCGTACACTTTCTTTTGCCTTTTGTCATGATATCATGACACTTTTGCTTCTTTAGACTTCCTTTTTGTTTTTGTCATGAAATCCGACATTTTACTCCATCTCTCTTCTCTTTTCTACATGTCGCGATATCGTGACATCTTCCTCCTCTTCACTTGCCTTCGTCTCAAATCTGACACTCTACTTCACAAATCGTGACATCTTCTCTGCTTCTTCCTTTCACTAAATCGTGACACTTCTCTCATCCGTCATTCTCTTCAACCTGTCACGAAATCGTGACACTTTCTGCATCCGTACGCTTTCTTTGCAACCCGTCGCGAAATCGTGACGCTTCTCATTTCAAACTCTTCCCTTTGCTGCATGTCACGAAATCATGATAGTTCTCATTTCGAGTTCTGCAGCATGTCACGAAATCGTGACAGTTCTCACTTTGAACTTTGTAGCATGTCACGAAATCGTGACACTTTTCATGTTACTTTCTCTCTCTTCGAACTTGTCACGAAATCATGATAGTTCACACTGTGGACTCTCTCTTCTGCATCATGTCATGAAATCATGACACTTTTTCGTCCGTACAACCTTCCTTGCAATATGTCACGAAATCGTGACACTTTCCACCTTGCTCTCCTTCTCTACCAACATGTCGTGAAATCGTGACAGTTTCCACTTGCCTTTTTCTCTACCAACATGTCATGAAATCGTGACACTTTTCCCTTGCTCTCTTTCTCTGCCAACATGTCATGAAATCATGACAGTTTTTCCTGCTTTCTCTCTCCTCCAACATGTCACGAAATCGTGATAGTTTTGCTAGCTCTTTCTCTCTCCTCTAACATGTCGCGAAATCATGACAGTTTTGCCAGCTCTTTCTCTCTCCTCTAACATGTCGCGAAATCGTGACAGTTTTTCCAGCACTTTCTCTCTCCTCTAACATGTCGCGAAATCGTGACTATTTTTCTTGCCTGCTGAATATGTCGCGATATCGCGACACTTTTCTTACTTGTCTTTTTCTTTGATCTTTTGCAAATGGGCCACTATGATCTTCTTGGAAACTCACTGTCCATGCTCTGAATAATCTTCTTGGAAACTCACTGTCCATGTCTACAAATTATTTGACATTAAATCAAATTCCTTCAAGAGCTTCTTGACATCAATGACAACTTCTACACTTGAGCAAAGGCAATGTACCCAAGGTACCCAAAATTGCCAACAAGTTGCATGATAATATGTCATTCTATTTTCTTTCACACTTTGAATGATATGCACGATATAGTTAGTGGTCATCAAAACATCATTATTGATATTTATCTGGTATCTATCCTATATCTTGATTGTGCTTTATGCAATGATGTATCACTTCTTGGATACTTTGAAATTTGACAATTTGCAATGACTTTTACCGTTTACTGGTTTATGCTTTTGTAGCATTTATTGATTTTTAGAGAGATTTTGAGGTCTTTTGTGATACTCAAACACCCTAATAAACTTATCAAAAGTTGCATACTAACCACACTAGACTTCTGAGATAAAAATATTTTGCTAGGATAGACCCTAACTATTCATTATCCCTGTGTGTGCAAATGAATATTTTAAGATAAGACATGAGTGTTCCTCGATGTTAGGCGAGATTCTTTCAGCCCATTGCTAAGATAGGGGTTCCACAAATGTCTTATCCAATCTCAAGTTTAAATTTCAGTTAGACTAAGCCACTAAGAAATGTAGGACACCTGAAGCTAGCTCTTCCACATTCAAATATTGGTCTTGTTCATAAGCAAGGTGCTAATACATAATACATATCATCATGCGTAAGGTACAATAGTGTTGACAATTCCAGGGATTCAGGCTCATTCATTTCTATCCTTCAATTTTTGGGATACTTGTTCATATGTGGTGAAGCAAGGGATTCTATTCCATATTTTTTTTGAACTATCTTTGGATCTTCATTTGATCTCTCTTCGAACTGAATTTTGGATCTTCATTTGATCTCCGCTCGAACTTTTGATTTATGCCTTCATTTTATCTTCACTTTGAACTTTGATTTAAGCCTATTTTTTTATCTTCACTTTGAACTTTGATTTAAGCCTATTTTTTTATCTTCACTCGATCTTCACTTTTCGGCATTTACATTTGATAATATTCTTCAAAAACTTTCCTTTGGGGAGATTTACTTGGAAAAATTATTTTTGGTATATCGATTGAGAATATCGATCTTATGATATCAATATGGGATATCACTCTAGGGAGTCAATCTATGATATCGATCTAGGGGATCAATCATGAGGATTGATATAGGATATCTCTTTAGGATATGCTCATTTTATTGTAAGCAAGGGATTATGAATAAGGAACTAACCTATCCTTTTGCCAACTGCCAACACTTCCCATATCGTCTACATAGAGGGATAAGCAAGAATAACTCTTTTCACTTTAGGATACCCGGTCCTACTTCATAGATTTCATCTTCCCCTAGTCCTTGTTAGGATTATTTAAATTTATTGATTAGTGATAGGCTCCCGATATGCTAAGGGCTATACTAACTGAACCTTAGCTACAAAAGCAAAGCGAGCTTTATACCAACTCTTGATAATACTACTAGGTATGACTGAGTGATCGAAAAACCCTAGTATATCTCCATAACAACATTATAGGTTGTGTTGAAAAACATGATTACTCACATGAATGATGGATCATGATAAATGTAGAGATGCATGATTTAAACACAAACATGGCATCGTTTGTATGATTGACAAACACAAATGCCTTCTATTATGGAATGCAACGGATGTTGAATGCCCATATGCAATGCAATAATGTGGTGGATGCATGGATGAATGCAAAATGAAAATGCAAAATTCAAATGCAAATGGAAATGTTTTTGGATTTTATGCTTTACCATTTTTTTTAGATTTTATTGATTTTGTAATTTTTATTGGTTTTGAGCCTCATAATTGACCAAATGATGAGTACATGTCTCTGGAGCCTTTAGATTGACCAAGCGATTTTTAGGAATCCTTGGAGCTTTTAGGATTGACCAAACAGATTATGGGTACCTTTGGGGCATTTTGGGATGACCAAGAAATTTTGAGAATCCTTGGAGCCTTTGGGGTTGACCAAGCAGTTTTTTAAAAACTCTTGGTACCTTTTTGCATTTGACCAAAGGGCTTACAGATGCCTTTGGAGCTTTTGGGTTGACCAAGTAGTTTTTTTTTAGAAAACTCTTGGTGCATTTTTGAGTTTGACTAAAGGTCTTACATATGCCTTTGGATATTTTTAGGATGATAGAGCGCTTACAAGAAAATCCCCGAGGCCTTTGACTAACATGACCAAGCAATTTCAAGAATCCTTGGAGCCTTTTGGGATGACAGAGTGGTTTTGACCAAACCCTCGGAGCTTTTGAGGTTGACCAAAGGGCTTACAGATGCCTTTGGAACTTTTTGACTTGACCAAACCACTAATGAAAGTGTTTGGAGCATTTTAGGATGATCGAGAAGTTGCCAACAACTCTTAGAGACTTTTAGGAAGGGCATGTTGCCCTATATACCCCTAGTGAGTGTGCCATTTGACAATGGTGAGGGAGGTGAAATACCTCTAAATTCCTCATTTTTCCTTATCGAATATGGTGTGGCTGGTGGGAAAGGTATGCTACCTTGAAGACCCCCAACATGCATGCTATTTACTAAAAAGTAATCAACTTGTTTAGGAAGAGTGAAAAATTTCAACTCCCCCAGGTGAGATTGGACCTCACCGATGTGCCTATGCTTTGGCATAGGTGAAAGAGAGTCATCCTCATAGATATCATCCTATTCAACTAGGTCTTCGACAACCCTCTTAAATGACTAGAAACTCTGAATGTCGTGTCCATGTGCTCGATGATACACACAAAAGGGACCCCTATTAGGTGACCCAATTTCAGATGCCCTACGCTTAACTTCAGGTAATATGAATGCATGTGCCTCATGAAATTTTGAAACAAAGTTAAAGTAGTAATCTGAAATGAAACTACTCATTGCACTGGCCTATTGGGCCTACGAGGCAACTGACGACTCTGAGGTCACTCTTGAGGAGGCGTTACCTCCACTTCATCATAGTGGGGCACTCTAAGAGAACCATCTACATGGTAAACCCCCTTTTCTATAAAATTTTGCACCACACTCTTAAATTCATGATAATATTGAATGCCATGACCCTCTATTTGGTTGTAGAGATAGTAGTGATACTCCTTGTAACCCATAGGTTTGAGTCTATTTGGGTTCAAAGGGATGACATTAGGCAAGGTGATGACCTTAACCTCTTGAAAATTCTAAAAGATATCAGACATAGACTCTTGTAATGGAGTCCCACTATTCTATGACTATTTTGGGCTCTTGCCCCGCATTGGTTTTCTTTGAGAATCCAATGGTTGGGTTGGCCGCATGGGCTTTTGCTTCCACTAAGGCTTTTCCTGCACTTGCATAGGAAGTGATTCATCCTCAAGCAGGGGTCCTCAAGCAGGGGTTGCTTTTATAAATCTAAATTTTCAATCTGGTTCTTGATAAAATGTAACTCCTTATCTTGCTTGTCCATTTGATGCTCCATTCATTCTAGACGGCTTAAAATGGATCGCAAGACTGACAAAGAATTCATATGTATTTCTAGGGACTGATTCAAAATACCTTTGTCATTTGAAAGAAATATAAAAGTGAATGCTATAGATCCATTAGGTAATTACAAATCACCTATTTCCTTCACTTGAATTGATGTGGATGCTTCTTGATAACACACTTCGTCAATATTATCCACATGCTCATGCATATGACTCAGCTCAAGCTCTTGCTTCACTTTGTTGTGTTGAACTGTGTCACTTTCAGTATCCCCAATCTGATGTGAGGAACCTGCTTGTTTGTGCTCTCAATATGGCACCTTGAGAAATGAGTTAGGAGTGACCTTTTTCAAAAAAATTGGCCTTGATAGTGTGAAAACATCACTGGATTCCCCCATCTCTTGCTTTATGTGATTAAGAATCATTTGATCATCTAGCCTAATGTTGACCATCCCCACAAACTCATGAGAAAAATCCACAACTACATGCATCGTGGGTACTTCTTCAACATACTGAGGCTACTCTATTTTAGTTGTGATAACTGAAACTCCCTCATTCCCACATGATGTCTTCGGGATAGGATCCTTATATGAAGACTCGATGAAAAGCTGACCTAAATCTTCAGTGGACTTTATGATGGGCAACATCATAATAATAGCCTCCATAACCTATTTGTATTCCCCATACTTGTAATAATTGTTTGGTTTCATGATGGATGAAGAGGGTGTGATACACTCGGGTGCATCCATGACCATGCTAGGTTCTTCCTCCTTGATAGGAGTGTGAAGATCCTCTAATTATACCTTCGAAGAAGCTATGAGCAGATTCGTAAGGGCATTCATTAATCCTTCCCTTCTAAGCGGTTTTGAGAGTGCAGGGGTTGTAGGTGACTCCATAAGTGATAGCGGTGGGGATGGCAATTCCAAAATCATCTATGAAGCTGCATCCACATTTTGGATAGGCTTATCCAATTTATCTTGCAGATGCATAGGCGTCTCTTCTGGTTCCTGCAGATTATCCTCAGGCTTATAATACTTGAAGGGATCTAGGTCCACTTCAACTACATGAACTTCACCTCCATGAGTGTACTTAAAGCATTGATTTACTATTTATGGTATGCAATCCATGGATCTTATCCATGGTCTACCAAGTAGCAGATTATAATGTCTTGATCCCTCTAAAATGTAGCACAATGTAGGAATAATTTTTTGTCCCACCTTGATAGGGAGGACTATTGTGCCTACTGTAGGGGATTCCACATCATTAAAGGCTTGCAATATCAAATTTGTTTCCTTTATGTGGGAAAGTGGAATTTTGATATGTTTAAATGCTAAGGTGGTAATGATATTAATCGATGATCATGTATCCACCAACACTCGCTTATACACAATATGTTGTATCATCACTATGATATACAATGGAGGATCAAATTACCTAACAGGGATGGGTTAGACTTCCTTTTTATGGAAAGTAATCACAGGTTCCTTATATGGTGGAATAAACTGTATATACCTCAAGGATTGTGATGACTTTCAAGTGTTGACAATGCTCACCTATTGGACTTGACTACTATCAACCTCATGCTTATGCATGAGATCCCTAGATGTCTCTTTCGGTTGTTCTTTGATAACTGGATGCATGTCTATCTATCTAGGAGCATGGCTATCTACTTGCTTAAGTGACAACTCTTGACGGTGCACATACATCACGTTAACTTGTTGCTTGAACACTCTAGGTATCAGCTTCTTTTTAGAAATTACCTCACATGATTGCTCTTCACGTGTTTTTTTTTGGTAAATCCTCTTGTCACACTGTTGGAGCTCATCCAACTTTTTTTTATGCACTCTCTTTCTCTCTACGGACTCACGCTCTAGATGCTTACACTAGCAGTGCACCTCCTCCAATTGGTCTTGGACTAGCTGCCTCTCATGGGCTGCATGAGACTTATATTCCCTATAGTTCTAACTCGTGGAATACGATCCACGACTCTCTATCTCCTTAGATGGAGACCTAGTGACTTGGGTTCTCGCCATATGTGAAGAAACCCCATGCTCTGTATGGGTGAACCCCTTGCATGAAGGGAGCTTGTGATGAATCTTAGAAGGTCATGCTTGGAGGATTAGATCCTTAGGTGCACAATGAGTGCAATGCATAGCAAGGAGGCATACGAGGTTTGAAATATCCTCAGGAGAACATCGAGAGCATTCAGAACCCCTCCATGAACTCTCCGACTCATTAGCTCGTGATTGAGCTCTATCATGCCTAGTCATCATGATGAACCGACTAAAAAAGACTCGAGAGGTTTCCTCTCTTACTAAAAATTGTGGCCTCAAGGAGGGCCTTATATTGATGAATTAAGCAATAAATAAGCATACAAAGTAAACAATGTGATTATCTCCTTTACATTTTAAAAGTTGAACCATAAATTGTTTGCTATGTTTTCAATATGTGTTATATCAGTTGTAGAAAATATTATCGTGTTTTTGTAAAACTTTTTGGATTTTATTCTTTGTTTAATGGATTTTACTTGTACGCTTGTAGCTCAACAACTTGGCTATGAACTCCAAGTCGCGTAAATCCCTCGTATGTAGTAATGAAGCCCACACCCGAACAAGGAGCACAGGTCTGACCAGATCCTCACCCAATCTCACCCAGTCAGCGTTATACCCTCCGAAGATGAGTACATGAAAATTTTCTAGGCTACGGATGGTTCTTGGATCTGGTATTTGTCTATACATCAATGGTTCATAGGATTTAGGCCAATGTATGGAAGTTACGCCCACCATAGTTGAACCCTACTAGTGGTTGGATGCCAAGTCCAACTCACTAGTGTTTAAGTGTTACATGGTGTGTGTGGTTCTTTTTAATTGTAAAAAAAGAAATGAATCATGTAGCACTCATGCTAATTCTCTATATGATATGCAAAATGAAAGAACATTTCAAATTCAGAGAATGTAAATGCTATTTCAGACAATGCACATTATAATGACGAATGGCCTCTAATCGGACCTCAAACATGAAAATCGACACACATTATTTATCAAGCACGATGTATTCTAGATTAGACTGCAATAAAAGATCAATTGTTCCTAGTAGCACCTTTCTAATTATGCAAAAATATAATTCTAATCTAGGACTTAATTCATTTTCCTTTTTCTTAAAATGTGCTAATTAAATTTCATTTTATGCATTCTGGAAAAACACAGATAGTAAGAACATAGATAGAGACTAAAAATTAGACCTACCTCAAACCCTTATCTGATGGATATTTATCCATCTTCTATATGCTACGTCTATTGTAAATCGTAGGTTGGGTCTGTGGGCTGCAGTATGAACCGTGGGTTGCAGTTGCGGGCCAACAATTAGACCGCAACTGTCGTCTATGGTTTGCACCTGAAATCAGAAAAAACACATGGGTTAAAAATTAGGGGCATAAAATGTGGAGTTCCATCATGATTTCCATATGTAACCACCATAAAGGCTCACACCCGAGGCAAGAATACCGTTATTGCAATAGTAAATGAATAAGCAACATGCATAAAAGACAAAATTGATAACAAGATGTATGATAAACACTTTATTTATTCATGAAGTCTAATTTGTGTTAGAATTACATCCATCTTAGGGATAATCATGTTGATACAATATTAAAATAAGGTTTCTTGTGATTGTAATCCACTTCAAGATAGGTGTGATGCTCAATGTGCCTTTATAGGGTGACACAAACTGCTCTAGGGTGGATATGCCCTCTTCTTCACGATGGGGAAGGAACTTGACAGTTGGTTCTCCTTTGAAATTGTTCCCTACAATCAAGAAACAACATAAGAATTTAAAAAATATAGACAACCTCTCATGATGAGGCCCTTTTAGGTAAATTGCATAATGACATCCTTAAACATGCACAATCAAGAAAGTTTAAAATATGCTTCTAAACTATGCAACCCAAATCAATATTTATACAATAGCGTAAAGAAAGACATCAGCTACTCTATGCATGGATCAGATATATGAAATAAGGCATGAAAGTGCATAAAGAACTTATTAATGTCCTAATTGAAGCATAAACATAAAGAAGCTACACTAACCTAAATCTACGATCAAAAGTTTGCTAAAATGTATTTTAACCATGAAAATAACTAATTTAACCTAATTAACTGGACATAAATGAAATTAGGAAGGCGGTTATACCTCTGCTACAAACCATAGCTCTGGTGCATGATCTGCACTGTAAATCATAGTTGACAGTCGTGGTTAGCACTAGCAAAGTAGCTTTTGAATGCATAAATTTAGTATGCAATCCAACAGGTCTTAGCTGATCGCTTGATCACTTCACACTCACTTGATAATTCATTAGCACTTCACTATACAAATCATCTATCCTCTACCCTTATTTGTAGGGGTACTTATAGGACTACCCAAGGGTTAGGGGTGGCTTCTTAAAGAAGCCAATATCAAGAAGGGGTGGTTATGACAGTTGGAATGGAAGCTTTCGCCCTCTAACCACCTTCTTCTAGATCCAATGGCCATTTCAACTAATTTGGCTCAGATTGAAGGCCAACTAAAATTTAGTTAAGACCACAGGTCACAACTATGGTCTAGACTGCAAACCACAAGTCTCAACCATAGTTTAGCTATAAACTACAGGTCTAGGCTACGATTCAGACTGATTAGGCCAAGGAGCCCAAATTGAGTGGTTAGAACCACTGCTCTATCTTGGAGTCTATCCAAGATCTTCCATATGGTCTTGTAGCATGTCCATATGAGTAGTCACCCTCGACATGACGTGTTTTAGGTGTCTATAGATAAATATCCTAAATTGGAGCTAAACAAAGCTAAAATACCAACATCTTCTAAAATAAACACAATAGGAGAAGCATATCCACACATATTTGAAGCCTCAAATTTAACTTTAGAGAGGAATACTAGCCACCAAATTTTTAACACAACTAGAAAATTCACAACATAGTAAAATATAACACCCTTTGCACATTATTCTATAGGACTCATGGAGATCCCCTCTCAACTCCAAGTGAGATAACATCTTGTAAAACTTGATAAGAGAGAAAGGTCAGATAAAAAGGTCTTCCAAAATATGACCCCTTGACCCAATTAGTTTGCTTTCTTCTCATGATCAATAATATTCAGTAGGTCCTTAGGGAACTCCCTATCCCAACTCATAGGGGAAACACTCTCCACCCCTATATTAGCTAACCAATCTACCCTGACATTTCCTTCCCTATAAACATGTTGCACCACCACTTCTTCATAGCTTTGAAGGAGGGATTTGGCATCCTCTATAATATTGGATAGGCTCCAACTAGGGCTATTAACCCCCTTCAACATGTTAACAACATTCAAAGAATCCCCCTCAATAATTAGCTTCCTACAATTGTGCCTTAGAACCATTCATAAACTAGAAAGCATGACCTTAGTTTTCATATTATGGTTAGATTCAATCCCAAAAGGTTCTACAATTACTTTGACTATGTTACCACCAACATCTTTAAGAATGCTTCCTCCTCCAACCTTACCTAGGTTGCCTTTTGATGCTCTATAAAAGTTTAACTTAAACCATCCCTAGGGGGTGGTTGCCATCTAGTGTTCCTTCTTTTAACTTGAACCTAATTTTCCTTGTGTTTTAGGAGAGGGAGGTTCCAAGTCTTGGCAATCTGCAACTCAACTTGGTTTTCCCATCCTTCATCCTCATCCCAAGTTAAAATATTAAAATTTTATGTGAAATAAAAATCCTAAGAACCTAGCTCTATGTCCAGCCTTAGCTATCCCATTCAGGTATACCATGTGGCATTAGTCACAAGGGACTATTATTTGAGTATCCACAGGATGGGGTGCAGGGGATATTGATCTCATGTTGACCTCTATCAGCACATAGGACATTCACCAACTATACCACATATCCACAAGATGGAGGCAAGGGAATGGAGTCTATATTGATCTCTACTAGCACCCAAGACATTCACCAGTTGTGTGATACAATAGGATGATAATCATGTATATAATAGTAAATGGAATAGACTGCTTTACTATAGCCTTGATTTTAGCAAGGTTTCCTTCCTTGGATATCATGTGTATTTCTTGTATCTTGATCTAGATACAAACACACTGGAAATTTTGGAACAGGGGGAACTAGAAATAGAATCAACAGTAATGAAGTACTTTGAATGAACCATTTGGTTAAAGTATAGATCTTGGGAATCAATAATCTAGCTAGGTGGAGAATCCCCTTTTGGAGAAACTATAGACCCATAGGTTGGGTGGATTGGTCTCATTGTATCGATTTGTCCCATCAATTTGAATCAATTTTTTACTCACTCATAATTAAATGAGAGATAGATTATTTTTCTTGAATGATCGCTTTTGTTTTGACTCAGCCCCGAATGGTTGCTCTGAATGAAACCCTTTCTCTGCATCGATCTTACCTACCTCTTTGTCCCTCTTGCAATCAATTAATACCCATCGGTTGATACAAAATGGTTGTAGAATCCCATTTCTAAAATGAGTTCTAGATTACATAAATTTCAACAAGCAATACCTCCATCTAAAGCCCTATTTATGAAGATATTGTTATTCAAGATATCTTTTCTTTGCAAGTGAGCTTGAACCCATTTTCAAGCACCACATGTACCTTACAAAATAGTCAACAAAGAACCTAACATAGCCTCTTGTGAGCTCAAAAAAATGAATTCCCATGAAATTACATCTCTCTCTACTATGCATGTTGACTTTCTTCATCCTCTAGTGGAATATTAATGGGAATATTCCTTTTGTAAATTAAAGTTTTTTAGAAAAAGAAAGGAAATAAAAAAAAAAAAATGTAAAAAAGTAAATTGTTGGAAAAAAATGGGGAAAAGTGTTGTACTAAGACCCCTCTTAACATTTAAAAAAATATATTTAAATACTAATAAATCATCCATATATGATATGGTTTTTCCTACACAAGCCTTTTCTAGAAGATAACCAATCAAACGATCCTCTCTTCCCAATGTAGCAAAAAGGTTGTTAAACCACTTTAACAACTTTGTCAAGTGGCTTAAAGGTCTTTTCCATATATAAAAATTTTCCCATGACTTCCCTAAGATACAAGATATGTGGAAAAATGTTTAATCTCTTATTCTCTCTTTTAATATGTAAACATGCCAAAAAAATTAAAGCAAAAAGGGGAATGATCTTTTTTGAAAACTTTGTAAAAGGAAGTGAAGATTTTAAACATCCTTAAAAATTTCAATTTACAACTAGGGAATTCATATGGTCAAGAAAATAAGGAAAATTAAATGTCAATAGAGGAAAGAGGAACCTATTGTTGAATGTTTCTCTTAGAGCATCAAATCTATCACAACATATAGGGATCCTTGTAATCCAAGTCCACTTAGGATTTTTTAATTTTAACCCTAATAAAATTTGTTGAGAACATAGCTATTTCATCAAATACTATTTCTAGAACTATCATAAGAGAATGTAGTTTAAAATCTTGATGTTGAGTAATGAAGATTCACACTCGCTCTAATACCATGTTGGATTTCACAATATTTTCTAGAAATAAATAGAATCTACATGTTACCTAGAAATAGGACACCTCACATAGAGAATATAAATCAATACAAAGGATGTCTATAGACATAAAAATAATCTTAATAAATTAAAGAATAATAATCCAATATAAAAATAAATAAAAGATCTCAATGGGTATAAATACTTGATTACATGTGACATTTAGGTAAATTTTAAAGGACCAAGATTAAATTTTATTAATAAAATATTACAAGAAACCCACCTATACAAGGTGTATAAAGGCCCAAAAGGACATACAATAAAAATAATACAAAATTCATTTAAGGCCTTAAGGACATATTAACACCACATACTCCAACAATTTAGTGATACAATGTCCAAGTTTATTTAGTTTGACCATGAACTAAATTTAGATATATTTTGGTTCTATGTTATACAAAGGGTATAGAAAGATAAAAAATAACATCAACATATCCAAATTATTTTTATTCATAAAGTATTCAAGGAGAAAAATATTATCATAATAATGATGACCATTATTTTGGATAAAAAAATTTAACACTTAAAAAAAAAAGTTAAATGTTTCAATGATTTATAGAGCATTATCAATCTCCTCATTATTTTTTTAAGAATAATATCTATTCATCAATGAAGTGAGAGTCAATAATGCATGACCTATTTAACATTGAAATCCCATGAAGCAAGTCAACTTGACTTCATTTGTTAATAAAATACTAGGTGCATATGCGGTAATATAAGAACGGAGCTAGAGGACATACTTGATAAATTGATATTCTAAGTGGAATCAAGTCATGGGATAAAGACCCATTAACCCCCACTATTATAGAAGTATTAGAAAATAATAAAACAATTATGTATTATATTTTGGGTTATACCCAAGTCACTTCTACATATTAAGTGTGAATGAGCACTTATTATGTTATTGGTCTTGTTAAAATCTTAGTTAATAAGGTTTACATCTTAAAGTAACTATCCCAACTACTTATAAAATGGTATTAGTTCAATTTATCATCAAGTGATATTAGTTCAATCGGTTAGATTTCTCAACATTTCAAGGAGGAGATCCAGGTTCAAATCTTGCCAACATGAATAATATCTAAGCTTTGTTGTAATACCACTATATAATGATGATGTAATAAGACCAAGTTTATCTTGAACAATAATTTGTTAAGTTACTAAGACTATCATTCTAGCTAAGGATGTTTATCTTGAATAATAATTTGTTAAGTTACTAAGACTATCCTGAATAGTCATTAAATATCTATTTTTTCTTTTAGAATGATCTTGATAAAGCCTCAATTTATTATGAAACCTAAACATCCACATCTCTTCACATTTGTATACATCATGTAAAAATATTGGATTGGAATGGGCCATAGTAATTTAAAAAAATCTACTCCAAAAATTTATTCTAAGAGATTTTATCAAGGGAATTTATAATAGTATATCCTCTAATTCCTATAAGAGTAGGGGACTAGCTAACCAATAACCAAGTAGTAATATCCTCATCTACCTCGGAAGGAGGTTCGAGGTTCAAGTCTAATAGCCTGCATCGGATACACAAAAAACCCTTCTGGCTAGCCTGAGGGGTATACCCGAATGGGACAAGCCCTGTGGAATGGAAAGTCTTGTTGGAACTGATTCTTGCATCCGTAGGATTTTGATTTTCATGCTAAAAGAACCTGTTTGAAAACAACGAGCTATTATATGCTCTGGTTGACCTACCAACATGTTCTGCTAAACAAAAATATTGCTAAAGAAGACTATAGAATGGGTATGGAAACCCCAATGGTAATTATTTAATTAAACTTCTAATTTGCATGCTCCTGATTTATATTATACTATATGTATTAAAATGACCAACCATGAAAACAACCATTCGTTATGCCTTATGTAGACCAATGCCTAGATTCATTGGGTTGTTATAGCAATTTAACAACAATTTTAATATGAAACAAAGATAAGGGGAGAAGAAAATTGGCGTTCTTAATCTCATTCGAATATCGTAATAAAATCAAGAGTTAACCAATGAAATAAATGTATATAATACGTTCAAATAATGTAACCCATTACACAATGACACACAGTACAATCACAAAGATATGATAGGAATAAAACCCAGAATTGTATTGATTTAATAAAATATTACATGCAGAGTGGGCAGGATGCCTTTTAACTCTTTTTTTCTTAAAGAAATAAATCAATACAATGAAGAGGACTTTTTTCAAATAATGTAACAGGTCTCTCCAACTCTCATTGTTCCAATATGGTAACAATAGAGTCTCTGAATCCTAGGCTCAAGAAGGTAGGAAATGATCTTAGCTTCTTGAATGCTTTCCTATCACAATCCTCCAAAGCAAAGAGAAGAAAAAGAAATGAGAAAGGAAAATAGACACAGAAGGGAATACAACAACACAACTAACTAGGAACTCAAGTATACCTCTTAGCAAAAATGCTATTCTCTCTAATTGCTTGATGCAGAATCTGAACACCACTGCTTTCTTTTATAGCTTCAGGTTCTTGATTTTGTTATTCTTGGTTCATCCCTGACTGTACATGTGTCAGCATTCATTTGAATTTTAAAATTGGTACATCTGTCTCCCAATACTCTTGTAACCTTTACTGTATAATTATATTCCATTGGTGATTAAGGTATGAGGGAGGCCTTTATCTATTTTTGCTACTTCTTGGTGTATTTGGTTGTTGTCCTTCAAAATGGTATTTTTTGGGTTGACCCCCTTTGATTTCTTGATCCTTTAACTATGCCAAAAATATTTCCTATTGTTACTGATGTTTGTTGTGTTAAACTCACTTTCGGTTGTTGACTGCAGGTATTAACCTTTTTTCCTTTTTGACTTCGTTGCAGCTGTTTTATATGCTCATATATCAATATCCAAACTCCTATATCAAATGTGGTTTCGATCCTTAGCATTTTCATCTCCTACAAGATTTTGTTTTTTTATATAGCTATAACAGGAATATTCTTGTCATATTAAGACAGTAATATTTCCATAGTATTTACCATAAATGTGGTTTACCTAATTATTTCTTCCTCATCACCTAGTTCACAGTAGAGTCTTTCAAAAATTTATTTAAATACTTCTTCTATATCTGAGGCTTCTAAGCACTGGTCTAGAGATAAGCTAATATCCACCAATTTCACTATAACATCTTTTATTAAGTAATGTGTTTCTCTTACAAAACTTATTCATATCTCTAGGTTTGCTCCGAATAGGGCTGCTTTGAAAAACTCAAAATTGATCTGGATCTTATTACCTTCTGGTGTCATTATTTCTTGGATTACTAGGATAGAGGCCTTAACTATTTTTGTAAGTTTATATACAAGGTGGTGGAGTGAGTTTGATAAATTCGCACATTTTGTCATTGATTCGACACCACCAACTGCTTTTTAAAATTGGCCAACGAAATCATGCCAACTTGTCCTTTTTTGGAACTTAGTGTTTTATGATGGGTAACATCCATATCTTACATGCCTTGGGCTCCTTTGATTCGTGTGCCTGTAATCATTTAAGTCTTCTATTCATTTATCGACAAAGACCTTTTAATCTGACATGGAACTGGTATGTGCAATGGGGATAGTGTCTTTTTGAACCTCGTGCCACCTCGGATCTGAGTGATAACTAAATATTTGGGATCGATTATGTTTCCTTAGGCAATGTTCTCCCTCAAGATTTTATAAGATCGGGTCCTTGGTGTGAGTGATAGCTTTAATTTCCTCAAGTGTCTCCCTTTTTTCTTAAGTCAAACATGATCAAGCACATCCATTGGATGTGCTTCTTTTGTATCGCTACCACGAATATTTTCAAACCTTCATTTTACCTTTGGATAGTGCGCTACCATTGGATCTCAGTGGAGGTCAAGCATACCCGTTAGATTTGTCAAATACGCTCTTCCTTTAACCCTTTTGCATTCTTCATTTTGACTCTGGGTATTTTGTGACCGTTGGATCTCTTTTGTCTCGATGAAGCACTATCGTCGATATCATGGGACCTTGGATTGATTAATCAATTGTTTAGACTAACCTCCACTCATCTTTACGCATGCGCACCGTCGAATTTGAGGAGGAATGAATACCACCATTAGATCCATACATTATTTAATTATTTTGTTTTACTTTGGATCATTTGTCATCGCCATTGACTTTCACATCCATTGATCTTTGGGCTTGTTTGGGTGCTATCATTGGATCTCTTGTAAGATGCATGCTACATAGCCGAAAACATAAACTCTTTGATTTTTATTAATCATGATTAAGCCAAAAAGGGGGGAATTATGCAATGTATTAGACCCTTGCTAATCATGTAATTAATCTTTACCTTTGTTTTCATCTTACCGTTCATGATTTCGGCGCGACCATTGGATCTGAGTGGAGATAAGCGCCACCGTCAGATTTAGTCAACCTGCGAGTTAGTTTACCCAAAGGTGCATAATATTAATCTTGATTAAGCCAAAAGGGGATGATTATCTAATGTGTTTAGACCCTCGTTAATTTGTTTTAACCATTTTAATTAATCTTACGAAGTCTGAAAAACTTCAATGCATCTTTAGTGAACGCGCCACCGTTAGATCAAATATTGATTGAGTGCAGCCGTTCAATCCTCTTAATTAGCCCGATGATTAATCCAATGGGGGGCGCATTCTTTTAATATTGGTTTTTAATCGATGATTAACTCGGAGCATGCATGACCATTGATCTAGACGTTGCATGGGCGCGATCGTCCGATCTGTCAGACTTGCTCAGATTTTAACTTGACTATTTGACCTATGCCGACTTTATTTAAACCTTTGAATTTTTTAAAATTATGTAGTCCATTAGATTTATCCTGATGAAAGCGCAATCATCTGATTAAAATTAAGATGTAGACTCTTTAAATTTTACCAAGGCTTTGACCTTTGGCTTATCCCTTGTTCGATTTGATTAATGCGTTGTCGTCCGATTTCTTTTGGATCGAGCGCGGCCCTTGGATTAACCCTGAAATGCTTGCTTTTTAGCTTAGTGGGGCGCCTACCCTTAGGTTTTAATTAATGTTTGCTTCGGACTTAGGTTTTTGGAATTTTTAGACCACGATGATTAATTATTCCCTTATCTTTAGCATACCTTAGGACTTTATGATTTTATAAGTTAGTTTAGGCCCAAGGGAACTTATTGTTTATGAAGGTCGGACTTTGGCTTAGGGATTTAATTTGAAATTTTCTGCCCTATCCACTTTGAGGTACTTTGATTAATAGAATGAGGCACACATTATTAAAAGTTGAGGTTTAGAATTTATCAAACCAATCAATGGAATTCTTTTAAGAAACTCACAACAACTCAAGCAGTGACCAACATTAAGGATACTTTGATTGAAACCAAAAAATTTAAATTTGGGGGTTTCAAAGTTGAGTCAAATTTGGCTCCAACATAGGCTCTAACTAGGACAATGTGTTGAAAACATGAAGCACTTGAGAACCACATAATCTCCTGGTTTTATTTTACAAAAATTTAACAAAAAACAACAAAATTTTGATTGCTAAGTAAAACTTGAAATGCATAACAGAAAAAATTCCTTCCTCTTTTTCTTTCTTTTCTTCATCATTTTTTTTATATACTAAAAAAATTGTATGAATAACATGATATCAAAGCAAGTAGAGTATGAAAAACTGTAGATCCCTTTTCATTCAATTTGGAAACAAAGGTTAGAAATTTTAGAAATCAATGAGTTTTATTTTGAAATATTGTAATGCTTGTTTTAGCTAAGTCATAAGATATGATTACACATATTTTGTCACAGCCATTTGTTTCATCATATTTTTTCCCATGTGTGTGTTTGTGCATTTTTTTTTGGATTTCTAAATCTTTCAGAACTTTACCATATCTGAGAAAAATAGCCAAGCCTAATATGTGATTTCACTCTTTAAAAAATTTCACCATTCTGTAGGGCTCCACTACCAGTCAGGCGTCTATAGCCTCGGTGGAGTTGCTTCTAATCCCATCTTAGTTTTACCCTACTTCCAATCAAGCGTCTATAGCTCCGGTAGAGGTTTTCCAAGATATCTCAGGTAGTGACTCAGTTTTACTTTATTTTTTATTTTTCTTTCTCGTGAGAGAAGTGTTTGGATATATAAGCAAATTGTGCAATAAGTATGCTCGAGTTGAGGATTAGTTTCTGGCTATAAAATATGAGTGTAATAATTTTTGGCTCAACTACCCTCTCAAAGATAACTCAGTTCTTTGGACCTTTGAAGTCACTTTAAGTATCATTTGTAATGTGAGGCTTGACATGATGTTTCAATCAGCTTTGTTTTCTATCTGTTTCATCTCATATCAAACAACTATTGCATAAACACTCATTTTTGACAGAATTGTAAAGCTCATCAGAATCTAAAATAAATCTCCTTTTTCTTATTGTCTTTGGTGGAATCAACAATTAGATATACTCATCAAACTAAGATATCATGTGTATAGTAAACTCAAAATTATTCAAGAACAAAAGGGAAGCTTAACTAATAAACAAAATTCACCACTCTATTTTTGGATTTTTGTTTTTCTATTATATTTTTTTGTAATGCTTTTTTTGTAAGTACACCTTCAATAGGGATTGTACATTTTGAGGTGTTGGCCATTAATAGGGATAGCCATTATTTCTCCTTGCAAAGTCTGTAGCTTGTAAGTATTCTGACTGATAACATGGGCAATTTGGTATGGGCCAATCCATTTAGGTTCAAACTTACCCTTTTCACCATGCTTATCATTTTTAGGATCCCAATAGATGACTATATCTCCTTGAGAAAAAGGAGTACCCTTGGCTTTCTTATTAAACAATTTTATAGTTTTTTGGGTTTGTTCCATCATTCTATTGAGGGTCTCTCTTCTTTGTTCTTCTAACAAGACAATTTGGTCAAGCCTTCTCTGAATGGGATCAGGGTTTTCATGATCTTGCAATAAAAGGGAAAGTGCCATTTTTTCCATTTTTGGGGGTAGTAGGGCTTTTTCTCCATAAACCATCTCATAGGGGGTTCTTCCTGTATTTCTTTTAACAGATAGCCTATCAGCCCATAAAGAAAATTTAAGTTCACTGTCCCATCCCCTTTTGTTTTTGCCTAATGACCTTTTTATTCTTGTTATTACATTTTTATTTGATGACTCGGCTAAACCATTTCCTTGGGGATAATAATTAGCAGAATGAGATAATTCAATTCCATATTCAGCACAAAATTCTACCATTTCATATGACACAAAATATTGAGCATTATGAGTTACAAGCTTTTTAGGAACTCCATACCTGGTCAAGATGTTTTCTTCTATGAATATGATGACTACAGTAGATGTAGATGTTCTCAAAGGTGTAGCTTCCACCCACTTTGTGAAGTAATCTATTGCAGTTATAATCCACTTATGTTGGCCAGATGAATTAGGCTTGATCTCTCCAATCAGGTCAATACCCCATTGAGAAAAAGGTGCTTCAATGATTACTGGCTTGAGGGGCATGGCTGGTAGATGCTTTTTCCCTATAAAAACTTGGCAGTTATGACAATTCCTAACATATTTATATACATCCTTAAAAAGGGATGGCCAATAATATCCTGCTCTCATGATTTTATTTGTTGTAGCTCTTGGAGCAAAGTGTCCTCCACAGAAACCATTATGAAATTCATTAATTATTTCTGGGACTTCTCTTTCATATAAGCAGACTAATAATACTCCATCAGGATGTTTCCAATATAATACTCCATTTTGTATATAATACTTTTGAGCTTGAAGTTTGATTGATCTCATTATGTTTATTGTCATATCTCTCCGGGAAAAGATAGTGTTTGTAAGTATGACAAAATTTCTTCATACCATTTACATTCTTCATTTTTTATTCTTCTATCATCATATGTCTGATCTATGGTGAGAATATTTTCAGATCCTGCTTCTTCTTTGTTAGCCAACAGTTTAGCTAAACCCTACCCTTTGACTATTTTAACTATTTTGAATTCAACATCATATTGCAAAAGTTTTACCATCCATCTTGTTGGTCTTCCTAATGGCTCTGATTGAGAAAAGATATCTTTTATTGCTATAAAGGGAATACAGTAGTAAACTTTGTTTGAGCCAAATATACCTTTGAAGTGTTCTAAAGATTGGATGACTGCATAGGCATGTTTTTCCAGCAGGGTGTATTTAAGATTTGCTCCTTTTAGTCCTGAGCTCATAAAGGCTATTGGCCTTTCATTATTTTCATTATCTTTCTGTGAAAGGATTGCAGCAATAGAGTGTTCAGAAGCATATGAATAGATATTAAAATCCTTTGCATAATCAGGGCAACTTAAAGCTGGAGTGGTTGATATGGCTTCTTTAATCTTGTTAAATGTTTCCATATTTTCTAATGTCCATTTTATTTCTCCAGTTTTCTTCACCATATCATTTATGGGTTTGGTCATTTCTGCAAAATTTGGGACAAATATTTTGATAAAATTTATTTTGCCAAAGAATGACCTTACCCCTTTTAGATTCTTGGGTGGGGGAATTTTAGAAATGGCTTCTATCCTTTCTGGATCAATGCTTATTCCCTTTTCTGAAACTATATGACCTAGCAATTTTCCTTGTGTAGTTCCAAATATGCATTTTTTTGGATTTAGAGAGATTCCAAATTCCTTGCACCGGGCAAAAACTACAGTCAAATGTTCTAGATGATCTTCTGGATTTTTAGAAAAAATTGTGATATCATCTAAGTACACTACTACAATTTTGAACATTAATCCTTTGAAAGCAAAGTCCATCGCTCTTTGGAAAGTAGCACCTGCATTCATCAATCCAAAAGGTATTCTTAAATATTCAAATGTGCCCCAGGGTGTGGTGAATGTTGCCTTGTGTCTATCTTCTGGATTTATCAGAATTTGATTGTACCCTGAAAATCCATCTAACAGGGACAATCTAGTTGAACCTACTACTGCTTGCAACAGTTGTTCCATGTTAGGCAATGGGTAATTGTATTTTAGTGAGCTCTTGTTTAAATTTCTAAAATCCACGCATAGTCTAATGTCCCCATTATTTTTCCTAACTGGTACTAAGTTGGATATCCAGGAGGAAAATCTGACTTTTCTTATTATCTTGGAGTCCAACAATTTTTGAACCTCTTTTTGCATTATTGGGTGCAGAGTTGGATTGTACTTTCTCTGTTTTTGTCTAAATGGCTTGGCCTCTTCTTTCAAGGGTATTATATGTGTCATCACATCCATTTTGAAAGTTTTGAGATCTTCATAGGTCCAAGCAAAATGTTCTTTGTTCTTTTTTAGGAAACTGATATATCCAGCTTTTTCTTTAGCAGGTAGTGCCATGTCTACTTTCACTATTCTGGGTTCTTTCATTGAGCCAATATTAATATCCTCGGATATCACTTCTCTGCGTATAGGTTTATAGGCTTTGTCAAAATCATCAAATAGGCTTTCAAGAGACACCAATCCTTTGGGTATTCTATTAGTTTTCAACTGGATTACTTCTACTGGTTCTCCTATTTGATATTTTAGCTTTTCTTCATATTTTTCATCACAGATGACATCTGCATACTGATTTTGCAAAGTCATAAAATCCTTAATATCTATATCATCTTGAAAGACCTGAAGATAGACTATGTTATCTGGCATAGAAGGTTTATAGACTGAGATAGTTGGAAACCTGTCCATATATTCTGTAGTTATTTCTGGGTGATCTAGACCTGAGGCATTCACAACTAAGAGATCTGCAACATGATTTTGTTCTCTAGGAATATATGAAATATTGAAAGCCAAAAATTTATCAATTTCTTCCAGTACTGCATTTCTATATTGCTTAAGTCTAGGATGCTTGGTCTGATATTTACCTTTTATTTGTAGTATAATAAGTTATGCATCCCCTATTATAGTTAAGTAGTTAATACCTAACTCTTTTGCTTTCCTTAGCCCTAATAGTAAAGCTTCGTACTCAGCTACATTGTTTGTGCAAGGAAATTGCAATCTATAAGGGATACCAAGGTAATTTCCTTTAATATCAGTCAAATTTACACCTGCACCTGCTCCATATTGGGATTTAGCCCCATCAAATGACATGGTCCACATTTCTTGGGTTAATACTCGATTTGATTCAGCATCAGTTATTCTCATATCTTCTGGATCCATGTTCTTTGCATCTGGTACTTCCATCAGGAATGGGTTGTGCCATATTGAATAGACTCCCATCCCTTTTTCTTCCATAGAGTTAACTAAGTTAATCATGGTTTCATCTATTTGAATTAACTCTATGGAGTGTTTGTTGAATGGTTCCCTTCTCAAAATTATATTCTCCTTATCTGATATGGGGATGGTAGCATAAGACCAATCTAGTTGTATTGATCCCCCTAGTTGTTCTACCCAATGCCTACTAAGTAATAGTGAGAAGAATGGGTCAACATCAACTATTGCTACATCCATGACAATGCCCTTTTTGGGGTGTTGGTCTAGGAAAACTAATAATCCAGTTATCACCCCTACACAGGGAATTTGTCTGTTGTCCATTACAAAAACAGGAGCAGAATCTCTAGTACAGATTAATCCCATTTGGTCAGCTATTAGCTTAGGCATGATATTATGTGAAGCTCCACTGTCGAGCATGCAATTATGAATCACATATCTTTCCCCTTCATCTGAATTATATCTTAATGACACGTAGAAGGGTCTAACAGAAGATGGTGATCTTGTATCATGTTGATTTTGTCTAGCAGCATGACAAGTAGGGTCTTCTTTCTGCTCTACTAATCCAAAAGCTCTGCATACTTGTTCTCTATATGTTTGAACTTTCATAAGTTCACCAAATGTGATATTAACTTTTTGCTTACTGAGTTTCGACCCAGCATCAAATTCTATCTTCTTTATATCCAATGGTTTATTACTTTCTTCTTTGGGAACTTCTTCTGTTGATTCTATTACCTCAGGAGTAATTTTGTTAGGGTTCCTATCAATTTTCTCTTTACTGATATTTTTATTGGTGAAAGTTTATCTTCTTGTTTCATTTGTAGATAATTTCTCTATTCTTTCAGGGACTGTTCTATTCCTTAAATTTAAAACATGGGTTGCCTCTAATTCTTCAACCTCTTGAGTAGTGGGGATCAATTTCCCTTGCTTCATCTTATCATATCTTGACTCATGTGATTTCTGCAAGATTTTAGTTCCTTCAATTACTAAGATCTGAGGATGATGATTTGAAGCATATTTATCCATGTCTTCTTCAAACAACCTTTCTCTGGATTCATCTTCAATGGACCAACATGCATTGATTCTTATATCCTCTTCTGATTCTGCATGCATATCTACATTACGTTGATCACTCAGGTGTATTCCACATGCATCAAGGTTATGGGGTGCATCACAAGTAGAGCAAAAATAAGGAAAACCTTCAGCTACATTGGCAGATGGCATTGGGTTAGGGACATTGTTCTGATCCCTATCAGAATCTCTATTTTCTAGTTGTTATTCCCATTACCCCTATTCCTATTCCCTTCTTCAAAACCATTGTTGTTTCCCCAATTCTTGTTGTAATTTTTCTTAAAGGGGGGATGATTGTCAACATGTGGTCGCTCTATCTGTGAAGATTCACCATTATTTCTATTTCTTTCAATTCTTGCTAACTTGTTACTCATGTTGTTGAACATTTTTGTCATTTGACTAGTCAACTTCTCCACAGGATCAATTTCAGTTCTTATTTGTATATCAAAAGCCACTCTCTTAGGTTTTCTCTCAGGCATGTTAACCTCTAAAGAATAAGGCTTCATCTTACCATTGTCAAGCATATTTCTTTCTATATCCATTACTTTTTCCATACAACCATCAATGGTAGTGGCTTGTTCTTGCCTTAATTCATAGTTAAACTCTCCTTGAAAAGCATTCTTATAAAAACAAATAGATTGAATATCACTAGGCCTGAGGTTGGTAGGGATTTTGTTTCTTGTTTTTGAAAATCTTCTATTAAAATCACTAACAACCTCATTTTCTTTCTTCTTCATAGTGGCTAGCTCAGTTAACAATGATTGTTCATTTTTCCTTTCACCATACTTCTTTAGGAACACCTCTTCCATTTTGGTGAAGTCTGGGATATCATTGTTAGGAAGGGAATTAAACCATTCTCTAGCATATTTTTCTAAAGTCTGTAGAAACAATCTTAATACTACATCTTCATGTTCAACCTCCAGACTATCCATTGCATATAAGAAACTTTTGATATGATCCTCTCCAATTCACTGCATTATTTCCTAAAAACTTAGGGAGGTATTTGTGAGCTTTACTGGGTAAGGCATTTAAATTTACTGGTAATACAAAAGGCCTATATCTGTTAGTTCTCCATAAATGAACATTACCCTGAGCCATTGCTACTATAGAATTTAATTTCATAGGAGAGCTACCTACAGGGATATGGTTCTGAGTAGCCTGAATGTAATCAGATTGATTATCTACTGTAGTATTACTATTTATTGTATGATGAGAACAATTGCATATATCTTCTACAATAGGATTTACATGTTCATCAACAGTAATATCAGTAGTAATAATATTCTAATTTTTCTTTACGTACTTTTTACCGCTAGAATTAGATCTACTATAATATGTAGAATTCTTAAAAAATGGTGATTTTTGGGTATGTATAAATACCTCTAGATTTTCGAGTTTCGAGAATAGCTCCTTACCGCTTCTCCTAGTGTTCACCAGCATGTTCTGTTCTCTCCTTTTTTTATATTTTCTTCTGGGTTCGTCCAATAGAGTCGCCACAACTAGGGTGCAGAAAGAACAACGTATACTCTTATCAAGAATGCTTGATATTATCTCTCATCCTCACAGGAGTGGGTTCTTGGGGAAATTCAAGAAAATCAAGAAAGAGAATTCAAGAAAATCAAGAAACGAGAATTGGGCAAAATAAAGAACGTAAAAATAGTGAAAATTAAAACAAACGTTCTTTATTCGAACTGGCCACCCGTTGTTTAAAAATAATGTCGTTCGGTAAACAAACTTAAGATGATATGATCTTAACATATAAGTTCATCCCCGGAAACGGCACCAAAAAATTGTTGGAACCGATTCTTGCATCCGTAGGATTTCGATTGTCATGCTACAAGAACCCGTTTGAAACCAACGAGCTATTACAGGCTCTGGTTGACCTACCTCATGTTCTTCTAAACACAAATATTGCTAAAGAAGACTACAGAATGGGTAAGGAAACCCCAATGACAATTCTTTAATTAAAATTCTAATTTGCACGCTCCAGATTTATATTATACTATATGTATTAAAATGACCAAGCATGAAAACAACCATTCGTTATGCCTTATGTAGACCGGTGCCTAGATTCATTGGGCTGTTATAGCAATTTAACAATAATTTTAATATGAAACAGAGAGAAGGGGAGAAGAAAATTGGTGTTCTTAATCTCATTCGAATATCGCAATAAAATCAAGAGTTAACCAATGAAAGAAACATATATAATGCATTCAAATAATGTAACCCATTACACAGTGACACACAATACAATGACAAAGATATGATAGGAATAAAACCTAGAATTGTATTGATTTCATAAAATATTACATGCAGAGTGGGCGGGATGCCTTTTAACTCTATTTTTCTTAAAGAAATACATCAATACAATGAAGAGGACTCTGTTCAAATAATGTAACAAGTCTCTCCAACTCTCCTTGTTCCAATCTGGTAATAGTAGAGTCTCTGAATCCTAGGCTCAAGAAGGTAGGAAATGATCTCAGCTTCTTGAACGCTTTCCTATCACAATCCTGCAAAGCAAAGGGAAGAAAAAGAAATGAGAAAGGAAAATAGACACAGAAGGGAATACAACAACACAACTAACCAGACACTCAAGTATACCTCTTAGCAAAAATGCTATTCTCTCTAATTGCTTGATGCAGAATCTGAACACTGATCTGCTTTCTTTTATAGCTTTAGGTTCTTGATTCTGTTATTCTTGGTTCATCCCTGACTGTACATTTGTTAGCATCTATTTGAATTTCAAAATTGGTACAGTTGGCTCCCACTACTCTTGTAACCTTTATTGTATAATTCTATTCCACTGGTGATTAAGGTATGAGGGAGGCCTTTATCTTTTTTTGCTACTTCCTGGTGTGTTTGACTGCTGTCCTCCGAACTGGTCTTTTATGGGTTGATCCCCTTTGATTTCTTGACCCTCTAACTATGCCAAAAATGTTGCCTGTTGTTACTACTATTTGTTGTGTTGAACTCACTTTCGGTTTTTGACTATGGGTATTAACCTTTTTTCCATTTTGACTTCATTGCAGATGTTTTATATGTTCATCTATCAATCTCCAAACTCCTCTATCAAATGTGGTTGCGATCCTTAGCATGTCCATCTCCTACAAGATTTTTTTTTGTATAGCTATAACAAGCATATTCTTGTTGTATTGAGACAGTAATATTTCCACAGTATTTACCATAAATGTGGTTTGCCTAATCATTTCTTCCTCATCACCTAGTTCACAGTCGAATCTTTCAAAGGTTTCTTTAAATACTTCTATATTTGAGGCTTCTAAGCACTGGTCTAGGGATAAGCCAATATCTAACAATTTCACTGTAGCATCTTTTATTAAATCATTTGCTTCTATTACAGAACTTATCCATCTCTCTAGGTTTACTCCGAACAGGGCTGCTTAGAAAAACTCAAAATTGATCTAGATATTATTGATGTCTGGTGTCATTATTTCTTGGATTACCAGGATAGTGGCCTTGACTATTTTCGTAAGTTTATATACAGGGTGGTGGAGTGAGTTTGATAAATTCACATGTTTCATCATTGATCCGACGCCACCAACTGCTTTTTAAAATTGGCCAACGAAATCATGCCAACTTGTCCTTTTTTGGAACTTAGTGTTTTATGATGGGTAACGTCCATATCTTATGTGCCTTGGGCTCCTTTGATTTGTGTGCCTATAATCATTTAAGTCTTATATTCATTTGTCGAAAGAGACCTTTTAATCTGACGTGGAACTGGTATGTGCGATGGGGATAGTGTCTTTTTAAACCTTGTGTCACTTCAGATTTGAGTGATAACTAAATCTTCAGGATCGATTATGTTTCCTTAGGCAATTTTCTCCCTCGGGATTTTATAATATCGGGTCCTTGGTGTGAGTGACAGCTTTAATTTCCTTGAGTGTCTCCTTTTTTTCTTAATTCAAACGTGATCAAGTGCAGTTGTTGGATGTGCTTCTTTTGTATCGCTACCATGGATTTTTTCAAACCTTAATTTTTCCTTTGGATAGCATGCTACTATTGGATCTGAGTGGAGGTCAAGCGCACCTATTAGATTTATCGAAGACGCTCTTCGTTTAACCCTTTTGCATTATTCATTTTGACTCTAGGTCTTTCGCAACCGTTGGATCTCTTTTGTCTCGATGAAGCGCTACCGTCGATATCATGGGACCTTGGATTGATTAATCAATTGTTTAGACTAACCTCCTTTCATATTTACGCATGTGCACCATTGGATTTGAGGAGGAATGAACGTCGTCGTTAGATCCATACATTATTTAATTCTTTTGTTTTGCTTTGGATCATTTGTCGCTGCCATTGACTTTCGTATCCATTGATATTTGGGCTTGTTCAGGCGCTCATTGTTGGATCTCTTGTAAGATGCATGCTACATAGCCAAAAACATAAACTCTTTGATTTTTATTAATCATGATTAAGCTAAAAAGAGGGGTAATTATGCAATGTATTAGACCCTTGCTAATCATGTAATTAACTTTACCTTCGTTGACATCTTACCATTCATGATTTCGGCACGGTCATTGGATCTGAGTGGGGATAAGCACCGCCATCAGATTTAGTCAACCTACGAGTTATTTTACCCAAAGGTGCATAATATTAATCCTAATTAAGTTGAAAGGAGGATGACTAAATAACATTTTTAGACCCTCTTTAATTTTTTAAACCATTTTAATTAATCTTACGAGTTCTAAAAAACTTCAATGCATATTTAGTGAATGCGCCACCATTAGATCAAATATTGATTGAGTGCAGCCGTTCAATCCTCTTAATTAGCCACATGATTAATCCAATGGGGGGCACATTATTTTAATATTAATTTTTAACTGGTGACTAACTGAGAGCATGTGCGAACGTTTATCTAGATGTTGCATGGCGTGATCGTCTGATCTGTTAGACTTACTCAGATTTTAACTTGACTATTTGACCTATGTCGACTTTCTTTAAACCTTTGAATTTTTGAAAATTGCGCAGTCGTTAGATTTATCCTGATGAAAGCGTAATTGTCTGATTAAAATTAAGATGCAGACTCTTTAACTTTTACCAAGGCTTTGACCTTTGGCTTATCCCTTGTTCGATTTTATTAATGCGTTGTCGTCCGATTTTTTTTGGATTGAGCACGGCCCTTGGATTAACCCTGAAATGCTTGCTTTTTAGCTTAGTGGGGCACCTACCCTTAGGTTTTAATTAATGTTTGCTTTGGACTTAAGTTTTTTAGAATTTTAGACCAGGATGATTAATTATTCCCTTATATTTAGCATACCTTAGGTCTTTATGATTTTAAAGTTAGTTTAGGCCCAAGGGAACTTATTGTTTATGAAGGTCGGACTTTGGCTTAGGGATTTAATTTGAAATTTTCTGCCCTATCCACTTTGAGGTACTTTGATTAATAGAATGAGGCACACATTATTAAAAGTTGAGGTTTAGACTTTATCAAACCAATCAATGGAATTCTTTTAAGAAACTCACAACAACTCAAGTAGTGACCAGCATTAAGGATACTTTGATTGAAACCAAAAAATTTAAATTTAGGGGTTTCAAAGTTGAGTCAAATTTGGCTCCAACAAGTCCTAGCCCCAAGGGATACGAGGAATGGTTTTCCTTAACATAAGATTTTGTTTATTTTTGTAGCACAAGTGGAGAAGGTGAGCCTAACCCTGTTGAACAGGAGGTCCATGATTCAAACCTCTACGATGCAAAGGGGGATACAAAGGTTGTGTGTTAAATTCCCTATTGATAAGCATATCTCTCGATTTTAAAAGAGGTCATGATTGGGAGGAGACTATTCAAACCCGTGCATTGGTCATAAGGGTTTCTCACACTAACCTAAAATTTTAGTCCGTATTTGTAGCGCAAGTGGAGAAGGCAAGTTTGACCCTATTGAACAAAAGGGCCATGGTTCAAACCTCTGTGATGCAAAGGAACACAAAGGTTGTGTGTTAAATTCACTATTGATAATCATAGCTCTCAGCTTTACGAGGGATCATGGTTGGGAGGAGATTGCTCATCCATGTGTGTTGGTCATAAAAGTTTCTCACACTAACCTAAAAAAAGTCCCAAGGGGACATCGCAACGGTTCAAGCTTTGGCTCTTATTTGGGAGGTCCAAAGTTCAAACCGCGACGTGGACGAGTGTGTGATGGGGTGGGTGTGTGGTAACTGTGTGTTAAATTCCCTATTGATAAGCATAGTTCTCAACTTTACGAGGGTTCATAGTTGGGAGGAGACTGCTTAACCTTGTGCGTTGGTCGTAAAGGTTTCTCACACTAATAAAATAAAAAATTTCCTCGTCTACCTTATAAAGGATACACCTACCTAAAGAATCAATAAAATATTCATTAATAGAATGATAAAAACAAAAATCTCCTTGATCTTTTGATCATCCTCCATTTTTTTTTTCTTAACCAACCAAATATTAATAGTCTTGTTTTATGTAGTTAGATCCTTTATACCATTATTTCATCCATTATACCCTTGAAGGTATTTTGGTCCCTCTCTTCCTCATAAGATCTAATTATCTAAATTGCTATTCCTAATTAATAACTTACGACTAGTGTTAAAGAGAATTGACTTCATTAAAAAATCCTTCTTAGGTTTCTAAAGCTCAAAACAAAGGCTATTCTCCCTCCTATAGTTTCTTACAACTAAACTTTCCATTACCCTTTGAAGAATTCAATATAGTGCTTAATTGTTGCTACCCACCATTCAATCAGCCCTAAGCTTATCATTCCAAGGAAGGAAAAGGGTATGCTTTCGCTCAAACTCAGACATATTAAGCTTATAAGATGCATAATTTTGGAAAATTTGTTGTGAGCGAGGGAAATGTTATGTTTAATTAAAAGTAAAATCAACTGGAAATTTTTAATATTTTATCTAAACATTTTATCAAAATTTAGAGTAGAATAAAGATGATGTACAGCTTAATTTTAGATCTGCATCTTCAAAACTATCCCGTATAATATGGACCTTCCAAACATTGAAAATTAATTTATAAAAAATGGTCTTAGAGATACAATTAGCTCACTTACTCTATAAAGTATAGAAATTGGAGAAACAAAACAAGCCTTACGCAGGAAAAAGAAGTTCCTTTATCTTAATTATTGCATCTCCCTTAAACAAGAAACCCATATAGTAAAAGCATCAGTAATAATTTCAAAATGTCAGCCAAGTTTCAAGCTTGTTACTAACCATTTTTATCCATTATGACAAACTGTGGATTTTTCAAAAATAATAGTATTCATGGTGAAATCAGGCTCAGTAATGCTGTGGTAAGCACATAGGTCATTGTTCAACTTCAAGCTTGGTTTTGACAGATGGTGAAAAATGGAGATCTACACATAATTGCTAAATCATAACATAAACAATGCTTTGGTGACAGTTATGCAATAAAATAAGTAAATTGCCTGCCATCCGTCTTTCTCCTACATGGCCAAAGTGAGAACAATTTTTTTTAACTACAACATTATTCCATACTGTGTAGTCATGTTAAAGGATGATCACAAGTCCGTTGGGTCAATAGTGCTATGTTTAAATCTGCTTTGCAAATGGTCATTGCCGCAATCCAGAAATGCCTAACTCTTTTTTATGGCAACTTTTGGGATGCTGTTGAATTGTGAGAGCCTCTCTACAATGGTATTATTGGAATCATTATCATCTAAAAGCTAGAATTATATTATTGGATTTATTTTCATCTAAAAGTTTGAGTTTGATTAGATTATCATTCATGAACGATCATCGAAGACCCCAAATGCAGTTGGATTCATTCCAGGCTTCATATCAAAATGCATGGCTGGATGTAGACAACACCACTTCGTGCCATACAAATCGAGGTTCCAAAATTTCCCATGCAAAATAAAGGTCATTAAACAATACAGACAAAACTATCATATAATTTTCATATATCAAAAGTTTGAGTCCTATATACAAGACATCTGTTTATATATATATATATGCCAGAATAAAACTAAGAAGATTCTCTAAATCAAAAGCAGCATTGATGTCAGATTATTTATACATACTGGAATACTACAACCTAATTGCTATTCAGAATAGCATTTGGAAGACCCACAACATTTATTACAACAAGATAGATCATTGTGGAGTTTACAACAGATACAGGCCTTCAGCCTATCTTTATTGATGTCTGGATTCACCTCACTTGTAGTAGCAGTGCTCATGTGGGAACTGGAATCGACAACAAAGACTACACAACATTCACATGGATTAGCCATTTTAATTTTTCAAAACTGCAAACCCAAAGATCAATCATCAAACAAAACTAACGAATAGATGAATTATTTTTACCTGTGCTAGAAGATTGTGGAAAGAGAAACTGCAGACATAAGGCCATGACAGCGATGATGGTGATGCACTTTAACACTCTTCTTCTTCTTCTTTCTCTCACCATTCTGTTGCTTCTTGAACTTGTTTGCAATATGACTCCTATTATAACTACTGCTACTTTATTTATGCATGGATTCATCTTCCCCTTTTTATAAATTAACATTTAATCCACTTTAATCTTTATGACGAAATTTCGACCCACGTACTCTGTTCTTGTTCTTTGCGTGGGAAACCCAACTGCACGCCCGAAAGCACACTTCTGTTCTGTGATTTTCCCATTATGGTATTCACGCGCAAATACGGCCTCACTGCGAGAAGCATTATTAGAACAATAACAAATTTCCCGTTATGGTATTAACGTGCAAATACGGCCTCAAATGCGAGATGCATTATTAGAACTATAACAAATTTCCAAGCGACATAGAGTTAATGTCGCTCACGTTAAATTTATAATTATCAGGTTACGTATATTATTTTTTTTTATGAATAAAAACATATTTTTATTATATACAAAATATTTTATTTTTTATTATAAAAGGATTAGATTTATAATTGTTCATTGGTTATGTTTTATGTATGTGTGGAGAACAAGGAATAACAAAATTTATGTTTTTGGTGACTCGAAATTGGTGGTGTGTTAGCATAGTGCTTAGGCATGCATATTTATTACATTATTTTGATTAAGCGCTAATCTCCAAGTGCTAGGTCGCTAGGTAGTTGGGGTGGTTGTTGGAACTACATGGTGGTTTCAACTACCTTGTACATTGTATATATTACATGCTCAATTCAATTTCAAGCTAATCGTTCGCATGATATGGTATTAGAGCGTTGAGGTGTTAGGTGCTTTTTTTCAGAGCAATAATTTGTTTAGGCGAGGAGAGGAGAAGAATGGGCGAGGAGATTGGGAGAATAATGGGCGAGGACATTTTCTTGATAGCACGTTTCCCAACGCATGTTTCTTGGATACACAAAGTGAGTAGACACCAAACCTTGACATGCAGATCGAGGCTGATACCCTATGCACATGGAACAACATTGAGAAAGCATAAATCTCGAGGAGCGATACCCTTGATTTATGCACAAACCTGAGGTGGACACATGGCAGTGGTTGACTAGGTGGCTGACATGGTAGTCCAACATGGCGTGATGTGGCAGCTGACTAGGTGGCTAACGTGGCAATCCAGCATGGCGTGATGAGGCGAACACATGGCAGTAGTTGACTAGGTGTCTGACATGGTGGCAGTTGGAGGTGTCGCTGACATGGCATTTATTGATTGGTTGGCATGGCAGACGGTAAAAGATTATGGAAGGTCTGACTGCCCGAAGGCAGTCACTATACTGCATGTGACTTGCAGTTTTTAAACCACATAGAAAGCACCACTATGGTGCATGTGGGATAAAAGCCCACATTGTTTTTTTCTTTTGTCTTCATGTTGGGAAGATAACAAAGAAAAACTTTGTTTTTTCCTTATGTCAAGCGATGTAGCTCGACTGGTAGGCCTGCCCAGTGGTAACGCTCTTGGGCGGGCGTCGGGTGTTCGACTCCCACATGGAGTAATAAGGTTTTTTTTATTATTATTTTTTAAACATACAATAAGGATGGTTTAATAAGTAGCGTTCGCTTCTGCTACTCGTCGGAGGCCATGGCTAAGATGGTTGCAGGCAGCTAGCTAGGGTGCTAAGCCCTTGGTCAGGGGTTCTGAAGAACACAAGCATATACTGAGAGGGGGGGTGAACAGTATAAGATCACTTTTTACTTTCTTTCCAATCGATATTATGCAATGTATCAATAGCGATATCAATAGTAGTAATTAAAGTAATGCACAAATCACCACACACAATAGAGACACCAATTTAATGTGGTTCACCCAATCTAGGCTACTCCATAGAGAAAATCATTCACTAAATTTTTCTCAAAAAATCTCTTGGGAATCCTTTCCCTATTACAATGTTTATGGACCTTTGTCCAAATGAGACACCAATCCCCTAATCAGGTTCATGGATATCTATCCACAGGAAAACTCCTTCTCCTCTGCTCTGGCTAGTGATATTCTAGAAGAACTGTTGCCTCCACTACACTAGCTAATGGATCTCTATCCACTGAAGACTCTTGTTCTCACTCAGAAGACCTATCCTCACTGCCCTAGCTAATGGATCTCTATCCACTGGAGATTGTTGTCCTCTATACTTTGTCACCTCCAAAGCTTGCTCTCAGCTCTGTCTCAAATCTGTACTAAACACAGTCCTTCGGTCTGACACAAATCTGCTCAATCTCTATCTCTGGTCTGGCACAAACCTGTCCTCAAATATGCACCAAAATCTGTCCTCAAATCTGCACTAAACACAGTCCTTCGATGTAGCACAAATTTGTCCTCAATCTCCGTCCTCAAGCCTTAACACAAATCTTGAATTAATCACAATCAATTCTGCTAGATCTGCCCCAAACCTTAACTCAAGGTTTGAAAAAATCAATCAACCAACTCTACTCACAAGTCTTCTCAAATACTTATCTCAAATATGCCTTGTAAGCTTCCACAAAAACTCACACTCAATCTTTCCACAAGTCTTCTCCAAGACTTACCTTAAATCTGCTCAACAAGTTCACACTAGAACTTATCTAATCTACTCAACAAGTCTTCACAAAGACTTACCTCAAATCTGCTCAACAAGTCCTCACTAGAACTTATCCAATCTCACAGAAACATATAGAGAATTTTAGAGACTCAATATGCTTCACTCACAACAATGCTCAATCACTTTCAATCTCTCTTTTTACCATAGAAACATATAGAGAATTGTTAGAGACATAATATGCTTCACTCTCATAAAAATTCTTAACCACTTTCAATCTCTTTCTCAAATAAAATAAGAATATAGAAAAATTTGTTTCATTTATTTAGAACTATCACTTCAACACTTCCACTTGACTAGGCTCAATCAACTCCACTCAATAAATCACTCAACAAAACACTCCTTGCTTACAAACCCTAGTTCAAGCATATGAACGCTCACTCAATTATTTTTAAACAATTTCACACAACAATGATACTCATGATCTTTCACAAACCCTAGTTCAAGATAGTTCACAACTTCACATAACAATGATACTCATGTTCTTTCACAAACCCTAATCATTCAATGTTTCCAACAATACCTATCAAACAAGGTTTTTATCATCAACTTTCATTCAGAAAACCTTCAACAATCAAACTCAACAATGTTTATCAAACAATCCTTTTCACTCCAACTTAACATTCACAACATCCAACAATCACTCACAAGGAAGATGTGCCCATACCTTTTGTTTGATGAATAGTAGACCTCAAAAACTTGTCTTAAACACAATTTTCTTCTTTGCCAATTTCAAAGGTTAGATGAAAAAATATCACACTAACACTCTCTCAAAAATATTTCTCAATTACAAAAATAATCAAACTCAAATACACCTTATTACTCCTTTGAAATTAGCATTCATCAAAGCATACATAAAAATAATCACTCAATTACTTCTTATAATATCCAATCTTTAATTAACAACCTCCAAAAATTAAACCCTCAAAAATAACATTGCCTACCATTTTATCTCCCTCAAATACTCAATAACCAATTTTATAAATTAACTTTATCAACCTCCAAAATATTTATTTTTCATCCAACCTTAGCAAAACAAAATATTCCATGCAACCTTGGCAATACAATAGCGCATACCTTTTATCTCAAGCAAAAGGCCTTGGTGGGTTTCGAACGCGAGACCACTCCCAACCGAGCGCCTTATCAAGGCGCTAGCCTACCACATGGGCTAAGAGCCTCCACATGAAGGGGAAGGCTCAAGCCTTCCTCTTATCCCTTTACGATCACCGTGGCGCAAAAACAAAATGTCGTCTTCTCTTGCAAAATCAACTCGACCGGTTTCAAACCCTGCACTCCTTGCTTACCGAATGTCTTAGCGCCAGCCGTTGTTGCCAACCGTGATACACAGCGTTGTGCAGAGAAGAAGGAGCCCCGCTCCTATTTGTTTTATATTTTGTCGTAGAATGCTTTCAAAACACGTGAAAACTTGTCTCTTCCTTACGCACGGAACTCTTGGAGTTTTTATTAATCGATAATGGCATAGATATTTAGACTAAGGTTCTTGCCGTCTTTTTATACACGAAGGCCAATGCCTTAGGAACGTCCGCACCTTATTCGAATTTCTAATTCGAATTAATTAATAACCTTTATAATACAACCTTAGGGTTATTTTAATTAACATAAATTAATTGTATAATTAAATTATAATTAATTTACAATTAACTTAATAAATTTAGAAGTTAATAAAATTAATTAATAAATTAATTTATAATGAAATTATTTAAATTAATTTATAATTAATTTAAATCTCCCCTTTTAATATTATAATAAAATATTATAATATTATTTTTCTTGGGCCTCTTCATTGTTCTTTGAACCTCATATGACCACCTGGAACTGGATTTGACCAACTGGAAGCGGACTTTCCTTTTGCACTGATTGCAGAACCTGAAACTGCCACTAAAACTGCTTCCTCTTGCACTGCTCACTGAAACTGACTCTTGATATTAATGACAACTCAACTACTTGCAGAACCACTTCTTCTTGCACTGCTCACTGAAACTGACTCTTGACATCAATGACAACTCAACTACTCAAAATGTCCAATAGGTTCAAACCTTCTGACAACCAACAATTTTACTCCTTGCTCCACAAACAAAGCCGGTGTAAAGGTATTTTTTTAATACCTTTGTTGTTTCTTTTGCAAATGTCATTTTTTCTTTTGCAAACCAAAGCAAGCTAGTGGCAGCCTAACAATTTGGAGGGATAAGAACATATTTTTTTTCTTTTTCAAATCAAGCATTTGTTTTGTTGCCACTAACACCAAGAAACAAGAAATAGTGCAATGTTTTTTGTCATGGAGGGATAAGGACATCATTTTTTGCACTTAGATTTTTCTTTTGAAATAGACCACCATATTGTTTTGCAACTAAAGAAAATGAACTAATTTTTCCATGGAGGGATAAGAAAATATAGTTTCTTTTGCAATTTGAAAAGGTCATAAAACCAAATTTTCATCCTTGTTTATTTTGCAAAATTTTAAAGACAAGGGGGGGATGAAAATTGTGGATTTGAATATCATTTTTGCAAACCAAAACCTCATATATATTTTGCAAAAATCATTGTAACAAAACTGGCATTGTAATAGGTGCATTTTTAGTGGAAATCGACACCTTAGTGTTTCAATTTGTGGGTTCTTGTGGTTTTTTTTTCATTCAAATTTCCTATTTTTTTGCATTTCAATTATAAGTTAAAATATACAAAGCAAAGAAAAGATCCCAAATTTTACACCTATTTGTACAATTTATTGCATCGCAATGTTTGGTATATATGGTACCTTTGGCCCACAATTATAGGTAATGTTGTCATGCTTTAGGCTACTGTATCTAATGCCTAACATAGTTACAACAACGACATTTGAGCTATTGTTCTCTATAAATCATCGGGGAGAAATAAGGAAAGCTAGTTTTGATATTCACTCCATTTTATACCCTAATTCTTTTTTATTGTTTGGCTTAAACTCCTCCAACTCATCATCCTTTTTTGGAATGGTTTTGAGGCTGGTGCCATCAATTTGATTGAAATCCATTTCACGTACTCTTTGTAAGTATAAAGAAAGGGGGACCATTTGGTATTATAAGGAACCTTCACAATGGCCACTGTTTACAAATATCTATCAAATTCATAGTTGCTCAAAGGTTCTAATTTTGCACCATGGAAGACAAAGATGAGAGCTATCCTTTAGGTTGAAGATTTCTGGGATGTAGTGACTAGCACTACAAAACATCCTACAACACCAGGAACAAATCAAGATTTATTTGATAAGAAGTATAGAAGGTGTCTCATGTTTATTCTGCTTGCTACTATAGATGAGGTATAGCCTCATATTTATGATGCAAAAACTGGTAAAGAATCTTGGGATGCTTTGATTACAATTTATGAAGGGAATAATCAGTCCACTATTCTTAACCTTCAATATCAACCACATACACTTAGTATGAAATCTGGTGAGACAATTGAATTGTTCTTATACAGAGTGGCAGAATTGAAAGCCAAATTGAATGCTATTGGAGAGAGTGACAGATACTCTCTTGATCTCAATCATCTTGAGAGCTTTTACAGAATCCTTGAAGGTGTTGATCACATCTCTACAAGTGTCTAGTAGATAAGTTACCTTTGTGGAATTGGTAAATTTACTTCAAACTGAGGAGGCAAATCATCTTCAAAGAGATGAAGTGCTAGATAATGCACTTTACTCCAAACAAGGGGGAAGGAAGCAAGGTAACTTTCAAAAGGGAGGATCTTCATCCAAAGAAAAATGGAAACAACCTCAATAGAAAAAAAATAAATATTGCAAATTTTTTTACATGGATAACCATGACACCAACAGGTGTTGTTTCAAGAACATACAATCCAATGACCAAGATCACAAGAGAAAGGGAAAATGGAAATACAAACCACAAAAGAAGAATAAGCAACCCAAGGGAAATGTTGCTTATGAGGAATCATACTCAGACTCTGAGAGAGCACACAAGGTGCTCATGACCTACACATCTTCTCAACAGAAGGATTTTGTGTGGTATATTGATTTCGGTGCCAGTAAACACATGACTGGTGATAGATCATGGTTTAAGATATTTGAGACAAAGGAAGGCAAGCTAGTGACAATCATTAATGATAATACCTATTGATTCCAGGGTGAAGGAGATGTTTCTATCACTCTTTCATATGGAAAATGTTAGATTGAGAAGATTCTCTATGTTCCTAGATTGGTGAACAATTTGTTGTTCGTCCCTCAAATCTTGGATAGAAATATGGATGTTGTTTTCAACGTTGAGGATGGCAAAAAGAGATGCTTCATTATCAAAAATGGAAATCATATAGCAACAGGATCATACAAACATGGCTTGTTCATCTTAGATGTTGTTTCTACACCTCATTTTGCCATGGTGGCAAACATAAAGGAGACCACTTCTCTTTGGAATAAGAGATATGGGCATCTGAGTTCAGGATATTTTATCGAGTTGATCAAATATGAGATGGTGAAAGGTCTTCCCAACACTTCATCCACATTGCTAGTTTTCTCGGATTGCTTAATAGAGAAACAACACCGAGTACCATTTGAGGTCAGCTCTTCACGAGCTAATAAACCTTTGGAGTTGGTACACACTGATTGGTATGGTCCTATGCCAAATAACTATGGTGGAAAGAGATATTTTTAGTTTTTTATTAATGATTACTCACGAAAGATGTGGGTTTTCTTTCTATAATTGAAGTCAAAGATATTTCTATACTTTCTTTAGTTCAAGAAGCATGTTGAGAAGGAGTCAGGATGTTCCATAAATACCCTCCGCTCAGATCGAGGGAGGAAATATACCTCCAAATAATTTTCATCATTTTTGAATGCACATGGGATTAAGAGACAACTAACAACAACCTATACTCCATAGAAAAATGGAGTTGTTGAGAGGAGGAACTATTCCATAATGGAAATGGTTCATTGTATGCTTAAGGGGGCACATCTTGAGCATGAGTATTGGGTAGAAGTAGTGAATACAACATCGTACCTCCTAAATAGAGCACCCACAAAAACTCTACATGGCATGACTCGACAAGAATAATGGAGTGGTAAGAAACCTTCCATTTCTCATCTAAGGGTTTTTAGACCTAAAACATTCATGCACATTCTAAAATAGAAGAGGAAGAATTTAGATGAGAAAACCTTGTAGTGTATTTTTCTTTGTTATGATGAGCATTCAAAGGGATATCAATTTATAGATCCTAAGACCAAGAAAACACACACCAGTAGAGACATGGTATTTGATGAAGCTTTCACATTAGATAACACATCTACAGTTGTATATCTGGATGAAGAAGTGCCTAAGAAAGGGATTCCACCCCCACAGAACAAGGTTCCAAAATGGTATACTAGCACATTGAGAGATTCAAAGTTGACTTCATTTCTAGATATAACTCTATATTGATCTTGTACTTGCAACATGACTCAGTAGATGAGAGTAGATGCATCAACTTCAGAGGTTGATGAGCTTTACCAATAGTTTGATGAACTATATGTAGATGCATAGGAAAACAGAGAAGCAAATATGGATGATGAAAGTGTTTATATATCTGCATTGGATGAGAATGAACCCACAACAATTCAAGATGCACTTAGTGAGCCTTAGTGGAAGGCTGCTATGAATGTTGAACATACATATCCCATGAAAAAAAATACATGGAAGCTAGTTGATCTACCTTCAGGAAAGAAGCCCATTGGATGTAAAAGGGTGTTCAAAGTGAAATATAAGGTAGATGGAACTATTGATAAACATAAGATCCATCTTATTGCAAAGGGCTATGCTTAGAAAGAGGGAATTGATTATGAAACGACTTTTGCACCCACTACAAAAATGACTACCATTCATGTACTTTGTGCTATGGCAGCTCATTTTTGGTGGAAGTTACATCAAATGGATGTCAAAAGTGACTTCTTGAATGGTGATCTACAAGAATAAGTGTACATGACCCAACTAGAAGGATTATTGTTGAAGGCCAAGAATAGAAAGTTTGCAAGTTGGTCAAATATTTGTATGGATTAAAACAAGCTCCACGAGCTTGGTACATCAAAATGGATAGTCATCTATTGCAGCATGGATTCAAAATAAGTCCTTCAGATGCTAATATCTATATCAAGAACAATGGTTCTGACATAGTGATTTTGGTACTCTATGTGGATGATTTGATCATCACTAGAAATTCAGAGAACATGATTGATGCAGTGAAAGATGATTTAAAATAATCTTTTGAAATGACATATCTAGGACTTCTTCACTATTATCTTGGTTTAGAAGTGGCTCAAAAAAAGCATCATATCCAAGTCACATAGTAGAAGTATGCCAAGACATTGGTTGAAAAATATTGCATGACTGATTGCAAGCCTAAAGCGACTCCAATGGATCCAGGGCTTAAGTTATCATATGATAAATATCCATAGGTAGGTGGTACTCCCTATTGCTAGTTGATTGGGATTCTCATATATATAACAAACACCATGCCAGATCTCAGTTTTGTTATGGGTTATCTTTCAAGTTTCATGTAGGAACCTAAGGTGAGTCATTGGAAAGCAACAAAACGGGTTCTACATTATGTCTATGGTAGTATAGACTATGGCTTGGAGTATAAGAAGAATGATAATTTCTTCTTACAAGGATATAGTAAGAAGCAACAGGTGGTTGTTTTAACTTCTACAGAGGTAGAATATCATGCAGGACGTGGAGCAGTTTGTGAGATGATATGGTTAAGCCATATTCTTACAAACATGGGTCTTCCAAAGAATCTTCCACTTCACTTGTTTTGTGATAACCAAGGTGTTTTGAACCTTGTCAAGAATCCAGCATTTCATTAGCATACCAAACACATTGACACTCAATGTCATTTCATTTGTGATGAAGTTCCAAAGCACCACTTATAGCTCTAGTACATTCCCACTAATGAGCAAGTTGTAGATATTTTCACTAAGGCACTTGCACATGTCAAATTTGAATTGTTTTGTAACGCTCTTTGGAGTGTCAAAAATTTTTTCCCCCTTTTTCCAGAGTGATTTATGGAGCGAAGCAATTTCTAGGATTCCCGCGGTTGGTGGGTGGTTGGTGGGTGTGGGTGGTTTAGCCCACGAAGTTGTGCCAATTGTATTCTAATACCACATAGTGGTTTAGGATTGTGAGAGTTTCCTTTATATTTATTGTAATGTCCCATTTTTAGGCAAGAAAGTGAATAATAATATCAATGAGGTATGGCTCTTGTTTTTTATGGATGTAGCCCATATTGGGTGAACCAGGATAAATCTTGTGTGTTATATATGTATTGTGTGGTGTCATTTATTCTAATTTGTTTATTTTTGCATTATTTCTTGAATAATTTTCTATAAATCTCTTCAATTTTTTCTTTCTATTATATCCTATTTATTCATTTCTTTGGGTTCTCTTTGAAGCTTTTTTGTTTCTTCTTCATATCCTTTGATGGTGACCTTAAAACTAGCTATCTTTTTATAAGGGTTCCACTAACTCAAAAATACATGCTCTATTTGATCCCATGTTTTTTTTTAACATGGTGGAATCGATAGCCACCACAAATCTGGGCAGGTTGTCCAGCTTTTATGGCTGCCATAGTATTCTGCACTGTCTGCCCCAGAAGCTGCCACATAGATCTTTGCGTAGTTCGCCCCTATAACCGCCATGCCATAATCATTTTAAACCTTTTACGTCATTGAAAGCACCAAGAAAGGGACAAGCGTTCAGTCCGACGAGGCATGATATTTGAGACCTCTACCCCCCTTATGGGATTTGGATGAACCAATTGGTCTACACCTCGAACCTTTATTTCATCCCATGTTAAAATTATTTCCTTAGTAAGAATATCCCACCAGTCACGAGCTTCCTCTTTTAAAAGATAAAAAAAAAATGCAATTCCAAAAACTCTCACCAGAATATAGAGATCAAAACTTCATCCACCATTCTCCAGCACCAATGTCATCATTTCCAATGAAAATTGGTAACTCCATGATCTCAACCCAAAAAAATTCCAAAAGCAACTAGGATTTTGGAAAGAAAAAAAAGGTTTTTCAAATTTTACTCTCTTTTTGTTAAACTCTCTAATCCTTTCTATCATCAATAAAACAAGGATGCACAATCTTTTTCACAAACTCTATCTTAAATATTTCCAACAATGCACATACGTAATCCTTATTTTTCCACCTTATGATTCAAAAATATTTTCTCAACCAAACACCTTAAAGAAGGAATGATATTACCATACCTCTTAACTTGCTTTTATGAAGATGTGCCCTCAAAACCTGTCTCAAAATATTTTGTCTTTCTTATGCCACTTCAAGGGTTAGTTAGCATAACACTTTTTCAAATCATCCACATGAAAAACTTCTCTCAAAAGATGTGCACAAATATAATGCTAAAACATAGTGCTTTATAACCTCCTCTTGTTTCACAAGATAAAGCTTTCAACCAATGACAATTTTCCTCTTTATCATACAACACATAATTTAAAAATAAGTCACAATAAACCTTATGTCTCCTTTCTAAAAATTCAATAATTACAATTTCAATACAATTCAAATTACACCTTATAACTCCTTTTCTCCATGAAAAAATATTTCCTTTATATTTCCTCTTTATAATTTTTGCAAGACAATACTTTATAAATGCACCCTTATGACTTATATTTTTCAAACTAAAATATTTTAAAACATACCCTTATAGCTCCTAGTGTGCAAAATAACAAATATTTTAACACTTCCTTAATATTCCCTAGTTACAAAATAATCAAACCTTTAACATATTCTTATGACTCCCTATATGCAAAAAGGAACAAACCTTTAACACAACCTTATGACTCCTTAATCAACGCATACCATAGGAAATTTAATTAAAAACTTTATGCTCTTACCAATGCAGCTGTCATGAATCAAACCTGCCACCTCTTGCTTGCCCATGCCCTAGTATAAGCTAGGTTGCCGCGTGAGCTAGCCGCCCACACAAAACTTTAAGCCCGCAGAACACTCCTTATTGCTTTGATGAACTTCTTCCTTGATCAAAATGCTAACAAAATTGGAGCCACCAAAATTGATCCACTGGCATCTTATCTGTTAGTGCCTTAGCTTTGGCTAAGCTACCGTCTGAGCTAGCCACCTACTTAGAACAATGAAGGCACATCCTTGCTTCTACCCCAAAATGAATGTGCATGCTATCTTACTCCTCTTCTCCCTTTACGAAATATGAATTGATCGATTGCGCTCAACATTCAACCTTCACCCTAATGAGGTATTTTTACCTTCATTAAATATGCACTTCGATTATATATTTCAAATGTCAGCGGAGTAAAATTTGATTTTTCAATGGCACCTTTTAAACCTTAACCTTAATTATATTATAATATTTTAAAAAATATTATAATAATAACTTTTAAACTTTTGCCTCTAATTCTAAAATTTAAATCTTTTGAAAGCAAGTAAGACCTTGTCCTTTTCTTGCAAATATAACCATGGAGAATGACCTTGTCCTTTTCTTGCAAATATAACCATGGAGAATGACCTTGTCCTTTTCTTGCAAATATAACCATGGAGAATGCTTTTGCCTTGAAAAATTTTGTACCTTTGACACTGCCTCATGTATCCTTTGAAGATATTTACCTTGCACTTTAATATTTCAACCTTGAAGATAATTCTCAACCTTTTCACCTTTGACATCAATGACAATCAATATACTTACTATTTCCAACATTGGAATTCTCAATCCTTCTAATATCATCTTCTGTTGCTACACTGTTCTTGTCTCTCCTCTGGATAATTTTTTAAATTTTCTTTCTACTATGAATAATATCTCTCATTTAATGGAACATATCTCCTCTGGATATTCCCAAACATCTCTCCTCATCAAACGTCTCTTCGTTGATGAAATTTTTCTCCACTAGGGATGGTTGGATATCATCTCTAGAGATGGTTAGACATCTTTCTTCTTAATTTTAGTGGTGGTTGAATGTCTACATATTGAATATGTCCAAGAGTCTCTATTCTAGTGGTTGTTGAATGTTTCTATGTAGGTGGTGACCAAATGCTTCTATGCTAGTGATGATCGAACACTACTTTTATTGAATGTTTCTCTCTTTTGGTGTCTATATGCTACTTGAACTTTATATTATTGCTTCTTAGAGCCTAAAATTCTTATTAATATATTTACATTGTTGTTTCTCTCTATTATTTCTAGTAGCACATTCTACATCATCTATAATCTATACAACATTCAATATTGTTCTAATTACTATTAGCCCATTGCTTGATTCTGGTTTCTGAGTGCCCTATAGTGCTCTTATTTTTACCTTAGCACCTAAATTATTTTATCTTGTAGCTTCTACCTTGATATATTTTATCTTCTATTCTTCTTTTAATAGTAGGTATATAATATCTTTTATCTTTTCGGAGTTGAAAATGCTTGTCTCCTTATTTTTCTTTAAAGACTAGCACCTAACTAGCGCTTGAATCTTAATAGTGATTTATTATATAATATCACTTGAATATTTGAAGAGTAACAAATAACTAGCTATAGTGTTATGCTCTTATATAGCCTCTATATTGGCCTTTATATTATGGCATCTTTCCTTCACCGTTGCAATGAATATCTCCCTTGAAGAACCTACTTCAAAAATTGTTCCATAGTCCAAGACAAAATTGATATAAAGATATTTTTAGTTAGCCTAACCCTTAAATATATCTTGGGAAGCTTATAATGCTTCCTTCTATGTGATTTATTCCTTCTCTATTCTATATTGCTTCTAAAATCTTAACTACTCTAGGAAGCTTAGATGCTCCTCTAACCTTAGAAGAAAAGATGCTTCTCTATCTTTAGAAGCTATGATGCTTCTCAATTTTTGGTAGCAATTAAGCTCCTCTATCTATCTAAAATATTTTTGCAATGTCTAAAATCTATCTCCAATGTCTTAGGTCACACCTAAGAACAAAATATGATTCTCCTCCTTTCTAGAGAACCCAATATCAATGTTAGGGTGACTATGAATGTCCCTGAATGACCAAATTTCTCTTGAGTTGGTTCTTTCTCAATATTCAATAGTGATTCTCCTCTTCTTATCTAGATAAACCTTAATATTATCAGGGTGATTTTGAATATCCTTGAGTTTCTAATTTTATTTTGAGTTGGCTCTTTCTTTCAATGTTCAACTTTTATCCTAATTTGGCCCTTAATCAAATCTTAGTTGAGTCCTAGTCTTCATTGGTTTTCCTTAAACAATGTGGAAATACCCTAGTATTCAAATCAAGGTTGACTATTATTTTTTCCCTCAATCTCTAATCAGACCTTTAAAAATAGAGTCCAAACATTCACTACTTTCAAAGTAGACAGACTCTCCTATAACTCTATCAAAAATGAAAAAACTTAGGTAATGGTGGCTAATAAAATAACTCTATCAAAAATAGTTGGAGTTAAGTGGTACCCTTGATACCATTGTTGGATTTTAAGCCTTATTACCATAGAATATCAGAGGTCCCAATATAAAATAGCCATAATATTAAAGATAAAAAAACTCTATTATTGAAGAGTAGAATAATATATATGAGCAATCTAATATGTATATCAAGTCCAATATAATAATAAAAATAGTATTCACTTACAATATAAAATATGACTGTAAATATCCAAAATAATTCATGTACAATCATGAATAAAACTTACAATATTAACTGCTCAAAATTTGTATACAAGCTTTATTCACTTTTCTATATCTTCTTCTTACAATCAAATAATAGGATAACCAAATCGGATACTTTTTAATGGAATATTATCTCCATAATATATCCACAGTAATGTGACACTTCAACTACTTGCCTATTTCTATTCATATGACAATTCCTATGACCTTTGGCATATCATCTTTTCTCTTGCATACTAGACTCTTCACTTTCTTCTTACATGCATACTTGACTTTATGGCACACTTCTACATGAATCTTACTCTGCTACATACACTCCTAATACAAGACACTTGTGCACAGCCTCACTTTAAATAAATGATAATTGTAAACATTCTCTCAATACACACTTGCACTCTTACATGACACTTGTGCATTTTCCTGTATATTACACTCTTACATAACACGTGCATTTCTTGCACTTTGAAACTTACATGAAAGGGAAAATATAAATCATACATCTAAATTATAGACTCAATCGTAATCTATTACATATTTATATTTGTACCATAAAGGTACCATGGGGGTGCATTAGCATGTACCAAATAATAAAATATTCCTCAAAAAATAGACCATCCATCCATGAAAACATTACTAAGATCATTATTAGTTATACATTCTAAGCATTCCAAATACTATATGAAAAGTAATCCAAGTAGCAATCCAATTTAACAAAATTTGTTGTAGCATAATTAACTAGTCATAGAGTGTAACAAAAATGCATTAAAACATAAATTTCATTCATAAAAACTTGATAATGCAACCATAATGGAGGCCAAACAACTTCACTTTTCATTAATTGGCAGCATTCATTATACAACATATATTAAAGAAAATGCTATATACTCAAATATTATTATGAAGTGTATTGATATATTTCTAATTCGCTTATGAATATTTCATAGTAATATTTACAAAGGTTTGTTATAGGGTCATTAGAGACAGCCTGGTAAGAAACACTCTTAAGTGCAGAGATCATTTTCATGCCATGTGTTGTCATGCTAGCATGGTATGTTCAAAAAAATTTATCTATCTTAGGCTTTGGCGTGCCTTCAACAGGTTCATTGATCTCCAAATTTCACCCTCTACAATTTTCTTAGTTATTGCAATAGTATATCACTTTAAACTTCAACTGCCTTAGTTTGGATAACTAACGAGCATCTAGATAGTTGTGGCTTCTGACAAGGGTGAGCTAGGTAAAATGGATATTCTCAAACAAGCTTAGGTCAATGTTGAAACATATAGGAATGTCAAGCTCTTTTCATTTCTTGGGAAGTGACTTTGAAAATATTTTAGCTTGGGTAGCCATTTGCATGTGAAGCCAACCTTTGAGCATTATATTTAGGGTTATGAAGAGTCTTCAAAAAGATAAGAGGTTATAGATGAAGGTATCTCATATTTTGTTGTATCAAATATTTTCTTCTAAGGAGGGTGTCCCCTGGAAGAGGCATGTGATTTTCTTTAAGCAATATAATGTGGTGCATTTCCATTTGATCTTGCAATATTATTAATTTCAAACTTGTTTTTTTTATTATTATTGTAATATTATGAGGATTTGCTTTTATTCTACTGTAAGGTTTATAAAAAGTGGTATCAGAGCACTTTCTAGGGCTATGCAAATAGTTCATGTCCTATAATTTCAACTTGTTAGATGCATTTTTTTCTTATTTTTAATTTTCTTACTTATTATCCTGTGACTTCAAACATTCATTTTAGAAATAGATTATATTACATCATTTGGGTCATGTAAATGTACCTTCCTAGGTACATACTTAGGACATTAGATTACTTTAGGGGGAAGTTATCTAGTTACTTCATGCAATGTAATAAATGCACAAGTGTCAATGTGCAAGTTGTATATGTGCAAGGTGTCCCTTGCACAACTAGGTAGAGTGTTGGCCAAGGAACCTATCTTCCTATATAAAAAGGGCCTCATTGTAACAAGTAGGATATAGAGAAGCTTAGAGCATATTCGTAGGTAGTAGCATAGTGTTGTGTAGATCACCATATATTGGTGATGGGTGCAATGTAGTCCAGTAGCTTTGTTCATGGAGTGTCCATTTCCTCCATAGCTACATTGTATTCATTTTTATCATTTCTATTTATAGCATATTTTAGTCATCTCATAGATTTACTTTCTTTCATATTATTCTGCATCTTGTGAATGCTATCTCCCATTGCATACTACATCAAAATCTAACAGTGGTATCAGAGCCATGGTAGATCTAGCCACAGTAGATCAATAGGAAAACCACCATTATCATTGAGCCTGAGTTTTTTGTCAACCTGACGCCTTGCTGGACCAACCACTATCAAAAACTCTCAGAAGAGTCTAGGTGGTAAAATTAGGGAGAGCCACAAGTGAGGACTGAAAGAAATCTCAGTTCCAAAAATACTGAGATTACATTTGGCTAGAGTCTTTCCACAGAGTTGCAGGAAAAACTCGTGAAGACTAGGACTCAACATTCAATCCACTAGATTGACAAATCAACTAGTGAAGATCATTCAAGATATCTAGAATTTGTTAACTATTGCCCAAAGTTTCTTTTGTTGTAGAAAATTAATTCTCAGATGATTGGGACTCCTCCTACAATAGAAATCTAGGAGACTTCAACTTCATTGCCCGAAGGTCAATGTGCCTTCATAGTGCAGAGATTAGTTCCTTGTGCAAGAAAAGAATACTATGGAAGAAGACTTCTGGAGAAGAGTCGTGGTGAAGTTAGGAGACTGGAGATCTCCATTGCTAGATTGAGAACTTCATAGAAGAAGAAAAGGCCATAGAAGCCTTGATCCAGAAGAAAATGCCATAGAAGCCTTGATCTAGAAGAAAAGGCCATAGAAGCCTTGATCTTGAAGAAAAGGCCATAGAAGCCTTGATCTAGAAGAAAAGGCCACAAAAGCCTTGATATTGAAAAAAGGCCACAGAAGCCTTGATATTGAAGAAAAGGCCACATAAGCCTTGATACTAAAAAAAGGGCCATAGAAGCCTTGATCCTAAAGAAGACTCTAGAAGAGAGTATCTGATTCAGAAGCAGATTAAGATTTTAGTACTAATACTTTATTGTAGGGAAAGGAGATTCAATGAGTTGGGAAACTTCCTACAAGAAATTTAGGAAGAGTATCTTCTTCAGAATCAATCTAACACCTGAAGCAAAATTGAAGGTAAAGAGATCAGGAGAAGATCTCATTGAAGAACTTCTAGTCTTGGAAGAAGAAGGACTAGGAGAGTCCTGCTCGAATCCAGAAGTAGCAGAATCAGAGATCCAGAAGAAGATCTCACCACCAACACTTCTAGGAGTAGAAGGTTGAAGAAAATGTCTCAAGGAAGACCAGAAGAAGTTGCAAGATCAAAGACCTTGGGGAGGTCTCAATGAGCATCCAGTAAAAGGCTTGGAGAGCCTTACTAAAGAAATCATCAAAGGAGAACTCATTGGAGAAATTCACTACAGAAGATAGTGAAATATTTGGGACAATTGTCGCCATCCGACAACAAGCCCAAAAGAAGAAGAAGAATTTGGCAAGGAGTGCCAAATATCAGAAGACCTCAAGACATTCAAAATCTTGAGAAGAAGATCCTGCTTGAAGTCAAAATTCAACAAGAAGACTTGAAGATAGGAGAAGCCTACCAAATCCAAGAGATTTGAAGATTACCTCTCACAAAAAGAAGGCATTATTTGCTGAGATAAAGACTTCTAAAAATATACAAAAAAGGAGGAGACTACAAGAGGAGAACAAGCCACCAAATCCTAGGCTCATGAAAGAAAGTTTGAGACCATATTTTGGTGAAGAAGGAGTTATTTAGGATAGCCTACAAAGAGCTGCAAGATCTTACTCAAGGTAGCAACTTGGTGATCTTAGACACCAAGATCCTCTACAAGATCTACATCCTCTACAAAAGCTACAAAAGAGCTACAAAATCTTTCAAAAAAAGGTAAGCAACTATTGGTGCAAGTAGATTCATTAATTGGATTACTTATCAGATTCATTGGAGCACCTTATTTGGATTAAAGTTGCAAGAAGGAAAATTGGATTATAGTCTTCAAAAGTGCAAAAAGAGAAAAGTTCCTTTTAAGGTTCATTTGCACATTAGTTAGGAGTTGATTAGATTTCAGAACTACATCTATCAACTACCTATCATCTACTTTGGAAAAGAAAAAGAAGACTAAGTCCTACAATATTAATTGTAGTGAAATTGCAGAATAATTATTGAAGGTTCATTTCAAATTATTCTTGATTAGTTGTAGTAAATTGATTAAGTGCATTATTTTGAGAGTTTATTGGAGTGATAAGGTGAAATTTTTAGTGCATTAAAAGTGAAATATTATTAGATTCATTTGCACTATTCTATTGCTCTCAAAAATATTATTGTTTGTGTTCTTGAAAAGGGCACAAAATCAGAATTTGATAAAGTGTCTAAAGACACTATTAATGCACAAAAATCTGCAACACATAGTGGCCAAGTGAAGCCACCAAAATAGATTAGAATCCTCCAAAACTTGGAGAAGAAGACAACTAACAAAAATCAGAAATAGAAGCTTCAAATATTGAGACTTGGTGAGTCTCAAATCCAAAGCATTACAAGGTTAGTTGCAAGGAGAAAAGTGCAGAAAATTGCATCAAATAAGGAGCTTCTATCTACTTCTATCTAAGATTGGATTTATCATCAAAGTATCCAAGAAAAAAGGGGAAGGTGTCTAATCAAAGAGACAACCTCAAAACCCCTACATTGCATTCAAAAATTCTACCACAAAACCAGAAATTCAGACCTAGAAAAAGGAGTGCAAAAGAGGGTGCAATAAAGATTATTTTATACACAAATTTGTTACATTGTATTGCACTATCCTAATCTAGTTTATATAGGAAAGAGGGCATATTTGAAGGTGCCTCAAAGGCACATTATTCTCAAGAAGAGCGCAACCAAATACTAGCACACTCCAAGCATAAAGAAGCCTCTCAAAAGGGCTCACATCGTGCATAGGTTGGATAACCATAATAGGTAACCTGCAAAGCACAAGAAAGGTGTCACATTGCTCACTAAAGGAGACAAATCCAACAGCATATAAGCAAGGGAAATCAAAGCAAGCAAATTGGAATCATACATCCAATCAAGGAGCATTCAATACCATCATTGGAGCATCAAGAAGTCTCCACCAAAGTACTGCCATTCAAACTCCATTCAAGAGCCACCAAAGCTCCTCCAAATCTCCACCAAAGCTCCACCATAAGCATTGCTTGGCTGGAACCATCTCAACACCATCAAAATACAACAAGGAAGAAGGTGGAAAAGTACGTTGAAAATCTTGCAAGAAGGTATTGATAAGACTAGGGCATGCAAGTGCCACTTGTCATTCTCCAAAAGAAACCCTAAATGCCCTCAAAGGTACATTGGAATTTCACACATGTGAGGAAAAGTGTTACAACATCTCTTTGGTGCCCATAGTCCATGTGGAAGAGGAGTTACATTCAGCCATAGGCATTACAGAAGGAAGCCTTACGAACAACACACTATGAAGGAATAAAAATACTTTAGATATTACTTAAGCAAGGGTGACACTTGTAATAGACATCCAAGAGCATATTTGAAGTGTTGAATGTAACCGTTGTGACACTTGTCACTCATAAAAATATTGACTACCTATTAAAGGTGCCTTGGACCAGGGAGAATGTAGCATTCAGAAGCATTCACATTCAACACTTCATAGTCTTCATGCACAGGGCCGAGTTGCAGCATGGAAGCAAGGTGGAAGAGCCTTTAATGCTCTGGTCAAAGGAAGTCAAAGGTAGAGATTAAAGGTGCCATAGTTGAAGCATTAAATCCAAGATTTCCATTGGAGGGAATGGTCAAAGCAAAGACACTCACATTGCAGCCATCTCACATCTAAAAACAATGCGTATTCGAATATTGCAAGGTGAGATTTATTCCCTACTTTAATGTGCTTTCATTTAAGGGAGTTATAAGGTTGATAAACCAAGGTTAAACTTAGAAGAAATTAACCATATTGAAAGCAAAGCATCAAAGGGAATAATTTATCAAATTAATATAATATTTGCAATATTAACCATAGGAGAAATAAGGATTTCTACTGGAAATTAATTTTTAAATATTTGCAAATATTATTGTGTTCTAATTTTCTATATTTGGGAGCTATAAGGGTTACAACACCAAATTAGGTTATTGAAAATTAGAAACACTAAAATCAAATCCTAAGGGATATTAAAAGAGGTTATTAAGGTTTTTGCTAAGGTTGGAAATTTATAATATTCTTGTCTCAAAAATTTTCAAAAGGGACAAAAGAAATCCAACATTAAAACCTCTTCAAAATTGGAAAAGTGCTTAGTTCAATAGGAGTAATAAGGTGTTAGAAAAGTTGATTTTTGATATTTACAAAACTTTACAAAATCAACCCAAAATTGAACTACATTTTACAAAAGCACTATATCATATTCCAAAATTACTAGGGAGACATAAGGAAGTCCACAAAATTTAAGGATTGATATTAGGGAATTTAAATGGCATCAAACAAATTCTTCCTAGCAGAATCTCAACTACTCAAGGGTCCTAATTATTTCTCCTAGAAGAATAAAGTGAAAGCAATCTTGGTATATGAAAAACTTTGGGATATTGTCAAAGGGAAAACATAGAGACCTACCATAGGTGATACTAAAATCCTAAAGTTTGAGGAAAATGATTCAAAGGCTCTAATGATAATAACCTTTGCTATCACTGATGAGATACAACCCTATATCAGTTCAGCAAAAACATCTTCAGATGCATGGACAAGCCTAGAGAAAATATTTGAAGGAAAGAATAAGGTAACTATTCTTCATCTTCAAACTCAACTTCACTCATTAAAGATGAATAGTGGAGAAAGCATAGAACTATTCCTAAGGAAGGTAGCAGATATTAAAGGGAAATTATTGACCTTAGGAGAAATAGTTAAGGATGAACTTCTTACTCAAGTAACCATGAGAGCACTTCCAGACAACTATAAGCATTTGGTAACATCTTTACAAGTCCTAAGTAAAGATACCTCTTTTGATGACCTAGTCAATATTCTATAGGAATATGAGGTGGAAAATACAGTTAAAGATGAAATGACTAACACTACATTGGCATCTAAAGATAATCCATAGGGAAATATTGCTTCTTCATCAAAAGGATGAAAACCATGGTACAACAGGTATTGTTAGATATGCAAGAGAAAAGGCCATAGTACCAACTATTGTAGGTTCAATCCCAAAAATCAAAATCAAGGAAATCAGATGAACAATGGGAACCAATTTCAGCCACGACAATATCAAAATCCTCATCAACAACAATCTCAACATCCAACCAATTATCCCCAATTGGAGTATCAAAAAAGAAATAAAAAAGGACATCTAGCTCAGAGGATAGAAGAAATTGAAGAACTGGGAGAATCTACAGATGATTATGAAGTCAAAGCTCTTTCAGTAAGAATGACAGGTTATGAAGACACTAACTACTTGCTTGAACAAGTTACAAAAAATAGAGAAGAAGAATCTGAATCTCAAGATCAAGAAGGAGATCCACATTGAAGACTAAAGTCTTCAATACCCAAATAATGTAATACAGGGGGTGTTAGAAATAGATTATATTACATCATTTGGGTCATGTAAATGTACCTTCCTAGGTACATACTTAGGACATTAGATTACTTTAGGGGGAAGTTATCTAGTTACTTCATGCAATGTAATAAATGCACAAGTGTCAATGTGCAAGTTGTATATGTGCAAGGTGTCCCTTGCACAACTAGGTAGAGTGTTGGCCAAGGAACCTATCTTCCTATATAAAAAGGGCCTCATTGTAACAAGTAGGATATAGAGAAGCTTAGAGCATATTCATAGGTAGTAGCATAGTGTTGTGTAGATCACCATATATTGGTGATGGGTGCAATGTAGTCCAATAGCTTTGTTCATGGAGTGTCCATTTCCTCCATAGCTACATTGTATTCATTTTCATCATTTCTATTTATAGCATATTTTAGTCATCTCGCAGATTTACTTTCTTTCATATTATTCTGCATCTTGTGAATGCTATCTCCCATTGCATACTACATCAAAATCTAATAATTCATAATGGTTATGCTGATATAAGCACTTATAAAGCTTAGTTTTGATTCATTGACTTCATGCTTGAGGAATGCTTTAATTAGAATACTCAATTTTTCTCCATTATGGGTTTGTGCAAGGTCAAAATTGCATTGCTTTGGCTTTCTTGATTTTGGGCTTTGTTATATCGTTTGCTGATGTGACCCTCATGAAATTCCATTATTAATTGATTCTAGGTCTGCACATTGCCAGAATCCTTTAAGACTTAGTCATTTATAATTTTGTTGGAATGCTTCTTGCTTGGTCATTTTCATGATTTTGAATTTATTGAAGTGCTTCAACTACCTTGGAAAATAGTCTGATTTTAATGCATTTAAGTTTTTTCTTTCTTTGTTTGTGTTGATTATACTGATCTCTGAGTCAAATATTGGCAACAAGGTATTTTTGCCTGATTTACAAAGGATTATAATGTGGGCATCATTTTTATCTACATTCGTGTTGCCTCCCAGGGATTTTTATTATCAAAAATAAATAACCTAGATGGCCTTATTTATGAAATATGATATTATAAGGAGAAAATGGAGCTAGAAGATAAGTTGACAAAAAGAGGATATTTACGAAGCAATAAGGCTTATGATTGTAGGATATGGAAAGATTGCAAAATAAGAAATGGAGAATAAAAACTACAAGAAGTGATAAATTCAAAGGTATTGGGGGATGGAAAGGCTAATTATGATAAAGAGATATACAGGCAGACAGGATGTGAAAATAAAAACAAGGAAGGAAATATGAAAAGGAGAGAAGAATGGAAAGGGAATAGAGATATCTAAAGGATGAGACCCCTAAAAAATTGGTACTTTCTTGAACATAGTCTGCCACAACTGAGAGTTGTTTCAGACCTAGGCAAAATACCTTAGGTAAATATTCTTGGTACTTGTAAGACAGAGCCCTTCACTACTCTATGTTTCTATTTTCTTCAAAAATTTGCACAAAAATTCTTCTTCGATGTCATTTGTATAGTGTCTCATGGATTTAGACTTATGCATGGCTACTTTGATATTCACTAGGAGAATTATACTTAGATTTGTATTTTAGCTCAATCTCGCATTAGCTTATATAGCAGGGAAAATAACTATTCCAACTAAGTGTTATAATAATTATGGATGTCTTCCTTTGAACTGGCACTTCTAAAAAGAATGGTTTGTGCAAGAGATATGCTTGCATGCTCTCTCTTTTGTGCATTCAATATCCTTTTTTCTATTTGGATCATTCTTGTTTAGTTATCTTATGCTTACTTTCATCAGTGAGTTACAAAATTGCCATGCAGCATGCCTCATATGTCTTCCTCTACACTCTACATATCATATTCTCAATGCCTTTCAATAAACTACGATACCTTCTACTACTTATCAACCTTTATGTGCATATCCATTGGGTTATGGAATCAAGAAAGGTGAAGGATAATGTTGGGAAGCATGGGGAGCAACGAACATAGGTGGGTGTAAAATGGTTGAGAGGAAAGGAAGAATTGGGATAAGGAAGGAAACACAAGATGAAGAAAAGTGAGTAAAAATGAGGTGAACAACATAGTAGTGAGAGTGATACTTGGATGGAGAGAGATTTTGAATTCATCTTGGTGATTTATGGATTTGACATTTTAGCTTATTGATGTTTAGCCCATGATTCAGTCTATGCACACTACAATAAGGACTCAAGCAATAATAAGGGAAAATAACAAAGTCTTTCCCCTTTTTTTCCAAGGATTTCTTTAATATTATAATCTTTCCTTGCTTCCATGAATTTAGAGAAGTCTTGATTTATCGATTTTGAAGAGTGTTCATAGTTATGTGTCTTGAAATTATACCTTGCAATAGGTAACTATGAACACTTCTCATGCTTTTCCAAATAAATATTCCCCTCAATTTGTGGTTGTATTTTTTGATCATCCCAAGGGAGTAAGAACCAAAAACTTATCAACATCACTAGCTTCTTAGCTCTGCTCCTTTACTCTTGAACTCTATTCCTTCAACATAATTTTGATTTCCTTGGAAAAATAAAAGGATAGGTGGAAAGGAATAAGGGGGACTACTATGGAAGTTATTCCATCCTTACTATACTACATTGTGGGCTAAGGAAGCGTAGGCCACCTTATATAAGCTCTTATGTTTGGGGGTACCTCTGGTTTGTTGTCAAGTTTATCTTTTTTTCTTTTTGATATAAAGTTTTCCTATTTTCTAAAAAGAGTATTCCTAATGTAGCTTAACCCAAACTTTATAAAATCTACTCCTATATTTATAATTCTCATGCATGTGATCCATTGAGCACTCTTCAAATTTCCACCTATGTAGTGTAGGTACCCCTTTTGGCTAGTGACATTTATTTTTATGTGTATATGTCTGATATAGGATTTATTTACATGATGGCAATTCTACATAAAATTATAGCATACCTTATCATGCCAGTGGAAATGAGCTTTACCCCTTCATTAAAATCTCAATGGCCTGGCCATATGATAATAAATTTGAATTTCTCTCTCTGATACACTTCTTGAAGTGTGTAACTTGTGGTTAAGCACTCACACTAAGTTGACTTTGTGATTTTTTCTGTTTTTAATATTGCTTGGCATCAAACATTGGAAATTAGCATAGCTAGTTGTTATTGAAGGTATGACTCACTAGGCATATTCCCATTATGTGTTGGTCTATGTGTCGAATTGAAAACTAGTATTTGCAGAGTTTCTAGGGGAATATTTCTTCTCTCGACTAGTCAACTACCTTCATGTGTGTGTCTGTGAAGGCTTTTCTTAATAAATTTACCTTTTTTTCTTCATATATTTTTATTTGGTATGGTTTGATCTTTTCATCGTATATTAAAACTAACTTTTCAATGTAGGGGATAGTCATTTGATCATGATCAGGGGCCAGGTGTCATCCTAATTGCTCCAAAAAATACTTGGATAAGCACATATCAAAAAATAGTGATAGATCAATGACTATCATATCTTGTACTACTAAAAGAGTTGGGCATTTATGCAGTATTGGAACCTCTTTTATGAAACCATCTACCCAGATTTGCATTCCATTAAAATGTAATATTCTAGAATTTGACTCAGGATGCTTCAAACCCAAGGCACCAAATATTACCTAATGATGCAGGAGCATCCGATGGCAGAAGAGCAATCTTGCATCGACAAAAAAAAAATTCTAAGTATTTGCCTAGATGTCGCGATATCGCGACAGAGAAAAGTGTTGCGATATCGCGACATGTCGCGTTTTCACGACTCAAGAAAGAGAGAGAAGGCGTGGAGCAAAAATTTCACGATTTCGTGACATGTCATGAAATCGCAACCGAAAGAAGGTAGGAAAGGCGCAGAGGAGAACATGTCGCGATTTCGTGACATGTCACGAAATCGCGATCGAAGAAGCAGAAAAGAAGCAAGGGAGGAAATTGTCACGATATCGTGACATGTCATGATTTTGCAACCCGAGAGGCGAGGTGGAGCCAGAAAGGAAAGATGTCACGATATCACGACATGTCGCAATTTCATGACCAAAAATAGAAAGAAGGGCCGAAAGTAAAATATGTCATGATATCACGACATATCGCATTTTCGCGACAAGAAGATGATGGGAGGCATAAGAGGGAGAAGTGTCGCAATATCATGACATCTCGCATTTTTGCAACTCGAGAAAGGCAGGAAGGCTGAAAGGCAAAAGTGTCACAATATCGTGACATGTCGCATTTTCGCGATATCGTGACATGTCGCATTTTCACGACTCGACAAGGATAGGAAGGCAGAGAAGCCAAAATTGTCACGATATCACATGTCACATTTTCGTGACTCAAAGAGGATAGGAGGCGGAGAAGCCAAAATTGTTGCGATATCTTGACATGTTGCATTTTCATGACTCGACGAGGATAGGAAGGCAGAGAAGCAAAAATTGTCACGATATCGTGACATGTCGCATTTTCATGACTCAAAGAGGACAGAGGGCGGAGAAGCCAAAATTGTCATGATATTATGACATGTCGCATTTTCGCTACTCGAAGAGGGTAGGAAGGCATGAAAGCCGAAGTGTCATGATATCGTGACATGTCACATTTTCATGACCAAACAAAAGAAGAGAAAGCACAGACGATTACAGGAGTCGTTATAGAGGAAACGGTCGAGCGGTGGTATACCGAACATCATCCATGATTGACAGGTGGTCGAACTTACAGAGGCAGCACTGAATAATGCATGGCACCGAGGGCAGTGAAGGCAAATGAAGATAAAGGGTCAAAAATGAAGGCTCTCGAAAGCGTAGAAAACAAAGAGGCATGGGAACTAAAACAAAGAGTCATGCAAGAGATGTTAAAAAGGGAAGTGAAGGCATGCATAACGGTCGGAGAACTACTGAGCCATAGTTGCAGACGTAAAGGCAAGAGGGCAATTTTGGACTAGTCTAGACTGTCATTCTTCTTGGGCGAAAGATGTTATAAAAGGAAAGAAAATAACTATCTTCCAAAGTGAAGGAGTTTAAATGGTAGACTGCTATCGTTATTGTAAACCAATTCCAACTATAATGAATGTGAATTAAGAATCGATTGTGAGTTATATGTGGATCTTCATCAAGTGATATCAGAGTGGGAGTTCTTGAGTGTGTGAGCAGATCACCGAAAGTGAGGTAGTTTGCACCAAGATTTGTGGAAGGATTGTGAGAGAGAGTGAAGAAGAATGCCTCCACGAAGAAACCATGGTGGTGGAAGAAATGTGGTACCTGAAGAAGATTTCAAAACTTTGTAGAGGCAAGGGCAAGCCCTGCAAGAGGAATTACGAAGAGGAGTTGAACCAAGGAGAGAAGACCATAGTGAAGAGGAAGCTTGGGAGGTTGATGATCCATCGGTTGAAGAAGAAGCAACGAATCCTGTGGAAGCCAGATTAATTAAGGCCATATCTCAAATTGGGAAGAAGGCAAAGTTTGAGGTCTCCACATATTCTAGGAGTCTCAATTCAGAAGAGTTAATTGACTGGATCAATGATATGGAGGAATATTTTGAGTATGAGGAGATTGTAGATCCAAATCGGATCAAGTTTGCAAAAACAAAGTTGAAAGGCCATGCTTGCATATGGTGGAAAGAAGTGCAGCTAGAAAGAAATAGAGGAGGAAAGGAAAAGATAACTAGATGGGATCGAATGGTAGAGAAGTTGAAGAGACAGTTTATTCTTGTAGATTACGAATTGGACCTGTTGAGAAGAATGTAGAGTTTGAGACAGTCAAACAGATCTGTCAAAGAATATATAGAGGAGTTATACCTAATCTCAATCAGAACTGGCCATGTAGAGGTTAACAGAGAGAAGGTGGCCCATTACATCAATGGGTTGAGAACCAGTATTCAAGAAGAATTGATTATGGTTAGGATAAATACCATTGAGGATGCTTACCAGTTTGCCCTCAAAGTCGAAGAGAAGGTAAACAGACGATTTGAGGGAAAGCAAAGAGGAAGAGGTCATGGGGGAAAAACTGGTGGAAGGACCAGTGGAGAAAGATATAAGGATCAAAAGAAGGTTGGTGAAACCAGTAATACCCAGGATCAGGAAGATAGGAACACCTACCAACCCCATAATCAGAACAATGGTTACCCAAGGGGGAGAGGTAGATCTAGACATGGATTTGGAAGGGGAGTATTTTGTGGAACCTGTTTCCACTATGGCGAAGAAGGACATCGAGCATACGAGTGTCCACAATATCAAGAAGGGATATATGAGAGACCTGGGGGTCCTGCCAAAGCTGTTGTAGCCGATGAAGGTGCTGAATCAGAACATTCTGAGGTAGAGGGAGGATAAGTTATGGTTACAATGAGGACCCTATTGAATGAGGAGAAAGGATCAGACCAGAGAAGGAGCCTGTTCTACACAATGTGTAGAAGTTCAAGTAAGGTCTATAACATCATTGTAGATAATGGCAATACTGATAACTTGGTCTCAGAAGAAATGGTTACCAAGTTATAGTTAAAGAGAATGGCACACCCGCATCCATATCGGATTGTGTGGTTATAGAAGGACCATAGGGCCTTGGTCAGTGAGCAATGCTCGATGAAATTTAATATTGGGAAGTACTGTGATGAGGTCTTGTGTGACATCCTACCTATGGATGCTTGCCATTTGTAGTTGGGAAGGCCATGGCAGTTTGATCGATGTGCAGTGCATGATGGTCGTGCCAACACTTACTCAGTGACAAAGAATGGAGTGCGCCATAAGCTAAAACCCTTGTAGGAGGCAGGTGAAAAGGTGTGTAGCAGTGCTAGAATCTGCTTAGTTGAAGGGGGAATATTTTTGGATAGTTTAAAGCATGAGCATATGTGCTATGCATTAATTCCTAGAGTTAGGAAGGAAGAATGCAAGGATACCCCTGTAGAAGTCTTAGGACTGTTAGAAGAATTCCCAGATATCGTATCTAATAATGTGCCTGAAGGTTTACCACCAGTAAGGAGGATCAGTCACCATATAGATTTAATACCAGGGTCTAGTTTACCCAATAAGGTAGCACATAGAATGACTCCTACCGAAATTGAAGAGCTGAACAGGCAAGTCCAAGAGTTGCTAAAAAATGGACTGATCCAGGAGAGCTTGAGTCCATGTGCAGTACCTACGGTACTAGCACCAAAGAAATATGGAGAGTGGAGAATGTGTACAGACTCTCGAGCCATTAACAAGATCACCATAAAGTACAGATTTCCATTGCCAAGGATGGATGAAATTATGGACTATTTTAGTGGAGCCAAGTACTTCATGAAGATTGATCTGAAGAGTGGTTATCACCAGATTCATGTCAGAGAAGGAGATGAATGGAAGACAGCCTTCAAGACAAAAGAAGGTTTGTATGAGTGGTTGGTCATGCCATTTGGGCTAACCAATGCACCAAGCACATTCATGTGGTTGATGAATGAGGTATTGAAAGAATTTTTATGCAAATTCATCATTGTCTATTTGGATGATATTTTAATATTTAGCAGAACCCTGGAAGAGCATCTAATGTAGGTCAAAAGGGTTTTTGAGAAGCTACGAGAGGAGCAGTTGTTAGTAAATCTAAAGAAGTGCAATTTCGTGAAGGAGTTAGTGTACCTGGGATTTGTCATCTTAGCCGAAGGTCTAAAAATGGACCCAAAAAAGGTGAGAGCTATCATTGAATGGACTACTCCGAGAAGCACGACTGAGGTAAGGTCATTCCATGGTCTAGCAAGTTTTTACAGGAAATTCATTAGAAATTTCAGTAGTATTTGTGCACCCCTTACAGAAACAATGAGAGGGGATAAGAAGGAATTCAAGTGGACCTTAGGAGCAGATAGGAGTTTTGGTATGATGAAGAAGAAGGTTACAAAGCAACCTATTTTGGCACTTCCAGATTTTAATAAGGTATTCCGGGTAGATTGTGATGCTAGTGGTAGTGCCATAGGAGCTGTTTTGAGTCAAGGAGGTAAACCTGTTGCTTACTTTAGTGAGAAACTCAATGATTCTAGGAAGAAGTATTCAGTTTATGATCAAGAGTTTTATGCTATAGTTCAGGCTCTAAAGAAGTGGTGGCATTACTTTCTGCCAAAAGAGTTTGTTCTATATACTGATCATCAGGCCTTGCAGTATATCAATAACCAAGGGAAACTAAATTAGAGGCACCTAAAATGGGTTGATTTTCTACAAAGTTATACATTTGTGTTGAAGCACAGGAGCAGAAAATCAAACAGAGTTGCAGATGCCTTAAGTAGAAGGCAGTGTTTGCTGACATAAATGAAGGTGGAAGTGGTAGGATTTGATGAACTAAAGGGTTTTTACCCTAAAGATCCTGATTTTGCAGAATACTAGAAGGCTTGCTTGGCACCTGTCATTTTGGACAGGACCAAGTGGTTGGATTTTTTGATCCAAGATGGAATGTTGTTTAGAGGAAGTCAATTATGCATTCCAAGGAGCTCAATGAGGGAAAATCTAGTCAAGGAGAAACACAGTGGAGGGCTGGCTGGACATTTTGGTCGGGATAAGACCATTGCCCTAGTTAGTGAGAAGTACTATTGGCCACAACTATAGCAAGATGTGAAGAGGTCTGTACAAAGTTGTATAGTATGCCAGATGGCGAAGTGTGTGAGCCAAAACACTGGATTGTACCAGCCATTACCTGTACCAGAGAGACCCTGGGAGGAATTCAGTATGGATTTTGTTCTTGGTCTACCAAGGACGCAGTGGGAAATGATTCCATATTTGTGGTGGTTGACAGGTTTTCGAATATGGGACATTTCATCCCTTGCCAAAAAACTAGTGATGCAGTTCACATTGCAGGTTTATTTTTCAAAGAGGTGGTACGACTTCATGGTCTACCAAAGAGTATCGTTTCTGACAGAGATACCAAGTTTGTTGGGCATTTTTGGAGGACTTTGTGGAAGAAATTGAAGACAGATTTGAAATTTAGTTCTGCCTATCACCCACAGACTGATGGTCAAACAGAGGTGGTGAATAGAATTCTGGGAAATCTATTGATATGCTTGATAGGAGATAAGCCCACGGGATGGGATTTGGCTTTGCCACAGGCAGAATTTGCATACAACAATTTTGTCAATAGGAGTACTAACAAATCTTCCTTTCAGATAATAAATTGGAACAGTCCAAGGAGTGTTTTTGAGTTGAGGAAAATGGATACAGGGGAAAGGTGCAGTGCCAAGTCTGAGGAATTTGTAGAGCACCTGAAGGGTGTGCATGAAGAAGTGAAGAAGCACATTACTAACATGAACAACCAATACAAAACAAAGGTAGACCAGAAGTGACGGTCTAAGGAATTCGCAGTGGGTGATGAAGTCATGGTTCATTTGAGAAAAGAGAGGTTTCCTGCTAAGACCTATAATAAGATGAAGATGAAGTTTGGACCATGCCGAATTGTGGGAAAACGAGATTCAGGCAATGCATATGAAGTGGAATTGCCAAGTAGCCTTAACATATCACCTATTTTTAACATTGCAGATTTGGTAGAGTATCATGAAGGAGATAGTAGCGAGACACCAAGTGCAAAATTATGGAGTATTCCAACATCTACTTTAGTAGCGGACGAGATCGAGGAAATACTAGACACTCGAGCAGACCAGGAACAGGCAGTATTTTGAATATCTGGTCAAGTGGAAGGGCAGACCTATCGAAGATGCAAATTGGTTGTCACAAGTAGAGGTCGACCACCTGGGTCTTCCTCCAACATTACAGAAGTAAATGACACTTCTCAATCTACCCCGAGTGTCTGATGTAGGAGCATCCGGTGGCAGAAGAGCAATCTTGCATCGACAAAAAAAATAAAATTCTAAGTATTTGCCTAGATGTCGTGATATCGTGACAGAGAAAAGTGTCACGATATCACGACATGTCACATTTTCATGACTCAGGAAGGAGAGAGAAGGTGTGGAGCAAAAATGTTGCGATACCGAAAGAAGGTAGGAAAGGCGTAGAGGATAACATGTGATTTTGTGACATGTCGCAAAATCGCAACCGAAGAAGCAGAAAAGAAGCAAGGGAGGAAACTATCGCGATATCATGACATGTCACAATTTCACGACCTGAGAGGCGAGGTGGAGCCAGAAAGGAAAGATGTCATGATATCACGACATGTCGCGATTTCGTGACCAAAAAGAGAAAGAAGGGTCGAAAGGAAAATATGTCGCGATATCACGACATGTCGCATTTTCGCGACAAGAAGACGATGGGAGGCACAAGAGGGAGAAGTGTTGCGATATCATTACATGTCGCATTTTTGTGACTCGAGAAAGGCAAGAAGGCCAAAAGGCAAAAGTGTCGCGATATCGCAACATGTTGCATTTTTGCAACTCGAACAGGACAGGAGGTGGAGAAGCCAAAATTGTCACGATATCGCGATATGTCGCATTTTCGTGACTCGACGAGGATAGGAAGGCGAAGAAGCCAAAATTGTCGCGATATCACGACGTGTCACATTTTTGTGACTCAAAGAGGACAGGAGGCAAAGAAGCCAAAATTGTCGCGATATCGCGACATGTCGCATTTTCACGACTCGACGAGGATAGGAAGGTGGAGAAGCCAAAATTGTCGCAATATCGCGACATGTCGCATTTTTGCGACTCAAAGAGGATAGCGGGGCGGAGAAGCCAAAATTGTTGCGATATCGTGACATGTTGCATTTTTGCGACTCGAAGAGGGCAGGAAGGCAGGGAAGCCGAAGTGTCGTGATATCGCGACATGTCGCATTTTCGTGACCAAACAAAAGAAGAGAAAGCACAGATGGTTACAAGAGCTATTATAGATGAAACGATCGAGCGACGGTATACCGAATGTCATCCATGATTGACAGGTGGCCGGACTTACAGAGGTAGCACTAAATAATGCATGGCACCGAGGGTAGTGAAGTCAGACGAAGATCAAGGGTCAAAAAGGAAGGTGCTCGAAAGCGCAGACAACGAAGAGGCACAGGAACTGAAACGAAGAGTCATGCGAGAGATGTTAAAATGGGAAGCGAAGGCATGCACAATGGTCAAATAACTTCTAATCCATAGTTGTAGACGTAAATGCAAGAGGGCGATTCTGGACTAGTCTAGACTGTCATTCTTCCTAGGCGAAAGATGCTGTAAAAGGAAAGAAAATAACTATCTTCTAGAGTGAAGGAGTTTAAATGGCAGACTGATGTCGTTATTGTAAACCAATTCCAACTGTAATGAATGTGAATTAAGAATCGGTTGTGAGTTATATGTGGATCTTCATCACCTAAGGTATAATTATGATGATATTTGTTGGATTTATTATATAGTTATGCAATATCCAACATTCTAGGCATAAGCAATGATAGAAGGTTAAGGACTAGATCTCACCTTTTCCCAACAATGACTACTTATTTGTTGTTTTTGGATTATGGAGCTTGATTCCATATTTTAATCCTTTTAGAGCCATTTGACCAAATTTACTAGCGTAGAAACCAACAAATTACCTTTTAGACCTTTTACTTCTTCCATAAAGTTACCTTTATTTTAATTTGGTAGCTTCGATCCTTGGACTAATGGCTTGAACAAATTTTTATATTTTTCAACTAATTTTACCTTATGTCTTAAAGCTATGGCCATAAAATACAGCTTTTAGAAAGTATTTATCCTTTGTTGGTTTAGCTACCATGTTTTTGGACTCAAAGTTTCTAGGATTAGTATTTTAGTGCATGATTTTGAATTCATATTTTCCCATTGATCTTCACACAACCTGGTGTTAGTTTTGGCATCTCTTCTTTGGATTGTTCTATCTTTTTCTCTATTTATTACCTCATATTTTCTAGATTTATAGTATTATGATCATATGCTCACATGGAAATGGGACTAACTTCATCAATTATGAAATATTATTTTGGATCCATTGTAAGAGCTATAATGTTGCTTATTCCTAGAGTTTCCTTTGAGTAGAGATAGGGCTAGTAATTATTATCTCTATAACTATTATCTAGCACTGAGTACTTGCACATAACCCTAGTAGGAGATTCCTTGTGTATCTAACCTCTTCCATTGATTTTTTTTTTGCACATATCTTTATCTCTAGGGGATACACATCTTGAAGATATGACTTAACCCCTACTTTAACAACTTCTTCTACCATGATGAGCTCATTGGTCAAGTTTTGGATTAGAACTCTTCATTCTTATGTTATTCAAGATTTTGAGATAAGCATAGTGGATGTATTCTCTATCAAACATGGTTAAGATAGATACAATTTAGATGACCTATTATATGATGGAGAAGGGACCTATAGATTCTCTTGATAGGTTTTAGTAATGTCCCACATGGTGGTTCTAGGAGAGATATTTCCTACTAAGATGAGCATATTTTCTACTAAGATAGCCACCTACAAGATTCACAGGAAATTTTTTTGATTGGACTACTATATTAGAAGGCTTAAGTTCAAGTTAAGAGTATGAATGTAGCAGTTGTAGGCTTAGGCATGTGATGGTCATATTTCTTCAAGAATCCCTCTCTAGGTTCTTTTGAATCAAATGTTAAAATTGGTAATGCTTTCATAAGGGTATCTTTACATGAGGGAAAACTAGGTGAGAAATAATAATGAGTCTCTAGGATCATCAAACTCTAATATGAAACTCTCGTCTAGGTTAGCCCATACCTTAATTATTTTATCTTCTAAGTGGTAACATAACAAATTTTGTCTTGAAAATATCAAGCAAGGAGTCTCATCATCACATCTTCAAAGGTAATATTTTAGGTGGTAGCCAAAGTAGTTTCGTCTTGATAGTGCATTGTTTTATCACTATCATTATAGATAGGGAAGTCCTTTAGAGTAGCCTTAGGTATATCATGGGGATTAGGAATGTCAATAGGTCTAGCACTATTCCAAGCTATAAAATTTTGTCCAACCATGGCTTTATGGATAAAAAAAAATTAAATCCAATAATATTGGCACCCATCTCTATCACTATGCAGTTCTAGGTTTATTTACTAAGAGTTGCCAATTTTTATGGTTCTTTCAATAGTAGAGTCAGTAGGTGAACATGTACTCTTTACTCGATAGGTAAAGACTATTCACCAAAATCTTTAGTCCTTTGGCTAAATGAGACAACTTGCTAAAATTTATCCCAAAGCTTTTAGCTCAGCACTATGTGAACTTACTTTGGATATTCCAATATACTTTTTGTACTGGGAAGATTGATGAAATTTATCCCATTGGGTATGCCAAAAGCTCTTGGTTATAATAGTGGGTATTTGATTCACCCATTTGGGGAGCTCCTTTTGACGATGGGACATTTGGTCCTGCTAGGCGTGCCAAAAATTCTTGGTATAAAATCTACCTAGTCAATAAAGTACACCCTAGACTTTAGCCAAGATTGGATGATTGGGGTTTCTCCCAAGTTTAACCTCCAGAGTAGGTGAGCTCCTTGTAATATTTGCAAAATTAAAATAGGCTTTGAGATAAAAGAAATAAATGGAGGTTTATAAAGGGATAAGGGTATAGAAATTACTTGGAAATGTATGGGTTATAGCGTAACAAAAATGAATATATGTTGAAAATGAGTCTTGCACAATTAACTCTAAATGAAACCTAGTAGACCATCCATCCATGAAAATATTACAAACTTCATTAAGCATTAGTTATACATTCTAAAAAATCCAAATACTATATGAAAAGTAATTCAAGTAGAGATCCAATTTAGTAAAATTCATTCTAGTAAAATTAACTAGTCATAGAGTGTAACAAAAATGCATTAAAACATAAATTTCATTCATAAAATCCTAATAATGCAACCAAAATAAATACCAAACACCTTCAATTTTTTATTAATTGGTAGAAATTATTACATAGCATATATTCAAGCAAATGCTACAAAGCTTATCCCTATTATGATGAGTATTGAGCTATTTAGAAGTTTTTTATGAATCTTGCATAGTAATATTTGCAAAGGTTTATTATAGGGTCATTAGAGATAGCCTGGTGAGAAACACTCCTAATATTAAATGTCATTTGCATGCCCTATGTTGTTGTGCTGACATGGTAGGTTCAAATTTCTTCATCTAGCTTAGACTTCGATGTGCCTTTAGTAGGTTTGTTGATCTCCACTATCACCCTCTATAATTTGCTTAGTTTCTATAATGGTTTGTCACTTTCAACTCCAACTACCTCATTTTGGATAGCTGGAAAGCATTCAAATGGTTGTCTTCTTATAGGGGTGAGTTGGGTGAAAGGGATGTTCCTAGATAGGCTTGGGTCAATGCTAGAACATATAGTGATGTCAGGATATTTTGGCTACTTGGGAATAAACTTTGATATAATTTATAATTTTATTGTGACTTCAGACTTTTGTAATGCTTATGTTGATATAAGTACTTAGAAAGTTTGGTTTTTCTTAATTTCAACTATGTGCTTGAGGAATGCTTTGATTGGAAGACTTGACTTTGTATCATTTTAAGTTTGCACAAGGTTATAATTGCATTAATCTGGCTTCCTTTATTTTGGGTTGTGTTATGTCTTTTATTGACATCACCTTCACAAAAGTTTAGAATTAATCAATTTCAAGTTTGCATATTGCTAAAACCCTTTGAGATTTAGTTAATTTTTCATTTATTTGGAATGCATCTTGTTTGGTCATTTTTCTATAGAGGGGTAAAACCACCCTACTGCATATGATTCTCGATTGGATCCATTGGGAGCCGAGGTGAACCATGGGGGTGTGTTATAACTCTACACTCAGTGGGCAACCAGGGGAAGGGTTCACTAGGAATGGTTTTAGGACTCACTCCAAGTTCAAGGTGGAATGTGTTTGAATGTGTCAATTAAGCATGCATCTATGTCTAGCCTTTCTAAAACTATACTATGAAAAGAGAAAGAACAATGCAAGATGTAAGATGCAATAAAATAAGAGCTAACCCTAGAATGATTATTTTCTTAAATTATCACTAACCCTAGGATTGCAAAGCAAAGACTTTAAGCAAGGGTCCAAGAGAAATGCACAAACAAGGTTAAAACTCTAAATGTAAACTAAATTTCTTTATTCTTTCAAATGCCTAGAAATTTGATCAAATGATTTTCCTTATCTGTGATCTATGTTTTGAACAAAAATTAATAAAAGGTAAACAGCAAACAACCCAGAGATCTACTAGAACACTTATTTGATTCGATGGTTGTTCCAAGATTTATCTTACGTCTAGAAATGTCCCATAGCTTTAATCCTACAAAATAACTACACAAAACCCTCAAAAAAAAATATGATCAATGTTAGGGGGCCTACTTAGGCTATTTTATGATTGTACTCGAAGGTGCAGTAGTCAAGACCCCTAGGTTATTTTAGCTGACCTTTAGAATGCAAAAGTGAAAGTTGACATTTTTGGAAGATGAAAAAATAGAATACAATGTAGCAGAACAGTATGATGAACAGATTGCAGATTGTGCAATTATACTCTAAATGTAACATTAAATGAAGATCTAGGGTTAGGGGGTGAAATTTTACCCCCAAGCTTAACATTGGAAAAATCGTACCCTACATGGGGCATCCACGATTTCACTATTGATAAAATCACACCCTATAATTATGGGGAGAAATTTTGCAACAAAGAGAAAGCAACTGAACAATGCAAATAAATTAACCATAGATGCAAACTTAGTGATGTATGAATGCAAATGAGCGAAAACAACCTAGTGATATTGAAAAAGCAGACAAAAGGATGAAGGCATCCTAGATAGTAGACTCCTCATTAGGGATACAACACTTGTCCACCAAGGGTAGTAACACACAATCAATGTAGTAGAAGAGATCTTCACAAAATTAAATAGCTTCAACAAATCACTTGGTACTTGCAATAGGATCTTGTTAGCACTTATATTAAAACTTGTAGGTATCTTGTTTATATTGCTTGCTTAGTGAGCTTCTTAGAATTTTTTTGTTCTAAAAGAAAGATTTAAACCCTCTATTTATAACATATTTGAAATAAGAATGGGTGGGAAAGCCAAGGGAAAACTGACATCCAAGAGGTTAGTTTGAAAATTTAGAAAACCCTAGCTAGGTGAAATCATGCCCTATAAGGACCAACCACAATTTTTCTAGAACTAGGAAAAAATGGGGAAAAGAAAGAGGAGATAGGTCCAAACTTACTTTGGGCAAGTTGGAGGGTCTCTCTAAGGATCTAGGAAAAATGACTCAATCAAGTGGGTCAATTTTCTGTGTCTACATTTTATCCTCTCTTTGATGCATTTATGGGCTAATAAATGCGTTAAAGAAAGATGTAGACACCTATGACTGAAGGACAACAAACAACAAAAAAGGAGTGGCTAATTTAGAAGAAAGGAGTGGTGCAAAAATGATGTCATTTTGGACACTTTCCTATTTTGCATGCAAATCTAGGCATTAGGTACATTAATACCTCTTAGGCTAGGGTACCCCCTCGAGTTTTGGAAGGAATGCAAAATTCCTAATGAAACTCAAAATGGTAGATGTAGAAGAAAGAAGAGTGAAATAAAAAAAAAAAAAGAGGAGAGAGAAAAAGTATAAAAACAAGCATAAAATGGGCAAAAGGTAAAAATCCTAATTCATTTTCACCACATAATATAGAAGAAAGGAGTTCTAGAGAAAAAGCAAAAAATGGTACCTCCTACACATCATTCAACCATTGTGAGGGGTGAGGTCGGTGTAGTAGCAGAGTGAGCATAGGTAAGGACTAAAATCCTCCCTCTAGATTAGGTTAGATTAGATTTTAGCCCTAATATCAAGTATTTTTCATCATTTTTTATTTTTTTTTTAAATCACCACGCATGACCTGAGCATGATTTTATGGCATGAGCATGATTTCATCCTAGCTTGTGGCAGTGAGCAAAATCGCACCCCAAACACATGGGGTGCAATTTCATAAAATCGTGCCTTAGAGAGAAAGGGTGCAATTTTGTAAAAGGGGAAGAAAAATAAAATTGTGCTCAAAGCTAGACGAGCATGATTTTGTTGAAGATAAAAAGGCAAAGCAAGCCAGCAAACAAAGAAGAGAAAATTTAAATTTTATTAATTTATGATTTATTAATGTGCACAAGAAACTAATAAAAAAATTATGATGCTTGTGGATGCATCATGACATACTAGAGATTCATGAGTGGTGACCGAGCTCCTTGGAGGTGGAGCTAGATGGCCTCTCATAGGAAGAGAGAGGTACCCTAAAGGTAGTGGGTCTAGACCACTTGGTAGAGATGACCCAAGTAGAGGTGAACAGAGCACTACTGATAGCATTGGTAGAGAGATGGTACCCAAAATCGTTGACCTTTTGATTACCCATAGGAGAGATGATGGTTATATTGGAGGATGTGTGGTGCATATTGTCCATCCCCTTCATGGGGAGAGTAGTTTACAAGGCACAGGGGAAACGAATCATGCTAGAGATATTGTCAGGAGGTTGGGCCTACCAGGTCTGAGAGAGTATGATCTTAGTTGATGAGATCACAAAGCACTATGGATCGACGACCTGACAACCATGATCTATAGGGTGGTGGTAGGATTATTGATATACCATACCAACATTTCACATATATCATGGGATATGGAGAATGTAGTGGCATATATGTGAGATCAATAGGTTAGATTCACATGGGATCCATATGTGTTGACCCAGTTGTACAAGATATTATACAATATCATGTATAAATGGTATATAGGATTAGTGTGTACGATGTTGCTCTAGGTGTGGTGTTGGGAGAACATACCAATGCAGATACCATATGCACTTCCAGGGAAATTTCCCAATCCAAAGTAACCAATAGCATATAGATGGTCTAGGTCCTATGAGCGATTCTAGAGGATGTAAGTTGAGAACTTGCCACTAGTGAGGTGGGTAATAGATGAGCTACGGAGGTTGAAGATCATATGGCGATTGTTAGAAATAGATTATATTACATCATTTGGGTCATGTAAATGTACCTTTCTAGGTACATACTTAGGATATTAGATTACTTTAGGCAGAATTTATCTAATTACTTCATGCAATGTAATAAATACACAAGGGTTAATGTGCAAGTTATATATCCCATTAGAGCCACAATAGATCTAATGGTATCAAGTTAATGTGCAAGTTATATGCATCTTGTGGATGTTGTCTCCCATTGCTTACTATATCAAAATCTTACAGTGGTATCAGAGCCACAATAGATCTAGCCACAACAAATCAATAGAAAAACCACCATTATCATTAAGCCTGAGTTTTTTGTTAATCTAACGTGATTCTAGACTAGCCACTATCAAAAACTCTCAAAAGAGTCTAAGAGTATTTCCAAAATTACTGAGATTAGATTTGGCTAGAATCTTTCCACAGAGTTGTAAGAAAAAATCGTGAAGACTAGGAATTAGCATTCAATCCACTAGATTAGAAAATCAACTAGTGAAGATAATTCAGGATATCTGAAATTCGTTAACTATTTCCCAAAGTTTCTTTTGTTGTAAAAAATTAATTCTCAGATGATTGGGACACCTCCTACAACAAAAATCTAGGAAAATTCAACTTTGTTGCCCAAAGGTCAACGTGCCTTCATAGTGTAGAGATTAGTTCGTTGTGCAAGAAAATAATACTACAAAATAAGACTTATGGAGAAGAGTCATGGTGAAGTTAGGATATTGGAGATTTCCATTGCTATATTGAGAACTTCATAGTAGAATAAAAGGCCACAAAAGCCTTGTTTTAGAATAAAAGGTCATAGAAGCCTTGATCCAAAAGAAAAGGCCACAGAAGCCTTGTTCTAGAAGAAAAGGCCTAAAAGCCTTGATCCAGAATAAAAGGCCATAGAAGCCTTGATATTGAATAAAAGGCCATAGAAGCCTTGTCCCAAAATAAAAGGCCATAGAAACCTTGATACTGAAGAAAAGGCCACAAAAGCCTTTATCTTGAAGAAGACTCCAGAAATGAGTATCTGATTTAGAAGCAGATTAAGATTTCAATACTAATACTTTGTTGTAGGGAAAGGAGATTCAGTGATTTGGGAAACTTCCTACAAGAAATTTAGGAAGAGTATCTTCTTCAGAATAAATCCAGCACCAGAAGCAAAATTGAAGGTAAAGAGATTAGGAGAATATTTCATTGAATAACTTCCAATATTGGAAGAAGAAGAAGGACTATGAGAGTTTTTCTTGAATCCAGAAGTAGTATAATCAAGTATCCAAAAGAAGATCTAACCACCAACACTTCCAGGAGAATAAGGTTGAATAAAAGGTCTCAAGGAAGACCAGAAGAAGCTACAATATCAAAGACCTTGGGGAGGTCTCAATGAGAATCTAGTAAAAGGCTTGGAGAGCCTTACTGAAGAAATCATCAAAGGATAACTCATTGGATAATTAATTATAGAAGATAGTAAAATATTTGGGATAATTATCGCCATCCAAAAACAAGACCAAAATAAGAAGAAAAATCTAGCAAGGAGTGCTAAATCTCAGAAGACCTCAAGATATTCAAAATCTTGAGAAGAAGATCCTCCTTGAATTCATAATTCGACAAGAAGACTTGAAGACAAGAGAATCCTACCAAATCTAAGATATTTGAATATTAGCTCTCATAGCAAGAAGGCACCATTTTAGAGATAGAGTCTTCTCCAAATATATAGGAAAAGGAGAAGTTTACTTAAAGGATCAAATCATCAAAACGTAGGCTTGTAAAAGAAATTTCGAGACCACATTTTGGTGAAGAAGAAACTAAGCAACAAGATCATACTCAAAGTAGCAACTTGGTGATCTTAGACACTAACATCTACATCCTCTACAGAAGCTGCAAAAAAGCTACAAAAGCTTTCAAAAATGTAAGAAACTATTGGTGCAAGTAGATTCATTAATTGGATTACTTATCAAATTTGTTAAAGCACCTTAATTTGAATTAGAGTTCCAAAAGAGGAAAATTGGATTATAGTCTTCAAAAGTGCAAAAACAGAAAAGTTTCCTTTAAGTTTCATTTGCACATTAGTTAGGAATTTATTAGATTTCATAACTAAAACTATAAACTATCTATCATCTACTTTGGAAAAATAAAAATAAGACTAAGTCCTACAATATTAATTGTAGTGAAATTGCAGAATAATTATTGAAGGTTCATTTCAAATTATTCTTCATTAGTTACAGTAAATTGATTAAGTGCATTATTTTAAGAGTTGATAGGAGTGATAAGGTGAAATTTTTAGTGCATTAAAAGTGAAATATTATTAGATGCATTTACACTATTCTATTGCTCTCAAAAATATTATTGTTTGTGTTCTTGAAAAGGGCACAAAATCAGAATTTGACAAAGTGTCTAAAGACACTATTAGTGCATAAAAATATGCAACACTTAGTGGCAAAGTGAAGCCACCAAAACAGGTTAGAATCCTCCAAAACTTGGAGAATAAGACAACTAACAAAAATCATAAATAGAAGCTTCAAATATTGAGACTTGTTGAGTCTCAAATCCAAAGCATTACAGGGTTAGATGCAGGGAGAAAAGTGCATAAAATTACATCAAATAAGGAGCTTCTATCTACTTCTATATAAGATTGGATTTTTCATCAAAGTATCCAAGAAAAAAATAGGAATGTGACTAATCAAAGAGACAACCTCAAAACCCCTACATTGCATTCAAAAATTCTGCCACAAAACCAAAAATTCAGACATGAAAAAAGGAGTGCAAAACATGGTGAAATAAATATTGTTTTATACACAAATTTGTTACATTGTATTGCACTATCCTAATCTGGTTTATACAGGAAAGAGGGCATATTTGAAGGTGACTCAAAGGCACAATATCTGTAGGGTAAATTAGCCAACTGCAACCGAATACTTGCACACTCTAAGAAGGGTAAAAGAGCACCATATAAGGGTTATATTCCCTACTTCTTGGACAGCTGAACCTGCAAGCAATCAAGTCACAAAATAAAATAAGGGATAAGCATTATATTATGGTCTACAAAAGTAGCATAACAGGTTGAAGGAAAGTAAGCAAAGCAAGACTTACGTAGGAGCACTCTATACCATTATTGTAGCACCACGAAGGCTCCATCAAAGCTCCACCATAGCATTGCTTCTTTTCAAGACCAATCTTTGCTAATAACGATAGTGAAGGGTTACGTTGAAATAGTAAAGGCCCATTCACAAGGAATAAGTGGCACTTGTCACTTGGAATAAGCCACTAATATTCCATCCATGAGCGCTCATCTTGGTCAAAGAAACATTACTAACAACAGGTTGGTATGTTGAGAACATATGAGACACTTGTCTACAAAGAGAACAAGCGTTCACCTAAAGAATGTAACTCTTAGGCATTACTTACAGGAGGCTACAAGTGTCATCTAGCATATTTCATTCCTCAAGTGCTCAAAAAGAAAATAAATGTGCCACTTGGTACTTTAATCAAGATTTCATTCCATTTAAAGGGTGCCAAAGACTAGGGACTTTCAAACATTCAATCATCCTCATTCAACACTCTGCAGTTTTTGTGCATAGGGATGAATTTATAGTGTGGAGGAAAGGAGAAGAGCCTTTAATACTCTTTTCAAGGGATGTCAAAGGTAGAGATTAAATGTGCTATATTTGGAGCATTAAATCCAAGGAGGATTCCAAAAATTCAATTGGAGGGAAAGGCAAAAGCAGAGACATTAATATTGCAGCCATTGCACACCAAAAATTAGCACCAATTATTGTGGTCTTTGTATAGTGCAAGGTAATATTTATTCCCATTTTAAATGTGCTTTCATTTTTGGGAGTTATAAGGTTGATAAATCAAGGTTAAAGTTAGAATAATTTAACCATATTGAAATTCAACCTCAAAGGGAATAATTTATCAAATCAGTATAATTTTTGGAATATTAAATTTAGGAGTAATAAGGGTTTCTACTGTAAATTTATTTTATAATATTTACAAATATTATTGTGTTCTAATTTTCTATTTTTGGGAGCTATAAGTATTACAACACCAAATTAGGTTATTGAAAATTAGAAACACTAAAATCATATGCTAAGGGATATTAAAAGAGGTTATTAAGGTTTTTGCTAAGGTTGGAAATTTATAATATTATTGTCTCAAAATTTCTCAAAAGGGATAAAAGAAATCCAAAATTAAAACCTCTTCAAAATTTTAAAAGTGCGTAGTTCAATAGGACTAATAAGGTGTTAGAAAATTTGAGTCTTTATATTTACAAAACTTTACAAAATCAACCAAAAATAGAACTACAATTTACAAAATCACTCTATTCATATTATATCTATTCCAAAACATACTAGGGAGTCATGAGACATTCTGCAAAACTTGGTAATATCAGCATTTATCAAATATTATCAAGTTGTAAATTCATTGAAAAATATAAGCTTTCTACAAAACCTAAATTTTCATTAGGTTTATATACTCTCATCACTAAGGAGATATAAGGAAGTTTACAAAACCTAAGGATTGATAAATATTTTATAAAATCAAGCTTATGTATTTAGGAAGCCATAATATAATAGATTTCTATATCCTATACAAGGGATCCATAAGGATTTCTACATCCAGAAATATTGCAAACACCAATAAGAATAATTGCTTCAAAAAGGAAAAATCCAATGCCATAAAACTTGGGATCATGAATCTACTCATGAAATCTAAAGGAATGTTAGACCTAAATTCAAATTTAATTCATAGTGAAGTCTTAGAAGATAATTTGGATACTTTGGAATGCTATCTTCAAGCTCATCGTAATGAAGCAATTGACAATGCAAAAAGTGATATTTCACTTTCCTTAGACTTCGTGAGAATACTATACATGGCATTGCTCACATATAAATACTACAAGGATGAAAATATAGAACAAAAATTATTGATAGAACTACTAAAAAATAAGGCATAACTTAATGGATTGTATCTAGAAAAGCTTTTTCAATCCTCATGCAACATTGGCACTTCAGGTTCTACTAACTCAAGATCTTATCATGATGTCTTAAGTGGTTGTTCAGAAGCTTCTGTACAAATTGAAGATAAGAAAGGAGAATCTTCCTTACAAGAACCAAGTAGTAGCACAACCACCTATGAGAGCACAAAAACCAGAATCAAAGGCAAAGCTAAAGACGAAGAAGAATATGAAGTAGATAAAGGAGGAATACAATGCAAAGTCAATTGAAATAAGAACCTTTAGCTATAGCTACAACTTACTCTACATCATCTGAAGACATAGTAAGTGATGAAGAAGAATACAAATTCCATTATCCAATGGAAGGATATCCACATTGAAGACTAAAGTCTTCAATAACCAAATAATGTAATACAAGGAGTTGTTAGAAATAAATTATATTACATCATTTGGATCATGTAAATATACCTTCCTAGGTACATACTTAGGACATTATATTACTTTAGGGGGAAGTTATCTAGTTATTTCATGCAATGTAATAAATGCACAAGTGTCAATGTGCAAGTTGTATATGTGCAAGGTGTCCCTTACACAGCTAGGTAGAGTGTTGGCCAAGGAAACTATCTTCCTATATAAAAAGGGCCTCATTGTAACAAGAACATATAAAATCTTAGAGTATATTTGTAGGTAGTAGCATAGTGTTGTGTATATCATCATATATTGGTGATGGGTGTAATGTAGTCCAATAGCTTTGTTCATGGAGTGCCCATTTCCTCCATAACTACATTGTATTCATTTTCGTCATTTCTATTTATATATTTTAGTCATATCATAGATTTAATTTCCTTCATATTATTCTACATCTTGTGATTACTATCTCCCATTGTATAATGTATCAAAAGCTAACAACAATCATGGAATCTACACTCTAGATGGGTTAAGGATGCGAAGGATTTTTCCAAGGTTAGGAGGATTAGGTGGCTCATTATGGAGAAGGAGGATCCAGAGCTATTCAAGTTCAATTTGTTCCAATGGTAGTTCGACATATTCTAGGAGACCCTAATATTGGGCAACTACTAGTACAGGTGGGTGTACTAGGATTCATTAAGAGTCATAGGAAATCTCTGTGGCAAGATGCATAGAGGAGAACCTGGGTGATCCACTCTATGTGGATCCAAGGGTGGATGATGTCGAGGTGTCTCTCAACTACTAGAGATGGTATAGGGATGTCATGCCCCTAAGAATATCCCCACCAATATCAATGCAGAGGTGATAGGTCATGAGTTGGTGCATGTAGCTAGCACTACAAGAGGCCACTCGATGCATCTTAGAGTAGTAGTAGTGGGACCAAGATGGCCCACAGTAAGGGTAGACATGGGTCTGATTGGAGTTATTGGTGGTTGCCACCACTATTGTTGGGACCAGGGAGGCAAGAGCAATTTGAGTTTCCCCCATGATGGCAAAATCTAGACCAAGCAGAGGGATTGGAGAGACCTCCATCTTAGAAATAGTTATCCCAAGTAGGATTGTAGATCAAGGAGACCCAGGTGGGAGATAGAGGTGCTACAAGCATAGATAGCAACTCTATAGAGGGATATGGACCTACTTCGATAGGATAGGACCGATAGGACAAAGGGACTATAGAGGGCACTAGGCACTCCAGATGTGAAGAGAGATGCAACATGAGAAAAGGTAGAACACCTCTAGGGAGAGGTGATTTAGTTGGATTAGGAGTGATAGTGGGCTCAATCAAAGGGGATGGTTGTGGTCTACAACAATTAGTAGGATGATGGGATCTGTCTATTATAGGTGAGGCTACAGAGGGTGGGAGAGAGACTAGAGGTAGTTGTGCATAGGGTGACCTTCTTCCAAATAGTTTATTACCAAATATTTATGATGGATCAATGAGTTCAACTACCTTTGTCCCTACAAACATCGAGCTATAATTGGTCTAGATCATGGATAATTTTATGATATGTGAACATACCCCCACTAGGACCACCTTTGATGGGTAAAGTAGAGGAGACAAGCTCTTCTAGCTAGGGAGGGGATCGAGGTGACATGCCAATTTTGAGTGTGGTATGCATCCCTAGGGATGGTCGAGTGTATCGATTTTGGACTATGGTACACCAACTAGATAGGCCTATGTACCTTTTTCTACTTCTCAAGTAATATCATGCTATTTTTTAGTGTAATGTATGTGTTTATGTATTTTCTTTTTATGGTGTTTTTAATGTTATTTTTATTTTTATTTGTATGCATGATATGACTTAACTTATGGAATGCACTAACCTAAAATGCAAATCTATGGATGCAATGAAGTAAATGCAATGCATGAAAATGCATGGAATAAGGGGAATAACATAATAGGGGGAAGGAAGAAGAAGAAAGGATTAAAACACCACTATGGGTGAAATTGTGCCCCATAAAAATAGAGCATGATATCATCATATAGTGAAATCATGATCCGTAAATATGGAGCATGATTTCAAAAAAAAGAAGAAAAATAATAAGAATAGGAGGAAGAAGAAGAAGAAAGAAGAATAAGAAGAAAAAAATAAGAAAAATGCCAAAAAAGAAGAAATAGGAGCTTGAAGCATAATGCTTTAGTCAGCATATATCATATCAAATTAGTGTGACCAATCATACATACATAAAGCAAAAAAAAAATATGGAAAATATGAGTGATACCCACTATGGGTGTAGTACTTTCTAAGATGGTTAGAATGAGGAGAAAAACCCACTATGGGTGTAGTGCTCGCTAATATGGACAAAGAGATATACCCGCTAGTATGTATACTCACAAATGGTTGAATGGAGGCTAACCCTCACTCATGACCATGAAGCTATCCACTATGAGGTGTCTTGTGTGTGTGAAGATGAATCAAAATGAGTACTCCCTCCATATGGATGTGGTGTGTGCAAAGATGTGTATGGATAAAGAAAACAAGATGTGAGTGTGTGCATGTACTAGAATAAAAGAGAGGAAGAAAGTAAAAAGTAAAGAAGGGTTGTGTTCCTTGACCTAAAGAGAAATTTATGGTCATCAGTAAAACTTTCAAGGTCAAGGAACACAAAAGGCAAAGACAAAGAAAAAAGTGATAAAAAATAATAGGAAGGAAGAAGAAAAATCCCTAGGTTGGGGACTTCACTAGGAATTAGAATCCTAGTGAGAGTGCAATACATGTGAGCTACAACATAACTAGGTGTTGTCACATGCCATTGTCATGAGGTCCCCAAGAAGCTCTATGATCAAGCAGTCATGAGCAAGCAAAAATCCAATTATGATAAGCAGAGATGCAAATGTAATGATATGTCAGGCAAATCATGCAAAATATGACAAGCAAGCATGTAGTATGAATATAAAAATGAATGAAGTGGATGAAAATGCAAGGTATGCTTTATTAGTAATTTAATACTTTATTTTTAGATTTTTAATGCAAGTGAGAAGAATGATAGTCGACACATAAACTGATTGTGCCTCCTATCTTGACAAAAATAACATGTGTACAAGGGAGTGATCCATCAAATAAAAACCTATAATAGGGATCATCTTGATGATCAAAATCACAAGGAGTCTCATTCATAACTTTTTTTTCGACAAATTTTGTACAAAAACCTTCATAAACCCTAACTAACCTTTTTTCTTAAAAAAAGGAGGGTCAATCCCTAATTTTGTAAGATATATGTAAAAGAGCAAAGAAAGAGAAGAATATTTATCATTAGAATACATAAAATTTACCATGTTATAAAACAAAATATTAGAGGGATAAGGGGGTCCTTCATCCTCATAACTCCACTCCAATATTTGATGATCTAAATATTCATCATAAGTCTTAAATTCATCATCATTAGCAAATGGTAAAGGTTGGTTTTTATTGGTAATGTAGCCTACACCACACCTCCTTGGAAAAAATTTGATACCCAAAGGCTCTTGAATGTCTTTCTATTGGGGTCCCAAACCTTTATCAACATATCCCATGCTTGATAGGATCTATTTTGGGAGTGGGTAATCATTGGATAAGTAACAGTTGGAAAATGAATGCTCCATAGGAGAAGTTTTCCTACCATATATTTTTTCTTTGAAGGTTATTCCTATGTAGATAAAGGTACACATGCCAATGTGTACAACTTCACCCTTCTTACGAGGTAAACCCATAGTCCTTGGTGAAGGTGGTAGCTTGGCAAGATTAAAAATAGGCTCTTGAATAAAATGATTAAATTGATCCCATGATGAGACTTGGATGAGAGGTTCCTCACTCATTTTTAGACTTTCAAGTTGCTCAAATATTTGAGATGAGGAACTTGGAGGAGCAGATGATAAAACTAAAGGACAAATATTGATATCATACTGAGCTTGCTCAACCATCGAATAATATTCAAATGGATGAGGATCACCCAAAATGGTGATAACCTAATCCTTAAATTTGAACTTCAAGCACTGATGAAAGGTATAAGGGATAACCTTTATCACATGGATCCAAGAACATCCAAGAAGATCAAAAGATGCAGGGCAAGACACCACATATAATAAGGTATGCAAGATCGAGGTACAATTCTAAGGGAGAGGGACACAAGCCACAGGTCTCTTGGGACTCATTGTTGAAAGCCTTGATGATAATATTAGACTTAATTAAGTCTTCCTCTTTCAATCCAAATTTTTTGAAAATTTGATAAGTGCATTAATTAAGGGAAGAATCATTATCAATCAAGATTCATTTGATAAAATTTCTCCCAATAAATGTTGTGATGTAAAGGGAAGAATTCCCTTGCAAGTCTAAGGAATGCAAATCATCATCCTAAAATGTGATGTGATGTATCCCAAGAGAACCTACGATATTAGCTACAGTACTAGGGGAAATATCTACAAGGACATATTATTGTCTTAGAAGTTCCAAAAAAGCTTCCCTATGAGTAGGATAAGTTTGTAAGAGTTCTAAGATAGAGATATTGCTTGGAGTACTAGCTAATTATTGTTGAAGATCAAAGGAGACTTTAGGTTTTTAGAGCATATTATATTATTTGGTACATGCCAATGTACCACCTTGGGTACATAACTAGAGTAGGAGTTTACTTTAGAGTAAGGTTTGAGTAGTTACTTCAAGCAAGTAATAAATACACAAGTGTTAGAATGTGCAATGATGTAAATGTGCATGTAGTCCACATGTACATGAGTCATAGGATAGGTATATGAAGAGTCATGGGTAGAGTAAATGCCAAGGCACATATCTTCCTATATATAGGCCTTTAAGGTATAGAGTGAGTAAGAGAGACAATGTTACTATAGAGAGTTAGATTATAGTAGTGAGTAGGTACAATGTAGTTCTTCATTAAAATTTTAGAGTGTTCAAGTCCTCCATTATATTGCATTGTACTATTTTCGTGAGTTTTCATTAATGGCATATTACTGAGTTATTGCAGAAGTCTATCTCATTATTTTCCTACATATTATAGTGCCATTATCATATAGTTATCATATCTTGCTTATTTCATATCTTGTGGTTGCATTTCCTTCAATATACATCCTCAAAAGCTAACAAGTGGTATTAGAGCATATTGTAGATCAATAGGAAATAGTGAGAGACACAAGAGAGATTGAGAGGAGATCAAAAATATCATTTTTTAGAAATTTTGAAACTACATTTGGCTGGAGTCTTTCCACAGAGTTGCAAAAAACTCATGAAGACTAGGACTCAACATTGATTCCACTAGATTGATAAATCAACTAGTGAAGACTGATTATCTCTAGATTTAGAGTTTTCTTCCATTATAGTTTCTAATACTTTGTTGTAGAAAAAGGAGATTCAAAGAAAGTTGGGAAGCTTCCTACAAGAGCTAGGAAGAATATCTTCTTTAGAATCAATCCAGTACCTGAAGCAACAAACAGAAGAATAAATATTTGGAGACCTAAGGAAAAGGTCCCATTGCTAGAGTTGCAGACCTACAAATTGTAGAAGAGATAAAAAGGCTAGAGGAGTCTTACTACAACCTCATAGAAGAAGAGACTCTAGAGAAGAGTCCAAGAGAAGATTGGAGGTTGGTGATCTCCATTGAAGATTGAAGATTGTAGATTGTAGATAGAAGAAAGAGGAGAAAATAGCTCAAGAAGTTGAAGAGACCCACAAGAGGTCCCATTGAAGAACTTCCACTTTTGGAAGATTGAATATAGAGAAGGACTAGAAAAAGTCCTGTTCCAAATTCCAAAAGCAGCATATTTTAGAGATCCGAGAGGGAGATCTCATTACAAAACCCCCATAGTTGAAGATTGAAGAAAATATCTTATTGAGAAGACTAGAGAAGTTGCAAAATCTAAAGACCCTTAAGAAGAGGTCTCAAGGAAGGAGAAGGCTTGGAAAGCCTCATTGTAGAGTTCAAAGAAGGCCATTGAAGGGTTTTTCAAGGAGAACTCATTGGAGAAATTTACTAGCAAGGAGAAGTTCCTGTTAGTAAAGGTTTTGGGACAATTATCGCCATCCAACAACAAGCCCAAAGGAGAAGAATTTTGCAAGGAGTTTGCCAAATTTTGAAGGAGAGTAGTGAAGACCTCAAGACATTCAGATTCTTGAGAAGAAGACTAGCAAGAGGCCAAGGTTGAAGTCAGAATTTGATAAGGAGGTTGAAGGAGAAAGGAGTTAGAAGAAGCCACCAAATCTAAGAGATTTGAAGATTTCCATTGAAGGCTTAAAGGCTGATTAGGAGAAAGGAGGTTGCGATTTCTAGAGTAAAAAGTTGAAGGAGATTTTTAGCTACAACTTGGAGGAGTTTCCTACCAAGTTGGGGAGATTTGAGGACAACATTCTTGAAAAGAAATTAGCTACGTTAGAATCTAAAAGTTTTAGAGTTACAGGTAAAAATTTGGGTAGCATTACTAGCTGCTAAGTTTCAGGTTTCAAGGGAGCATTCGAAAGGAGAATTAAAACCACCAAACTACATTTTTGGGTAGCAAGTTAGAGGAGTTTTCAAAGCTATGAATTGGTGAGTTAAAGAGTTATTTTGGACAACAAGGAAGAGTTATGATTACATCTAATACAAGGTAGCAATTTGGTGAATCCAATCACCAAGAAATACATCATCTATAGAGGTCATAAAGGTAAGCAACTTAGGTGTAAAATGTTCATTAGTTGAACACTTATATTTGGTTCATTATTAAGTTTCATTAAGCACCATATTAGAGTTTAAAAGTTGCAAGGAGAAGTGTTTCATAAGGGATTTGTAGAAGATAGTTTCTAGATATAAGGTTAAAACCTACACATCAAAAATAGGAGTTAGATATATTTCAAGAGAAAGAAAAATATCAACATCCTATATTTTACTAAAAACAAAGAAGACATTACTCTTAAGTGAAGGTTGCATAGATTAAGAGTTCATTAAAAGGAGCAATAAGGAGAAATTACTATTGCATCATACTAGTTATTAAAGGTGCATTAAGTATTCAAGTTAAGTTGAAAATTAGTGCAAAGTTAAGCCATTCAAAAGGGCATTTTAGTTGCATGATTAAGAGCTTGGATTCATTATTGCAAAGTTAACCAAGAAAATAAATTATAGGAGAGAGTTGTCTAGTAAGGAGGGCAACATTAAATCATTATTTACCACCAAGGAGTAGAACAAGTAGCCACCTCATCAAGGAAGAGAGAAATATTTAAAAGGAGATTCAAATATCTCATAAGTATAGGTGCAAATTAAGGTATTTTATTCTAACTATTTTCATTACATTATTGCACCATATCTCTCTTGTCCTACATAGAAAAAGAGGACAAATACAGAGTGTCTCAAAGACACTAAAACAACTAGTATATTATATCTACAAAGTGGTCATATCATCAAGTTAAAGGAGTAAACTATAAAGTAAAGGAAGAGATCCAATGAAGGGCTCAATAACTAAGTTTCAAGGTGTCTAAAGATACCAAAATCTAATGCCATTAAACTCATAAGTAGCATAAGTGAAGTCACCTACAACATTCAAGAACCTACGTAAGGTAACATTGCACCCATTGCAAATCTACATAAAGCAAGCACAAAGGATAACATATTGCAAGCAACATAAAATATTAAGGTGCAAACAAGAGTGCATTACCCAAGCAATAGCTTGGATGAACCACTAGCTAAGAGGATAGCATTGAAGCACCTAAGAGCTACCATTGATTGGAGAAGAACCATCAACTAAGAAGGAAGTGTTGGAGCATCTTAGAACCACCATTACCACCTTAGAACCATATTTTTTGGAGCCAACTTCATGGAAGAGAAGTGCCACCATTCACTAGAGAAAGAGCATTGAAGCCAAGACCAAACAACTTGCATTCATTGGCAAGAATCATTGAGGAAGTAGAAGACGTTGAGGGAGAAATTGCATGCAAGGGAAAGGAGCACCACTTGCTACCTCAAGCTAAGGTATCTTGTGCCACTTGGCACAACAAAATAAGGTGCTAAAATATTCTTCATAACGCATGCATAGGAAGAGAGCATCCAGGATAGAAGTAATGCCCATCTTGAGCATTGAAAGCATCATTCAAAGGTTTGGAGGAATAATAATCATTGCACATCATTCAAAGGTGGATAAGAGCATTGAAGGCACCTAAACTAACACTCATCAAGAACATAACCTCCATTTACACACCTGAGCAATGTACGCACCACATGGCTAGTGTTCCAAGAAGGGATAAAGCATATTAAAGTGCCCAAGTTGAAGAAGAGCATAGAGATTGGAAGCACGAAGATTGAGCATTGGAGTCAAGTGTTGAGTAGAGTCAAACTACATTTAAGGAGAAGGAATATTGTCATAAGGTACCCATGAGCAATAAATTCTCTCAATCATACATAAGAGACTAGCATTACAACACCAAAAGTGTGGATAGAAGAGCCAAACCAGAGGCCAATCAGCATGCACACTTCAAGGAAGGTAAAAGCTTTACATAATTAAATATTTGCTTTCCTTAAGGAGTTATAAGGTACCTAACATAAGGTTGAAGTTTATTACTACATTGAAGAACCAACCTTAGTGAATTAGAAGGGAATTTAAGCAAAGGGAATATATCTTAAAAGATATTACAAAATTGCATGAGGTTCAAACATTAGAATATTTGCAAATAATTAATTAGGAGATATAAGGTTTTCAACATTGGAAAATTTGAAATACTAGTTTGTAAATATTATTACTTTCTAAATTTCCAAATTAGGGAGATATAAGGAATACTACACCAAACTTTAGTTTCTTGGAATTTAGAAAAATTGAACCATTAAAATTGAAGGATTAAAGAAGCAAAACTATAATTGCTTGAAAGTTGGAAATTACATTTTACATTAATCCAACTAAAAGGTCTTGAAGGAAAAGAACCTTATTAAAACTTGAAGGTGCATCACCATTTATCTTTAGCTTTCTACTTACTAATAAATAGGGAGACATAAGGCAAGAAAGTGAAGTTGAACATTAGGGAGACAAAAGGAATTCAACTCAAACTAGGAAAGCTAAGCATACTATCAAGATTCATAGTACATTCAAACACTTGCTAGATAGAAGGCATTTTACAAAACTTGTAAAATTGAAAAGTTCTTAGCAAGGTTGAGCATATACTTAAAACTAGGGAGTCATAAGGTAGACTACTTCAAAGGTTCTATCAAAAATATTCTCAAGAGCAAAAATAACTCTATTGATTAATCACACATTACAAGATTTGATTCAGCCTAGAATTCAGATAGAGAGATATAAGGTCTTCAAGTGACAATAGTCTATTAAAACTAAGGAGGAAGAAAGATGTCAACTTCAAATAATATAGTGAACAATGATATGAACAACACCATTATAATGGAAAGGGCAAGTGTTATAAAAATTGGAATCAAGAATTTACTTATAAATTCTGAAGGAAACTTAGACCTTACTTCAAAAGTGATTCATAGTGAAGTTGTAGAAGAAAACTTTGAAACCTTGGAATATTATCTACATGCTCAACTCACTAAAGCAATTGATAATGAAAAGAGTGATATTCAAATTCCTTTAGACATTGGTAGCATATTATACATGGCATTACTTACATTCAAATGCTACAAATATGAGAATGTAGAACAAAAAGGATTGATTGAATTACTTAAAGAGAAAACAACAATGGATGAATCCCTCTTAGAAAAGATATTTCAATCCTCATGCAGTATTGATACTTCAAGTTCTACTAACTCAAGATCTTATCATGATGCTTTAAGTGTTTTTTCAGAAGCCTTTATACACAATAAGAATAGTAATAAGAAGGACAAAGGCAAAGAATAAATACTTTTGCAGGAATCAGGTGATAGTACTGCCACTTATGAAAGTGCAGAAATTGGATCCAAAGACAAGAATAAGAAGAAGAATAAGAGGAACCAGATCAAGGAGGGATACAATGCAAGGTAAACTAAAGATAATACAAAGGACCAAATCAATATGAAGAACATTAGAAATATGAAGATCCATATTGAAGACTAAAGTCTTCAATACCCAAATAATGTAATATAGGGGGGTGTTAGAGTATATTACATTATTTGGTACATGTCAATGTACCACCTTGGGTACATAACTAGAGTAGGAGTTTACTTTAGAGTAAGGTTTGAGTAGTTACTTCAAGCAAGTAATAAATGCACAAGTGTTAGAATGTGCAATGATGTAAATGTGCATGTAGTCCACATGTACATGAGTCATAGGATAGGTAGATGAAGAGTCATGGGTAGAGTAAAGGCCAAGGCACATATCTTCCTATATATAGGCCTTTAAGGTATAGAGTGAGTAAGAGATACAATGTTACTATAGAGAGTTAGATTATAGTAGTGAGTAGGTACAATGTAGTTCTTCATTAAAAATTTTGGAGTGTTCAAGTCCTCCATTATATTACATTGTACTATTTTTGTGAGCTTTCATTAATGGAGTATTATTGAGTTTTTTCAAAAGTCTATCTCATTATTTTCATGCATATTATAGTGCCATTATCATATAGTTATCATAGCTTACTTATTTCACATCTTGTGGTTGCATTTCCTTCAATATACATCCTCCAAAGGTAACATAGGTTGAGGTTTCAACACTAAAGGCAAGGTTTTTACTCCCATAATCCTTCTCTTAGTATTCTTCAAGACTAAGATGGGCTCTGAGGATGGGTTGGATGAAGAGCCTGTCTCTTATAAAGAATTTTGAGATGGTTGATTCTATACTTTTTGCCTTGTAGTTACTACTGTCATACCAACCATATTATTATAAGGAGGTGGCACAATCTGATATGAGACTTTATTAATTGTCTGCTACCCATGCTTAGGCAGGAGATCTTGGAAGATTGCCATATCTTGATTAGGTGTGGGTAATTGTTGAGTAGGAGGTTGATTTTTTGGTGGATAAAAAACCTTCTATGATGAGGTGACCTTCATCAATCAGATCCTGAACCACATTTTTCAACCTCTTACAAGAGTTTGTCTAGTGCCCCTCCACTCTATGATACTCAAAGTGTTGACCAGTCTTATACCAATTAGTCATGGTATCAAGTTATATTATGGGAGGTAACTCAATCATATTAGGTTGCAAAATATGCTTTAGAACCATTGTCATAGGCACATTAAGCCTTGTGAAATTCCTTTGTGGAGGCTTTGGAGGTTGGCTAAGCACCATCTTTTATAGGTTTTTAACAATACTATTGATAGGCCTACTATTTGTAACTCCATCACCTTCCACATGCTTATTCTTATACTGATTTTTAGTGGTCTTCACTTTAAGCTATCATCTTCTGATAAGAGCTTACTCTACTTTTCTTGCTAGGTCAATTGTTTGATCAAAATATGTAATAGTTGTAGTTTCCAATGCATAAGATAATTGCTCTTGCAAATTTTCAATAAATATATCTAACATGTCTCGAGGAGGTAAGGTATACCTCAAGAGTCCAACAAAACTCCTCTAATGATACAAAAAATTTTAAAAAGCACAAATAATTTAGTTGTATCTTCAAAATTCCTTAAATAATGGTTGGGCAACCGATAATACCACTCTAATTCCATGCCACCAAGGCTCTTAGGGAATTTATTTAGAAACAACATGTCATCATATATAATATCATGGAAATTTGTTCTAAATATTCTCAAATTCTTAATTGGATATTTTTTTCCCTTATATATATATATATATATATATATATATATATATATATATATATATATATATATATATAACCGACATGGAAAAATACTATTAGAATAGGGCTTAGTTGCTATAATAGGATCTAAGTGATGATTGCACATTTCTTTATAGTTGTAGGTGAAACTAGGGGGTTGAATCATGTCCACTCTTGAAGATAATTATTTCACCATATTAGTTAAACTTTATACCTCATAAATGTTGTTATGGAATACCCCTAGATTCCTTAATGGAGGGATATAGGTAGGCTATTGAAAGGATACTTGGCCCAAGTTGGAGGTATTGATACCATTATGGTATGTGGTATCTTGCTAGAGAATACAACTAATAGTTGGTGGAATCAAGACAAGAATGTTGATTTTAGTAGAATGAGGAAATTGAAAATAATCTTGATGCACTACCGGTTGGAAGAACTTCTGAACTTCTTCCAATGTTGGTGGTTTCAGTAGTGACAATTTGGTTGATGGACAGGATTACTATGATTCAAAGACTCAAAGAAAGGGTTAGCATGAACACATCTAGGAGAGAGTACTGGAGAAGGGGGAGTCTCACCTTTTTTGAGTTGAGATTTCCATTCCATAACCTTAAGTAAGTCTATCCTATAATGTTTCATGAAACCCCAAACATGCTTAAATAATTTAAATAAGTAGCTACCATATGGACCTTCAAGGGGATCATAGTTTATTTTAGTTTCAATATTTTTTGGTTCTTTTACATCAATTTTAGGGTTTTCTCTATCAATATAATCATATTCTTATGGAATACGACCAGACTCTAGCTGCCTTCACTGACTTCTAAGGAATGGAATCATCAAAAGAAGTGAAAGGATAGAAGAGAAAAATAATGGAAGACATGAAAATATTTTTAAGATATATATTAATGTTCTTCTAACTCTAATAAAACAATTAAAAGGATTCCTAATTAGGCCACTAAGATGTACATTCACATTAGGTTCACCAAATATGTAGAGGGAAAAAACTACCCTACCATGTATGATTATTGACTAGATCCGTTGGAAGCTGAGTTGACCATAGGGGTATGTTATAACTCTACAATAAATGGATAAAGTGGGAAGGGTTCATTAGGAATGGTTTTAGGACACATTCCATGTTTGGGGTGGAATGTGTTTGAATGTATCAATTAAGCATGCACCTATGTTTGGTCTTTCTAAAACTATACTACGAAAAGAAAAATAACAATGCAAGATACAAGATGCAAGAAAACAAGAACTAATCCTAGAATTATTCTTTGCTTGAAATATCACTAGCCGAAGGATTGTAAATAAAAGCTTTTAAGCAATGGTCCAAGAGAAATGCATAAACAAGGTTAAAACCCTAAATGCACACTAAATGTCTTTATTCTTTCACATGCCTAGAAATTTAATTAAATATTTTTCCTCACCTATGATCTATACTTTGAACAAAAATAAGTAAAAGAAAATCAGCAAATATCCTAGAGATCTACTAGGGTACTTATCTAAGTTGATGGTTGTTCCATGTTTTATCTTGCATCCAACAATATCCCACAGTTTTAATCCTGCAAAATGACTTCACAAAACCCTCAAAAAAAATGATCAATGTTAGGGGACCTACTTAGGTTGCTATATGGTTGTACTTGGGGACACAACAATCAATCCCCCTAGGTCCTTTTAGGTAACCTTTAGAATGCAAAAGTGAAATTTGACCTCTTTAGAAGATGAAAAAATAGAATACAATGCAGTAGAACAGTATGATAAACATAGTGCAAATTGTGCAATTATGCTCTAAATGTAACATGAAATGCAGATCTAGGATTTAGGGGTGAAATTTTGCCCCCAAGATTAAACATTGGTGAAATTGTATCCTACACAAGGTATTCATGATTTTATTGTTGACAAATTGTGCCTTGTATTTACAAGGCACAATTTCATAATAGAGAGAAAAAACAACAGAACAATACAAATAAATTAACAACAAATGCAAAATTAGCGATGTATGAATGTAAATGAGCAAAAACAACCTTGTGGTAGCGAAAAAGTAGAAAAAAGGATGAAGTCCTCCTAGATAGTATAATCCTCCTTAAGGTTCCAATACTTATCCGCCAAGGGCAGCAACACACAATCAATGCAGCAGAAGAGATCTCCACAAAATTAAATAGCTTTAACAAATCACTTGGAACTTGCAATAGGATCTTGTTGGAACTTGTCTTAATACTTATAAGTAGCTTGTTTAGATTGCTTGCTTAGTGAGCTTCTTAGGAGTTCAAATGTTCAAAAATAAAGCTTCAAACCCTCTATTTATAAGATATTTGTAAAAGGAATGGGTGGGAAAACCAAGGTAAAACCAATGTCCAAGAGGTTGTTTTGAAAATTTAGGGTTTTCTAAGGTAAAACCCTAGCTAGGGAAAATCGTGCCCCGTAAGGGCCGACCATGATTTCGTCAAAACTAGGAAAAAAGAGGTAAAAGGAGGAGAGAGGTCCAAATTTGCTTTGGGTAAGTTGGAGGGTCTCTCTAAGGATCTAGGGAACATAACTCACTCAAGTGGGTCAACTTTCCACGTCTAAATTTTCATGATTCCATATTTGTTGAAGCGCTTCAATCGCCTTAGAACATAGCCCTATTTTTATGCATTTGAGTGTTTTCTTTATTTTTTCATGTTGCTTAGACTAATCTTTGAATCAATTGTCTTAACAAAATTTGAGCAAAATTTTGGCAACATGGTATGTTGACCTAATTTACAAGGGATTATAATGTGGGTATCATTTTAAATCATAGGGATTATGGGACAACACAATGATCAAAGCAATTTTAATATAGGTCACTAAGCATAAATTATTACATGTCAACATCTCATTTTTTTAATGCAATCCACAAAGATAAGACAAAATTAAAAATCTCGTTTTAATGAAAAACATTACCACACCAAGATGATGCCATAATATAATGAAGGTAATGTTTTGCATGGACTTCGTGAATATTTTAACAAACTGATCAAGAAGATGCACATACAATAATACAAGTTAACCCTAAGAATGAATATGATAAAAGTAGTATATCCAAAAATCAATATGTTTGGTTCATTGATACTTCATTCGCCTATGAACCAATAGGATAGTACTCTATTGGGACTATTTTATGAATATGAACATAAGATGATTCCCAATAAGGATCACACTATAATATTTTTCTTCCATGGAAGATAAAAACATGGTTTTTTATTTATTTAAAAACCCAAGAAACAAGTCCATTGAAAAAGAAAAATAAGCAACCCTAAATAAAGTTTCACTCATCAAGATCACCAAACCAATCTGCACCTATATAAATCCACAAAATCATAGAAGACACTACCATGTAATGAATGCCCAAGTGAATAGTACCCTTGATGTAGCATAAAATATATTTGACAACCTCTTAGTGACTCATATGATTTGTATATTTGTAACCAAAATAAATACTAGAAATAAAAGTAATGTCTAGTCAAGTTGAGTAAGATATAAAAACCACTCATAAAAGATTTATATATAGTAAATCAACCAATGAAGAATAATAACTATTCTAACTATCCTAAAGCTTCACCCTAAAATCAAATGGTAAGCAAGTTGACTTAAAATATTCCATATGAGAATGTCATAGAATATTCAGGGTATATTAAAGTTGCAGGAGAAAAATCCCTAAAGAAACCTAAACAGTATGAATATCCAAAAATAATAAATTAGGTCCAAATGTATCATCTCAAAGGAATATTAAATTCATAACTTTATATCTCAAATCATGAAATTTGAGGTTCTAATTATGATAAGATCATAAAAAAAAGCATAATTTTAAAAATCTATCCTTCATAATCCTTGATATAAACATCATGATGAACTCCATATGACAAAATCCACAATTAATATAGAAGCTATAGATCCTCTTATACCATGTGTAAGGAGTCTACTTTAGCCCATAAAATGATTGCCTTATTATATGGACTAATGATGTTGGTTTTCTTAAGCCCGTATTAATATTAAATCCAAATACCTATATAGGCACCCGCTTGTTTTATTTAAAGTTCATGGTAAAAATTCAACAAAGTTGATTTTACCACATGTTACAAAATGCAAGAATTGTTAACAATTTCAAGGTCTTATGGAATTTCTCTACGTACTTCAAACCATGCAGTTGAGATAACAATTCCAATAAAGCCTCTTATTTGAACTTGTAAAGTTATTCCTTCTAATCATCAGTGCACCTTATTACTAATTAATCTAAAATTTTAATTTCTTAGATTTTGAGTAACATGGAAATTTCTTGGTATTTTTTTATGGATCGAGCAACAAAAAGAGATTATTTTTATTTAACAAAATCAATTACAACATACTACTATACAACTATATATAATAAGATGTCTTGGTTTCTCAAGAGAATCTTAGAGCTTCAAAGACTAGCATATTTCTTTATATTTTACCACTTAAAATATTATGCAGATAATTTAATAATTATCTAGCATCCCCCCTTATTACATTATTTATTTTTCTAGGAATTATTGGCACCCATGTGTCCATCGGACTGGCTCTAGATCTTATCTCTAGCTCTAGCTCTTGGCTTTGGCTCTGGATATGGATCTTGGGTTCTACTCCTAAAGTTTAAGCAACATATAGGACTAATGATACATCTACATATTATGGTGATGTGGTTGTTTTCATCAATCTAGGAGTTCTATATTAAACATTGTATGGTTTTGTATAGCATATCTAGATGAGGTAGGGTAGCCAACCACACTTTGTATTACTTGTGCATGAATATATTGAGATGTTGCATATAGATTATATAATCCTTCGATAAAATTAATTTTGGCATATATGTTGGATGCTTTAATACACACCTAAATGGAGGATAGTAATAGACCTATTGATATGGATAAGAAGTAGGTTGTGGAAATTTTAAATCACCATTATAAGTAGGTACTTCACTTTGAGAACCCACAAAGTGACTAAAAGGTCAAGTGTGGGTGGCATCCAATGATACCAAATTGCACTTAGTTCACCTACCATCAATTACTGGTGTTGATTTTGAACCTTCCATTATTGAAGTCATCAAACCTAAATTTACTTCCTATCATGTACTACTATGAGTACATGATCATGTGGAAGTGAAGTCAGGTGATGCATCAAGTTTTAACATCTTTGAAAGTATTAGTGAGCTATTTTGGAGTTTTTATTTGTTATGATGGAGAAATTACTACTATTTATCAATGAATTTTGGAACTTCTTCAAGATCTTCCTCATATAACTCAACTCTCAAAACTTATTTGTTTAGCTCAATTCTCACAACAAGAGATGTGGAATTTTCAAACTTATTTGAATTTTCATTACTTAAATTATTTTTAAATTCTTCATCAAACACCACATCTCTACTTATGTGAACTTTCTTTATGACTAGATCTATCAGTTGATAATATTTTGACACTTCATCATAGCCAAGAAATATGCAAGACAGGTTTTTTGCATCTAACTTGGTCCTCTTTTGCTTTGGCATATGCATGTATATCTTACTTCTAAAGAATATGAGATGTGTAATCGAAGGCTTTCTCCTAGACCAACCTTATTCAAATGTAACCCCTTGAATTGCCTTTGTGTATGCTTTATTTGAAGATACACCATAGTCGAGACAACTTCAACCCCATACTACTACTCTAGATCGAATCCTATTAGCATGTAGTGAACCATTTCCATGATAGAATAGGTTCTCTTAGAAATCCTATTCTATTGTGGAGTGTATATGGTAGTAAGTTATCACTTGATCCTATTTCGTGCAAGAAACTTTGAAACAATGTTGGATGTATATTCCCCCTTGATCCAAGCAAAGAACTCAAATAGAATACACAGTTTCTATTTCAACAAGTATCTTGAAGCATTGGAAATTATTGAGGGCATATAACTTGAATGGTAGGAAATATACCCATATCTTTCATGAGTAGTCATTTACAAAGAGTTGAAATTACCTGTGTCCATCATAATTGGATGGCATGAATCTAATAAAATCGATGTATATGATATTCCATGGATCTTTAGATCAATGAATGTTGATCTCAAAACTAGCAATGTGGGTGAAAGGTTGGGTAGACATATCACCATGTGATGCTTACTCAGTTAGAGTAAGTATCTAGAATTTAGATATCCTTATATCCTATGCCAAAGAGAGGTAGCATATATCTAATGGTTTTTACACTATTCTATCTACTCAAGAAATATAATGACTAAGAAGGAGAAGAGAGAATAGAAGAGCTACATGAACATATCATGTTCATATTATATGAATAGAATTGTACAATGAAGAATGGAGCTAGAGTCCATTATATAGGTTTTACAAAATGACTCTTCCTCTAGTGACACTTGGTCCAACTTACATGACACTTGGCATGATTACCAAATAATGGAATATATTTCAACACCCCTCTGTATTACATTATTTGGTATGAAATTCCCTTGAGTTGCATAGGTGATATTTGAATGTTTGGAACTTGGTTTTTCCAAGAGCTTTTGTAAAAATATCTACCAATTTTTCTTCTATAGGAATATGCTTCAAGATGATATGATGGTTCTAAAAATGATCTCTGATGAAGTGGCATTGTGCTTCAATATGTTTAGTTCTTTCATGTACAATCAATTTTTTGATCAAATTGAGTACTCCTTGATTGTCACAAAATATCAAGGTCAGAGTTTGTTTGATACCCATGGTTGACAATATATATTGTAACCATAATGCTTTGTAGGTCGTATCTCTGTTGCTCGATATTCTACTTTAGTAGATGATTGTACAACTGTATTTTTTTTCTTACTGTGCCAAGATATAGATCCTAACCTAAGATAGAACACGTATTCTGAAGTAGACTTTCTATCATAAATAGAACCAACATAATCTAAATCTAAGTAACCCTGTAGACAAAAATATTTAACATTATTTATATAAGTTACTCCATAATCAATAGTATTATTGATATATTGCAATATTCTTTTTGTAACTTTCTAATGACTTTCTCTTGGTTCTTGCATGAAGCGTGAAAGATAATTTACAGCAAAGGCTAAGTCAAGTCGGCTATTTGTTAAGTATAGAAGACTTCTAATTAATTGGTGATACATAGTTGTTGATACCAAAGGTGTTTCAAAATTTTTGGATAACTGAATACCTTGTTCCATTGGTGTATCTTTTGTCTTACAATTCTTCATTTTCTATTTTTCAAGTAAGACTTCTGCATATTTTGATTAATTAATAGTAACCTTGTCTTCACTTTGATGAATTTATATACCAAGACAATAATTCATTAGACCTAGATCTATCATTTCAAATGCTTTTTCTAGATCCCTTTTAATATCACTTATTAGTTTTTCATAACTTTTAGTAATCACTATATCATCAATTTATACTATGAGGATCAGTATACTATTTCCAATTTTTTGTGTATACGAACTAGGTTCGGATGTACTTCTTTTGAAGCTAAGTTGTAATAAGTGATAGTTGATCTTGATATTCCATTCTCTAGGATATTACTTTAGACCATATAGGGATTTGTTTAATTTGCACACCTTATTTTCTTGTCCTTTAATAACAAACCCTTTTGGTTATGATATATAGACTTATTCTAAGTCATCATTAACAAAAGCACTTTTTACATCTATTTGATGAAACTTACAACCCTGGTGAGCTACTAGTGCACAAACTATCTTGATAGTAGTCATTCTAGTTGTTGGTGCAATTTTTTCTTCATTGTCAATTCCCTTAGTTTGAGTATATTCTTTGGCTACTAACCAAGCTTTGTACTTGTCAAGTGTTCCATTTGCTTTATACTTGATCTTGTAAATCCATTTGCAACCCACTATTTTCTTTCTTAGAGGTAATTCCACTAGATCCCATGTTTTATTATTTTGAAGTGATGCATATTCAGATTTTATAGCTTCCCTCCAATGTGAGTGATTTAGTGTTTGAAGTGTTGATTTTGGTTCTACTGTATTGCTTAGTAATCCTATTTTTATTCTACTTTGACTATGAGTTTGAGGTCTAGTAGTGTTAATATCTAGAATTATTTCTAGGTTTGATTTCCTAAGAGTGTTTATGAGCCATATTGATTCTTTCCTATGAGGAATTGTAGATATTTCCATGTATTATTTATCTTCTTCTTAAGATTCTGATTTTGATTCTTCACTTGTTATATCTTCCACTAAGTAGTTTCGAAGAATTTATGTATCATTACTAGGTTTCTCTATTTCAATTTTGAATTTTTCATAAAAGTTACATCTCTACTTATGTAAACTTTCTTTGTACGTGGATCTAGTATTTTTTATCCTATAGATTCATTATCATAGCCAACAAATATTCCTACCATAGTTTTGTCATCTAATTTTATCCTTTTTTGTTTTGGAATATGCATATAAGTTTTGCATCCAAAAATTCTTAGTTTTTCTATATTTGGTTTTTGTCCTGACCATGCTTCTTCTAGTGTAACATGTTTGAGTATTCTTTTTGGTAATTTATTTTGTATGTATATTGTTGTTTGAACTACTTTTGCCCAATATTGATGATCAAGATGAAATTCTTTTAACATACATCTCACCATTTCCATTATTGATCTATATCTTCTTTCTGTAATTTGGTTATGTTGTGATGAATATGTTGTAGTAAGTTGTATTTTAATTCCATTTTCTTCTAAAAAAGAATCAAATTCTTTAGATGCAAATTCACCCCCTCCATCCGAACAAAGTGCTTTTATAGTATTTCCTGATTTTTTTCCTACTTGAAGTTTGAATTTTTTAAAATGACTAAATACTTCTAATTTATACTTCATGAAGTACACCCACATTTTCCTTGTGTGGTCATCAACAAGTAATTAAAAATACTTGTCCTCCAATACTAGTGATATTCATTGTCCCATATAGATTTGTATATATTATCTCTAGTATTTGTTAAGTCCTATGTTGTTGAAGTTCAAAAGGAATTCGATGTTGTTTTTCTGCTAAACATTTTTGACAAACGATATATTTGGTACTCCTTCAACCATTTGATATTTGAACAATTCATTCATGGAAGATTCACTAGTATGTCCTAGACACTTGTGCCATAGATCTGAAGTTTTAACTAAAAAAGCAAGGTATGTAGAAATATTTAGAACAAATAGAACACTTTTATAGGAGCCTGATGCTATCTTTTTTCCTTATTTAAAAAAGTGACATTGTTTTCTTCCATTGGAAACTTTGAACTTTACAGTCATGTTTTAATCCATGAGTTGAGAAACTGAAAGAATATTAGTAGTCAATCTTGTGAGAAGCAGAACATCAATTCAATTATTGGATGAAGTATAAATAATACAATAGTGCCAGGATTAGTTCGGAGGTTGTGGAACCACCCGAGACCAATATAGGCGCAGTTGTAACAAATAACAACTAGCCTAAATTAATCAATTCTAACAATATAAGATCGTTAGGATCAAATAATTTAAGGAAAGAAATATTGAAATATATTCTAACATCCCCCCATATTACAATATTTGAGGAAACATATAACTACTAGCAATACTAGCATCCCCCCATTATTTTGAAATACATAGAGAGCTGCGAAACAATTCAAATTTGACACGTGCAAGTGCCTTAGTGAATATGTCTACAACTTGAGCATCGGTGGAGATGTACTGAAGCTGGATTCGGTGCCTTGGTACTTCATCTCGAATGAAGTGGCATTGTGTATCAATGTGCTTGGTTTTCTCATGATGCACTGGATTCTTAACAAGGTTCAAAACACCCATGTTGTCGTAGAACAAGTGTATTGGAGATTTTTATGGAAGACCCATACTTGTCAAGATGCGACGCAACCATATCACTTTGCACATAGCTTCACGTGCGGCGCGATATTCTGCCTCTGTTGATGAGATAGCAACCACCTATTGCTTCTTGTTGTGCCAAGAGATAGGACCAGATCCAAGATGAAACAAATATCCTGAAGTTGATTTACGATCATCATATGATCCGGCATAGTCGGAGTCCGTGTATCCCTGTAAGAAGAATTTGTTGTTCCTCTTGTATTCTAGGCCATATTCCATTGTGCCATGGACATAGTGAAGAACTCGCTTTGCTGCTTTCTAGTGTGTAGTCTTAGGTTCCTGCATGAACCTCGAAAGATAGTTGACAACAAATACGATATCTGGCCTAGTGTTGGTCAGATATATGAGACTCCCAATCAGCTGATGATAGAGAGTAGCATCTACCTGAGGTGATTTGTCATATCGCGATAACTGAAGTCTTGTTTCCATTGGTGTTGCCATCGACTTGCAGTAAGTCATGCGATATTTTTCTAGTAGTGTCTTGGCATATTTTTTTTGGGACACTTTGATGTAGTGCTCCTTCTGGTTCACTTCCAGACCAAGACAGTAATGGAGAAGTCCGAGATCTGTCATTTCAAAATATTTGCTCAAATCCTGTTTGACAGTAGAGATCATTGTTTTTGAACTCCCTGTTATGAGCAGATCATCAACATAGAGTACAAGCAACACTATTTTAGAGCCTTGCTTCTTGAAATAGAGGTTTGCATCCGATGGACATCTCTTGAATCCATGCTGCAGTAGGTGATTATCCATTTTTATATACCAAGCCCGAGGGGCCTGTTTCAAACCATATAAGGATTTTACCAATTTGTAAACTTTCTGCTGTTGGCCTTCCACTTCAAATCCTTCTGGTTGAGTCATATAAACTTCCTCTTGGAGATCACCATTTAGAAAGGCACTTTTGACATCCATTTGGTGCACTTTCCACCCATACTGTGCTGCCATAGCACAAAGAACTCGAATGGTTGTCATCCGAGCAGTAGGTGCAAAAGTTTCCTCGTAGTCAATACCTTCTCTTTGAGCATAGCCCTTTGCAACAAGTCGGGCCTTATGCTTATCTATTGTCCCATCTACCTTGTACTTGATTTTGTACACCCATTTGTAGCCTATGGGCTTCTTTTCGTATGGCAGATCGACAAGCTTCCAAGTTTTGTTTTTCATTAGAGACTTATACTCTGCATCCATAGCGGCCTTCCATCGAGGCTCACCAAGGGCATCTTGCACTGACGCAGGTTCAAGTTCATCTATTGAAGACATAAACACCTCGTCATCATCAATATCCATATCTTCTGTATCTCTCTCTGGATCTACAGAAAGTTCCTCAAAAGATTGACAAAGATCATCAACCCCAGTAATCTCTGCTGTAGCTTTCTCCTGTCGAGCCATGCTGCGAGTACGAGGCCTATCCAATGTCAAATCCGGTGGAGTGGATAGCTTAGAGTCTCTAATTGTACTTGTATACCACTTTGGATTCTTCTTCTATGGTGATGAAGAAGATGAAGAAGGACCTCCAACCTTGGATGAAGGAGACTTCTCAACCTTAGTTTCCACAAGGTCTAGGTATACATCTGATGTTTTTTTTGATGTGAAAGCCTCATCAAAAACTACATCTCTACTGATGTGAATCTTCCTGGTTAAGGGATCAATCAATCGATAACCCTTAGAGTGCTCATCATACCCAAGAAGAATACACTTCAATATTTTCTCATCTAGATTTTTCCTCTTTTCTTTTGGTATGTGCATGAATGCTTTACAACCAAAAATGCGTAGATGAGAGATGGAGGGTTTCCTGCCACTCCATGCTTCCTGTGGAGTCATTCCTTGTAGGGCCTTAGTGGGTGCCCTATTCAACAGATATACTATTGTGGTGACAACTTCTGCCCAATATTGTTGCCCAATTCTAGCTCCTGTGAGCATGCAACGAACCATTTCCATGATGGAATGGTTCCTCCTTTCAGCAACTCCATTTTGCTGAGGAGTATAGGCAATAGTCAACTATCGTGTGATCCCATTTTCAGTCAAGAATGCAGAAAATTCTTTAGAGGTGAACTCCCCCCCTCGATCTGAGCGGAGGGTCTTTATAGAAGTCCCTGACTCCTTTTCAACAGATTTCTTGAATTGCTGAAAGAAGCCAAATGCTTCAGATTTCAGTTGAAGAAAGAATACCCACATATTTCGTGAGTAATCATCCATGAATAACTGAAAATACCTCTTACCCCCACAACTGTTGGGAGTTAAAGGACCGCACAGATCGGTGTGAACCAACTCTAGAGGTTTCTGTGCTCGTGTAGAGCTCCTTTCAAATGGTACTCTATGTTGCTTTCCTACCAAGCAGTCAGAGCAAACTGGCAATGTGGTAGAAAGGGAAGGAAGACCCTTTACCATTTCATACTTACTTAACTCAAGTAAGTAACCAGAACTCATATGTCCATATCTCTTGTGCCATAGGGAAGTTGCCTGCTTTGTAGAGACAATCATGGCTACATCTGGAGAAGAGATAGTATCTAGGGAAAATAAGCCATGCTTATATGAAGCGGTTGCAATGTTCTTACCCCTCCTGGTAATAGAACAACACTTCTTGCCCCCCTCAACACTAAAGTTTACAACCATATCTTTGTCCAGAATTTGTGTTACTGACAACAAGTTGTTCGCCAATCCTGGAACATAGAGAACCTTCTCAATCTGGCACTTGCCATTAGGAAGAGTAACAAAAACTGTACCTTCTCCCTGGACCTTGTAGGTTTTATCATCGACAATAGTGACAGGTTTGCCCTCTTTGGCCTCAAAAGACTCAAACCATGATTTGTCGCCAGTCATGTGCTTACTAGCTCCAGAATCGACATACCAAATAGGATCCGTCTGCTTGGATACTGTGGTAGTCATGAGCACTTTGTGTGCTCTCTTAGAATCCATGTCAGATTCCTCAACAACAACATTCACTTTTTGTTGCTTGTTCTTTTGTGGTTTGTTTTGGCCTTTCTGTTTTGATTGTTTATTCTTATGCCAACATCTGTTTGTATCATGACCTTCTTTGTCACAGATCTTGCAATATCTCTTATTCTGTTGAGGGTGTTGAGTTTGTTTCCCTTTTGAATCCTTTTGAGAACTCCCTCCCTTCTAAAAATTACCCTTCTTCTTGTTCTTCCCCTTCTTGTTGGTGTATAGGGCAGTGTTAGAAGAATCATCTCGTTGTAGTTGGCGTGCCTCCTCGTCTTGAAGCAAATTTACCAACTCAACAAAGGTAACTTGTCTCTGTGATACATGAAGTGAGGTGATCAACACTCTAAAATAATCCGGTAATGCTCTCAATACCACTGAGGTAAGGAGCTTATCATCAACTGGTGCTGCCAAGGAATTCAGCTTTCCTTTCAACTCAGACACTCTGCAGAGAAAGAGTTCAACTGTTTCTCCCTGTTTCATGCTTAGATTGTGTAATTGAGATTGAAGAAATAGAATGGTGGAATCATTCTTTCCTTCATAAATAGTTTTAAGGGCATTCCATGCCTCTTTACTATTTTGACAATCAACAATATGGGGTTGAACTTCATCAGAGACAACAAGCAAAATGAGCACTTTTGCCTTGCTATCTATCTTATCAAAGTCTTTCTGAGCAGTAGTGAGAGTAGTGGCTCCAGCTATAGATGAAGGTCTTACTGTTGCTCCAGAAACAACATCCCAAAGATCATCCATCTCTAGGATTGCCTTCATTTTGTTTTTCCATGGTGTATAGTTTGGACCTTTCAACAACTGATGTGCATCAGTCATTAATTTGGCAGACATTGTGAAGGTTCCTTATAACACCAAATGGTCACCCTTTCGATATACCTTAATTCCAGGTCGTTATACCATACAAAATACCCGCCCTTACGTGAGGGAGACTATAGGTATTTTGAAAAACCAAAAAAATTACCCGCCCTTACGTGAGGGAGACTGTAGGTAATTTTAATGATTATACGATACGTGGTACTTAGGCGGTACTGAAAGGGAATCACCTCGTTGATGGCACCGACCTTAGAAAGCCTTCAATCCGCATGCATGGGGCGTAACTTCCCCTAAACACTTTGGATATCCGAACATTCATCTGGATTTAAGCCTAAACACGAGAGTGATTGGGGTAGTGGATGGAGTAAAAAAAATAGCAAAATGGCAAACTTATCTCTCCCCGACGATTGATAGAGAACAAGCTCAGACGTCGTTTTGGTAGCTATATTAGGCGGCGGATACAGTAGCGCAAGCACGACAGCTTTACCTGTAAGTGCTGGCCAGAGGTATCACAAATACCGAACACTGCAGTGCAATAAATTGCACGGATGGGTTTTAATTATTCCGGGGACTTAGGGAGTGAATTGGATTTTAACTTTTAATGATGTAGTGCAAAGCAAGAAAAAAATGCACCATACAACATAAAAGTGCCCACAGAAATAAACCACTAGGTGTCGGGTGCTGCCAAAAATGCACCTTTACAATAATGCCAAATTTTGGTTTGTTTTCTCAAAAAATTACTCTCTATCCCCCCTTGAGTTTTCGAAAAAAAAATACTCCCCCCTTTTAAAACTTCTTCTTATAAAGCATTTTAAAACATTTTCATATCTAAAGTTAAAAAAAAAAATTAATTATCCCATATAGTAAAAAAATTATCTTATTAAAAAATAACTTTAAACTATAAAAGAAATAATTTAAAAATTTTAATTTTTAACTTTAGAAAAAAAATATTAAAAAAAAACTTTAAAAAAAAAATGTTTTACCTTTCCTTTGGGGGGGTCGGCGGGATTCGAACCCGTGACCTCAGGCTCCCGGAGCCTTTACCACTCGGCTCACCGCCAGGTGAGCCAGTGGGCTGATCTGGAATAGATCAGGCTCCGGCTCTATTTCAAGAGCCTCCACGAGCCTAGTAACCCTCGCGGCGGTGCACCCTCCTCGGCCACCACTCTGGCGGAGCTCGGGCGGTGGTGCACGAGCGATAGGAGGGTGGCGCGAAGGCGGCGACGGGGTGGCGTGTGGGCGGCGACGGGGTGGCAGGCTTACAAACAGCCAAATATTCCACCAAATTTGCTTCCAAGGGATCCTTTCGGATCGTTATTTCATCAGGCAGCTTTCCAACCTTTTATTCACCTTAAAAACTCAACGATTAAGCAAAAAAATACTGCAACGCGATCAGCCAGTGACGCTCTACGGGAAGAAAAAATAGATCTGGAAGGAGATTTAAGGGACAAAATCGATTTTTAATCCAACCAATCTGCTCCGATTGGCTTCCTCATTCCAAAAAAACCCGTAGAAATGAAATGCAGTGAACACAGTGATAAGGAAAAAAACAAACTGTGTCGCAGTTTTGACGTCGATGACGCGATGAGTTGCAGGTGACAGGCGTTGTTTGATGATCTCAATATCGAGGCATATAAGCTCTTATCCCAAAAAAAAATCCAATCAAGCTCGATTAAAAATTTCTTAAAAAAAAAATTCTCCAATCTCCAAGATTAAAAAAAAATCTCTCCGCTCATAAGAGCTCCGCTACTACACGATCACTTCGAGAGAAATGAGAGTGGCGGAGGTCATGGCTCTGATACCATGTGAGAAGCGGAACATCAATTCAATTATTGGATGAAGTATAAATAATACAATAGTGCCAGGATTAGTCCGGAGGTTGTGGAACCACCCGAGACCAATATAGGCGCAGTTGTAACAAATAACAACTAGCCTAAATTAATCAATTCTAACAATATAAGATCGTTAGGATCAAATAATTTAAGGAAAGAAATATTGAAATATATTCTAACAAATCTTAAGATAAATAATACATATTTTATTATCCCATTTCCATTTATCAAATCTACTAGGATATTTCGGATCCCATTCACTTCATAAGTTTTACTATCTGCTATAGCAACCGGTTTATCAATTATATTTTTTAAAGAATTAAAACAATGTATGTTTCTAGCCATATGTTTTCTTACCCTTGAATCTATATACCAATAATCCATGGTTTGTGACACCTTAGTGTTTTGATTATGTGAACAAACTTGACAAAATTTTTCAAAAACTTAGATTTTATAGAATTCCTTATGACTTCAAAGTGGTTTGATGATAAATTTGATATAATATTCAACTCCTTATGCACTTTTTTTATTTGATGAAGTTCTCTATGGTTAGATTCATTTTGTCCCTTTAGCATGAGTATGAGACAAGTATAAGTAAATAATTCCAATTCTTTAAGCAATCACTAAACTTCTTTATTTAACCTTAATTTTAATAGTTTAATTTTCTAAATTCTAATAAACTATGTTTGATGTAGTACTCCTTATATCTCCCTAATTTGGAAATATAGAAATAATAATATTTGCAAAATGGTATCACTTTATTTTTCCAAGGTATAAAACCTTATTACTCCTATTTAATTAATTGTAAATATTATAATGTGTATATTTCTACTAGGGCACTTTTGAAATATCATTCAAGGAAATAAACTTTTAAGTTTGCTTTCTAATCTCTAAGGTTGGAATTTACCTATATCTTCAAGCAAATAATAAATAATTTCAACTTAAAATATTAAACCATATTATAACTCCTTAATCTCAAATAAAGCAAATATAAAACTATAAGAAACTTTACCTTCCTGTGAATATTTTTTACTACACTGTGATTGGCCCTTTAATCTGATTTTTTATCTAAACATGAGCATTGAATTCACTAGTCTCCAATGTATGACAATGATAAATTAATGCTCAATTTTTTAGTGCTCCTCGTAAGATGGTTTTCCTCCTTTATTTAGTGTACTTTGATCACTCTTGCTTGAATCACTCATCTTTTGTACTTCTCGCTCTTTCTTGTCTTCAGTTATTAAAAACCATACACATCCCTTGAAGTGAATGCCAAGTGGTATGTTCATTCTAGCAATGCATGCTTCATGGTATTTTGGAGGCTATATTCTTGGAAGCATTATTTGGGTAGCACCAACCTTTATTTGAGCATTGAATAATTATTAAATAAATATTTCATAAACTTTGAGCGCTCATTTACCTGAGCGTAAACGTTATGAGAGAATCCAAATGCTCTCTCTTACCTAGTGCAAAGTAGCACTCAATTCGTAGTAGTGTTAAAATAAAAGGAAATACCTTCTTTACATGGAATCAAACAACTCCACGTTCATTTTAACCCTAGAGCTTATCTTGGCTTCTTTGTTTCCTTCAGTGCCTATTATATTTAACTTCTTTCATAGTTTAGCTTGGATTCCTGGTAATGGTTGTTCTCCAACATATATGGGTGGTCCTTCGAGTTCTTCTAGCACTTGGGTAACCCACCTTGTCTTTTCAAACTATATTGTGTTGTTTCCAACTTGCACTATCAATGCTTGGCTTACCTTGCTATTCTTGTTTTTGTTACAGGTTTTGCACTACGACAGGTGTCCTTCGCAATGGCATTGCTCCTGTGTTGTTGTAGCACCAAGCTATGGCATCCTTTAACACCTTGATGAGGTGGATATCAATACCTTTGGATGGATCTTCTCTTAAGCACCTTGGGTTGTGTTTTTCCTTACTAATAATGGTGGTTGTTTGTAGACATGATAAAGAGCTACATAGTGTGTCCTTGATATACTTAAACCTTTATCTTATTTTGATGCAATGTATAAGATAACTATGGTTCTTGTAAATAAATATGTAATGACCTAAAATAGGTTCCTTAGTTGCACTTGGATCTTAGACTCTCCTAGTCTCCTTTTGAAGCTTTTTCCTAGTTTGAGATGGCAACTTCCTTCTCCACTCTTTAGAGGTTCTATTTCTTCTTTTGGTGTCTTATCTATGCCACAAAAAGCTACAGGTTTTCTACACTGGATAGTGTCTTTTGACACTTTGATATTATGTTGATTTGTGCACTTTGGTCTTCCACATTAACTTAACAACCAATCCACTTTAATATATCTTAAGAATAACTAGTATAGTGCAATAGCAATCTCACCTTATTTCTCCTTCAAAGTAACTTGTAAGATGCACTATAATCTTTGTAACTTTCACTTAAGAGTAACGTCTTCTTTGCTTCAACTAGAGAATAGAAAGATGATATTTTTTCTTTTGAAATATATCTAACTCCTATTTTATTGTGTAGGTATAAACGTTAACTAACTTCTACACTTCCTTGAATGCTTTAATATGCAACCTTCTCCTTGCAATTTTTAAACTCTAATATGGTGCGTAATGAATCTTAATAATGAACTAAAAATCCACAGTTCAACTAATGAACCTTTTGCACCTAATTTTCTTACCTTACTAGCCACTCTAGATGATGGAAGTTTGGGTGATTCGATTCACCAAATTGCTACCTAAAACTATAGTTTGGTGGATTCAACTCTACTTCAATGGCCTTTGATATTTTGCTATAAAAAAACCAAAAATATCCTTTTGAGCTTATTATCGGATGGAAAAAATTACCCCAAAATATTCTTGGAGGAATTGCTCCTCCTTGCAGTCCTTCTCAAGCCTCTCAAACCTTGCTCTGATACCAATGATGGTTTTGCACTATTCTATCTACTCAAGAAACATAATGACGAAGAAGGAGAAGAGAGAATAAAAGAGCTACATGAACATATCATGTAATATTATATGAATAGAATTATACAATTAAGAATGGAGCTAGATTCCATTATATATATTTTACAAAATGACTCTTGGTCTTCCTCTTGTGACACTTGGTCCAACTTACATGACACTTGGGATGATTACCAAATAATGGAATATATTCTAACAATATCATGGCTATAGATAATTTAAGAGATGATATGACATCGAGGGCAAACAAGTCATTCTTATAATAAATTATTTCTAAAAAATTACAATGTTTTGTGATGAAATACCTCTTTTTTCCATCAACAACTCAGAATTTGACTACCATGTCTCAATCTAGAATTTGTGAAATAGATTGCAAGTTGTTTTCTAATCCTAATAAAAATAATACTTTTTCAATCATACATTTTTTATTAATTAGATTGAGAGGAATTTTTCCTACTTCTATAACATAATAGGTCTTATCATCAGTAAAAATTACCAGTTTCTCATCTTTGGCTTGTAAGAATTCAAACCATATTTTATCTCTAGTCATGTGCTTGCTAGCACCTGAATCAATATACAAAATTTCATCCTTCAATATTATCACTTCCTTAGACATCAGTACCTTGTGTTCCAGTTTTGAGACCTATTCAAAATTAGATTTCTATTTTTCATATGCAACATTTCCTTGTTGCTTTAGATGTGGTTTGAACCGTGTATTTTTATGATAAGATTTATAAACTTCACGTCATCGAGTCATGGAGTTATATTGATAATATATTGTATCATGTCCTCTTTCACAGATATAAATATACCTCTTTTATCTTTGAGATCGTTTCTATCAGGAGGAGTAGGAGAAGAAAGGATAATTTTGTAGCTTCTTTGTAGAAATAAGTGCATTTTTCTTCAGTTGATCCCTCAATTGATTGGTTGCTTTTTCTTGTAAAAGCATGTTCACCAACTCATAAATGGACACTTTCCTATTTGATACTTGTAAAGGAGCAATTAGCACTCAAAATAATCTAGTAGGGATCTACGTATAATGGGTACTAAGACCCTATCTTCTACTTTTTCTCTCATGGAATTCAATATTGCTTTCAATTTTTGACTTTGTGAAAAAAATCTCAATGTTTTTCCATATTGAACTCTCAGTGTGTGGAGCTGAGGCTAAAGGTGAAGAATCATTGATTTATAATTTTCTTAATAGATGGTAGAAAGTGTGTCCCATGCCTACCTAGATGTTTATGCTTCAAAAATGTATGGATTAATCACATTTGTTGTGGAAATAGTGATAATCATTAGTGGATTGGCATCTGCTTCATCAAACTACTATTGAGCCTCTTCATCCTTTAGGTCAAGTGATTTTTTTGTGACAATGTCCTAGAGTTTCTCAACCACTAGGATGGTCCTCATCCTAGTATTCCATGGTCTAAAATTTAGGCATTTGAGTAGCTATGATTCTATAAAAAAAATAATGTATCCATAGTAAGGGTTCCTTATGACTCCTAGGTGGTCCTTATACCCACCCTTCCTATATACATATCAGTACATAGATGAAACTATTCCTCTCCATATACATGATCATACATGAGAGATACCTTAATATATATAAAGATAATGATATGAGGTGCCAAGGTAGTACAAAAAGGAATTTTCCCTATCAATGACACTGGAGCAGACCCCTACGGGTTCTCCCTATCAACACTCAAGGACTTGTAAACCATCAATCAATTACATAGCGACAGATATTGAATGAAATGAATGAATATAATCAAATCGAAAGGAATAACAAATTAATTGAATAATTTTGCCACTCAAGGGACGGCAGATCCCCACCACGAAGTGGGAAAATAATAATGCAAAATTGCAGATGAAATTAATGATAAGATGATAATGTTTTCTACACTTGGAACTATCTATCTATAAGTAATAATTGAATGTAATTTTTTATAATATAGCCGATGGCTATATTAATTTTGGTATGTAACATGACTCCCCTCCTCGGAAATCTTTGTCCTCAAAGCTAGAAATGTCTGGAAAATACTTTCAGGTTCCCATGTAGTGTCTTCTTCGGGTAGGTCCTACCATTTGATAAGAAATTCTTGGATGTGATGAGATCTTAGTATGCATGTTCTACTTTGTAGAATTTCTTCTGGCTGGAGATATATACATCCTTCTTCATCTAGTATTGACAATTCCTACTGAGATTACATTTTCATGTCGATCACCTTCTTGAGACAGGAAACATGAAATACTTGATGTATATGTGATGAGGGAGGTAACTCTAGTTGATATGCCACTTCTCCAATGCGATGCACAATTTTGTAAGGACCATAAAATTGCGGAGCCAACTTCTAACTGGACTTTATCTTTAATAACAATTTTTTGCAGGGTTGCAAATACAGGAACACCATATCACCAATATTGAATGCTCTTTTTGAACAGTGTGTGTCTTGTTGCTGCTTCATACGATTTTGTGCTTGGACCAAATTGTCTTTGAGAATGGTGAGTATTGACTGTCATTGCTAAAACCAATCATCTACTTGGGCCACTTTGGAGGATCCTAGTACATAATCTGCTACTGTTGGTGGCTTAGTTCCATACAATGCTTCAAAAGGAGACATCTTGATGGAGTAATGGTACGAAGTGTTGTACCACCATTCAGCCAATAATAGCCACTAACTCCGTTGATATTGTTTATTCTGAACAAAACATCTTAGGTAGGTATCCAAACATTTGTTAACTACCTCCGTTTGACCATATTTTTATGGATGGAATGCAAAAGATATTTTATTTTGTAACACTAAGTCGAAATAATTCCTTCCAAAATTTGCTAGTAAATATGGGATCTCGATCACTTACAATATTTTTTGGCATTCCATGCAATTTGAAAATTGAGTCCATAAATACCTTAGCCACTTTGCTTGTTGTAAATGGATGTTGTAGCACCTGAAAGTGAGCATATTTGGAGAGGCAATCAACTACCATGAAAATTACTATTTTGCCTTTTGACTTAGGAAGACCTTCAATAAAATCCATGGAAATGTGTTCCCACTGGTGATGTGGAATGGGTAATGGTTGAAGCAACACTGGTGATTTGATTGTTTCACCCTTTTTGCATTTGCATAATTCACATTCCACTACCCATTGTTTGACCTCTGCTTTTAATCCTTTCCAAAAAAATATTGTTTAACCCGCATATAATTTTTTAAAAAAACTAAATGACTTGTTGATGGGGAAGCATGTGACTCATCTATAATCCTTGATTTGATTGTCGAAGTGTGTGGAATGTAGATGTGATTCTTATTTATTAATATCTTATCTTCATAGGAGAAAAGAGGGTGCTTGGATGACCCCAATGACAATTCCTGAATTATTTGAGCAGTCTCACTATTGGACCACCATTTTTCCTGTAAGTGACACACCCATTGAGAACAAGGACCTGAAATAGCATTAATAACAACTTCATCTTAATATTTTTTGGAAAATGCTTCTGCTGCTACATTTTCTTTCTCTTTCTTGTATTCAATAATGAAATCATATCCCAAAAATTTAGTTAACCACTTGTTTTGTTCTGGATAAGAAAATCGTTGTTCTAGAAAGTGCTTGAGACTACTATGATCGATTTTTATAATGAAACGACTACTGATTAAGTAGTGTCTCCATTTCTCCACTACATGTAGAATAGCCAACATTTCTTTTTCATATGTGGATATTCCCAGATTCTTTCTCTAAATTTGTTTACTTTCGAATGACAAGGGATGACCTTCTTGCTTAAATACGTGCCCCAATACTTGTTCCTAAAGTTTCACATTCGATGATGAATGGTTTATGAAAATCTGGAGTTGCCAAAATTGGAGTAGTACACATGGCTTCTTTGAGATCCTCAAAGGCTTCAGTGTCTACGTCTAACCAATGAAAAACATCCTTCTTTTTTACGGTTGTGAGAGGAGCTGTAATTTTACCATAGTTATGCACAAATTTGTGATAGTAGCCAGTGAGACCCAAAAAACCATGAATTTTCTTGATGGTTTTAGGTAAAGGCCAATCCTGAATTACCTTAATCTTATTGGGATCCACTTTAACAACTTCCTGAGATAATATATGACCCAGGAAATCAACTTCTTGAACATCAAAAGAACATTTAGAGTGTTTGACAAATAACTTTTCCTTGTGTAGTATATGACGAACCCTTCCCACATGCAACAAATGATCCTTCCATGATTTACTATATATGAGTATGTCATCGAAGAAGACTAGGACAAATTTTTTGAGGAATGGACGAAACACATGGTTCATGAGACTTTGGAATGTAGATGGGGCATTAGTGAGACCAAAGGGCATGACCAGGAATTCATAATAACCTTCATGGGTTTGAAAAGCTATTTTGGGAATATATTTTCCCTAACTCTAATTTGGTAAAACCCTAAACATAAGTCCAATTTGGTAAAAAATATTGCACTATGTAGTTCATCTAATAGATCATCAATGATCGGTATAGGGAATTTATCTTTGATGGTGATTTTGTTAAGAGGATGAAAATCCGGACACATACGCCAAGAATTGTCTTTATGACGGGCCAAGACTACTGGTGAAGAATAGGGGCTAGTACTGTGACGGATGACTCCATGTTCTAATAGTTCTTGGACAATTTTCTCAATTTTTTTTTTGAGGTTGGGGATATCGATAAGGACAACCATTACGAGGAAGACTGCCTAGAACAAGGTGTATGGTATGGTTATGGGATATTTTGGGAGGTAGTCCCTTTGGTTCTTGGAAGACTTCATCATAGTTGGCCACAATATTTTGTAGATCCTCTAGTTGGACTTCTGGCGTATCTTGTGCTTGCATTTCCATACAATTAATTTGAGCAATGAATCCATAACTACCTTTTTCTTAATATTTTTTCCATGACGTACGAACTTACAATCTTTGATGGAGGTGTTGGAATTCCTTGGAGGTGAATGGTCTTCCCATTTTCTTTCCATTCAATAAAGCATTACTTGTAATTAAAACCGACCATGGTTTCCATTTGTTCTAGCCATGCGACTCCCAATATAACTTCAAAATTCCCTAAATTCATAAAAAAAGGACCCTACCAAGTATAACTTTCCATTTGTAATGAAATTGAATATGTTTTACCTATACATTGAGCACTACTCCCACTTGTAGTTCTAACTTGAATTTTTTCTTGATTGGAGGAGTGGATGTGCAAGTTTAATGCCTTGGCCAGCCTTGTGTCAATAAAGTCGTGAGTACTTCCTAAATCAATTAATACAGTTACCTTCCTTTGCCAAATGAATCCTGCTACTTTGATTGTACGGTGTGTTGATAACCCCATAAGAGCATGTACTAAAATTACCATAGTATCTTCCTAAACTACAACATCCTTGTGTTCAATTTGGCCTTCGTCTATGGAATCATCAGGAGAGTTATTCTCCTCTATTTCTTCATCTTTCTTGTTAGCATATTCAATTTGAAAGTTATGTCGTGGTACACATTCTTGATCTTTTGGATGGTGATTGCAACATTTATAGCAAAAATATCTTGACGGTTGATCCTTTCTATGAAAAGAGTTGTTGCGATATTGAGGTCGACCATATGAATCACGTCGTATGGATGTCACCATTTGCACCTTCTTCTCAGCCAACTTGGCAATCCGTATACAGGCATCTACAATGGATGGATCTTGTAGATCCACTTCAACTTTAATATTCTCTTTCAACCCATTTCTAAAAGCAACTATCACTATATCGGTTTCCAAATTTCTTGCATAGGAAATCAAGCTAGTGAATTATGATATATAATCCATTACTAATCATGTTTTCTCAAGTGATAACAACCACATCATGTAAGAAGATGAGGATCCTTCGTCAAATATGTTAAGAAAGTATTTGGTGAAATCATTCCAGAATATGGTTTTTCCCTTCTCGTGTTTGAGAAATATAAGCCATTGATAAGCTTCAGTACTTAGTTTGGAAGTACCAAAAGGAACTTTGTTTGAATCTTAGTTTGGAAGTACCAAAAGGAACTTTGTCTGAATCTCGGATTTGGTATAATTCTAAAATGGCTTCCATTTTAGCTATCCACCCACGTGGATCATGACCCTCAAAGGTGGGAATATCAATGCATGGAAAATTGACCCCACTAGGACCTCTAGGTTATTGGTAAACTTCGTCTCTATATTGGTCTTCATTGTGCCTATATTGATGGAAGTGATTTTTGGTAGGACCTCTTTGTTGTTCAAAAACATCTTCGTTGTTGATATCCTCATTATTTCGCTATCCATTGAAGAGATTTTTGGGACTACCATTTTGACCTCTTTTTTGCGCATAAAATTCTTCATACTAATCCTCAGTTTTCTAGTGTCTTTGGGGGTGATTTGGGCTAGGAGTATTTGGTTGGCTTTGTCTTTCCAATAGTTGGGTCATCTTGTCATTCAAGGTGCTTATACTAGGCAATAATGATGTTAAGGCCTTGTCAGTGGTAATGGGGCTCCCTGTTTCCTCTTGTGTGAGGTTCTCATGGGAAGAGTTTGGGGAGGGATTGGATGCCATTTTGTTAAGAAATGGATGACCAGTATTAAAGCTAGTAATTCCTAAAGGAGAAGAATTATGTGTACCTTTTCTTCTAGGAGGTCTTCTTGGTGACTTCGAGATCCTTTCGTTTGAATTTTTTGAGCTTGTTAATCGCCTGTTTGGTCCTTTTATCCACTATCTGCTCATGCACTTATCAATAAGGTTATTCGAACCAATTTTGTGCCTTTGAATTCTACAAAATTTTGATGCGTTTGGGCAAAAATTTGGTTTATTTTTCGTTCCCAATGTCGCTCCAACTGCGATGCAGAATGTGGCTAGTTTCTCCCCTTAGTGATGTCTTCTTTGGTGATGAATTATTTCTAATGATATAACTGAGGTCCCTTTAACCAAGACCACCCTAGATCGTATGATGACCCTACGTTGACCAAATATAACTAACAAATCAACACGACTGGATTTAAGACTGATGCTTGAGGCAATTGGACTAGCACCACGATAACTAGACTGATGGTCGACACCCAACGTGAAGTGATTGGACAAACCAATGACTAGACTAAAGACTGATGGTCGAGGTGAACTTACCATTCAACCCAACTATGACTAGACCGACCAACCCCACACACTGTGGATATGTGCCAAGCGGAGGACTCAACAACTAGGTGACAAGGGGAATGCGAGATGCCACGGTAGCTAGGTGGTAGGAGGAAACATGACCACGAAAGGATATAGTAATTAGATGACATAGATGCACAAAAATATGTTAACAACCTAGGACACATATGGACGGGGTACAACAACCGATGAACCGTAATATGACCAACAACTGAATGATTAAGCCAATGCATGAGCAGGAATACTAACTGGTGTGACTAGAGTCATGCTTAAATAGATGTGTACCGCATATTTTTTATGTTGGCCTTTGCCCATCCACACTAAATGTGGGATAATTCCCTTGTGTCAATGAGAAAAAAAATGCTAACCTTTCTTTTGCCCGTGGATTGAAATTTAATTCTTCGTTCTAATTGGTTGATGGCTCGCTCGTAATTTTGGCTTGCACTATGATTTTATTTCCAGCGTTTCTTCGATTGGTCTCGCAATTTGAGGGTGTGTTCAGGTGTTTAAACCAATTTTCCACCTGTTGTTTGCTTCTTCTCCCTATTATGTGATATGGTTTCTAAAAATGTGCAGGAGAACATTTAGTCTGTTGCTTCTGGAGTGTGTGCCTGATTTAACAGATAATCGATGCATTGTAATAATCATGTGAGTTGCTTTGCAATATATCCCTGGCCCCAATAACTATGAGAAGCTTGAAAACCCAAAAATGGCTATTACTACATCGTTGGATTCACTTTTAGCTTGCGGTCGTGATCAAAAGCGTATTCCTTAGTGGAATTGCTCGGATAGACTCGCGGCTTGGCGTCGTTTCTTGAACTATTGTTGCATTTCCAAATTTTAATAAACTTTACGGATGTACTTAATTACCAAGTTACCTGTGCCTTTCGAAAACTCTACGCTCGACTGTTCGCTACGCTCTAGAGATTTTAGGGTTCTCGTTATTGCTAGCGGATGGTCATTCGACAGAATCAACTAGACTGATACCACTTGGAGTAGACCCCTACAGGTTCTCCCTATCAACACTCAAGGACTTGTAAACCATCAATCAATTATAGTGTGATAGATACTGAATTCAATAAATGAATATAATCAAATAAAAAGGAATAATAAATTAATTGAATAATATCGCCACTCAAGGGAGGGCAGATCCCCGCGACGAAGGGGGCAAATAATAATACAAAATCGCAAATGAAATTAATGATAAGATGATGATATTTTCTACACTTGGAACTATCTATCTATAAGTAATAATTAAACATAATTTCTTATAATATAGCCGAAAACTATATTAATTTTGGTATGTAACAGACACTTCCTTAAAGAAAAGTCTTTTTTTGTGAGTGTAACTTCCTTATATACTTGGAATTTCTCAATTTCAAGATTTATGTCTAATGAGGTGTGTAACCAAAGAACTAAACACAAATTATTTAAATAAAAACAAAAAGAGAGAGAGAAGTACCTTTGCCAAAATGCCCCTTTGTATTAGTAGTGATACAGTGTGTTACAAAAGGATTTTTGAATTGCCCCAAGCGTGTTGGGAGCAATGTTACAATGTTCCTCGTCTCTCTAAAATACAATGCTTTGATAGAGGGGAAATCTTCCGACTCTTCCGCAGGGTGTGATGTTCTTCATTCTTTCATCACAGCTTCAAGGGGTGAGTGGGCTTTGGTATCCAGCAAGGGACCACTCCAGCTTCAACTTATCCAAGATACCTGTTACCTGCACACATACAAAACTAGTAAAGAGGATTAATAGCACCTGTATAGTCAAGCGGTAAACCCAATGCTACGCATAAACCTATCACTGATATATATATGAAAAGCATATAACATAAAATGTTTAATAAATAAAAGCCTTGCTCAACATTTTCAATTGCTTATCTCTGTCAATAAAATGTACTCGGGACTGCGAAACCGTGGAAACGCGATTGCGAGTAGAAAACCGTGGACCTACGGTTGTGAAACCGTGGATTTGCATTATCAACTGTAGAACTGTGGGCGAGCGGTTTCATCTGATATGACAAGTCACCTCGGGATGCATGCCAACGATCAAAATCGAGCTTGTGCTCTCAGCTTCTCATCAGGTCTGGATGTATTTCGATAGCCTGTCGATACGCAAATTCAACTCTTCTTGTTTGATGGATTGATGGTGCTCTTATAGGCTTCTTGGGACTTTGGAGGGGAATGTGAGGTGGCAAGCCTGACTTGCCAAGTGGTAAACCTGAACTGCCAGGTGGAAGAGGCAGTTACAGTGAGTCACTCAGTGTGGCTCACTTAACTGGGGTGATGTGGCTTCAAGTGGAGTGGGATGTGGGATGTTGTTTTATGTGAAGGGACAAGGGGACAACAACAAAGGAGTTGTGGCATGGGTGTTGGGAATCTGTCTCATTTGCAAGGACAAGGGGGACAAGAGTGGATGATATTTGGTAAAGATGTTGGGTGAGGTGTCCAGGACACATGTCCCATGTGTGGACAAGGTATCCTAGGGTGATTTTCTTAATTAAATAAATTAGGAAAATATAATGATGTGCAGGATTTTATATCCCTAAGTTAGAACTTAGGCATATATCTTTATTATGCAGGATTTGATGATGGGGTGGTGAATGTGAACTAGAGGGTGCCAGATTTTGGTGTCTATAGATGCCCCTTTTTGTATTGTGTTGTGTACAACACAATACGGTGCAAACATAATGACATTTAACTTTATTGGACGAATGGATTCATTTCTCTTTGACACATAGAATAAATGAATTTAAAATTTTTGATTTGTTTGCTTACCCCCTCAATTGACGATTGGGTAAAGGTTGACACCCATAAACCAATTGACGAAATATGGATTTTGAAAGTGTGTTGTTTATTGAATGATGTTGATGTGATGTTAAATGAATTTTGTCTTGATTTTCTTTGTGCCCCAATCTTGGGATTATTTGTGTTCTTGCAATGTTGCTTTTGGTTTCATTAATGTGTAGAATACATGGTAAAATTTCCGACCACTCTTTTGAGTTTTCGTCCACTATGACTTCAGCAATTCCTTCCAAATGATGGGTTTAAGGAACCAGTCATCGAGGATTTGATGCTCAAGAGGTTTTTGATTATTACCAAATTGTTGTTTGTTGTTCCGCTTTTGACCCAACGGAAGGTGTTGTAGGATTACCTTGGCAAATTTGTTTTAGAACACATTTAAGCTCATAGATTTAGGGACCTACCCGACTTGATTCATTGTTGTTTGTTGTGATATCTGAATGAGTTTCCTTATGGTGATTTACCCATCCAACCGGATTGCATGGATTGCTAGTCACTGCAACCGCAAGGTGTATAGGATAATCCACTAGATACGAGTTTCACTCCAGATGATTATGAGTGTTGATGATTAATTGAAGAATTGGTGATGTTTTGATTGTTATTTTTTTTTAAACCGCTGACTTGCGATTATTGTGGTGAAAAATATGGATTTGCGTTTTATTTTATGAAACTGCGTTTATGCGTTTTCGGCCTCAAAATGCGGGTTTGCGTTTTTGCGTGCCACAAAAAACGTGGGCACGCGATTTTCATCGCTAAAAGCGGTTATTTAAAGGTTGTTGTCACTTTCAAAACCATTCTACCAGTTGTCATTGATTGAGTGGTTGAAGTGATGAGTGAGATGGAGGTTGGCGAGGGGAGCGGTGGTGGTGGCTCGGCTGGAGCAAAAGTTGGCGGTCGGTTTGCCAAGGTAGGCGATTTGTCCTTTTATTATTTGCATTTGTGTTGTTCGTTTGATAATTAAGTGGGGTTGGTAAATGATTGTTGTGTTCTCATTAAGTGGGGCTGGCAATGAATCCTTTTTTTTATTTTTTATTTTTTTGCTTTTATTACTTAGGGTAGGTAAAAACTTTCGTTTTTTGTTTTTATTACCTAGGGTAGGTAAAAATTTTCGTTTTTTGTTTTTATTACCTAGGGTAGGTAAATTTTTTTCTTTTTTGTTTTTATTACCTAGGATAGGTAAAAAAATTTGTTTTTTTGTTTTAATTACCTAGGGTAGGTAAAAAAAATTGTTTTTTGTTTTAATTATCTAGGGTAGGTAAAAAATTTTGTTTTTTGTTTTTGTTACCTAGGGTAGGTAAAAATTTTTGTTTTTTGTTTTAATTACCTAGGGTAGGTAAAAATTTTCGTTTTTTGTTTTTGTTACCTAGGATAGGTAAAAAAAATCGTTTTTTGTTTTTGTTACTTAGGGTAGGTGAACATTTTTCATTTTTTGTTTTTATTACCTAGGGTAGGTAAAACTTTTCGGTTTTTTTTTTTTTTCGTTTTTTGTTACCTAGGGTAGTAAAAAATTTCGTTTTTTGTTTTAATTACCTAGGGTAGGTAAAAATTTTCATTTTTTGTTTTTGTTACCTAGGGTAGGTAAAAATTTTCATTTTTTTTTTATTAGCTAGGGTAGGTAAAAATTTTCGTTTTTTGTTTTAATTACCTAGGGTATGTAAAAAAATTCATTTTTTGTTTTTGTTACCTAGGGTAGGTAAAAATTTTCATTTTTTGTTTTTATTACCTAGGGTAGGTAAAAATTTTCGTTTTTTGTTTTAATTACCTAGGGTAGGTAAAAATTTTCGTTTTTTGTTTTAATTACCTAGGGTAGGTAAAAATTTTCGTTTTTTGTTTTAATTACCTAGGGTAGGTAAAAAATTTTGTTTTTTGTTTTTATTACCTAGGTTAGGTAAAAAATTTCATTTTTTGTTTTTGTTACCTAGGGTAGGTAAAAATTTTCGTTTTTTTGTTTTAATTACCTATTATAGGTAAAATTTTCGTTTTTTGTTTTTGTTTTATTACCATGATTAGGTAAAAATAAATTTTTTGTTTTTGTTTTATTACCATGATTAGGTAAAAATAATTTTTTGTTTTTGTTTTATTACCATGATTAGGTAAAATTTTTTGTTTTTGTTTTTATTTCTAGCATGTTGTGCTAATTTTTGTTTTTTTTTATATATTTTCTTTTTAGGTTAAGCTTCTTGATGCTTGACATAGGTGGCCGAGGACCATTCCAAAAGTACAAAAAACACTTTTTGATGGTGATTGGACTTTGATACAGACCATTGGTTTAGACAATTACGAACGGTTAGGCATCGTTCGAGCTGATGAGGATCTCCTTTCGAAATTCGTTGAGCTTTGGGATCCAGATAGGGGCACATTTTAGCTCCCAATAAGGGAGTTGACTATCACTCTCGAGGATATCTATCGTATATTTCGTGTTCCTATCAAGTATCCTGTTGTTCGAGTTGGCCTCGACAAAAAGGAGGTTTTATTCCCTTTATTTGGCAAGATGTGGGACGTTGATTACAGCAGGGTTGGCATTACGTATTTGGATCTTTTTACATCTGGTAGCTTAGGTGCATTACCCGTCTTCATGATGTACATATTGAGCAACATGTTGTTGCCAAATTCCATGGGATCAAGGATCCCATGGAACCAAGTGCCTATTATTCTAGATTTGATAGTTGATCCTCGTTGGTTGGCCTGGGCTCCCGCTCTTCTCTACGAGGTTTACAGTGAGCTTAATGAGCTGAAGAGGTGGGAGCGTAAGGGCCTGGGTTGCAGTTTGTTACTCTATATTTGGTGTTGGGAGCATATTATCATTGGTCACCCTGTTGATTTGCCTTATGGCATGGATGCCACTTCTCCCTGGGCATACATATGGTTACTCAGTGAGGAGTTCAAGCGATCTACTATGAGTGCTTCGAAGTTTAGAGATATCTTGAGTTCTTTGACTAGAGACTTGATGTGTTGGCGACCTTAGAGGGGTTTGGATTGGGCGACAAATGCAGTAGAGCTTCATCACATTAGGCAAGGATGATGGGTTGTTGACACCCATCTGATGGATATGGAGTTTATCAAGTTCTCTTATATACTATGTTAGTTTAGGCTCATTCAAGATGTTCCTGATGTGCCTGTTATTTACAGTCGATGGGGTGATGAGTTGGGATTACCTGTTGCTCCTGACTTCTGGTGAGTCGATGATCCTACTGACGACTCTGACTTGAAGGTGCTTGACTTAGATGATGTGGGCATGACTGTTGAGTATGATGTGTGGTTTGCAAGTCAGCATTTGTGGACTCCTAGTTTCGTTGTAGACAACGATTGAAGTGGTGACGATGTAGATGTGGGAAGATGGATTCCTTTGTCAGTGAAGCACCAATGTGGTAGCTCTTCGAGAGCTGACATGGGTATGAATGTGCAGCAGCTTGAGGAGGGTGGTGGTGATGATGATGAGGGTGCACCTCCTTGATGGTCAAAGGAGTGGGGGATTCTCTAGACTGAGCAAGATAGCCTAGATTTGGAGCTGGGTCGAGTGAATTCTGAGTTAGCATGGTGTCAAGGTGAGGTGACTCATCTTCAAGCTAAGGTGGATAGGTTACGAGTTGGACCTAGCAGTGATGCTCTTGCTGCTAAGGATGTAGATATCACCAGACTTGGCGGTGAGATTACCCATTTACAAGGTGAGCTTTCTCGGTTGCAGTCAGGTTTTAGAGGGGATGATTCTGCTTTGACTATTGCATCTCTATGGGCAAATATTTCTTAGAGGGTCACTCGTTAGGGTGCTAATTTGAGAAGCATGCGTAAGGAGGTTGTCTACATCGAGATGTTGTAGAACATTCTTCATGAGTGTCAAATTCCTTTACCTATTTCTCATTCATCATATGTTGCCACTACTACCTGAGGGACTAATATGAATCGTAGGACTCATCATACCTCTAGCTCTCACGGGGCTTCTACAGCGCAGGGTCCATGGAGGGATCTTGTTGGCACTAGCTAGTTGTTGTATAGCATTATTTTTATTTTTTTGTACATTTAATCTTAGTATGAGCCTCAGTGCTCCGATGTATACTGCCTTCAGGCATTTTAAATTGCAGACTTTCGTATTTATATATATATATATATACATGGCATTTTATTTCGGTATTCACATGTGTTATTTGTATATGCATTCTTCTTGTTTATGCTTTGTAATGTTTATATTATGCAATGTAATATTTATATGTTATTGCTATGATAATGAATGCAAATGAACATGTAAAATGCATTTTGATTTATATTCATGTAACTGAATGACGGTATGCATGGTGCTCCTGTAAGATTTTTTAGCTCATATTATTTGACCTTTATGTGTTCATATTTGCAATTGGGGATATCCCACTTGATTATTATTTGTTGGTGATGTATGTGGTATGTATAAAGGATATGTGGATGGTGATATGGATTATGGTTTGGTTTTTGATATGTAACTGTAAAATTTTCTCAAAGACTCAAAGAAGCTAGTAATGTTAACCATTTTTCTTGAATGTTATCTTACAAGTGAAGTTAATTTTCTAAATCTTGCGTGTCAATGACCCTAAGCAATCCAAAACTAGTTTATGTGATTGTGATGTTTATTGCCCCGTCTTGAGTGATTTGGATGGTACCTTTCTGGGTTTTCCTTTTTTTCTAGCTTACCCGTATGTGTGTTCAGAGGTCTCCCTCTTGAGAGAGAGACATGTCGCCCTGCATGAGTTTACTCCAATGTCAGTCAAGCATCTATAGCCTCGGTGGAGGCTCACTCCATAGTCCAATGATTTTATCTTTAAGCCTTTATGATGGCTACATAACTTTCTGAGGGGAACATAGTACGATATTTTCAGCTTTAGAGATCTGTGGTGTATGTTGTTAATTATTTTTGTATAGATTTTTGGGGAATCGGATTATCAACCAAAGTATGATGAGAATGTGACCCTATCCTTACTACTCTACATTTATTTATATTTGTTATTTCACTGTGGTAGTGGTGATAACCACTATTTTTTTTGGAATATGTTGCGTGATAGGGTAAGCAAAGAATTTTACTTTTTTTCTTCGAGGTTTACCCAAATTGGCGTTATCTTTCTATCATTCAAGATGTTTTAAGATTTGTAAAAGTCTATTTGGTTTCAGATTGCTTTTGGGTCAATCTACAATACTCAAGATTTTCTTAATGCGATGAAAGTTCTTTGGTCCTAAAGAAAATTGGACACTTCATGAAGTTTGGTTTTTCACTAGACCTGTTTGAGTGACTAAAAATTTTATGATATATGAGGATTGATGTGTTTGATTTTTGTGAGTTGCAAAGAATCCTAGTTGAATACCCCCAACTCTTGGAACTTGTTTTCTTGGTCGTATCATCACCACTATTAAATATTACTGAGCAAGGGATGGGATGGATGCTACAATATATATATATATATATATATATATATATATATATATATATATATATATATATATATATATATTTTTTTTTTTTTTTTTTTTTTTTTTGTATGAACATATAATTGAAATGCAAATGCAATATGCAAAATGTAATTAAAAATATTTCTATTTACAATGTGAAATGCATGCAATGTTGTAAAATTAAATATTTTGTTTATTTATTTTTTATTTTTTATTTTTTTATTTTTTTTAGCCATGTACATATATACATATATTGCAAGTCATTTTATGCATAAAATGCCTTTAGGTGCATAATATTTAGTGGTTCTGGCTCCAATTTCCCTTCTAAATTGGAAATTTTGTATGTTCCTTGTCACAACTTTTTCTTTACAATATATGGGCCCAACCAATTAGCTGCAAATTTATCTCTCAAGTGCGGTAAAGCATTGGTATTTTGTTGATTTTCTTTGAGCACTAGGTCCCCCACTTGAAATTCGTGAGGATGGACTTTTGTGTTGTAAGCGCGCTTGACTCTATCTTGATATACCCATAAATTCTCTAGAGCATTGATATGTTTCTCATCAATAATTTTCAATTGGTCAAGACACGCCTGTCTAGTTGTATCATCGTCCATGAATTCTTGTATTTTGATTTGTAAGGATGGTATCTCGAGCTCTAATGGTAATATAGCTTCTGCATCGTAAACTAGTGCTAATGGTGTTGCTCCCGTTGGTGTTCTTATGCTTGTTCTATAAGCCCATAGTGCTAAAGGGAGGTGAGTATGCCAATCTCGATGATTATCTTTTACCAATTTCTTAAGAATAGATAGTACTATCTTATTGATTGCTTCAGCTTGCCCATTTTCTTGTGGGTAATAAGGTGGTGAGAAACTGTGTAGAATTTTGAATTTGTTGCACAATGCTTTAAAATCCTTATTCTTAAATGACTTTCCATTATCAAAAATTATTTTAGAGGGTATTCCAAAATGAGAGATAATATGCTGAAGTATAAACTCCGTTATTCGAGGTCCAATCATAGTGGTCATTGGAATTGCTTCCACCCATTTTGTGAAGTATTATGTAGTGGTTATGATAAATTTATGTTGTCCTAATGAAGCAGGTGTTATTTTACCAATCAAGTCAAGGTCCCATTGCGAAAAAGGCCATAGACTTTGAATGGGTTGCAAATTTTATGATGGCACGTGAGTCAAGTTTGCATGATGTTGGCACTTTTGGCATCTTTTGACATATTTACAATAGTCATTTTCCATTATCATCCAATAGTATCCCATGCGCAATATTCTTTTTGCAATTGCCATTTTGCTAAAGTGACCACTACGAGTACTATTGTGGGCTTCTGATATTGTTCTTTCTGCTTCAATTAGATTTAAACATCGTAGTAATATTCTGTCATAACCACATTTATATAAAACATATCCAAGTAAAGTGAAACTAATGGCTCTTTGTTTGAATGTTCTTTTTGCAGTTCGTGTCATTTTTATTGGTAGTGTGCCTGACTTGAGAAAGTCTTTTATCTCATCAAGGTAAGAATTGTAAGGTTTGACATGTATCAAACAAACATTCTTCTCACCTATAGATTCTGCTTTTTGAATTGATGGTTTATACATGCTATTATGATTAGTGGTTGCACTTCTCCATGTTCATTTTTAGGGATGAGAGATCCCAAGGAAGCCATTACATTCAAAAATCTATTTGTTGATCGTGGCAAGTTACTAATTTTATACCAGTCAAAATTTTCTAGCAACCTTATTGGTGCTTCATCGTATTTCTTTAAGACTAGTTCTTTACATTGGTATTCTCCTTTTATTTTATAGACAACCAGTTGAGAATCCCCAAAAATACTTAATATTTTTATTCCCATTGCTATAGCTGAATGAAGACCTAGTATTAAGGCTTCATACTCTGCATTATTATTAGTGCATGTGAAGTTGAGTTTGAATGATAAGAGAATGGGTATTCCCTCAGGTGTGTAAAACACAACTCCTGCACCTTACCATTTGTTGTGGCTGATCCACAACACACCCCAAAATTGGGGACCCACCTTTTTGTAGGCTTTCAAAGAAGACCATAGTAGCCCAAATGCTAAAAAAAATCAAAGGAAGAGCAAAATACAGCTAGAAAAAGAAAGTGTCGCGATATCGCGACATGTTGCTTTATCGCGACCAAAAATGAAAAGTTGTCGCGATGTCGCGACATGTTACTCCATCACGACCGAAAATGAAAAGGTGTTGCGATATCATGACATGTCGCATTTTTGCGGTTCAAAATAGAAAAAGTACAGTCGAATGAAAAGTGTCATGATATCACGACATGTCGCGTTTTTGCGGCTCAGACAAAGCGAAGTGCAGTGGAACAAGAAAGTGTCATGATTTCGTGACATGTCACGTTTTCGCGGCCAAAAGTAACAGAATGCAGCAAAATGAAAATTGTCACGATTTCGCGACATGTCGTGTTTTCATGGTTAAGAGCAGCAGAATGCATCATGAAGAGAAAATGTCGCAATATCGTGATGTGTTGTGAAATCGCGGGTCATATAGAGAGAGAAATACAAAGTGGAAAATGTCGTGATATCACAACATGTCACGTTTTCGCGACTCAGACAAGCAAAGTGGTACGGAATGAAAAAGTGTCACGATTTCGCGACAGGTTGCATCTGCACAGCCCGAAATAGAAAAGCGTCGCGATTTCACGATAGAAAGCAGCCAAAGTGTATGGAATGAAAAGTTGTCGCGATATCGTGACATGTCACCATTTCACGACCTAAAGACGAGATGAAGGGTGAAGATGAAAAGCGTCACGATTTCGTGATAGAAAGCAGCCAAAGTGTATGGAATGAAAAGTTGTCGTGATATCGCGACATGTCACCATTTTGCGATTTGAAGACGAGATGAAGGGCGAAGATGAAAAGCGTCACAATTTTGTGATAGGAAACAACGAGATGGTACGGGATAGAAAAGCGTCGCGATTTCACGATAGGAAACCGCAATATGATGCCAAATGAAAAAGGTGTCACGATTTCGTGACAAAAAATCATGAGATGGTACGAAAAGAAAAAGTGTCATGATTTTGTGACATGTCGTGTTTTTGCGGCTAGGTACAACAAAACATAGCAATATGAAAAGGCATCGTGCTTTCGTGATAGGTTGCACCCACATGGCCCGATAGCATAAAAATGTCATGATTTCACGACATGTATCATTTTCGCTGTGCATGAAGGCTGACAAGGCTGCATACAAGAAAATGTTACAATTTTGTGATGTCTCATTTTCGCTGTGCATGGTGGCGGACAAGGCTGTTGGCCAAAAAATGTCGTGATTTTGTGACACGTCTTGTTTTCATAGTGCAGGTAGAAGAGCAAAGTTGCATGCATAAAAATGTTGTGATATCGTGACATGCTATTTTTTTGTCACAATTTATAGGGGGCAGTTACGAAACATGCAAAGAAGCGCAGAACACGTGGCATAAAAGTGTAAGGGCTACAGAAGCATTACAGTTCATGAAGAATATCAAACATTTAAGACATCGAACAGAAATTCAAAGACAACGATGAGATGAGGAATATGAAATGATGCAATCTGGAAAATGAAATGAAGCGCCACAGGGTGAAGTAGAGAGCATTGCCAGAAAGTATAAAAGTAGAGGCACAGATTGGTATAGGGGTCGGAAATTGTTGCTAGCAGAGTTGCAGAGCCAAAGGCAATAAGACATTCTGGGCCTACTTTTGGAGCATTTTCCTCCACTTGTTCTGGTTTTGTCAAAACTGGAACATTCTGTCATTGTAACTGATATATTATTTTTAATACATAATTACAAAGAGTTGCATCTCATTGGCAAGAAAGAAGGAGTTATATTCTGCATGCAAAATTGAATGTTTATCTTTCCCCTTTCAAATTTTTAGGCTTATAGGTGAAGTTTAATGCGAGTTCTCTTGGTTGCTTCATGTGAATGTCTAAATCTGAAAACTATAGTTAAGACCCCAGAAACCAACACCTAGCTTATCTGGATTGTGCGAGTTTTGCAGGTTCAATAGGTTAGGTTGTATGCAGAAAACCTCATTATCTTCGATTTTGTCAAAAATGGGATGGTAGCACTCTGAATTTAGTTTAGTTCATCCTCTTTGCATTTTTGTTCTCAATTCTTTATTTTTCTGCATTTTTAATTACTGTCATTCAAATAAATAATTGAAAATCTACCAAATTTCGAAATCAAAATTAGATTCATCTTTAAGATTAATTCACTTTGAGTCCATTGCAATTTCAGAGTAAAATAAACCATAGTGCCCCTTGTTAACGGTTACTTGCAACCACTAAGGTATTCCCAGCATTCAAATTGAACAGGAATCATTGGTACAAAAAGGCTAATATAACAGGAACCTTGGAGAAGTTACTTGTGTAATTTCTTTGCAAGCAGAGGATTTGGGACTCGGATCCTATCGAAGAGTGTGTTTTCACAACTGGGTGAAAATACCACTCAACACCATTTTTCATACTTGTATCCATAAAAGAACATTGTCATATCCGCTTCATCCTCAGGTGAAACCACTTCTTGTTCTATGATAGAAAATATTGAATCATCGAGAAGATCAATTATTAATGGTCTACCATTGTATAGTGGAGCTTCTGCTAATTGATCAACAATTACTTGCTCTTTTATGGATTTTTGACTTGTGAATTCGAGGTCAAATTTTGTTAAAAGCATTATCCATTTAGCAGTGCGGGTGTTGTTGTAAGTGCGAGTCATCATGTATTACATAGAGCTTTCTCTAGCTATAACATAAGTGGTATTGCTTAGCATGTAATGTCTAAGTTTCTTAGTGGCAAAAACCACTGCTAAACATAACTTTTCGACATAAGCATATCTTGTTTCGTAACTTACCAATGTTCGATTGATGTAGTAAATTGTTTGTTATTTATTTTTGTCATTCTTTTGTGCAAGCATTGTCCCTAAATCAAAATCTATTGTAGAAATGTATAGGTGAAATGTCACTCCTATTCTAGGTGGCATAAGAACTGGCGGTGAGGCCAGATATTTCTTTATATCATCAAATGCCTCTTGAAATTCAGTTTTCTAAGAAAATATCACTCCTTTTTGTAACAAGCGATTAAAATATCTACATTTATCTAAGAGTTGCGCAATGAATCATCGAATAGATTGAATATTTTCTTGCAAATTTCGTAACTCTTTCAAGTTTTTGGGAGGTGATATTTCTAATATTGCTTTTACCTTGTCTGGGTCTACATCAATGCCTCACTTGGAAATAATGAATCCTAGAAGTTTTCTTTATGTGACACCAAATACACACTTCTTAGGATTTAACCTTACCTTATGTTCTATCAATCTATCAAATGCCTTTTCCAGTACATCTATGTGTTCAAGATGCATTTTTGATTTATCAATAAGATCATCTACATAATCCTTTATTATCTTATGCATATAATCATGAAATAGATACATCATGGCACGCTGATATGTAGCTCCTACATTATTTATCCCAAAAGGCATCACTTTGTAGCAAATGTCCCCCAAGGCATTGTAAATATTGTTTTATGTTGATCTTCAGGATTAATCCAAATTTGGTTGTATCCCGAGAAACCGTCCATTAAGGAAAGCATTTCATGACCAGCACAGGAGTCTACTAGTTGATCAATATTCGGCAAAGGAAAATCATCCTTGGGACACACTTTTTTTAAGTCTCTAAAATCAATGCATACATGTATCCCCCCATTCGGTTTACGAATGGGTACTATGTTTGAAAGCCATTCAGGATAATCAATTGGTAATATGAAGTGTACATCCAATAACTTTTGCAGCTCTTCTTTCATAATTAATGCGACTATTGGATGGACTTTCCTAAGCTTTTGCTTGAACGGCTTGGCATCATGTGCTAGCATAAGGTTGTGGACTACCAAGTTCAAATCTAAGCCAGGCATGTATTTATAGGACCATGCAAACACTTATTTATTTTTGATAAGCATGTTTATGATGTGCTCTTTTTCTTCTACAGACAATTCTTTTGCTATTTTGACAATCTAGGGATTATCCACGTCTTCACTAAGGTTCACGTCTATAGAATCTTCTATTAGCATGTGAGAACCTTCCTCTAGCTGATGTGGAGTTGGGATGAGGTGTATATCATCTGCCACATTTTCAAATGTGTTTGGGATTTCCCCCTCTATCTCAGTCTAAAAAACTAAATTGTTTGATGTTGATGGTTGTTGTGGAATATAAGTGTTTGAAGCGCATAAAAACTCTTCAGACATGATGAATTCAGTAGTGGATGGCGGGGATGAAATCCTATCCATGGCTATGAGGCTGGTTTTGATATGGATTGGTTTTGTCACATCATATGGATTACGGAGTAGGGTGAGCAAATCAACAGAAATCATGTTGACTTGATGGAAATGAGGTGGTTACAATTCAAGAATTGATGACTCATATTCTCTAGGTTTCAACTGACCTAATGTGTGTGATTGGTTGTGTTGCATGCTTTACCAATGTGATGGAGGAGGTTCTGGTTCAGGACCCTCATGCTCTTTGTTTAGCCAAAAAAGTGTGTGGTCTATTGGAAACTTCTTTTGATACCAGTTATCTCTTTGCATGGTTTCTCCATATATTCTCTTCTTGATGCTCTTCTTCTTCTTCTTGATTAAACCATTCAGGACGTGCTTCAGCTTGGAGCATTTTCCTGGTTTATATCTCAAGAGCATGGTTGATGAAAATCATTTCAGTTTCATCGGGTTCATCATTGTCACTCATCTAGAAGCCATTAGCATTTGTATGAGGTCCTAGTATTAGTGGCTCAAGGTCTTGCCTAAGGTATGCCAGCTCAGTAGGATCTTCATAATCTACTTCTCGTTGTAAGGCTTGCTTTCAAGGGTAAAAATTGTAGATTTGGTATCTACTTTCTATATGTTCATCCTGATTATTAGGTTCATCCTCCTCATCACTCTTTTCCTCCTCTTGTTTGCATTCTATGTCAAGTTCTTGGAAAGCTTGATTAAGTGAAGAGCTTGCGATGGAAGGTTTATAGCCTAGACCGGAGAAGTCACTTGGATATCTATATTCTAGTTCAATAATGTGGTGAGGACCTTGTTCATGTCTTCCAAGTCCATATCCTTGCCAATTAACCCTTCAAAAATATCTCACTAGAAAACTTGGGTTCGATAGATAATCAATGTTTTCATTAAACTCTTGTAAAGAGTTGTCATTTTTAGGAGGTGGGTCCGATGAAGAATCCATCCCTCCATATATGAAATTGATTGCATCTGTTTGAGAAACCATTCTATATACATCACCTATAGCTAAAGGTGGGTCACAACGGCAACTGTAATCCCTGACTGACTTAATAGGTGGTGTAACTATGATACTTTCAATAATGTACTCACTAATACTTGGATTGGTGAGATGTACTGCAACTCTAGATGGTTGTTTGGCTAATGGCTCAGCGGATGAAGAAGTTTCTTGACCATTATCTCTTGGCTCTACTGGCGGTGGTGGATTATCTATAATAGGTGGTCCTATTTGTGAGACTACGGGTTCTAATGACTATGAAGTAGTGGTTGATGATGTGGGTTGTGCTTTGAATGTGAATGGTTGCTTTAGATCTGGAAGTGTACTAGATGGAGTTGGCAATTGATTATCAGGATGGGTGGGTGTAATTTGAAAATGGAATGCGATGTTTAAAGGATGCATTAAGCTAACACCTTTGGATGCAAAATTTGGGTCAACTATAGGCAACTCTTCTGGAATGGGTGCTTTTGATGATGTGGTGTTGGATGGAATGGTTCTAATGACTAGTGGTTGGATGGTTAGATGTGTTGATGGAAGCAATGGATCATATGGGTTTGAAATAAAGTTGCAGTACTTGAAAGGTTCAGTGTCAGCTGGTATGCAATGTACCTTGCCTTCATGCACATATTTTAAGCATGGATGCAATGTTGAAGGCACACACTTCATTTCCCTAATCCAAGGGCATCCAAGAAGTATGTTATATTGTATTTCCCCTTCCAAGATGTGAAATAGAACATGTATTGTTTTCACCCCCATGGTGACGAGAAGAACAACATTCCCTACAATTGAACATAAAATGGCATTAAAGGCCCTAAGAGTGAATGTGGATGTTGTGATATGAGATGATGGGACATTGAGCTTCATCATGGCAGGTGTGGTAATGAGGTTGATTAAAGAACCAGTATCAATAAGCACTCTCTTTAAGGGTTTCCTGTTAATGTGAGCTACTATGTGCAGTGATGCATCAGGTGAATCTGCTAATATTTATTTTTCCTCAATAGCATAGAATACTATAAAGGGTTCCATGAACTTTTGTACACTACCCACAAAGGAATTGAATGCATTGGGATCTTCTGATTGTACTTGAATAGACTTTAAAATTTCCATCAATGCTTCCCTATGAGGTGTTGATTGTTGTATTAGCTCATAAATTGACAATTTTGCTGAAGCTATTTTCAAACTCCATGTTAACAAGTTATTCAGTGTAACAACAGGGTAGTTGTGGAAAGGTGGTGGTAGCCCACTCGATCCAAGTTGTATAGACAAATTGGTTTGTGATGCTGTCGGAGCCTAGGTTGTGTAATTAGCTTACCTTTTTCCATGGGTAACTATACTGATAGCCCCTACAAAACCTTGTGGTAGTTGATACACATAATTAACCTAATTGGGAGGAACTGTAGAAGTTGATACTCCCATCGGTTGTTGATTTACCTCTTGATGTGGCAAAGGTGTCTAATATATGCCTAGTTTTTGGTTATTTTGGGCTAGTGGGTTGTCAACTTTGATTGTACCTGCTTCCAATAAATCTTGCATAATTCCTTTGAATCCATGACAACCTTCAATATCATGTCCTCTTTGTCTATGATAGATGCAAAAGAGGTATTCCTTATGACCTTTTGTCTTCAGTTTTTTAGGATCATCAGGTTTCATTTCTGACAAATTAAAAAAAAAAATCCACATAAAAATTCTAAAATACTAATGAATATGTCTCTTGTACTGATGTGTAATTTCTTTTTGGCTTAAAATGACATTGTTGCCTTTCTACAGGTTGTGTCTAATTTTGTGCCTATTGTGGGGGTGGAACCATTTGATAATTTGATTTTTGCGGTTGTTGTTGTTGTTGGGATTGTTGTATTTGTGTTTGAGCCAGTTGATTTGACTGTGGTTGGCTGAAAACTATCTAATTAACCTGTGCGATCTTGGATTGATCGTGGTTATTCCCCTTTTGATTCTTATTGTGCCACTCTTTCTTCTTAGGCTTAATCTCGCCTTCTTGAATTTTGATTTCTTCAATCAGTTTTGCTTGGGAAAGTGCCTTATTGAATGTTCTCTTCTATTGTAGCTGTAGCAATGAAGATATGGGTCTACCAAAACTCTTTGTGAACATTCGTATTATCTCTGGCATAGAGAGTAAAAATTGTAACTTGATCATGACTGATCTCCATCTATTGCCAAAGTCATAGATTGATTCGTCCTCATATTGTTTTAGATAAATCAAATCATTTAATGTTGTTTATTTTCTAACATTTATGGTGAATATTTCCAGGAACTGGTCCGCTAGTTGTTCAAAGGTAAAAATACTTTGATGTGGTAGGTGGTTGTACCAGTCTTGGGCTTCTCCCCCTAATGTTTGAGGAAATGTTGTTGTAATCACAATGACACTAAGAGGGGGGGTGAATCAGTGTGTTCTTTAAAAACTTCTAAAACAATTAGATTATAAAACCAGTAGCAGTTTAAAGTAGATAAAAGAGATACTAAATGCATCAAGAAAGCATCACACATAACACAGCATTTTAACGAGGTTCACCAATGTGGCTACTTCTCAAAAAGACTGCTTGGACTACCATCCAAATCCAGTCAATGCAAAGCTACAACTTTACATAATCCTTTACCAGCACCAACTGGAAGGAGCACCAACCCCTTAACTTTATCTCGCTTCAACGGAATGGAGCACCAACTCCTATTTTACCAGCACCTATTGGAAAGAGGCACCAACCCCTTAATTTGCCAGCACCAACTGGACAAATTGTTTACCAGCACCAACTGGAAAGAGGGACCAACCCCTTTGCAATCTCTGTGCACTCTGCTCTCTCTTGCACAATCACTTCACACATTTTGCTACACTGCTACAGCTAGACTTTGCAATCAACTTTGCCCTTCACACTTCTCTGCACACTCTGCTTTCTCTGCGCACACTCTTCGCACACTCTGTGTCGTTTCACATTCTGCTCTCTGCTCAACACGAACTTCACTTTCACAAACACTATGCTCGCATTCGCACTTTATCTTTACACCCCACTCATCAAACTCGAAGTACCCTTGCTTTTATAGAAGAAGTTTTAGGAACAAACCCTAAAAGAACGTCGGTTGAGAAACCCTAGAATTTGTCAGCTGCCAAACCCTAAAATCCATCGGCCCAGATTTAACTTTGTCGGCCTCAAAATCTTCTTCCACCTTCGTCACTTTCCTGTAGCTTATTGCCATGAAATAGTAACACGTCGACCCTTTTAATTTAATTTAATATTTTAATTTAAATTTTAAATAAAATAAAATTTAAACTAAATATTTAAAATTAAATGTCTTCATCACCGGGGCATCTTTTTCAACGAAACGAAGAGCCAACTTGGGTTTTAATAAAAACCCATTTCAAATCTATTATCCATGGTTTTAAATAAAACTTTTTATTTTGACTACCTTGGTTTTCACAAAAAACCTTTAAAATTTAAATTAAATATTTAAAATTAAATATCTTCATCACCAGGGCATCTTTTTCAACGAAACGAAGAGCCAACTTGGGTTTTAAGAAAAACCCATTTCAAATCTATTATCCATGGTTTTAAATAAAACTTTTTATTTTTACTGCCTTGGTTTTCACAAAAAATCTTTTCGCTTCTTGACATCTCAGGTTCTGAAGACTTCTTATCATTCTGAATTATGTTTTCTATTTCTGTGCATCTATCATTTAAGGACTCATGATCGGACTAACTTCTGAACTTTATCCTTTACATCTGAGTGACTTCTGAACTACCTGTCCATTGCATCATTAGATCTAACTGACTGTATTGACAACAATGACAATCCTCCTGCCACACCTTGCTCAACACTGAACTCCTATCCATTGTACTTTGGCTGCACCTTGTTGTTCAATAAACTCTTGTCCATTGCATCAATAAATCTGTCTGATTGTGTTGACAACAATGACAATACTGTTTGCTGCACTTTGCTCAACAAATGTATGTAATAGTAATGCATCATTGCTTTTGATTTTGAAGCATGCATTCACAAATATTATTATGTGCTGATGGGGATCCTCTTCCCCTTTAAATTCAAGCTTCGGTATTTGAAAATCATGTGGATATGGTAGCTCTGGTACCGAAGCATAAATAGGGTGATTGAGTAGTTGCCTCAGAGTTAGATTTTGGTATTATAAACCTAGAGTTTGCATGGCAAGACTATCAACCTGACTCTGTAGAAACTGTTATCTAGGGTCATCTACAGGACTGACACTTGAATGTACTTGATGTTGCTGGTAATGGGGTGGATTGTATGTAGGTTGTGGGTGATAAGACATGGGTTACTGAAATGTTTTATGGTATGGATTTTGAGGGATGTTATGATATGGATGGGGTGATGGAGGTATGATATTATGCTGACCTTCTACATTAGCATATGGGTGTGGTAGTTGATTATGAACCATAGTGGTAGAGGGAGGACGCATTACCCAAGACGAATCTTGGATAAAGGTATTAGATTGATGAGATGTAGGTGAAATATTTTGCTCAATCCCTTGAAAATTATGGTTAGGATCAAGGTTCATGCTACGAGTAGAATTATCTAAAATGATTTGCTGCAACTATAAGAAAGTTTGTTGCATAGCAATTGCATTTGACGTAGGGACTGCTACCTATGATGTGGTGGACTGAGTTGGTTGTGAAACAACCATGGTAGTGGAGGTAGATGGGGGGTAAGTAGCAAAAGGTATCACTACTAACTATGGAATGGTATGATACATATGTCCTATAATTATGGATGGAGGAATGGATGTTGGAGCTTGCAAAATAATAGGAATTGTTTCATACAAGGGATTAGTGGTAATGGTCATTTGTTGCGATAATGTGGGGTAATTTGGTTGGATGGTGATGGTTGATTGGCCAATGCTATAGCAGCCAACTCAAAGAGAGGATTGGTGAAAATATATTCTTACTACTGCGGATAATGAATATGGATTCTTGTTGTGATGAGGGCATGACACGTGATGGGATGGAGAGTGGTGGTAATTATGGGAAGACCATTCCAGCTGGATTCAAGTACATTCTAACAGTATCCATATCTATCATGGTGACCTGATTGTCTATCGTCATAGGAGGTTCACTCCTAGGTGTCTTAGGTATGGTTGTGTGAGTAGCTTTATGCATAATGTCTATGTCCATGGTGGGGGTATTACTAGAAGGCCCTACATCAAGACTTTGGGATATAGAAAGGGGCATACCTACTTGTCCCACCATCGAAGTGTGAGGGATATTGCTAGACTGAGAGGCCATATGGGAAGACCACTGACTTTGGTTTGACAATAGCTTCTTAGCTTGATTATGAGTCACTACCATGCACTACTTTGTGGTAATATGCGAAGTGAGACTATCTATGCAATTAAAGTGATAATACAATGCAATACAACACACTAAGTAAATAAACACACAAAATTTTTGATGCTAGATTTTCGTATTTTTTTTTTTTTGAAATTTGTTTGAAAAATGAAAAATATGTGTGTTCAATGTTTTGCCCTAAATGAATCTAGGATTTCACCTGTATACTCGTAGCTCGAAAACCTGGTTATGACCTCCAGGTCACTTAAATCCCTCGTATGTGGCAATGAAATCCACACCCGAACAAGGAGCACAGGTCCTACTAGTCCTCACCCAGTCTCACTTGGTCAGCGTCATACTCTCCGAATATAAATATATGTAAATTTTTCAAGCTATGACGGTTCTTGGATCCGGATTTGGCCAAAGATCAAGGTATAGTATTGGTGGTTCGGTGATGAAATCAAAACCTAACGATGATGAAATCCAGATGTGTTCCAATGTTTATGTGAGTGTGTGGTGGTTTTGTTTAACTAGGGTGTTATGCAATAATACCATGCAATTATGTTTTAATGCCTAAATTTAGAAAATAGGTAATACAAAATGACATACAACAGATCAAGAGCAAAAATGCCACCTTCAGATCTAATTCCAATCGGCTTTTGTTTGACAAGTCTAACCGTGAGTGCGCGGTTAGTTTTGGTAAACTGCAAATGCATAGTTTTCCAACTGTACATCTGTGTTTGGGATGTCTCAACCACGGATGTGCGGGTCCTTTCTGCTAACAAAAATAGATGCAACTTTTTATAGACCCAAACCCAAAATTAATACCCAAGTTATTTCTAACTAGGTGAATGCAATATGACTTATTTCCTATTATGCAAATGCAGATTCTTTTCTTTTACCTTTTCTTATTTTTTTTGTATGTATGAATGCAAAATTTTAAGTAACTTTATCTATTCTAAGACCTAAATGCAAACAATAGCATACAATACCAGACCTTTCAATGCTAATAATAGAATGCAGATAAAATAAAGAAAAAGAAAGAATAAATATCAGAAGGTACAGACCTATGATTCTTTCACTACTCCTTCTGTTGTCAACCGTCAGCTCGCGTTTCTGATGTAGCAATCGCACTTCTACATTTTCTCAGATAGAAATCGTGTGTCTGCATTTTCTCCCACCAGGAACCATGCACCTATATTTTCTTAGATAGAAATTATGTTTCTGCATTTCCATAGTAAATGTTTTGGCTACAAGATTTTCTGAATGTATTGACTCAAGGTCGGATCTGTGCGTGCTTTGAATTCTCAAAATCTATAGGTGCAGACAGAGATTAGTAAATATATTTAGACAACAAGGCAAAATAAAATAGGACCTTTAGGGGGTCCCATCGTGATTGCCATTTCTGTAACCAAAGAACTGAACATAATTTATTTAAATAAAAACAAAGAGAGAGAGAAGTAATTTTTCCAAAATACCCATTTTGTGTTAGTAGTGATACAGTGTGTTACAAAAGGATTTTTGAATTACCCCAAGCATGTTGGGAGCAATGTTACAATGTTCCTCATCTCTCTAAAATACAATGCTTTGATGGAGGAGGGGAAATATTTTGACTCTTTCGTAGGGTGTGATGTTCTTTGTTCTTTCATCACAGCTTCAAGGGGTGAGTGGGCTTTGGTATCCAGCAAGGGACCACTCCAACTTCAATAGCTTATCCAAGATACATGTTACCTACACACATACAAAACTAGTAAAGAGGATTAACAGCACCTGTATAGTCAAGTGGTAAACCCAATGCTACGCATAAACCTATCACTGATATATATATGAAAAGCATATAACATAAAATATTTAATAAATAAAAGCCTTGCTCAACATTTTCAATTGCTTATCTCTGTCAATAAAATATACTCAAGACTGCAGAACCACAGAAACGTAGTTGCGGGCTAGAAACCACTGACCTGTGGTTGTGAAACCATGGATTCATGTTTTTGACTATAGAACCACTGACGGGTAGTTTTGATTGAGATGACAGGTCACCTCGGGATGTGTGCCAATGATCAAAATTGAGCTCGTGCTCTCAATTTCTCATTGGGTCTGGATGTATTTCGGTAGCCTATCGATACGTAAATTTAGCTCTTCTTGTTTGGTGGATTGATGGTGCTCTTATAGGCTTCCTGGGGATTTGGAGGGTAATGTAAGGTGGTAATCCTAACTTGCCAAGTGGCAAACCTGAACTGCCAGGTGGAAGGGGCAATTACAGTGAGTCATTCAGTGTGGCTCACTTAACTGGGGTGATGTGGCTTCAAGTGGAATGGGATGTGGGATGTTGTTTTATGTGAAGGGAAAAGGGGAAAACAACAAAGGATTTGTGGCACGGGTGTTGGGAATCTGTCTCATGTGCAAAGACAAGGGGGACAGGTTTGGGTGAGATGTGGCAGAGATGCTGGGTGAGGTGTCCAGGACACATATCCCATGTGTGGACAAGATATCCTAGGGTGATTTTCCTAATTAAATAAATTAGGAAAATATAATGATGTGCAATATTTTATATCCCCAAGTTAGAACTTAGGCATATATCTTTATCATGCAAGATTTGATGGTGGGGTGGTTAATGTGAACTAGAGTGTGCCAGATTTTGGTGTCTGCAAGGTGAAAAGATAAAAAAAATGATATTCTAATATCTCCCCAACTATTTATAATGTTGATGCCTAGACGTCATTATGATAGTTTTATTAGGATATAGACAAAGTAGCTTAATGTGACAACTTTACCTATAAATGCAAGACAAAGGTGTTGATGATACTGAACACTGCGAGTGTGCTTAAGCACATGAAATTTTTAAAACAAATTGCTTAATTGTTTTTTGAGTCTATCACCACCAAAAATACACCTTTTTTGCAAAACAAAATTTTACCACCCTTGTCGCCCCCCATTTTTTATTTTACAAAATATTCACTATAGTCTAATTTAATTTTTTTAAGAACTATAGGAGATTGCAAATTAAAAAACTCTTCTAAAGGTAGTAAAATAAAATATTTCCTTTGGTGGGTTTTGATCATTTAACCCTTATTTAAAAATGGTTACTTTCTTTCAAAGTTCCAACTCACATTATTAGTGATTTATGCATGAAATAAAAGGGAATATTGCTTTTAATCCTTTAAATCTTATGTAATTATAAAGCAAAGAGAAAAAATGGGAGTTGAACTTTCCTATCCTGGGAGTTGAACTCTTCTAAAGCAATTTTTTTTTTGGTTGTGGGAGTCAAATTGGTGACTGGGGATGACCTCCTTTCCTAGCCTTCCAATGACTATGAAGTCTCTTATTCATATCCCAAATTTGGGATGAACTCATTTTCCATGGAATCTCCTCTTCATGACCTTCAACAGTATTGACTTCCACAATACACACTCTCAAAAAAATACTTTATAATTTACACTCAAAAACAAGACCCTCATTCTTTTACGATGGGATTTTGGAAATTCAATGTGACAAATTTTCTCATGTGAATACAAGGGATTGGAGTGATAGTAAGATAAATCTTCCTACTTGTGGCATTCTACTCTAATACCAATGATGGATTGAGCAACAAAAAGAGATTATTTTCATTTAATCAAATAAATTAGACCATACGATTGTAGAACTATATACAATAAGATGTCTCTTGGTTTCTTAAGAGACTCTTGGTGTGTTAGAGACCATCATGTCTCTTTTTTGAGCTCATTGAAAGATATAGAATAATGGTCCAATAGTTTATTCTATCTCCAAAAATCATATTAGTATCCCACAAGATGTTTTGCTTTTGTAAGAAACAATATTGTTATATAGATTTCATGTTTCACTAATTTATATAAAGATAAATTTACATATTATACAAAGAAATTTATTTTATATTTCTAGAGGTAAATTAAAGTATCAGACCACTTTCAATGAGCCCAACATGACTCACATACTAGATATAAAATCAAATTAGTGCATAAGGAACATAAGTTGGATGAATTAATGGAAAGAATAGGAGATGTAGAAAAGGTGGAGATAAAAAAATGTGTGCCAAGTCAAGTGATGGATTTAGAACCATATTAGATTGAAGCAATTCTAGAAATGTTAGAGCAAAACTTGGATGTTATGGTCTTGGACCAAGAGACAAGCTTACAAAGTGAAACTATTGCCAAAATCCATTTCTCATTTGGGATCATAGGTAATTCTCCTTTGGGTCTATCAACTGACCAATGGCTAGACTTATCACTCTATAAGATTAAATCTCCCCTATAAGAGGGTATGGTTGGAGTTGAGGGACAAGTAGGGACCTTAATTTCTTCTTCTTTGGTACCCATAGATCTAGGCCTTGGTTTAGACTTAGTTAATATTACCAGTAATTCTCCATAGTTAAACCACTTTGAGTTTGCTTTCCCACATTATTTTGATTGTGGTCATGAAGGTTTTATGTTCTAAGAAACCCATAGGTACATCCTATGATCCCTAAAAGGAAAAATAAGACTAAGGAAAGGAGTATTTAGGGGGAGGCCTCAGTTTAGTTATGGAGGTAGGGATTCTCTCCAATGGGAGGAGAAAAAAATCTCATCTTTCACTAGTTAAGGATAAATACCTCTTTGAAGTTCAACGAGGTGAGAAATCTTCTATAAATATGATCCTTAGAGAAAGGATGACCTCAAACATATTTAACCAATGAATATGCCTTCCTTTAATATCTAGGGTATGGGCAACTCATCAAAAAGGGTTGCTCTGGTAATCTAATAGAATTTAATAATCTAGAGATCCTACTAATTCAAGAGATTAAAGGCTTAGATAAGAAAGTGATGGAATATCTTAGTAAATTACTTAAAGGATAGTATTTTCTAATCCTTTATGTTATAGGGGCTTCAATAGGAGTGGTCAGAGTGTATAAGGCTATTTACTTTAGACTAACCAACTTTGCAATGCTTGACTTAGAAGTATGGACTACATTATTTTTAGTGGAGCTCAAAGAAATAGTGATAGTGGTGAACATTTATGGTCCCTATATAGATATGAAGTAGTATTGGGATAATATTATGGATCAAAAGTTCCTAGAAGATAATAATTTAATTTTAGGAGATGATTTAAACTTAAATATTTCTAGGAGTGAAATGTGGGGTACTGCTTCTAGAAATGATCCACTGGATGATTACTTCATCCAAAAATTTTAATTCAAGGGGCTAGTAGACCTGGCACCTATTAAGTTAGTCCCAACTTAGAGAAGCATGAAGTTGAGGGTTGATAGAATTTCTAAGAGGCTAGATAAATTATTAGTTGTTGAGATTTTGGTAAATAGAAATTATATAATGAAGTCATGGGTTGAGACTAGAGGAGACTTTGATCACTCCCCCATCATGCTCCTTATAGACAAAGAGGAGAAAAACCATCTTGTCCTTTTAAGTTTAATTTTGAGTGGATGAAAGAGGATAACTTTGTAACTCTAGTCAAATCAAAATGAGTGAAGTTTGATCCCAGACTAAGAGAATATGCTAGTATTCAATTTGCAGCAAATATAAAAAAAGGTTAAGGCATTAGTGGTTTAGTGGGTCTATAAAAAGAGATTAACAGATGAGCAAAAATTGAGGGAGATTGATGAGCTTGTAGTGTATCTAGTAGATAACTTTGAAAAATACCTAGATGAGGAAGTAAGGCTTAAGTATAAAATTTTGGTACAAGATAAGAGAATATTGATGGAAGAGAGATAAGCATGGTGGAGGCTCTTTGGAATGCAAATGGGAATGAGAAAACTAAATTTTTCCATAGCTTTGCAAATTATATAAAACAAAAAAATATATAATTTGAGATTTACAAGGTCAATATGGAATTAAAGTGTCCTCATTTAAAGTAATAGCAGACATGAAAGTATGGCATTTTTTTCAAATATACAAGGATCCTAGTCAAGTCAATAAAGCTTAAATAGTCAAAATAATTTCTATCTTTCCTAGATTTGTAGACAAGGAAGCCAATGATCAGTTGGTATAAGAAGTCTTGAAGGAGGATCTTAAAGTTGTTTTAACCTCCTTCTATAAATATAAGAGTCCAAGGCCTGATGATTGGACTATGGAATTCTTCCTTGGGCTCTATGACCTTCTAGAGTTTAACCTACTCAAGGTTGTGGAGTTTAGGAAGGATTAATGCAATCTTCAGCTCTATTTTTATTACCCTAATTCTAAAAAAGGATAATACTTATTCTTTTAAAAAAATTATGCCCATATCTTTGTGTAATTGTGTGTACAACAATGAAAGTAAAAGCACATTTTCGATTTTACAATCCATGGTAGTTGCTAAATTTGTGGAGAAAATATTCATTAAAGCTTTGATGTTGCATGCACCGTTGATTTAATTGACCAACAATGAGCACTAATATAAGGATATAAGAAATAATGAAGCCCTGCCATATTGTAACAAACATTGATTGTGGTGACCTATGATGGGTTTTGATTTTTAAAAAAGGTGATATGTGGAGGCAACAAAGTAGTGTGAACTGTTGATTTTCTAGATCTATATTGGGTACTAGTTCTACAAGGAAAAGGTTCATTCAAATTTTGAATTCATGTGGGCCATCCAATCTTATTGATTAATGACGGGTGTTAATTTAAAAATATAAAACTCATAAAAGTCCTCAAATATGCACAGTACATTGATTTAGTGGATCTACAATAAGCATTGATTTCTAAATAAAATCAGTAGTAGAGGTAGCAAAATAATATGGGCCATAAATATTGCTTTATTGAGTGGCAAGTGTTGGCCCTAGGAAAAGTAATCAAAGGGGGCTTTCAAAGCTTTGAAAACCATTGATTATCTATCTAACAACCTGTGACGGTCCAAAAAGTATTAATTGAAGCCTGAGATATGTGTTAAGTGCATTGGAAACTTACAAAGATTCAAGTAGCTATCACATCAAATCCCACATTGAAAAATATATCTATTTTTTATCTTAGATAGATGGTATATCGATCAGTCTACAAACATTTAATAAAAATGCTAGGACATTTGGGTCATAAATTTTTGTGAGTCATATAATCTTGATGATCAATAGCCCACAACATCTCTAAGATATTTTAGCAATAACATCCTTACGATAGGTCAAAATACAATAAGGTCAATGGTCATGGATTAATTCTTACCTCTATCAATCTCATAATGATTGTCCATGTCGTAATTGTGTGATCTCCCCAATCCACATATAGAAGATAACAATGATCAAAGATTTATCCTAGACTAATCCAATATCTTGTGGTAAAAGAACTACTCACATGATGAATGCATTGGAAATCCATACCAACCATCCAATTTTAGCAATTTATGGCCTAAATAGGAAGGTGAAAATAGAGGTGAGATCAAGGGGAGCTTTATTAACTATCTAATCGAGGAAAAGTTATTTGATCCAATAAGCCATAATTCTAGAAAAGTGGTAGGCATTTCTATTCAAATTTTATCACCAACCTTCCACTTGCATGTGAAGAACCCCCTTGGCATGTAAACACTTTTACCATAAATTTATGCAAGGCACAATCTCCTAGAGAAAGAGATTGAGCCTATAAAAGTGGTAGTTGTAAAAAACTCAAGTCCACCTACCTGCACTAGTAAAACATAGCATTCTAGGGAAGTGGTTGATGTATTAAAGGAGGTAGCAATGGAAGCTCCATTTATAGAGGCCTTGAGCCTAGTGATATTTATTGCAAAGAGATCCCTTGCTCAGTTTTAGGGGAAAATTTTAGTAAAAATTTAAAAATAGCAGTAGAGGCTCCACATCTAGAGGTCCTAAATCCTTTGATGTTAATTATTCCAGATGTAGATACTTTGATTTGATCAACATTGTATGCATATTAGTCTCTCATTCAATTTTGGAAGATATTCTGGATTTCTTGTGCAATTTTGGAGGGAAGAAACCCTCAATTTTCCTTATAAATAGTGGTTTCATGCCCATTATAGGGAATTAAAAATTGCCTACTCATGCATAATATTTGGTCTTATGTATATTTCCTTTCATTTTCTTCTATGTATTAGTTTGGACTCAAATTTTTAGTTATTTTGTTAGTAGGATTCAAGCCTCTTTTGATCTAACATTTTTGTAAAAGAAAGATTGAAATATATATGAAGTTGTGGCTAATTTCAGTTTGACCTATTTTTATATGCATCTTGTGTGTAAATGCTTTATGTTAGATTAATATCATGTTCAATCATAGCAAAATTAATTGCAACAAGATGTAGAGGGGGAAAAACTATCCTATCGCGTACGATTCTCAACTAGATCTATTGGGAGTCGAGGTGACCATAGGGATATGTTGTTTTCTCTACACTCAAGGGCTCAAGGGTATTGAAGGGTTCATCAAGAATAATTTAAGAAGTTGCTCCGTATCTAGGATGGAAGTTTTTGATTTATTCATTGAAAAAGCACCTATATTTTGTCTTTCTAAGATCTAAGCTATAAGAAATCAAATAACAATGCAATACAAACAATAATGCAAGCAAACAAGAAGATATCCCTAAACTAATTTTCAATTTTAATGAAAACTAACCCTAGTTTTGTAAATAAATAAATCTTTTTCTTTTCAACAAGGGTTCAATAGAATGCACAAACAAATTTAACCTATGATGGAAACTATATATTTTTCTCTTTTCAAATGCTTAGAAATAAATTCAAATATTTTTCTTTTTATTTATGATCTAAATTTGGAATAGAAATGAAAAAAAAAAACAACCTACGAATTCTATTTAGAGTACTTACTTGATCTTATGGTTGATCTTAGATTTTAACTTTCATCTCGATATATCCAACAAATTCAAAACCTGCAAAACAACTTCAAACTCCTTGGAAAAATTGATCAATGTTTGGGGGCTTGTTTAGTTTACTATGTGACTAAGCTTGGAGGTGCAATAGTCAAGTCCCCTTGGTCCTTTTATCTTACCATTCAAAAATGGAATTATTGTTGATCTTTGGAACAAACAAAGTGAGATGAAACATATGTAAATAGCAAAATGAAATGTAGATAGAATTAAAATAACCAAAATGGAACATGCAAAAATGCAAATTAGGGTTTTGGGAGAAGAAACTTTCCCCCAATCTGTAATTGACCAAATTCACATCCTATATGGATCAAGTGTGAATTTGGTTCAAAATATATTTTAGCCTACAAAATACCAAAAACACGATGTAAAATAGAAAATAAAAGCTTGAAATAAACTAACAATGTATAAAAACCTAATTAGCTGATGGAGAAAGCAAGGAGTGATGAGAAAGTGAAGGTAGCAATCAAAATGGTAGAACTATCTTGTTGTCAAGACTCCTCCACTTATTTACCAAAGATAGTTGATCACAAGAATCACAAAAGCAAAGCAACATAGCAATCCAAAGTAGATATTCATCAAGACCATTTTTTGCAAATGAACTTAGAATCACAACTTGTAGAACTAGGATGAAAAATGAAGTCCAATCCCTCTATTTATAAGAGGTTTGGAGTATAAAAAAGGTAATAGAATGAAATTTAACCCCAAGAAAGGGCTAACATCACAAAGAGCTGATGCTAGAAAGGGTTTTTCAGATAAAAACCCAAATTTTCCAAATTTGTGTCCTATAAGGACTATGTGTGATTTTGGAAAGGCTAACAAAAATCAATTAGAACAAGGGGGAAAAGGGGTCAAACTTGCACTTAGAAAATTTAAGGGAAAAAATAAGGATCTAAGAAAAATAACTCATATTGATGGATCAATTTTCAATGTCTATATTTTACCCCCTCTTTGATGCATTTATGTCCAAATAAATGCATCAAAGAAAGATCTAAACACCTACAGGCAAAGAACAATGGACACAAAAAATGGGTGGTTGGTTTAGAAGAAAGGACAATGCAAAAATGATGTCATTTTATACACTACAAACTATGTGTGTGCTTTGTTATTTTTTTTAGTTATGCATGAGGATCACAAACATAATGATCTTAACTAAATGATGTAGAATGAAAATATATCTAACTAATGAAATGCATGTATAAAATCTAGCTAAAATGAATGCAAATGAAACAAGTGGATGAGTGGGTGGAAAGAAGAAGGGGATGAGAGAGAAATAAGAATAAAAGGAGAGAAACAAAAAATGATAGGAGGAAGAGAAAGAAAGAAAGAATAAAGAAGAGATAAGCAAAGTTACAAAGAGGTGATAAGGAAGAAATAAAAAGGAGTAGAGCCTTGTAAGAATGTATGCTCGTAAATGGTCAAATGTGGAGACTACCCCTTGCTAGTGGCCATGCAGCTATCTCATAAGGGTGTTATTCTCACAAAATGATAGTCTGAAGTGATACCTACTATGTGTGTGGTGCTCACTAATGGTTTTAGTTGGAGAGATACCCGCTAGGATGTATGCGCAAAAAGGCTTAATGGATGTTACCCCTCACTGGTGACCATGAAGCTATCCTTATAATAGGTATAATTATGTGATTGATTTGCTAAAAGGAGTGTAACCCAATAGGGGTGTGGTGTGTACAAAATATATGTGATCAAAGCATAAATTTGTGTGTGCATGTGCTAGAAGAAAGATAGAAGAAATAGAGAGGAAATAGGAAGTGTGTGTGTCCTTTTTGAAATTTTGATAGTTAAGAGATGTACATAAGATAGTTAGTGGCCATATGAACACTATAAATGATATTCACATGATATCTACCCTATCCCATGAGGATACCTTAATAATAAAAAAATCAAAAGGAGAAGTGTGAGTAAAATAAGATGCACAAATGGAAGAAGGAATGTATATTCTTTGTCTTAGAGAAAAGAAGAAATGATTGAAAATTTTCAAAAGGAAAAGGACATGCAAGAGATGAAGAACTATATCTATTAAATTGGTGATGTTTTAATTATTGAGATTTTCAAGGTCAATAAATATACGAGAAGAGGAAAGAAGGAAAGAAATGAGCAAAATGCAATGATGAAAAATGCATGGATATGTACCCTAGGTTTGGGGTTTGCTAATCATCAATAATATAGTATGAGTGCAATACATGTGAGCTAGAACCTAACTAGGTTTTATCACTTACCTCATCATCAAGTCCCCAAGAATTTATATGATCAAACATTCATGCAAGTATGATCAAGTAGTAATGCAACCATATGATAAACAAAGATGCAAATGAAACATAACGTTAGGCAATTCATGTGAGATATGACAGGAAATCATGCAGTATGAGCAAGCAAAACAAATACAGGATGAAGAACAAAGATGTAAAATCATGCATAATATCATTTTAAGTTTATTATGTTTATTGGTTCTTTTAGATCTTTACCATCTAACAATACTAATTTATAGTCTCATGATCCAAACTTGGCCATAATGACAAAGGGGCCTATCCATTTGAACTGAAACTTACCTTTTAGATCTAATCGAGCATTAGTGTTCTTCTATTTTTCCTTGAGGACAAGGCCCCCAACCTCAAAAGAATGATTACAAACTTTCTTAGAGTAATATCACTTGAGCCTATTCTGATAGGCTCAAATATGCTCTAAGGCATGAATGCACTTTTTATCTAGTAGCTCCAATTGATTTAAATTATCTAATTGATACTTATAACTGACCAAGGCATCTTGCAACAAGATGTGCGATGATGAGACCTTTAACTCAAACAAAAAAATTTCTCAGTACCATAGACCAATATATACAAAGATGCACATGTAGGAGTACACATGCTAGTACAATAGGCCCATAACGTAGGATAAAGTTGGATATGCCAATATCAATTGGTCTTACTAACCAACTTCTTATGGATCTTAACTAAAGACTTATTGGATGTTTTGGCTTGACTATTATCTTGAGGGTAATATGGAGTTGACCACTTGTGTTGAATCTTGTACTTAGCATAGAGCTTATGGACATACTTGTTCTTAAAAGGAGTGTCACTTTTAAAAAGAATAACTAAATAGAATATTGTATCTACAAAGGATCTAGTTGAAGATGAACTTAGATACTTGAGCTCCAATCACCATAGCTAGGGGTATGGCTTCAACCCATTTAGTGAAGTACTCCATTGTCATGATGATAAACTTATAACCATCAGAGGAAGTTGGATTAATATTTCTAATAATATCTAATCCCCACATGGAAAATGGCCAAGGAGAAGAAATAACCTTAAGGCTTTATGGAGCACGAACGAGGTTGTCATGACATTGATACTTGTTGTAGCATCAAACATAGTCACATGCATCTTTCTCCATGGAAGGTTAATTTTAACTGATCTGAAGGAGCTTCTTGGCAATATCATTACCACTAAAATGACTTCCACATGATCCTTTATGAGCTTCACTAAGGGCTAGGTAGGCTTCATCGGAGTTAAGGCATTGCAAGGGGATGCCCTCAAAATAATTTTGATATAAAGTATTGTCAATTATCATGAATCGACATGCTCATTTTTGTAAAATCTTTCATTGATTTTAATCTAAACCATCAGGCATTAAACCATCCTTAAGGAAGTTAAACATGTCAGTGTACCAAGGCTTAGATTGAGAAACTTCAATATTTAGGACATCCAATGGAATGACACTAGAACTAAGTGATGTGGGCTCTAAGAGTTGATGGATGATAATCGATGCTTGATCATCTTCTAACTCTAGGGGTATCAAGGATGCTACAACGGCCATGGCATTCGCATGGTAGTTGGAATACCTAGGGATAAACTCTATGGTTACCCTATCGAAGGTGGAAAAAAGCTTGGTGAAAATCTCCTTGTAAGGTTTTATCTTATATCTCTCATTTGATAAACATCATTGATTTGACTAACCACAAGTTGAGAACCACAAAAGACCAAAATAACTCTAACCTTCAAGGCTAAGGTGGCTCTAAGACCTAGGATAAAAGCTTTGTACTCTACAATATTATTAGTGCAAGAGAAACAAAGCTTGAAGGAAAGGGTGTCATGACCCTCCCTTGGTAGACTCTTTTCATTAGTATGGATTAGTGCTCAACTATGTTATCATGGGATAGATGGATTGATATTAATGACTAGTTTCTGCAAGTCTTTTATTTATGAAAAATATAATACTTTTTGCTTATTTTTTAATAATGGCCCAATTCATCTTTATATGGTGTAGTTATTTAATTTACAAGGAAAATGATATGATGTGATGACAAACTAACTCACGTTAAAGCCTTGCTAAATAACTATTATTATGCTTTAGGAAAATGAAAATATTACAACTTTGCTTTGTTTCAGGATACTTGCAATCGAATGGGTATCTAAGGAATATTTTGATATTCGTCCAAGCATGGTTTAATGTATATGTAATTAAACTAATGTCTTACATCGTGTTTTCTCTTGTTGAAATAAGCCCGAATAGGATGATGTCACTTGAAGAACATTGGCAATATAGGGAGGTGATTTTATGAGGAAATAATATTTTTTTGTGTTGTGGCTAACGTATTTCCTTCTATTGAGGATTTAACTAACATTGGTATTAGTGATGCAATTATGAAGCCATAGTTGGCTAGTGAATTGGGGAGTTTTGCCACCACAATGAAATGACCTAGATAACCGTAGAAGGGAAGGTTGTAGTGGTATTGGGAGTGAGAATCAAAAGAGGATAGAGTAGGAATAAAGGAAGCTTGATGAAATGAAAAGAGGATTGGCATAATTTTTTGAGGGGATGAACAGAGAAAGACGAAGAGGAGAGAAGAGAAGTGAATCTTGTTGTGTGGATAGAGGAAAGCTTGTTATAAAATTCTGTGAGACCTCTCTGATTTGCATCAAATATTCAAGGTAGGTTTCCCTGTAACAATGAACTTACTTTGGGTGTTATTATTTTAGCTAGTGTTTGGATATTTTAGCTTGCTAAATACATCATAGAATTTGTTAGCTAGATTACATTTTTTTGTTGAGATTGAGTATTTCGATTATGCTCGGTTTCGGCTTGTTGGGATGTAAGGAATTTAAAAAGTTCTTGTATGGGATAACTAAATAAAGAATGTTTTCCTTTTCTGATGGGCTACCATATTCCTTGAATGTAGTGAGATTACTAACATTTAGTAAGCGACCAACAAAAATATTTGATAGTAGTGCATGTGTTTTTAGAGATGATGGGGTGGTTTGCTATGCTATGGAAGTAAGCCCAGAGCATCATGCTAGCGCACAGTAAGTTAGTTGGTTACAAATTTTGTGTATATTATTTGGGTAAATACAATGTAGATGTCCTTTTTAGAGTGCAGTGTCCTTACTCTAGAATGATAGTAGTAGTTTAGCTTTAGCTATTCAAGGATTATGAGTATATGGATTACTCAGGTGGAGTGATTTTGGAATATTTTGGTTAATCATATTCTTTTGGATAGAAATAGGGTCCAATGAGGCATTATAACAGAAGCTTTTGTAAGGATTGTTTTGGCTATTAAAGACGTGACACCTTAGGAGATATACATTAGTTTGTCGTAATGCTATGTTTACGTTATCACTCAGGAAGGGTGATTTTTAACAAATATAATTGCTCCTATTGTATTATTTGAATAGTTATTTCATTTTAATATTTTGACCTTCTAAGAATAGGAGGTTGGGATGTTGACTCTTCTTTTGTGAACAGAAAGATAAAATAATTTATTGGTGGGAATTTACAACTAGTGATTCTGGGATGGAAAGAAAAACCAGTGATTTTAGATATATAAAGCATTGGCCTAGCTCAGATTTGTGAATGAGGTTCTGTTGGTTAGCTTTTTCCTAAATACAATGCTCACTGAGGATGGTATGGATGTGGTGAACATGTTGAGAACCATAAACTTCTTTGTATAGTCATGTGGTTTATTCCTTTTCAATTTAGAGCTAATGGATGTGCAATGCTTAATGATTGATATGAAACTTGGATTGACATATCTAAAACGATGGCACTTTTAATAAGATATGTATTAAGTTCAACCTCTTTTAAGGAAGGGTACAATTAGGAGAAGAACTCTAGGTCTAATATTGATCTTGCAAGAAGTGTATGAATGCAGTTAACACCAAACCCATTGATTGTTTCAAGACTGTAAGTATGTTTTTTTAGAACAGGGCTATTTTGTAATGAAATATTGTTATGGAAATTTTTAAGTTCATATAAAATACCTTTCGGTTCACCTTCATCCCTTATACAGGAGATAAAATGTACCCATGGATGGATGGAATCATTTGTAGTATAAAATAAAAAAGGAATATGGAAAGTCCCTACTAGAGAAGTAAGACATATTGGACTATATTACCTCATTGTAAATAACTAGCATTATTTTACTAATAAAAGAAAGAATATTTAAGGCAAGTTTTTCTTCCTTCAGGGGGTTTCCAGGATAAAATGATATTGTACAACTATTGTGGATTCTTCTTTATGTTTTTATTGAATTAAAAGACTTTTATAACTACTATGATGCTTTATGGAATGAATATCTTATTCTGAGATATGTTGTTTTATTTGAATATTAAATTCTAGAATGAACACCATATGGTAACTCCTGTTTAGAAAGTCTAAAAGAAAATATATTGATTCTTCATGGGAATGTTTAAAATTGATTGGGTCATAGCTGTTTGGTTATGCACTAGCTTATTATTAGACCTACTTGTTAAACCATATAAAGGAAAACATGAGGAATAGATGTATGCTAAACAAGGAAGAAATTAAGAATGAGAAATGTTAAAAGACTAATTTTCTCTTCATAAATATGGGCTCTTTATTATGGTAATCTAACTTAGGATTTTATAGATAGTGCATGTAAGAGACTTTTTGGAATAGTCATTTTAATAAAGAACAAGTTTGATAATACAAAGAGATGATTTACAGATATTTAATTAGCAAATCCAATAAGGTATTTTTGAAGGGTTTGGCTAAAGTATTGATAAGAACATTCTTAAAGGAGGATAGAGTTTCATATCGTAATTCAAGTTATTTGAGAACGAATTCCATAGCAAGAGATAGCTATAGAATTTATAGGGATTGCCACTATGTGATTTCACAAACTAGAAGTTGTGAAAGAGGTCTAATGGGATATCTAGCTCATATGGATACAAGATGGCTAGACAATCCCTTAATGCACATACCACCTACATAGAATAATTTATGTAGGGTGAATACTTGAAGTGCACCTTTCAAAAGAACGAAAGGATGGTCAATGATAGCTCATTGGGTCCATGAGAAGGATAGTGTTTACAAAATTGGTAGAACACCTAGTGCACTTACATAGCTAGATTTATGTAGGGTATAATGATGGGTGTGCCTCAAAGAATATTTAGATAGGGAATTGATGTAGTGACATCAGTAGTGGTTCTAGAGTATATATTCTAGAACCCTTTGTAGGATTTAAAAAAAATAGGTTGGGAGAAATTGGGTTATGACATTTGGTATCAGAGCCAGGTTCGTAGTGGAATAGGTTCACTACGCAAAACTAGATTTTGGTGTGTAATAAAAAACATACCTATGTAAGGATTATATCTTGCTTAAAAAAAACCTATTGAAAGTTAAACCTATCTGAATATTTATGATAACTAGGAATATAGTTGATGATAGGAAAAACCAACCAAAGAAGTGATGGTGAACTGACTCCTACTATCTCTTCTATGTGTGGCTAGGGACAATACCACCAAAGAGAAGAAGAGGAAGTGTTGCCCCAATGACAAGGCAGACACGACGGACTAATGTGGAGGATAGAAACCCAGATGTAGGTTCAAAGAACCCTAGAAATGAAAGAGAGAATCCTAGTAATGAAAGTGAGAGTCTCACTACCACAGTAGCTCTACTTTGTGTGCAGGTAAAAAACACAGAAGCAGTTGTTGGACGTCATGTTGAATCGGGAAGCACAAGCTGGAAACTCCATAATGGGATAGGAAAATGAACCCCTAACTTAGGCACAACAGGCTAGGGTTCGACTTGAGGCCAAGTTGGGCAAGGAAATGAAACATTTAAAGTCTTCCAAGTTCAATGGAGAGGAAGATGGTGATAAAGTCAAAGCTTGGTTGAAAGAGATAGAAACCTATTGTAATATGAAGAACTTTTCCTCTGGCACTCGAACATCCTATGCCACACTGCATTTGCAAGGTGATGGCTTGGATTGGTGGGAAACTTTTAGTGAGGATCAAAAACTAGCAACAGTAGTTGACCTAAAATGGGAAGAATTTGTAGTAGCCTTTAAAGAGAGATTCCTCATGGAGCACTTCTATTCCCAAAATTTTGAGGAGTTCACTAAAATTCAGTAGGGAACTAGGACAGTGGAAAAATATTATCAAATATTTATCAAGTTGTTGAAATATGTGCCTGCATATAATGAGAAAATGAAGATCCATAAGTTTATACTAGGAGCAGATCCTAGAATAGGGTAAGAGGTAGATATGTGGGAACCTACTACTCTACAAAAGGCCTATGATTTGGCCAGAAAAGTTGAAACATATCTCAAACCCTATTTTGATTATGAAGGTTTAGATGAGCAGGGTAGAGAAGCATTAAGGAAAAGAAACAGCATAGGTTTTGTAAAGTGGGAAAAAGAACAAGCAAATAAAAGTATCCCTAGACAAGACAAAAGGAATGATAGGAAGCAAGGAAAGTTTAGGAAAATGTTCCAAGGAAAGAATCGTAATTCCAATAATCGCAACAATGGTAACAATAGACCACCATAGGGATAGGCTAATTCTCCACTTGCAGAAAAAGTAGAGGAAGGACAGAAGTGAAAAGTACACCCAAGGACCAAAAGAAGGATGCTTTCTTTGTAGAGGACCACATTATGCCAGTAATTGTCCACATAGAGCAGGAACAAGATTTCAAAGGAAAGGAACCAATGTACAAAGAACCTGCACCTAAGGAACCCATGCACAAGATTTATGTTGCAATAGGGAATCAAAATCTAGAAGGTCAAGCCACACCATTGTTGATAAAGGGTAAGATTTTTGGTAAGAATGTTAAAATCTTAATTGATAGTGGTGCTATGGATAGTTTTATTTCCACTAGTTTAGCTAAAGATATTTCAGAAAGGCCAAGAATCTTGGCACATGGGTGGAAGGTCGAGTATGGTTTAGGATAAACCTACTCTATAAATCAATGTTACCCTATGGCAAAAATTGCCTTACCTAGTGGAATGACAATGGGATGCCTGTATGTAGCACCATTGCATGCCTTTGATGTAATCCTAGGAATGGATTGGTTGCAAGCGCATAAAGCAGTACTCAATTTTCAGGATAGATGGATTGAGTACATAGAATATGGAGGAGCTATATGAAGGGTGTATAGCCTACAAGGGGCTTTTCAACCTCAAATCCTCTCGATAATGCAACTCAAGAAAGCCATCAAAAAGGGAGGAATGGTCTATGTTGTAAAGATAAATGAAATTGAGGAAGAAAAGAAAGAAGAGGTGTTCAGGAAACACCCAATTCTTCAAAGATTTTAGGGATGTATTTCTAGAGGATTTACCTGGATTACCACCCAAACGTAAATTTGACTTCACAATTGAGCTTCAACCTAGAATCGAGCCTATACATAGAGCTCCTTATAGAATGAATCCCATAGAAATGCAAGAGCTGAAAGTGCAGCTACAAGGGTTGTTGGAAAAAGGATTAATCAGACCAAGTGTGTCACCATGGGGTGCACCTGTGTTATTCATAAAGAAAAATGATGGTTCCTTGATATTATGTATAGATTATAGAATGTTAAACAAGGCAACTATCAAGAATAGATATCCTTTACTTAGGATCGAAGATCTCTTCGATCAACTTAAATATGCCACTATATTTTTGAAGATTGATCTGAAGTCTGGATATCATCAGTTGTGAATCCATGAAGAGGATACGCATAAGACAACATTTAAAACTCGATATAGTCATTACGAGTTTATTGTCTTACCTTTTGGTCTAACGAATGCTCCAGCAACATTTATGAACTTGATGAATAGTATCTTCAGGAAGCATTTGGATAGGTTTGTTCTTGGTATTCTTGGATGATATATTGATATATTCCCGAGATAAAATAGAGCATGATAGACACCTTAGAATTGTGTTGGAACTGTTAAGGAAGAATCAGTTGTATGGGAACTTATCCAAGTGTGAATTTTATGTGCTAAAAGTGCAATATTTAGGGCATATTGTATCGATAGAAGGGATCGTGGTAGATCCTAAGAAAATAGAAGCTATTTTGAATTGGTCACCACCAAAAAATGTGATAAAAGTTTGAAGTTTCATGGGTTTGACCGGATATTATAGGCGATATGTGAAGGACTACGCCAAGATTACCTCTCCAATAACTAACCTTCAGAGGAAAGGAAAAGAATTTAGGTGGATAGATAAATGTGAGGTAGCTTTTGATTTGCTTAAGCAAAAGCTTACTACACCTCCTATACTAAAGATACCTGATCCTCAGGGAAGTTTTTTTATTTGTATAGATGCATCATTGGAAGGTTTGGGAGGAGTGCTCTCATAGGAAGGAGCAGTGGTAGCCTATGGATCAAGGAAGCTGAAATGACATGAGGTCAACTATGCAACCCATGATCTGGAATTAGTAGTAGTAGTATTTGCTCTCAAGTGTTGGCAATATTATTTGGTAGGGAGACCCTTTGAGTTGAGGATAGATCATCAGAGTTCTACAATATATATTTACTCAACCTTTGCTCAATGCTAGGTAGAGAAGGTGGATGGAATTTCTCATTGAATATGATTTTGGTATTGAGTATATAAAGGGAAAGGAGAATAAAGTCATTGATGCACTAAGTAGAAGGAGACACATAGCTATTTTGTCTCGCATCCACGTTGACTTGATGGAACAAGTCAGGGAAATGCAACATCAGGATGCATATTGCAATCAAATTTGGGAAAATATGGAAAGGAAACCAGATGAAAATAAGGATTTTAGCATCAAGGATGGTTTCTTATGCTTTAAGGATAGGGTAGTAATTCATGAGACTAGAAATATGAGAAAAATGATCATGAATGAAGCTCATAGATCTTCGTATTTTTCTCACCTAGGTGGAGCAAAAATGAGAGAAAATATGAAGAAAACTTTCTATTGGCCAAGAATGAAGAAAGATATAACTGAATTTATCGCTCAATGCCTGGAATGTCAGAAAGTAAAAGCAGAACATAGACATCCTATTGGATTGTTGTATCCACATGATGTGCCCATGCAAAAATGGTAGGTGATTTCGATGGATTTCATTGTAGGGTTACCTAAAAATAGGTTTCAACATGATGCAATCCTAGTAGTGGTCGATAGATTGACCAAGGTTGCATATTTTATACCTAGGAACACCAAGGATGATGTCGTGGTTATGGCTAATAGATTTTCCAAAGAAATATTTTGGCTTCATGGTTTTTTGAAAGTAATTATATCAGATAGGGACTCGAGATTTACATCTGAGTTTTGGTAAGCCTTGCATCATGCCATTGGTACTAGACTAAACATCAATTATGCTTATCACCTAAAAACTGATGGGCAAATTGAAAGAGTGAACCAGGTGTTAGAAGACATGCTTCGCATGTACTGTATGGATCAAAAGACTCAATGGGAGGATTACTTGCATTTGGTAGAATTTTCCTACAATAATGGTCACCATTCGACCATAGGCATGGCTCCATTCAAAGCACTTTATGGTAGGAAGTGCAGGACACCATTATCATGGGATAATCTAGAAGATCGGATTGTGCTTGGACTAAACATGGTCAAAGAAATGGAGCAATAGTTAAGGATAATCAAGGAAAGGCTAAAAGAAGCCTCAGATCATTAGAAAAGTTATGTCGATCTTAAGAGATCACCAAGGGAATTTGTTGTAGGTGACAGGGTATTTTTGAGGGTGAGATCAAAGAAGAGTGCTATTAAGTCCACAAAACTTGATTCACGCTTTTTTGGGACCCTTTGAAATTATAGAGAATATTAGTCTTATGGCATACCGACTTGCCTTACCACCTAGCTTGTCCAAGATTCATGACACCTTTCACATTTCTTTGCTTAGAAAGTACATTGCTAATCCTGATCATGTGTGGGACTTTTCTAACTTGCAGATGGTGAATCCAAAGGCTATAGAGGTTTGACCAATAAGAATCCTTGAGTTCCATTCCAAATCGATGAGGAAAGGGACTTTGGAGCAATGCAAGGTCTAGTGGGACCACTATTCTGAGAGAAATGCTACTTGGGAAAAAGTAGCAGATATGCAAAAATATTTCCCATTTCTATTTGAAAATACATTGTAATTATTATTTTATGTATGAACTATATGAAACACAGAGGACTTTGTTAAGCCTAAGGAGGTAAGGATGTCATGACCCTCCCTTGGCAAACTCTTTTCATTACCATGGATTAGTGCTCAACTATGTTATCATGGGATGGGTGGATTTATTTTAATGACTAGTTTATGCAGGTCTTTTATTTATAGAAAACATAATTTTTTTGCTTATTTTGAATAATGGCCCAATTCATATTTATATGGTGTAGTTATTTAATTGAAAAGGAAAATGATATGACGTGGTGATAAGCTAACTCAAGTTAAAGCCTTGCTAAATAAATATTGTGATGATTTAGAGAAATGAAAATATTACAACTTTGCTTTGTTGCAAGATACTTGCAATCGAATGGGTATCTAAGGAAGATTTTCCTGTTCACCCAATCATGGTTTAATTTATATGTAGTTGAACTAATGCCTTACATCGTGTTTTCTCTTATTGAAGGAAGCTCAAATAGGATGATGTCACTTGAAGAGTGTTGGCAAGCTAGGGAGGTGGTTTTATGAGGAAACAATATTTCGTTATGTTACGGTTAATGTATTTCCTTCTATTGAGGAATTAACTAACGCTCGTAATAGTGATGCAATTATGAAACCATAGTTGGCTAGTGAATTGGGGATTCCTACCACCACGATGAAATAATTTGGACAACCATAGCAGGGAAGGTTGTAGTGGTAGTGGGAGTGAGAATTGGAAGAGGATGGAGTAGGGAGAAAGGAAGCTCGGTGAAAGGAAAAAAGGATCAACACGATTTTTGGAGGGGACAAACAGAGAAATATGAATAGGATAAGAAGAGAAGTAAATCTTGTGGTGAAACACACAGATAGAGGAAAGCTTGCTATAAAATTTTGTGAGACCTCTCTAAGCTGCGTCAAAGATTCAAGTTAGGTTTCTCTGTAACAATGAATTTACCTTGGGTGTTATTAGTTTAGCCAGTGTTCGAAAGTTTTAGCTTGCTAGATACATCATAGAATCTATTAGCTAGATTACATTTTTTGTTGATATTGAGTATTTTGATTATATTCAGTTTTAGTTTGATGGGATGTAGGGAATTCAAAAAATGCTTGCATGGGATAACTAAATAAAGAATATTTTCCTTTTCCAAAGGCCCAATGTATTCCTTGAATGTAGTGAGGTTACTAACCTTTAGTAAGAGACCCAAAAAATATTTTATAGTAGTACATGTGTTTTTAGAGATGATGGGGTGGTTTTCTATGTTATGGAAGTAAGCCCATAGCGTCATGCTAGTGCACATTAATCTAGATGGTTACAACTTTTACATGCATTTTTTGGGTGAATACAATGTAGATGTCCTTGTTAGGAGTGAAGTGAACTTACTCTACAATGATAGTAGTAGTTTATATTTAGCTATTCAAGGATGATGAGTATATTTATTACTTAGGTGGAGTGATTTTGGAATGCCATGGTTAATCATATTCTTTTGGATAGAACTATGGTCCAATGAGACATTATAACAAAAGATTTTGGAAGGACTGTTTTGGTTGTGAAAGGCATGATACCTTAGGAGATATACATTAGTTTATCATAATGTTGTGTTTACATTATCACTCAAGAAGAGTAATTTTTGACCAATGTAATGGCTCCTATCATGTTATTTGAATAGTTGGTTTGTTTTAAGATTTTGACCTTGTGAAAATTGGAGGTTGGGATGCCGACTCTTCTTTTGTGTACAGTCAAATAAAATAATTCATTGATGGGAATTAACAACAAAATATTTTGGGATGGAAATGAAAACTAAGTAAACTTGTTAGAAATGCATATTACACTATCTTATTAGATAGATAAAGTAGTGGCCTAGCTCATATTTTGAATGGGGCCCTATTGGTTAGCTTTTTCCTAAAGACTATGCTCACTAAGGATGGTATGGATGTGGTGAACATGTTGAGAACCATAAACTTTTCTAGACAGTCATTTGGTTTATTCCTTTTCAATTTAGGGCTAATGAATGTGTAATACTTAATGATTGATACAAAACATGGATTGATGTATCTAAAATGATAGTACTTTTAATAAGGGATGTATTAAGTTCAACCTCTTTTAAGGAAGGGTAAAATTAGGAGAAGAAATTTGGGTCTAATTTTGATCTTGTAGGGAGTGTATGAATATGGTTAATACCAAACCCATTGATTATTTCTAGACTGTAAGTATGTTCGTTTGGAAAAGGGCTATTTTGTAACAAAATATTGTTATGGAAATTTGTAAGTTCATAGAAAATGCCTTTCGGTTTACCTTCATCCCTTATACAAGGAGATAAAATATACCCATGGATGGATGGAATCATCCGTAGTGTAAAATAAAAAGGGAATATGGAAAGTCCCTACTAGAGAAGTAAGACATATTGGACTATCTTACCTCATTGTAAATAAATATCATTTATTTTATTAATATTAGAAAGAAGATTTAAGGTTGGTTTTTCCTCCTTCAGAGGTTTCTAGGATAAAATGATGTTGTACAACAATTGTGGATTCTTCTTTATGTTGTTACTGAATTAAAAGGCTTCTATAACTACTATGATCCTTTATGGAATGATTATATTATTCTGAGATATGTTGGTTTATTTGAATATTAAATTTTTGAATGAAAACCACATGGTAACTCCTTTTTAGAAAGTCTAAAATAAAATATATGATTCTTCATAGGAATGTTTAAAATTTATTGGTTTATAATTGTTTGGTTATGCACAAGCATATTACTAGATCTACTTGTTGAACCATATAAAGGAAACATGAAGAAGTGAAGTATTCTAAATGGTAAAGGAATTAAAAATGGGGAATGCTAAATGACTAAAGTTTTTTCCACAAATATGACTTCTTTATTATGATAATATAACTTGGTATTTTATAGATAGTTCATGTAAGAGACTTTTTGGAATAGTTATTTTAATAAATAACAAGCTTGATAAAAACAGTCCTGGGTCTTGACAAATATTTATGCCCCAAACAGTCCTCAGGATAGGCTAAGTTTATGGAATACCATCACCCAAATGAGGAGAACCTTTTATAATATTACATGGATTCTCACAGGATATTTTAATGCTCCTCTCTACCCCTCAAAGAAGAGGGGAGGAAATGATATCAATCCTACATCCACTAAAGACTTTTACAATTTTGTAAACACCAATGATCTAATGGATGTATAGCTGAAAGGGTATCAGTTTACATGGAGTAACAAAAGAGCTAGAGCGCATCTTATTCAGGAGAGACTTGACAAATTTTTCCTATCCCATGATGCTCTGCAGATGTTTGGTGACACCACTCTCCAAGCTCTTCCTAAAATTGGTTCTTATCATAGCCCTCTGATTTTTGGATCAACCAATAGACCTTCAATCAAATTTGAAGTAATGTGGACTCAACACCTAGATTTGAGGGTACATGTTGGTGAATGGTGGAAATAAACTTTTCCTGGATCTCATATCAGTTAGTTTTCTAAAAAATTACGCTCTATCAAAAACAAGCTGAAAATTTGGAACAGGGAGGTTTTTGGAAACATATTTAAAAATAAATAGAATATAAGGGATAAATTGCAGATAATCAAAAATAATTTTCAGCAAGGATAGGAGGGTCCTCATTCGAGACAAGAGGAAAAATTGCTTCTTTCAGAATACCATAACATTCTATAGAAAGAGGAGATTTTTTGGCATAAGAAATCTAGGCACTTATGGCTAAAATATGGTGATTTGAACACTAAATTCTTTCACATTTCAACCCTCAAACACAAAGGAGAAAATGGGATCAAGGGTCTGGTAAAGAGTGATGGGTCTTACACCGCTGACATCTAAAAAATCAGGGATGAGGTTGTTCATCATTTTGAGTCTTTGTTGGGATCCTAGCCTATCCAAAGCAATGGATTCCCTCCTTAGGAACATTCTAAGAATTGTTACTAATGAAATGAATGCCAATATTCTAAAATCCCTTAGTGATGAGGAAATCCACAAAGCTCTTTTTTCCATGCAACCAAACAAAGCTCCTAGGCCTGATGGGTTTTCCCCTCATTTTTTCTAAACTTTTTGGGAAATCATAGGTCCTGACCTTTGCCTAGCCATTAAAGAGATGCAGTATTCCATATTCATCCCCAAAGATGTAAATTCTACTTTTCTAGCCCTTATCCCTAAAATCCCTACTACTAAGAGTTTTTTTATTACCATCCTATAAGACTTTGCAATGTGGTCTACAAGATCTTACCAAAGCTATGGCCACCAGAATTAAATATTTTCTTGTAGAAATCATAGACCCGTGTCAAGGCAGCTCTATTAAAGGTTGAAATATTGTTGATGGTGTGATAACTATTCATGAGCTAATCTACTCTTCCCATAAATCTAAAAGAAGCATTTTCTTCTTGAATCTGGATATGAAAAAAGCCTTTGATAGGGTTAATAGAGATTTTATGTCTAACGTCCTTCTAAAGTTTGGCTTTCACAATGATTGGACCCATCTCATTATACAATGTATTTCCTCTTCTTGGTTTTCTATACTGGTGAATGATTCCATAGGTAGGTACTTCCCAAGTACTAGAGGATTAATACAAGGGGACCCTTTGTCCCCCATCCTCTTCATCATTATAGCTAAATCTCTTGGCAGAACTATAAAGTTAGTATGTTCTCTGGGGTTAATTTCTGGCATAAAAGTTGCTTCCAACCTAAGACCTATGGCTACCATAGCTTCCATCCCAAAATCCCGTACTATCAAGACTATTCTTAACCTCTTTGAAGATGCAGTTGGGCAAAAAATAAATTATTCCAAGAGCAAAATATTTTTTCTTAATAATACTTGTCTCGTAGTAAACTTCTATTGCTGATATCCTGGAATCTTCCATTGCTAATATGCCTACTACCTTTCTTGGGTTGCCCATGTTTGTGGGTCATCCAAAATATGCAATGTGGAATAATGTCATTGAGTGGATTCACAAGAAATTAGCAGCTTGGAAAGGTGTTTTGCTTTCTTTGGCAGGAAAATCCACGATGGTCATGTTAATTCTTCAAGCATTCTTGTTTATTTTTTGTCTATTTTCAAAGTTCCTATAGTAGTTGGATCTAAAATAGAACAAATTCAAAAGTGGACAGGAACTGATAATCAAAAAAAGTTTCACTTGGTCTCTTGGGATATTTTTTGCTCCCCAAAAGATAAAGGGGGTCTTGGTTTTTGGAAAAATCACAAGATGAATCATGCCTTTTTGGAAAAATAGGCATGAAAGATATTTACCCATGATAACTTGGAATGGATATTTGTCGTAAGGAAGAAATATCTACAACACCATTCCTTTATGGATGAGGAAGCTTCTCAAGCTAGAACCCATTTCTGGAAGTCTATCCTCCAAACAAGACCATTGCTCAAGAGAGGTGTAATATGGCAGCTTGGTGATGGGAAGACAATCAATTTTTGGCATGATCCTTGGGTCAAGGATGAGGCTCTTATAAATGATCAAAACATTGTTGTCCTAAAACCCTTAACAGATGCAAATATGGGACCAAACGTTTTTGACTTCATTGTCCGAAGCTAGGGGAGTCCCATGTGGAAACAACTAAATTTCAATTTGGATGATGAATTAATTTCCCAAGTTGTTAAGGTAATGCAGTCCATTTTTAGATCAAGTTTTATCCCAACTTCCCAAGAAAAATATAGGCCTTTCTGGAAATGCATTGAGGATGGCAACTTCTTAGTCAAAATGACCCATGGGTTATACAATAATTATGATTCTCAAGATGAGCAAGTGATATCTTTGATATTCAAATGCCTTTGGCTCAAAAAAAGCATCCCCAAAGCTGCTCACTTCTCTTGGTTGTTTGTCAAGAATAGAATTTTAACTACTAACAATTTGATTAAGCATGAAGTCATGTTACCCAATAGATGTTATTTGTGCTACCAAGCTTGGGAATAAGTGTAGCATATTATGGTTGACTGTCAATTTACCTATGATGTTTTTATAGTGCTTTTAAGTATATTTAGAGTTCAATGGGCATGGCCCCATACTATATTTTTTAGATTTATTACCTTATTTGGTAATATGTAGATATTCTCCTAGGTAGATTAGTTTTTACCTTGTTAGTTATCTACCTAAGGTTTCGCTTAACCACTTTGTTATTGTTAAGTGAATATATTAGTTGTTAAGCTATTTAGGGGTTATTATTAGACTTAGTTATTTAGGCTATTCTTAGCCTAACCTATGTTCTATTTAAACTATGCTTATCAATAATATTATCATCGATTATTGGGCTTTCTAACATGGTATCAAAGCGATATCATCAATCGCTCGTGTGGCGATTAAATTTTTGATCTAGTTGAGTGTAACCTCTATTTTTGGTGAATGGGTGTACCATTGGACACAAACCCTACCAGATCTGATCGAGTGGCCCATACAACCTAAAGAGCGTACAAAGTCCTGATGCAATAGCTCGAATTACGCGTTGTACTCTAACCATGATCGTCATCATGATGCTGGTAGCAGATCTGATCTACCGATCGATCTGAGGAATGCGCAATATCCCTATCTTGAAGAAAGCCTACGTGTCTCAGCTAGATCTGATGGTATCAGATGGTGTGGCCCACATATTGACGTAAAGCCGACATCCTATACCTAGCCTACTCGGATGACCTAGGCGGTGGGAGTACACAACTAGGACAACACTAGGACTCGTGAACGCATGGACTATGTAGAGTGACATGTGGCCACAGTCAAATTTTTGGAGGTGATGGATGATGTTGCATGAAAACCACTAAGGACGAATATCTCTAACTCTTCATGGTGATGTAAGCGACCGACTGTAGCAAAATTTGCAACATGGTGAGAGGAGACACAGACGAGCAAGGGTTTTTCCAAGCAGCGTCTCCGCTAAGGAGGACATTTGATTATGTGTGTGCTATTATTTTTAGACTTTTTTGCTCCTTATTATCTTGCATGTGGGAAAATAGTCCTCATAAACTTGGTGAAACAGTGATTAATATTGTGTAGAAGACTTGTTGCCTTGATTTTTCCTGCCATTGCAATCAGCTAGTAATCAAGCACAAGAGTTTTGAAAGCTAGGAAGCCAGGCTCAATGTCACAGACGATCGGATCTAAATGATTGCTCGAAGATAGTTGTTGAAATGATTTGCATAAAGCTGCAACATCAGTGGATTACAAAACCTTGCCAGATATCGACGCCATCCATCGTTGCAATTTTATGTTGTAGCAGCTAGGAACCCCCACGAAAGTCCACATCAAGCATGACAGCTTCAAAAAATGAATGGGAAGATGCTAGTGTTGCAGGCCTTCTATATCAGTGTGACTTTTCGATGGAGTAGATCCGATCATGTAAAGGATAATTTTTTTGCACAGTGTCAAAAAAAGACGTAGCAGAGTGCAATATTATTGTTCACAGCAAGCCACAGTTGGATACCAACTTTAGTTTAACTCACCAGCCTGTGCGTTATCCTCATCAGGTAGGAGAATCTACTTGTATACAGGGGGATAATTTACTATAGTTTTTCTTGGTGGCTTTCTAATCAGTGTGGCAAGCCATATTTTCCAGTGGAGCATAGCCCAAATTGGGTGATCACAGTAGGATTTCTCGATGGTGTTGCATATTGATCTTCCTCGTAGAGACTAGACAATCACGTGAAGAAAAATCATGTCAACACGTTCGACTTGCAACTATGGCTTCAATGTGCTATTGATGAGAATCCTTCGTCAGCCATTACTGTCCTAGTTTGACATCGATTGTAGCTGTTTGATTTGTTGAAGGAGCGTTCTCAGCACCCAAATTTTGTAGCCACTCGTATTGCTCGTGGATGCTTTACCACATTGCATTACGCCTTGAGACGCCATGGTGAAAGTTGGCATAGGATTGGAGAAGAAATCTTACGAATTGCTCTCAATTAAAAAAAAAATTGAGTGCAATCAAGCTGAGAGCAGCGAGTCATAGAAAAGAGTAGTGTCATGACTGCATTTTTTTTATAGTTTTGTGGAACCCAAGAGCACTTTGTAGAATAGAGATGAGAGAAAAAATAAATAAAAACCCCACACTACTGTCGTCGAGCGGGAGAAGTTCCACCACTACTAGGCAACCGTAGCATCACCTACCAGAACATAGTTGAATGTCATCCATCGAGTAGGAGTAGCACCATCAGTGGTGGAATCTGCAAGCTGCTACAGTGCTTCCAATCGGAGGAGTTTAACATTCGTTTTGTGTTTTTCAAACCACACCGACAGCGGTAGCCAGTGTGGTCTATGGCCAGCAAGTAAGGCACCTGCCAACCGCGAGGTTAGGAGTTCAACTCCCTTGAGCACCCACAAGAAAGGTATATTTTATATATTTTTTTTTTGAATGTTGATTTCTTTTTTTAATGATTTCAAAAAAAAATTAATTAAATATTTTTTCTTTTCTTAAAATTATTTTCTTTGAAAATTTTATTAAGAAAAATTATATTTAATTAAACTTTGTTTTGTTTCATTAAAACAAATAATTATCACTTCAAAATTAAAACTACCTTTCATCCAAAGTTTATTTTGCAAACTTAAGGGGGGACATTTTTTATGTCCATTTTTTGCATCATTGTGCATTTTTTGCTAATCTTATGCAAATCATTGTAATCACTCAATTTGAGTGCATTTGACAATTCCCTAGAATGCAAAATAGTAAAAGCCTAAAAGGCTTCATAAGTTCCAATTTTATTGCAGTAAGGGGAAATAACATTTTTTTCTCCACCATCTCCTATTTTGCACATAGGGGATATACTTTTGCAAAAATAAGGAGGGATAACCTTGTAAAGGTGCATTTTCGATAGCGATCGACACCTTAGCCATTTATTTTTGCAAAATTTCATTGTAAAAGGTGCATTTTCGATAGTGATCGACACCTTCCAAAATGGGCAGATCAAAGAAAAAACAAGCCCCAAACTGATGATGTTGTTGCATCAGTTAAAGGTCCTTATTTTCCACCTAAGATGGATGGGCTAGATTTTTATAAGGATGGCACATTTCTCACACTAAACAATGGTTTAGTAGCCCTACTCGATGATTTTGAGTCTTGTATAAACCTTCAAATAAATGGTACTCAATTTCCTATTTTTTTTATAAGGGGCATATACATGTTATTTGTTGCACTTGACCGTGCCCAACATAAAGTGAAATTGGAAATAAATGAGGAAAAAGAGGTCCTAATGGTCGATGCTTGTAGTGACACAAGTGACCTTCAACCCATGGTGGCGAATGCTTGTTGTGACACATGTGACCTTGAGCCCATGATGGCCAATGCTTGTTGTGATACAAGCGACCTCATACCTTCTATGGTAGATATCAGTTGTAGCATAGGTGATCTCATTTCAAAAGCAGACTTTGCTTGTGACACTAGTGACTTAAAAATTGAAACTCCTCAAAAAGAGCTCCATAATATCATCAATACTAACAAATGCCATATTATTAAAAGCATTTATGAAGATGATGAAATTGGGTATTTTGAAAAACACACCAAAGGATTTGGATTCAAACTAATGAATAAAATGGGATTCAATGGTGAGAGATTAGGTAAACAGGAACAAGGCATTAAAACTCCAATAATGCTAAATGTCAGGGAAAAGAATGAAGGCCTTGGCTATTCTGGACAGACAAGTACTAGTAATACCATATTTGTAAAACCTAAATCTCCTCCAACTCCTAAAAAGCATTATTGCAATTATTGTGTAAAAATAGGACATGTTGCAGCTAGATGTTGGAAATTACATCCTTGTGATTCATGTGGATGTACAAATCACTCTTCTTCCAGTTGTTGGTACAAAGTGAAAATGGCCAACAAGGTTCATATAGATTGTGGATGGACATATCACACACAATGGACCATGATGAAAGCAATGTTGTATGGATTCTATCGAAAATGTAAAACCTATGGTAGACCCCGAGGCAAATCCAGAGACATACCGAGTGGCAGTCTCAGAGGCATTGACCCAGAGACAAACCTAAATATAGACCCAAATATAAAGTTCCATAGGTATATCTATAGGCAGCTCTAGAGGCCATGATCTAGTGGTAGATTCACAGGTAGATCCAGAGATAGACCCAGAGGTACAAATCCAGAGGTATGCTTAGAGCTGGAGCTAGAGCCAAAGAAAAAGCACGAGCCAACATTATTTTATTTTTCTTCTTCTTCACTGTATTGGGACAGTTATATTATTACCCAAATAATGTAATAAGTGGGGATGTTAGATTTATTACCTTATTTGGTAATATGTAGATATTATCCTAGGTAGATTAGTTTTTACCATGTTAGTTATCTACCTAAGGTTTCGCTTAACCACTTTGTTATTATTAAGCGAATATATTAGTTTTTAAGCTATTTAGGGGTTATTATTAGACTTAGTTATTTAGGCTATTCTTAGCCTAACCTACATTCTATTTAAACTATTCTTATCAATAATATTATCATCGATTATTGCGCTTCCTAACAATTTTTACCTAGTGGCCTCCTGTGTTTCACCACCCCAGATTATATTTTATATGGAAAGCTTCCCTCCATAATACCTTATGGCAGATTTTGTTAGAGCGAAATAACAGTGTTCAATAATCAGACTAGGGATCCAGAGATGGTATCCAACAGAGTAGTGAGGTTTGCTTCCAAGAACACCAACTTAATTCAGTGTGACAAACCCCCTGATCTAGGTTTAGAAATGCTTTTGTTTAAAGTTCTCAATATTTCCACCAAAATTTCTAAGCAACTAGTTCACATCAATGACATGATCAATACTAAGTGGAAACCTCCACCATTGGATTGACTAAAAGTAAATTTTTATGGTTTATTTAAAAGCAATCCTAGGGATTCTGGGGCTGGTGGTATAATCCGAGATCACAGTGGAAATATCATCAAGGCCTTAATTGAAAATTTGGAGATTCAATAAAATAATTATGTTGAGGCTCCTGCCCTGTGGAGGTGTCTTATTTTGTGCAAATATTTTCCTAACCCAATCATCTTTGAAGGTGATTCCCTTATTGTGGTTAATCATGCAAAAGGTTCCTCGAAACCAGGTTGGAATATTCAAAATATTATTAAGGAAATTCAAGTCATTCTCAGGTAGCTTCCCTTAAGTATAGTTCAACATGTCTTCCATGAAGCCAACGTAGTTGCTGATGCTTTGGATAATTTGGCAGTAAACTAATCTGATTATATTATTTGGGAAGACTACTTTTCAGAGGATTTAATCAGCATTGTTCAAAAATAAAATGAGCAAGTTTCTTAATAATCACATAAATGCCAACAAATGTGTTTTTTTCAATGCCATAAGGTATTTTGTCAACACCGGTGTCTTTCCTTTCAAGTGTTTTTTCAATATTGTCAGTTCCAACAAAGGTGTTCTTTTTAATGCTATAAGGTATTTTGTAAACATATTATTTCTTATGCCTTTGGTTTTTTGTCAACACCATTCCTTGTTTGTTTCAAGATCCCACATGTTTCCTTTCAAATTGTGGGCTTTTTCAAAATTATGGTTTTCATCACAAGGCTATTGTTTTCACCTCTGTGCAAAACCTTATCCATATGATGAGTTTGTTAATTCATGGAATGATGGAATGGTTCATGTTAGAGGGCTTAAAATTGAATTCGTGGATGCAACTTAAAATATTACTAGTTGTGTTTCTAAATCCTTTCGTTGCAAAATCATCAGCCATGTCTCGGGGGCTGTTGACCAACTCTTGGAAGCAGCCACTATGATTAAGGAAGCTCGGGTCATCTTCTCCCTTAACTTCAAGGAATTGTAGGATCTTTTGATGTCACTTAACGCTCTTCTCGCTCATCAGTAGAATAATGCTACTGAATATGGTGATAAAGCACAGTAGTCCTGGGTTCTAGGTTAGTGGTATTTTTGAGTTTAGTTTCTGTTACTGAACCTTCCCTGTTTTTTTGGGTATATCCCTCATTTCTTTTTGTTGTCAAAAAAGGTTATTGGAATATTTTGTTTTATTTTTTTTGTGTTCCCATGGAACTATCACAACTCTTCCCTATGTCTATGGGGGTTGTTTATTTTTTGTTTCTTCGACGCTAGATAATAGCCTTATGTAAATAGGGATTGAGACCCTTCAACCCAGCGATATTAATAAATTTTATTACCTACCAAAAAAAAAGAGATGATTTATGGATATTTAATTAGCAACTCCAATAAGGGATTTTTTAAGGGTTTGGCTAAAGTATTGATAAGAATATTTTTAAAGGAGGATAGAGTTTGTATCATAATTCAAGTTGTTTGAGAATGAATTCTCTAGCAAGATATAGCTATAATTTATAGGGATTGCCACTATGTGATTTCACAAAATAGAAGTTGTGAAAGAGGTCTAATGGGATGTCTCGCTCATATGGATAAGATATGGATAGAAAATCCCTTAATGCATATACCACCTACATAGAAGGATTTATGTAGGGTGAAGACTTGAAGTGAACCTTTCAAAAGAATGAAAGGATGGTCAATACTAGCTCATTGGATCCATGAGAAGGATATTGTTGACCAAATTGGTAGAACACCTAGTGCACTCATATAGCTGGATTTATGTGAGGCATAAGGATGGATGTGCCTCAATGAATACTTAAATAGGGAATTGATGTAGTGACATCAGTAGTGATTCTAGAGTATAGATTCTAGAATCCTTTGTAGGAAAAAATTTAAATTGGCAAAATAGGGTTACGATAAAGGGGGATGAGTTGTTTTTACGGGGTAATAAGAATAATTTTAGCACCAATGCCCTTCAAGCAACAGGTTCCATAAAAAAAAGTCCAATACTCTTGCTCTTCTACTTCAAAGCTAAAACACTCATTGAGAAACTTGACGACTAAGGGACGAGTAACTTCTAAGGGATTAGTGGCTAGCTAGTCAGCAATCACCTAATCTTTGATAGCCTTCTAACCTATAAAAGTTAGTTCAAACTCACTAAGGGCTAGAACCCACTTAGTGGCTTGACCTGAAATATGAGGCTTCGATATTAAGTAGCAAAGAGGATCAAACTTTATGACTACCAATATCTTATGGCTAAGCATGTAGTGTCTCAATTTTTGAGAAGCAAACACTACAACAAGGCAAATATTATCTAAGGGATTATACTAAGTTTCATAGATAACCAAAGTTCTACTAATATAGTAGATAGCTCACTCTTTGTTCTAATCATCATATGGTTGCTATGTAAAGCATTAGATACTTATCCACTCTAGGGGCAACTAGGATAGGTGGGAAAGTGAGATACTTCTTAATTTCCTCAAAAGCTCTTTGACACTCATTATACCACTTGAACACTACATATTTCTTAAGAAGCTTAATAAAGGGCTTTCACTTATTGGGTAACTAGGATATGAATTGACAAATAACTTGAATTTTACCTTGCAAGCTACGTAACTCATTTAGGTTACAGGTAGGAGGCATGTCAGTAATGGCTACTATCTTAGCAGGTGCCACTTCAATACCTCACCTAGACACTATGAAACCTAAAAGCTTGCCAGATATTACTCCAAACACAAATTTAGAGGGCTTAAGATGAATCTTGTATTGTCGAAGTCTTTCAAATATCTTTCTTAAATCATGAAGATGATTTTCTTGATTTATGGAGTGACCAAGAAGATCATCCACATAGTCTTCAATAATATCATACATCATGTCATGAAAGATATAAGTCATCGCCCTTTAATATATGGTATCAGTATTCTTCAATCCAAAAGGCATGACTTTATAACAAAAGGTATCCCATTTAGTGATAAAATTTATCTTGGTCTGATCCTCTGGGATAATCATGATTTGATTGTATCCCAAGAAACCATCCATGAGCGAAAGCATTCGACATCTAGAAAAAAAACCTATGATCATATCTATATTGGGGAGGGGAAAATCATCCTTGGGATATGCTAAGTTAATGTCTCAAAATTTGGTACATATCCTAATTGTTCCTTCCTTCTTAGCTATAGTAACAATGTTGGAGATCCAACCAGAATAATCGATAGCTTTGATAAATATGACGTCAAGGAGTTTTAGGATCTCCTCCTTGACTAAAAGGGTAACCTTAGAATACATATTCATAATTTTTTATTTAACATGCTTTGCATTGGTTCTAACTACTAAATGGTGCATAAAAAGGGAGGGATCAAGCCCTAGCATATCGACATATGACTAAGCAAAAATATCTTGAAATTATTTTGAAAAATTAGTCAACTGCTCCTGCTCATCCATGTACAAGACTTTGCCTAACTTAAGGATTATAGGGTTGTCCTTGGAACCTATATCTACCTCTATGGTCTCCTCTATGAGGATGCGGGATTCATCATCATAATGAGGAGGGGCATGGATGACACCTATTTTCTCAAGGTCTTCGGGAGACATACGAACATAATCCTATTGAGAACTCACTACATCAAAAAAATAGCCTTAATGACGGTTATTAACCACCCTTAAAGACCTTTAAGGGTAGTTTACAAACTGCAATCTTTGAGGGTATCATAAAAAGTCCATACTATACAATGGTGGTTAAAAACTGCCTCAAAAAACCATTGTCTTAGGCTCTAATATGGTGGTTCTTAACCACCATCTTAGAAACTTTGGCCACTGTCTTAGGGGTCTAATACGGCTATTTTTAGCTATTGTCATAGGGATCTAATACAATGGTTTTTCGTTGCCATATTAGGGGTCTAAGATGATGGTTTTTTACTGCCATATTAGACCCCTAATATTGTGGATAAAAACCTCCATCTTAGATCTCTAATATGATGGTTTTTAGCCATCATCCTAGACCCTAAGATGGTGGCTATAAACTGACATCTTAGACCCTTAATATGGCAGCTAAAAATCACCATCTTAGATCCCTAAGATAGTGGTTTTGGTTTCCATCCTAGACCCTAAGAGGACGATCAAAAAATTAATAGAATTAGAGTTTGTGAGACGTTAGTGAGTTAGTGAGTTACCAGTGAGTTAGCCACCTGATAAACCTTGGTCTGCCTCACCACTTCAATGTCAGTATTTTTGCTCAAAAATTTTGTAAATGTTTGCTTGATAACATTTTTAAGGGAACTAAAATAAAAAATAAATCCAAAGTCTAGATTCACAATAATAATTGTTCAATTAATATAATGTCTCCTAATAGCATGTCAAATTCATTAGATTATTCACCCATGAGCAAATATTTATTCACATGCATTTGCATGCACACAACAAATAAGCAATGAGGAAATTCCAATGCAAGGACAAATGCAAAAAAAAGGGATCGAAAGATAGATTATGATTGTTGAATCCTTTCGTGGGGGCTGCCTCCCTAATTCCAATCCTGTTATAGAAAACTTAAAAATAAAACAAGAGAATAATATAATTGATGTCTAGAATGAGATACCTGTTATCTATTTTTAGATATAAATAGATAGAAGTAAACTCTAATCCTAATTAGTTGAGCCACAACAAACAAGAACAACCCTAACTAACTATTGTGCACATCAAATTCTGGGCATGGCCTAAGGTGACCCATGATTAGGGGCAGAGTATATAAATAATGACCATGCTTCATAGACCAATTGTGCAATGGTATAGATGCATCCATATAGTTTTGTCAGTGTTGTAAAAAACATTAAAAAAATCTCACACAAAAAAAGGAAAAAGGAATTCCACTACCCATATAGATGAACTCCATGTTGAGTTACATGAAGAAAATAAAATTACGAGTGACCTAAGATCTGGGTATTACCACATATGGATGAGAGAATTAACCAATTCAAGACAGTATTTTGAACTCATGAGTGGAATTATGAGTTTCAAGTAATGCCTTTTGGGCTAACAATACTTTCTAAGGTATGATTAATAGTTTCTTCAATCCCTATATAAGAAAAATTATTTTGGTCCACTTTTATGATACTCTTGTTTATAGCAAGAGTATGGGGGATCATTTACATCACTTGGGAGTCGTGTTTTCTTTGTGAAAGTATGGAAGTGTGAGTTTTCCAAGAGTGATGTGGTGCACTTGGGACACATCATAAGCAAGGATGGGAATACAGTTAACCAACCTAAAATTCAAGTCATAGATGATTGGCACACCCCAAAAAAATATTATACAATTGATAGGGTTCAATAAACTACAACTTTTAAAGTTGTAAGCTTACTGCAATGGTAAGGTATTTAGCCTATTTTTTAGAGGTCCAAGTTTCAAACCCCACTTAGTATGAGGGGACGAATATCCCTCATAAAACCTTGTGTAAAATCATTGAAAAAATAAACTACAAATTTTACCCAACAAAAAAAAGTGATATCCACTTGAGTGGGTGAGTTGGTTTATCACTGTGGGGAACTTAACAAAGGGTGTTGGTTGTGGCCAACCTAGGTACGATTTCCACTCCCTCTTGTGGATATACAAAAAATTCATTCCTCATTGGTTGTGGCCGGGGGTCTAAGGGTTTCTTTGGTATCATTTTCACCACTAACCAAAGTTTTAGGTTTGAGGTGTAGATCAATTGATTTCCCCAAACCCCGTAAGGGGGTGAAGGTCCAAGGTTCAAATCTCGGGCCTCGTCGGACTGAATGCTTATCCCTTTCCTAGTATTTTTAGCATCATAAAAGGTTTAAAATGATCGTGGCATGGTGGTTATAGGGGTGGACTACACGAGATATCTGTATGGAGGCTTCTAGGATGGACAATGTAGAATATTGTGGTAGCCATAAAAAGTCGATAGCCTGCCCAAATTCTTTTCAGCTATCGATTCCACCATGTAAAAAAAAAAGTGATTAAGTTTGATCCAAGCATGTGATATTTTTGGCCATAGTTTTATGTCCATCTTTGGCACACCCCAAAAATATAGTATACAATTGAGAGGGTTCAATAAACTACAAATTTTACTGAACAAAAAAAAAATTTAAGGTTGATCCAAGCATGTGACCTTGTTGGGAATAACTTTATGCCCATCTTGTCATGAGCATAACTTTTTTTTGGGGAATCTGTGTTGACTTGTTCAAAATGCATTGGAAAGCTTCAAGGTAGAACAAGAAGTTTTGATAGGCAACCCTTTCACATACATGGTCACCAATAGTTTCCTGAAAGAGGGAAAAAAATAATGATAGAGAGACCCTCAAAAATACAAAATAAAGTAGTTTAAACAGTAATTTTCTATCAAATGGTATTAGCTCAACTAGTTATGTTCCTCAACTTTCAGGTAGGAGATCCAAGTTAGAATCTTGCCAAGTGACACATTCATAATTTCTAAGTTGTTTTAATACCACTATGTGGTCATGATGTAATATGGGTGGGGCCCATTTCAATGCCAAAAAATTGATTATAAAATAAAATAAAGTAAATAGTAATTTTCTATTTTTAGATATTCACAACCAAAAACATCTCTAGCCATGTTGACACATCACTAGAGGATAAAACACAAATGGGTAACTCATATGTATAGAATTTTTACTTGACATACACTTTTTAACTCATGGAATGTGAATCACCATATTTCCATACAAGTGACCTTCTAAGTTATGGAAATTGAACCACCACATTTCCATACGGGTGACCTTCCATACTCAATACGGTGGATTTTCAACCCACCAAATATTATATAAAAAAGATACACCCCTTGACTGTAAAAGGCTTGAGTAATGGATGCAATGTTATAGTTTCAGATCTCTTCTCAGAGATTGTTTGCCGTGTTCTTTATTTTTTGAGTAATAAATGCATTCTGTTGTTTTCCTTATACCCTATTTTTAGAGCAATAAGATCTTTTTGTTATTTTGCTTTTATAATTTTGTATTATAATTTAGTATACTCTGTTATTTTTGAATTGTATTATTTCTTGAATTTTGTAACTTAAAACTCTGAGTTTCATATCAAAGGGGTTTGGAGACCTTACAACACCTCTACCTAACCTTACAAAGTAAAATAAAAAATCAGTTCAAATGGACCTAGGTAGCTGAAACACCTTTTAACATATGAAGAAGGTAATGTCTTCTAGCCCTATACTACCATTTCATATATCTCACATCCATTTATGGTAGAGCCTGATGCATCGAGCATTGGTATAGAGGCCATCTTCATGCGAAAGGTAGAGTCAATTACCTTCAAATGTAGGAAGTTCAACAATGAAGAAAATTTGTTGTGCATTTATGACATAGAAATATTGGCTCTAGCGCATGCTATACAAAAATTCAATCAATATCTATTGAGCAAACACTTTATTATTCACTGAAACATCAAAGTCTAAAATAATTTTGGTCCTAGAAAAATTGAGTGAGTAGAAAAACAAGTGGGTAAGCAAATTGTAATAGTTTAACTTTGAAATTCAAGATAAGAAAGGCATAAAATTGTTGGTTGCATATTATTTATCTAGATTGCCTATGTGTAGTGTCATATCTATGGTTAAACCCAAGAGGGACAATATATTCATTGAATATGCCAAAAACAATAGGGCTATATCTATGTTATATGATCTAAAAAGGTTCCAAGTAGACGTTAACAAGTATGGTTTTTAATGTTACCTGAAGTTTTATGTTTTTTAATGTGGCTTGAAGTTTTATAAGAATTGCATAGATCTTATGCCCAATTCTAAATTTGAGAATAAGGTCCTATAATCGAACACATAACCTTATATGTTGTTGTTCATATTAGCTTCTATAATTTGTTTTTTTCTTTTTTGGAAAGGGCTAAGAAAGATTTGAAGAAATTTTTCTTTTCATGTGAAACTTGCAAAAGGAGTAAAATAAAAAAATGTGAGTAGCCTTGGTCTATTGCAGCCCTTTCCCTTTCCCAACAAAATGGGAATCTATCACCATCAACTTCCTTGTAAGCCTACCACAGTTAAGAGGAAAGACTTCTAAATATTTAGTGGTAGAAAAATTGACTAAGTAAGCTCCATTTATTCCTATGGAACCCTATGAAGCTGAATTGTATATCCATATATAGACCACATGTAGTTCAAAAGAACATTAGTATTCAAAATTCAATCTTTATCAATAAATTTTGGAAGGAGTTATTAAGTTAAGAACCTTTTAAAGTTCACAACCATTACACATATCAGACCATGCCGTACTTCCCAAGTTCACCATGCATTATGTATCATGGAGAATACTTCTTATACATTCTCTAGCTTGCAATAAATGTGAAGTTTGATTGATCCATTTGTGGTTTTTCTTCCCCAAGAGTAATTTTCTCACATTTTTACTATTGTTATGTGTTTGTCTTTTCAGAAATTCATGTTTAAATTTGCATTGACCTTATTCTATGGGATATGCATAGTTCATGTGGTTCTCATACTCATAAACAAGTAAATTTGAGGTAGAAGTGGACATTAATTTTACACAACAGCATGCTAAATAATTATGGCATACTTTGTGCTTTATTAATATTTATCAAAATATTTATAGATTATCCATACTTTGTTCTCATCTTTAGAAGAGGATTTTTTGACACAAAATAGGAATTTCAAATGTTTTGCAAAGGATTTGTTTCAGGTTATATAAGTACGAAGTATAGATCATATTAGGATCAAAGCATGTTCTTCTTAGGTTATGGTTAACTAACTGAAGTTTCCTGATTAGGAATTTTAGCAAGAGTAACCAGTTCAAGATCTAAAAGGAGAAATAGCAAGGTAGAATTGTTTAAAAAATAACAACATTAATCTAAGGAGATTTTAAAACTGGGTCAAGAAAATGAGGAGCTGTGAAAGAAACTCTAGGAGCAAGTAAGAATTCTTGGTGTTGGTGGTGATGTAGGTTGTTAAAATATAATAAAAATGAAATATACAGTTGGTTAGCCTTGCTTGTGATGTCATCGCAAAACTAGAATATAAATATCTAAAATATGTGAAACAAATTCAGGAGGATCTTTCATCCATGTAGAGTTTTCTAGCTTAAATCTAATAAACATAGTAAGAAATTTATACCATGATAAGGCAAACCTTGATGTTTAGAAAAATGTCTGCCTCCTTTGATGTGCTTTTTCATGGCAAGTATATCAATTTTTTGCTTTTCCATGATATCAAATTTTGAAACAAATGTGTCTGCAAGATCCAAAGTTCAAGGAGTAGGTTCAAATCTAGTGGAGTTCTTTAAATTATATTTCTTCTCATGGCATGTTCTAAAGGTGTGTAGGCTAAAGTAATTAAAATTATATATCAACATATAGAATGAGGAGGATTTTGAAATAGTTGGCAAGAAGGTTTTAGATATTAAATTTGTTTCTTTTCTAGATGTAGTGACATGGCCAAGTGTTGAGGTAATTAACTAAGAGTAATATCTTTAGAACATATCCTTACAGGATCCATGCTAGGTCAATTGAAAGTGTCACAAGGTGGCACAATTAGGTGCAACCAAGTGATGGTGTCCCAATAAGTTGCATGCCACTAACTCTCATTATCATTTTGTGATAACTCCCTCAAGAAAAGTAACAATGGTATGAAGCTCCAGAGGAAGGTTGCTAACAACATGAACAATAGTCAAAAGAAATTTGAACTCAAAATTCCCATATTTGAGCCCCCAAAACACAGTGAAAAATGGTTCATACAAAGGAGTCCTATTTTAAGTATAAGTCAACGAAATGAAATCCAAATTGCCCAATTCTTTATTCAAATAAAAGAGGACCCAAAAGGACTATTTTCTATACATTTTTTTAATGCCAAAATACATCCATTTGACCCTTCGAAAGGGCAAAACACAGTTTATTGTATAGACATGGTTTATTCATAGAAAACACAAATGAGCCAAAATTTCTATTGAAGGTTCTTGATACAATGGCCTACATGCTTACCAAAAATCAACTGAAAATCACTCATCCAGGCTCCCAAAAGTCCCAAAAAATAGTCCATTCAATAAACCTTCAAAAAATATCATGAATTAAGAAACATATCATTTTGAACTCTAAAGCATCTCTACACCTTTAATAAACATCATTTTTTCTTGGATTTGGAAGAGGATGGAACTAGATGAAGCATACTTGGTAAGACTTAACAAGGAAAAAGAGAAATGGAAAAAAATTTCCACCAATGGGATAGCAAAAATCCACTAAGAGGCACTAGGTAACGCTATAAAAAAGCACATCATATATATATATATATATATATTATTACAATAAATTATTTTACCCCTACATACCTGCATACCCTAAATTATCTTAAATAAATGTCAATAATGCAATAATGCAAAATTCACTTTACCCTAAATACCATAAATAATGCAAAATACCTAACTAACCTCGTCTCTTCCAATTTTAAATTCTTCTTCATGCCCCGTTTTGTGCCTTCAACTTCTACTTTGGTCCTCATATCTCACCATTTTATTCAAAAAAATTAAGAACCAAGGATAAAGTAGTAGTGTCACAGGAAATTTTAGGGCAAACCCCATCCAACAGCACGAAAGTCTTTACATACCACTATTATTCAAAAATCCTCATCCTCATCGGGTAAACTTGGACTGAAAAAATGAGGGTTTGGATCCATAATAAGATCAAGAGAGAGCTGACACCTAGAATTAAACCTCATGTTTGGCGATCGTCAAGCTAAATCACCTCATCCAGATATTTGGTGGTTGCTTCAGAGTTCAACTATGGGGGTCAAAAAAATGCCACACCAAGTTGAGTTTCAACCAAAATATCATGGTTATTCCCCATCAATATCATGTTGGATCATAGAGAAGGGGTTTGACCAGCTATTTTTGAATGAGGTAGGGAGGCACCGCTTTTGTCCCAACTCCCCCAAAAATGTTTACAGGCCTAAGTTGCATAGAACAATCCAGACTAAATACAACTCTACTCTAATAGTTATTGCGACCTTTCAAAATAAAACAAAGGGATTCTATCTATTTCCATTCAGTGTGGTCTAGTTTGGTATTGGAAAAATGAGACAGTGAATGATTTTGTAAGGCACACCAAGGCATTTTAAAATAGAGGGTGTTTTATAGGGTATCAAATCACGAGTTTTACCATCTCTAAGGAATAAAACAAGGTTTTTTGTTCAAGAGGGTTATTTTAAATATGGGGGGTGATCCTCTTTTTTTTAAATTTTTAATTATTTAAAGACGATGTTTCATAGTCATTGTATTTTATCTCTTTTAATTTTTTTAAGACAATAGTTTATAACCACCATATTTTATTTCTTTTAATTTTTATTTTTTAAGATGACGGTTCATAACCGTCCTCTTTTATTTCTTTTTAAATTTTTATTTTTTTTAAGATGGTGGTTTATAACCATAATATTAGTCCTAAGAGGATGGTTTAAAACCACCCTCTTAGGGTCTATTAGGATGGTTTTTTACCATCATAAAAAATCACCTTTATTCAACCGTCGTTAAAGCCCTTTTTTGGTGTAGTGACTACAAGACTTGACATGGATGACACAAGGGACTAACCTTTAAAATAAGAAGCTATTTTGGAGGATATTTTCATGATCCATATCATAGATTATCCCCTTTCACATAATCCCCTAGGGTTGCAACTAACTCAGGGTGTACCAAATTTATCACAATGTAAAACAAAATGTTAGAGGGAGAAGGCGATCTTGCATCCTCATTACTCCACTCCAAACCATGATGATCCAAAAATTCAGCATAAGTGACAAATTGATCATCACTAGTTGGTAAGGGTTGGTTTTTGTTGGGGATGTAACCTATGCCACATCTCCCAAGCCAAATCTCAACCTCCAAAGACTCTTGAATACCTTTCTATTGTGGTCCCAAACCCTTATGTACATATCCCATACTATACAAGATCTATTTAGAAAGTGGGTAATAATTGGATAGATAATAATGGTCAAAGGCTCACTCGATGGGAAAGGGATTGCTACCATGTATATTTTATTCAAAGAACTTACCCACATAGATAAAGGTACACATGCCGATATGTACAACTTCACATTTTTGATGGGGTAAACCCATAGTTCAAGGGGAAGGTGGTAGCTTTGCTAGATCTAGAAGAGAACTTTCATTGAGCAGGTTAATTTGATCCCATGATGATATGATGGTTTGTGGTTCCTCATTTAATTTGAAATTTTCAAACTCCTTGATGATGTTGGAAGAAGAAGTAGAAAAAGAAGTACGATAAATTTTTTACAGAGAAACGGATGGACATAAATTAATACTAGATTGAGATTTCTCAATCATCAAACAATATTGGAATGGATGAGGGTCACCCTGAATGGTGATAAGTTGATTTTTGAATTCTTACTTTAAACATTGATGAAAACTAGAAGGGATAGCCCTCATTGCATGAATCCAAGGGCATCCAAGAATAATATTAAAATATGTTGGGCAAGATACCACATAAAATAAGGTATCCAAGATCTTGGATCCTACCCTAAGGGAAAGGGATAAAATACCATAGGCTTCCTGAGATTCATTGTTGAAAGCTTTTATGATGACATCAAACTTGGTTAAATTTTCCTCCTTTAATCCAATATTTTGGAAAAAATTATAAGTGCATAGATTGAGAGATGAACCATTATTTACCAAGATTCTCTTGATAAACATTTCCCCAATGTATGTGGTGGCGTAAAGGGGATAATCCCCTTGCAAATTGAGGAAGGAAGATCCTCATCATAAAAGGATATGTGATTAATTCCAAGGGAACCTATAACATTAGCTAGATTACTAGGGGGAAGACCTTGTGGGATAGATTGTTGACTTAGAAGCTTCAACAAGGCTTCCCTATCAATAGGAGAAATTTGCAAAAGCTCTAAGAGGAAAATCTTGGTTGTTGTGTTACTTAAATATTATTGAATTTCAAAGGAGACTTTTGGATTTGGCTTCAACACTAAGGTTGGTTTTTCTACACTTGTGCTCCTTTTTTGGGTACTCTTCAAAACTAAATGTGGTCTAGAAGGTTGATTGGATGTAGAACTCATCTCCCACTAAGATTGTTGAGTCGGTTGAGCTTAAGCTTGTTGTAGTAGCTGCTATCATACCAACCATGTTGTTATAGGGGTATAGAACATTATAATAAGAAACCTGGTTGGTTGTTTGGCTGATGATTGGGTAGGGGATTTTGGAAGACACATATATCTTGATTAGTCATAGGTGTCTATTGAGTATGATGTTGATTTGTTAGAGGTTTGTGGATAGAAGTAAGTTGGGAGTCCTCTATGACAAGATGAACCTCATCTATTAAATCTTGAACCACATGTTTCAACCTCTTACATGAATGTGTCATGTGCCTTTACACTCTATGATACTCATAATGTTTATTAGGCTTATACCAAACTATTATGGTATCAGGTTGTCTTATGGGAGACAACTCAATAATCTTAGCCTCCAAAATTTTCTTAAGGATCGACAAAATAGGTTAGTTAAGTCTAGTAAAATTTCTTGATGGGGTTTTTGAGGTCTACTAAGTACCATCTTCTACAAGGTACTAGAAGCATTAACATTATTGGTTTACCTATTATCCGTGACCCCATCACTAACTACATGCTTATTATTATATTTACTTTTCATGGTCCTATCCTCTTCTTTTCTTGATTTAAGTTGACTTTTGAATAAGAGCTTTCTCTACTCTTCTTGTCAAATAAATTGCTTGTTTGAAAGAGGTAATAGTTTTTTTTTCCAAATAATATGAGATATGTTCTTATAAGTTTTCAATAAATATCTCTAGCATGTATCGAGAAGGTAAGATGTATCTTAATTATCCAACTAGACTTCTCCATCAAGCCAAAAAACTCTAAGAAACTTTTATCTTTACCTTGCTTCAAAAGATATAAATCTTGCATAGTCACATTTTCTTAATACAAGCTCCAAATTTTTGAACGAATAACCCAGTTGTCTCTTTAAAATTCCTTAAATAAAAATGAGGTAGTTGATAATACCATTCAATGCCATACCACCAAGGCTCTTAGGGAATGTTTTTAGCAATAGCATGTCATCATATATAATATCATGGCATGTTGTTCTAAAAATCCTTAAATGTTCTATTGGATCATTTATTCCCTTATAAATAGGTAAGACCAACACTGAGAAATGCTAAGGGGAGGACCTAGCAATGACCATAGGATCTATAGGTTGATTGCACATTTCCTTATAGTCATAAGTGAAACATGGAGATTGAAGCATATCCATTCTTGATGCTAATTGTTTCACTACACTTATTAAACTTTGCATATAGGGATTGTTGTTGTGCAATACTCCTTGATTCCCTAGAGGGTTATAGATGGATTGTTGAAAAGGGGTTTGTTTAATGTTAGAAAAGTTAACATTGTTATGGTATGGGTTATGATATGAGGGATATTTTGCATGGTATCTTGTTGTGGAGGATAACTCACATTTGGCAGAACATAATAAATGTTATAAGGAGGAATAGAATGAGGAGGAAATTGAACATGATTTTGAGATGCACTACTAGTTGGAAGAACTTGCAAAATTCTCCCAACATTGGTCATTGTAGTAGTGGCATATGTAGGTTTATGAAATGGAAAAAAGTATGAGAAGATTCAAACAAAGAATTTATTTGAATATTTTGAGGAGAAATGGTTTTATGATGAGATGTCCTAGTATCTTCAAGTTATACTTATTCATCCATAGCCTTAATCAAAGCGTCCATATGGTGCTCAAAGAAATTCTAGATATGATAAAATAATTTAAATGTAAGGTGTCCATTAGACCCCTTAGTAGGATCAATATCATTACCGGTCTCTATGTCCTCTTTCACATGTAGATTGGGATTCTCCCTATCAATATAATCATCTTCTTGGGGAATCTAATTATATTATAAAATATTTCGCTTACTCCTAAGGTTTGGAGCCATTAGGATTAAGAGGAAGGATAGGATATACAAAGGGAGATCTAAAGCTATGAAAGACAAAATATTTTATTAAGCTTTTTTATTTTTTTTCTAATCTAAGAATACAATTTTTAATCATCTTATTTATGGTTTAAAATAAAAACAAAGAAGAGCAGAAGGAAAAGGCTTCCTAGATGGCCACTATGGGCATGTTTCACGTCTGGTTCACCAAATATGTAGAGGGGGGAAAACTTCCCTACCGCGTATGATTCTCGACTAGATCTGTTGGAAGCGAATGTGACTGCAATGGTATGTTGTTTCCTTTACACTCGGTGGCTAGAGGGGGTCGAAGGGTTCACCAATAATGGTTTAAGGACTCGCTCCAAGTTTAGGATCAAAATTTTTTATGTATTCATTGAAAAAGCACCTATATTTGGCCTATCTAAGATCTAAGCTATAAGAAATCAAAAAACAGTACAAGACAAACAATGATGCAAGCAATCAAGAAGCTATCCCTAAAATGATTTTTAATTTTAATGAAAACTAACCCTAGTTTTGTAAATAAATAAAACTTTTTTTTTAGCAAGGGTTCAAGAGAATGCACAAACATATTTAACCTAAGATGCAAACTATATGCTTTTCTCTTTTCAAATGCCTAGAAATAAAGTCAATTTTTTAATTTATTTATGATCTAAATTTGGAATTAAAATGGACAGAAAGCAAATAGCAAATAGCCTAAGAAGTCTATTTAGAGTACTTACTTGATCCGATGGTTAATCCTAGCTTTTAACTTGTATCCCAATATATCCAACAACGTCAAAAATTGCAAAATAGCTTCAAAACCCTTGGAAAATTTGATTAGTATTTGGAGGTCTACTTAGACTGCTATGTGACTGAGCTTGGAGGTGCAGCAATCAAGCCCCCTTCGTCCTTTTAGCTGACCGTTTGGAAATGAAATAATTGTTGACCTTTGAAATAAACAAAGTGATATGAAACAAATGTAAATAATAAAATGAAATGCAGATAGAATAACATAACCAAAAGGGAACACATAAAAATGCAAATTAGGGTTTTGAGAGAAGAAACTTACCCCCAATCCCTAATTGACAAAATTTGCACCATGTACAAATTGAGTGTGAATTTAGTTCATAATACTTTTTAGCCTACAAAATGCTTAAAACATGATGTAAAACACAAAATAAAAGCTTGAAACAGACTAACAATGCACAAAAACCTAATTAGTTGATGGAGAAAGCAAGGAGCGATGAGAAAGTGAAGATAGTGATAAAAATGGTAGACCTCTCCTATCATCAAGACTCCACTTTTTCACCAAAGGCAATTGATCACAAGAAGCACAAAAATAAAGCAACACAGCAATCCAAATCAAAGATTTATCAAGAGCACTTTTCATAAAGAACATAGAATCACAACTTGTAACACTAGGATGAAAAAGGATGTCCAATCCTTCTATTTATAAGAGGTTTGGAGCAAGAAAAATGTGGGAAAATGAAAGCTAACCCCAAGTAAGGGCCAACATCACAAAGAGCCAATATTGGAAAGGGTTTTTGAGAGAAAAAAATCCAAAGTTGTAAAACTCACACCCAGTCCTTATAGAATGCAAATTCTCATCCTATAAGGATGGAGTGCAAATTTGACAAGGCTAAGGAAAACAAGAAGAACAAGGGGAAAAGGGGTTCAAACACTTAGAAAAATTAAGAGGAAAACTAAGGATCTAAGGAAAATGACTCGTCTTGATGGGTCAAGTTTCCATGTCTACACGAGAGTTAAAAGGTTTCTCTCAACATTTATATCAATTGAGCAATTTAGATTCCTACATGATAGACATATTCATAAGGCGATTGGCATTATTTAATGAAGCATTAATTCCATTAAATCAAAGAATATGTTAGCAATGGTGATGAAGTTATATCTCTCCAAGGTATTTGATAGAGTAAATTGGCTATATAATACTATTACTTACTCAAATTAGGTTTTGTGTGCAAATGATCAATTGGATTATGGGATGTTTGTGTTCTAATTATTTTGTAATATTGGTTAATGTGTCAATGTCTTAGTTCTTCAAAGCTTCTTGGGGGATAAAACAAGGTTGCTCCTTGTCAGTGCTATTATATCTTATGGTAGTTGAGGGGTTAATTAAATGCACTTTATAAGTCAAGAGGGTAGGAGTAGTAAAGGAAATTAGAATAAGTAGAATAGTGGAAGTCATCCATCTAATTTTTGTAGATGATGTTCTCCTTTTCATGGATGGAATAATAAGAGCAGTAGAGAAGTTAAAATAATCTATGGATATTTTTTGTCTGGCAACATGTATGCATATCAATGTACAAAATTTAAGCATTTCCTTTAAGCATGTGGATCAAGTTCAAGTCGTATTAATAGGTCAGTTCTTCCCCTTTAATAGAATTGATTTTCAAGAGAGATTTAAATATCTAAGGTTCTTCTTTAAACACAATAACAATTCTAAACAAGACTGAAGTTGGTTGATAAAGAAGGTGGAAAGACGAATTAATATATGGTGCAACATATGGCTCTCTTTGGGGGGAGATTGACATTGGTCAAGTATGTGTTAGAGGTGATACCGCTATATTAGCAACTTTTGGATCACATACCAAAATGAGTACTGGATAAAATTAGATAGTTAAGATACATGTTTTTATGGATAGGAAAAATGAAAAGGGAAGGCATTCCCCTTATTAAATGGAAATCCTTAGCCAAGCCCAAGGAAAATGGAGGACAATGACTTAAGAACATCCACTTATTTAGAAAGTATCTAGAAATCAAGTGTGTTTGGAAGATAATATCAAAGGTAGACTTATGGATTAAGATTTTTTAGGAAAAATATTTAAAGCCACTCATAGTTGGGGAGTGGATAAGGGTCCTAGTGAAGCAAACCTATAATGCTTCAATTTTTGGAAGGCAATGATCAAGAATTAGACCCTTAGGGATTGGTTGTAGAGGTATGCATAGACTACCAATTAATGTTATTCAAATATTAAAATCTTAGGGATTGGAACTCTTGCCCAAGTAGCTAACCCAAAATCATCTACAAAGTGGAGACAAGTATGGAAGAAAGTAGCAAAGTTAGGGCTTCAAGGCCAAGAGGCACAACAATGTGAATAATATGTGGAAGACTTAAATTTGGACATATCAAGTTGCAAGAGGAAGATGATAAATTGGTCTAAACAAAGAATGGAGCTACAAGGGAGTACACTCCAAAGTTGGGGTATAGGACTTTGTTGGAAGATAGGAACGATGATTCAACATGAGGGTGGAATTTACTATGAAAGAAAAAAAAAACCATTGAAAACAAGACTATTCCTATGGCTTGAGATGAAAAATAAGGTTATGACATGGGAAGTATTACAAAAAAGTAGTTGGAATAGTCTAAGAAGGTATCATTTATGTAAGTCAAATAATGACGCAATTTATTATTTGCTTGTAGCTTGCTCTTTTACTAGACAAGTTTGGAGGGAAGTAATTGCACAATTAAAGCTTCCTATAGGATGGCAGAAGACTCCATAGGAGAGTGTTTGAAATATTGGATTGAAAACAATTCATACAAAGGTTTTATAACTCTCCTGCTATTCATGTCATAGAAATTATGGATATCAAGGAATGCAAAAATATTTTAGGATCATGAGAAACCTACTTGGTAGGTCTCCTTCCAAATCATTGGAAGTTTCAATAACTATAATGTTTCGACAACAATGAAGGTAATCAAGAAAATCATCCCTTAGAAAATTGATAAATTAGGGACTTAGGGCTTTTTTGGTGGAGCTAATTAGGGGGTCCTTGGCTTTTGTGGGGCAGGAGAATTACTATATATTATTGACTCTCATTACTTTAAATTCAAGGGTATATTGGGAGAGGATTCCAATAATTATGCTAAAATAATGACACTTAAATTGTTGGTTCAGTTGGTAGAATAAAAAGGAATACAAAAAATTCAAATTTAGACTCACAACTTATGATAACCTAGATGTTTGGTACTTTCAAGATGGAAAACATGGCTCTAGAATCCATATTCTCTAAAATAAAATTTATGGACTCAAGTGAAGATTTTACATTCAGGCATATTTATTGAAAACTAAATAGAAAATTAGGTGAATTTTCAAAGGAGGAGCTATTGATTAAACCAGATAGGTGCTTAGTATAGGAATCCAAAGAGGGTTATTCATAGCAGTTGGTTTGTATTCCTACTTCGAGGGATTAATCCACTCCAAACAAAACTTGTAGATTCAAATTCATATTAAATAATTGTGATGCTAATAATGAAATATTAGTTTTCATTTTGGCATGTTCATAGATTTCTTAACAAAGATAGTTAAAGCAACTTTCTAAAAACTCAAAAGTCAGTGTTTTAAAGGATATGGGTTGACAATATGGGAAGGTGCCTAGGATAAAACTTAGTCTGTTGGAGATAGCTAGCTATGATGTTTAAGTGACTTGATTTTTTTAGGTCACTATTTTTTGAATAAAAACAAAAGAAGCATATGAAGAATGCAATTTCATATTTTCTTAATATAAAATTACTATTTTTTGAGAAAAAATCTAATTCAATCAAATGGTATGAGTTCAATCAGTTAAATTTTTCACCTTTCATGAAGGAGACAAAAACTATTATTAAAAGATATGTATATAATTGCTAAATTATAATACCAATATATGTGGTCATGATATAATATAGGTGTTTGAGCCTCACCATGGCATAGAGGGCTCGTGAGGGTTTCTTCTGTGAGGGATTATTCTGTGAGGGTTTCACTCCTGCTCCGGCTTTGACACTCTAAAACCCTTTGAGCGGGAGGTCTCCTTTCTCCCATTTTGGATCTAGCTACTAGTCATGCTTAGTTTCTCTGTTGTGGTTCGTGACCAGGATGTTTTTCTTGCTAGGGGTCTTGCTGGTATGTTTTGCTCTCTTATGGGTTTGGCATTATCACTCTTATCTAGGGCAGAGGACCAAATGCTGACCCAAACCTATAGGGGTGATCCTGGGTCGTTATAATACAGTGGAAAATTATGGTTTTTGACCCCTTGGCTGGCTCTCGCTCTGGTCGGTGGGTGTGTTGGGTGGCTGCATTTCTTGGGTTATTTTCTAGTTTTGGGGACTTGGTTGGATTGTGCAGCATTTCTTCTGGTTTTGGTAGTTTCATGTTTTTTATGTCTTTCTAGGGAGAGGAAAGGGTCATCTATCGACCCAAACTCATTGGGGTGATCTTGGTATGGTGTTTGGTTGCAAAAATTTGATGGTGTTCCCTTGGCTAGCTTCGACTCTAATGGCTTGGTTGCTTTGGTTGGATGGTGCTTGGATGGCTCTATTGCTAGGGTTCTCTACCAGTAGTGGGTTCATGGTTGGTTTGTGTTGCTTTATTCCGGGTTCGATAATTTCTTGTTGTATCTAGCTATTTCGAGGAGATAGGGTCAAATATCGATCCAAACCAATTGGGGTGAAAGTGGGTTGTTATGTTGCGGTGGTTTTTGAATTTTGGCCCCATGTCTCTGGTGGTTTTCCTAGCTTCGACAGTCTGTAGAGATCTCTTTCTCCAATTCCAATAGTGGTGGTGTGTTTGATCCCAGGGTTCTAAGGCTTATTTTTTGGGATCTTACCATTCTCTCTCTCAGGTTTGGTGCGAAATGTTGTTATCTCCTTTTTCTTGTACCTAAGAGTGGTTGTTCTTGAAACCTTTTTGGTTGGCTCCAGCGGGATTTGCGGGTTTCATAGAATTTCTTATGCAAATCTCCTAGATGGTTTTTATGTTGTGGATTTTTTTGGTCGGTATTTCTAGTGTTGTTTTCTTAAATCGGCTATTCTCATGAGGGGTTCTCTTGTTATGTGCTTTGTTGGATAGATTTGTTGATTGTGATGACAGGATTCCTTTGTTCTCCTTTCATGTTAGGCGGTAAATGCTTCGATTTGGGTAGTTTTTATTTATAAATTTATTTTTAACCAATAACATTTTCATTATTCTGTTGTTTTCTCTGTTGCTTTAGATTCAGAGCATGGTGGTTTGACCATGGGGCAATCTCTTGTATTTGCTTGATAAAAATCTACAGCTTATTTGCTATGCGGTTGTTTCATTGGATTTTTGAGTTTTATTCGTAGAATCCAGCTCAATCTTTTTTGTCTTATTGCTAGATCTAAGGTTTGAGGGTGCCTTTCAAAACCCTACTTGTAATAGGTTTGGGGACCCTTTTAAAACCCCTTCTACTATCAATAAAAAAAATGATATAATATAGGTGAGATGCTTCAATTCTATATAGCCAATTAAAGAAAAGAATCCAACTTAGATTTATAATGCAAATAACATATACTAAAGGATGCTCTTCTAAAGAGAAAGAAAAACAAAAAGAGAAAAAATAATCTTCTAACATTTAAATGATAATAATTATAACTTTTAACAGTTTAAAAACAAATAAATATTTAAAGTTTATATAAATATGTTTATATTTGTTTAATTATATATAAAGTTTTATTATAATATTTTAAATTTAATATAATTAAATTGATTGAAAATTTTGTATAAATTATAAATACAAATATATACGAAAGTAATATTAATAATTTTATATCCAACCAAAAAAATATTAATAATTATATATATATATATATATATATATATATATATATATAAATATATATATGATGCATAAGGGAATTGGATTGGGATCAGACGCTTCCACTATAAACCCTAGTTCATTGGATAGAACAAAATCAAAGGAACCCCAACCTTGCGAGGAATCAATTAGAACAAGAACTGAAAAACACTCAAAGCTACCATCTAACCTATATCCTTCTAGGTACATCATGGTTTAAACTTGCATCTCCCGATAAATAACCTGAAGCCTATACCACTAACAAACCTTAATAATTATATATTTTTTAAATAACATATTTAAAAATAAAATTACATTTAATATTTATAAAAATAAATGCAATTTAAAAAATTCTTTTAGTTTAAACTCTAACACAAGGGTTTGGACCCCTTTCAAAAACCCATACTTCACAAAAAAAAAAAAAAAAAAAAATCATGTTCGTAGTGGTATGCTTTTAGGTTTTCATTTAGGAGATTCTAAGTTCAAACCTAGTAATGGTGAAGTGCTTATCGCACGGTTACCCAAAAAAAATTATTTTAATTCATTTTAGTTGTCTTTTTAGTTTTGATTACATATTTAGTTGTTGTTCCTTTATGAATAGACCTAGCGGTGGAAACTTTGGAACTTTAAATATGTCTTTTTAGTTTTGATTGCATATTTAGTTGGTGTTCCTTTATGAATAGACCTAGTGGTGGAGACTTTGAAACTTTAAATAAAATTCTAAGGTTTAAATCCTAAGAAGGTAGGGTTGTACACCATGTTTCGATAACCAAAGTATAGAGGTTTATAAAAGTTACCTATGCCACTAAAATATAAATTTTTTAGTTCATTTTAGTTGTCTTTTTAATTTGTATTGCATATTTACAACCTTTTTGAGTGGGCCTAATGGTGGAAACTTTGGAACTTTAAATAAAGGTCCAATGTTCTTGTCCTTCCTGAGTGGGTCTAATGGTGGAGACTTTGGAACTTTAAATAAAGGTTCAATGTTCTTGTTTGAGTGGGGTTAATGGTGGAGACTTTGAAACTTTAAATAAAGGTTCAACGTTCCTGTCGAGTAGATCTAATGGTGGAAAATATTGAAATTTTAAATAAAGGTCCAAAGTTTAAATCCTATTGAAGTAGGTTTGGATAACTAAAATATAGTTGAATAACCATATATATTAGATAAACAATATTCAAAGATCCTAATCAGTAGGATTATACACCATGCTTAATCACCAAAGTATAACTGGATATCTTGGTAAACAACATCCTCTATAAATATAAATATGGTTTCATATAATCTATAGTTTGGTGAACATTAAAAATTATTTTACCTTTATCATTTTAGTTTTGATTGCATATTTAGTTGGTGTTCCTCTATGAATAGACCTAAAGGTGGAGACTTTGGAAATTTAAATAAATGTCTAAGGTTTTAAAATTCTAAGAAGGTAGGGTTGTGCACCATGTTTCGATAACCACGTTTATAAAAGTTGCTTAGGCAACCAAAATATAATTTTTTTAGTTCATTTTAGTTGTCTTTTTAATTTGGATTGCATATTTAGTTGGCATTCCTTTCTAAGTGGGCCTAATAGTGAAGACTTTGGAACTTCAATAAAGGTCCAAGGTTATGTCTCAGTGGGCTTAATAGTAGAACTTTAAATAAATGTCCAACGTTTAAATCCTATGGAAGTAGGTTTGGATAACTAATATATAATTGGATAACTATATATATTAAATAAACAATATCCAAAGATCCTAAATAGGTAGGGTTATACACCATGCTTAATCATCAAAATATAATTGAATATCTCGATAAACAACATCCTCTATATGATTTCATATAATCTACATGAACATTAAAAACTATTTTACCTTTATACTTTTTCACTTTTACTTCTTTAAAAAATATATAATCTATAATGCAATGAACATTGGAAACTACTTTAATTTTATCTTTTGACATTTACACTCTCCTACCTCCTTAAAATAAGCAAGCAACGCTACGTTGTGCTTAGTTCCCATAAAAAGTTGGGTTCTAAAAAACAAAACTTATTATTAATTTGAAAAAACAAGGTTGTAAAGAAGGTTGAACGGATGAGCATGTGCATGGAAGTAGACGACATTTATTTATTTTTATTGATTGATATACAGGGATCCCGAGGGATGAGAAATAAAAAATAAATTTAAAGCATATATATATATATATATATATATATATATATTTTTTTATATATATTTATTTTAAAGCAAATTATATTATATCATTAATCGGAACATTACAATATTTTGGTGTTAGTATTATTCACCAGTTAAAAAATAAAATGAGGTGGACTAGGAGTAAAGCATTCATAACTGAATATACATAAGCATAGAAGCTAATATCAACAAAAAACCTATATCTATATTGATGTAAATTTAGTTGCAAGAGGTCAAAACAAACTATCTCCCATTATATAAAAACTGCGGTAAATGAAAATAATATGTAAAACCCTCCATTCACATAAAAACTACACTACATAGAAATAAACCAGTAAATAATTTATTTTTTCGTTCTTGGATTCACTTCCCCTTTTACAATTCAATACCAAGGAAATATATATCCCCAAATAAACCCTAAAAGAAAACCCTAAAACATGAAGCCTTAAAAGAAAACCCTCAAGCTTAAAACCTTGGAAATAAAAAAAATTATTATTTTCGGTAAAATATTTTTCATAAAAATTTGTCTTTTTAGTAATTACCATTTTTGGCAAATTATTTTTTGCGTCAAATAATTTCATTTTGAGTAATAAAAAAATTACTTTAAAACTTATTTAAAAAAAAACCCTCTAAAGATAGGCTCTTGCATTATTCTCCTTTGGTTGAAAAGAACTCTGCTCTTGTGAGTTCCTCTTATCAAACTCATAATCGCTCTTCATAGAGTGTCACACATCTGCAAGTACTCCTCAAAGTATCAATCTCCTTCTGAGGTTATCTCAAACCTCTTGCAAGCACTACATATAGTGTCAATTTATTCCTTCGAGGTTTTAAAATAGCAAACCTTCTGCAAGCACTACACAAAGTGTCAATTTTTCCCTCTAAGGTTTTTAATGAAAAAAACCTCCTGCAAGCACTACACAGAGTGCCAATTTATTTCTTTAAGGTTTTACAAACCTTCTGCAAGCACTACACAATGTATCAATTCCTCCTTCTGAGGTTTTATATAAAAAAAAACCTCCTGCAAGCACTTACACAAAGTGTCAATTTCTTTTTTTAAGGTTTTATAAACCTTCTGCAAGCACTACACAAAGTGTCAATCTCTTTCTCTTAGGATTTTACATAAAAAACCTCCTGCAAGCATTTACACAAAGTGCCAATTTTTTTCTCCAAGGTTTTACAAACCTTCTACAAGCACTGCATAAAGTGCCAATTTTTTTTTTTTGAGCCTCTTTGCTCTCCTCTCATTTTCGTTTTTCTTCTCTTCTCTTTTCTCCTCCCAATAAGATCCAACTTACTCTGATACCAAATGGTGTAAATCCAGCTGCAAGAGGTCAAAAAAAATACCTCCCATTACATAAAAAATGCGGTAAATGAAAATAATATGTAAAACCCTCCATTCACATAAAAACTACAGTACATGGAAATAAATCGGTAAATTTATTTTCTCATTCCTGGATTCACTTCCCCTTTTACAATGCAATACCAAAGGAATATATATCCTCAAAGAAACTCTAAAACTTGAAGCCCTAAAAGAAACCCTAAAGCTTAAAACCCTACAAATAAAAAAAATTTACTATTTTTGGCAAATTATTTTTCATAAAAATTTGTCTTTTTAGTAATTACAATTTTCGACAAATTATTTTTTGTGTCAAATAATTTCATTTTGAGTAATAAAAAAATTACTTTAAAACTTCTTTTTAAAAAAACCCTCTAAAAATAGGCTTATGCATCATATATCTTGATGCAATACACCAGATATCAACATTCATCTGTTGGAGAATCTGTTATATGAAAAAAATTCAGGCATGTCTTTTGTGATATTTTTTGAAGGCTTCATAGAAGAAAAATAAGTAATCAAACCTTAAACCTGCTTATCATTGTTAATTGTTTTCTTATTAGTTTCCTGTTGGACTTTCTGAAGATCTTGAATCATATGAGAAAGTTGATGAAGTCTGTCAATAACATCTCGAGGCGTGTTGGAAGTTCCATAGACTTGGGAATGAATGTGCCCCACATGTAACAAAAGATCAAAGGTCAATTCTGTCAAAACTATATCCCATGGAGGAGTAGATCCAGTAAACACCTATTTTCATCTGTACTTCCAAATGTTCTTGAGAATGATGAGTCTACAAGCATCCCAGAGTTTGGGGCATTGATCCAGCTAAGAAAAACCAAGCAGAGAAAGCTTCCAGGATCTAGTGAAATAGGGAAAAAGAAAAGAGTAGAAGATATCTCAAAACTGCTTAGTCATGCCACAAAACCAAAAAAAGTGAATAAGAGTTTCTAAAGCATTACAAAAATTGCATTCATGGGGAGTGTGTAAAATCACAGCCAAACTTTCAGTTGTTGGCAATTTTTCATGCAAAATCTGCCAACCAAGAAGTTGAGTTTTTGATTCAACGAGAGCTTTCCAAATTTGAGTAGTAAGAAACTGCCATTGGGCATTGGTAAAATTCACTTGCCACTTGACATTGAGCTTAGAGTCTAAAGAAGGTGGACACAGAAGATTTTTGTATAACCAACTAGAAGTAATGGAAGAGATTATATGACCATTAAGCCATCTCCAATCATTCCAAATATTATGGGCAGTTGTTCCCAACTTCATAAGGACCTCATAAGGGATGGAAACCACAATTAAACCATGAAACTTTTTGAACCTAGAGAGAAGGGAGCAATTATTGTAGATCTGGTTCCAGGTAAGAATTGAGCAGCTACCCGGATCCCAAATATCTCTAATTCTATTAATTCATTTCTTCAAAAAAGTTAGTCTACGAATAACATTGCATAAAGCTAAAGGTTTATCATTATGGAGTATAAGTTTATTTCACCAAAGACTGTTAAGACCGATGTTCAGACCATGTCTCAAGGAGTCGGACTTCCAAGCCAATAAATGAGAAATTGATTGCCAAGCTTTCCATTTTTGGGTAACTGAAATAAAACTTTTAACTGTAAAATAAGGTGCATTAAGGACCTTATCCTCCCAAGGGGTTTCTTTCCATTTACCTTTGTGAGTAGCTAGAGAGATTTTGTACTGAAATAGGTGTTTCCAATTTTCATCACCAATAATGGCTCTAACAATCCATTTTGCAGCCAATTTTTTTTTCTGGGTAAGAAGATCAATGATGCCTAGACCTCCTAAAGCCTTAGGTTGAGTAAAAAGTTTCCAAGAGATGGGTGTCATACCCACCTCTCCAAGATTTATGATTTTTTTAATATATAAAGGAATCTATATCATTGGATGTTGTTATTATAAACTTTAACTCATTAGACTAGACAAAGTTAGATCTTCAACCCTTAAAGATAAAGAGCAATCAACTAGCAAATACTGGGCCACTGCCATCAACCTATCCCCATTTGGGCATGTCATGGATTGAACCTTAGATCTACTCGAAAAGAGGCCAAAACCTTAACCATTGAGTTGTCCTTACAGGACAAAATAAAATTGAGTTTACACGAGTTTTTTAATGCACAAATTATGTGCATTAAAAAACTTTTTATATATAATAAAAATAAAAATTATTTATAATAAATATAATTAAAATAAAAAGTTTAATGGGCAAATCCTATAAAAACTTATTAAATAATAATATTTTATATAAAAATTATTTCATTTGTTTTGTAACTTATGTATATTAAAAAAATTATTTTAAATTATTTATATATAACTGGTTATATTATATTATCATCATACAAATGGTAATAAGTTTTGACTTTGTTAGCCTCAACTGTAGAGTGGGTGAGTGAGCAAGTGTGTGAGGGGGTGGGTGTGTATCAGCTCTCCTCATTATGCGAGGTTATGGTGGGATGGGGATGTGTGAGGGGGTGGGTGTGTATATGGTTGTGTGTTTGGGCCCTATTGATAAGCTCAGTTCTCCTCCTTATAAGAGATCATGGTGGGATATGTCCAACCGGTTGTAAAGTTTCTTATACTAACCAAATCTTTAAAAAAAAGTTTGACTTGTTAACAGGACTCAAATCTAAATTTCATCTTTAAAAATAATAAAAATCTAGTTCACGCATATACCTTTTCAGACAAGGATAACATATTGGTTAGCTTTGACCCTTCTTTGGAGAGGTTCAAGGTTCAAACTAAAACATCCTTAAATGAAAATAGCCTGATAGTGATAGTATTCAAGTGCTCTTCAGTTAACTGCCTCAATTTATAATAAGAACAACCAATGGTATTACCAATTATTCTATGTACTAAAAATAAATAAAAAATAAAATAATATCTCCTATACCGTTTCAATTTGAATATCTCCCCAAAAAAAAAAATCCAAAAACAAACCACATGTTTAACTGGGATTAATTTTTATTTTAAATAGAAACATAAGGACTAATTTTTTAAGACAGAAACATAACGAAATTAGCACCAAAATCTAGAGGGTAATTTTTTCAAACAGAAACATAACTAAATTAGTACCAAAATCATTCATATGTATGCCGTATTTTAAAAAAAAAAACTTTAAATCATACCAATTTTATATATGAGACTTCCTCTTTTGAAAACAAATTAAAAATATATCAATTTAATATGTGGAGATAATATAAACAATAAATAGTTCATTAACCAGAAAAAGAAAGGGGAAAATAAATAGAATTACAATAACATAAACAAAATTGAATTTTTTTTCATTAAGGATAACTGCCCCCTGGACAGAGACCCTGGGTGAGCACAATTTTTTATAATTTTTTCCAAATATAGCCACAACTAAAGCTCACCCTGGGTGAACACAATTTAGACAAAAATGAAGCCAAAAAAGACAAGAGACAAGCTTCGGATATTGATATATGCCACTCTTCCTCCATTGAAGAGACGAGGGTTCGAATCCGAAGAACTTAACACAAAACAATAACATCAAATTAATACATCACAGAGCGCATCTGTTCGAGCTGGATCTCTTGATATTTGCTTTTGCGCGTGACATAAACATAACTCGCTCCCGCCACGAAGAAAACCCCAAATAAAACGCCAAAGATTATTCCGGCGATGGCGCCCTCGCTGAGACCTTTAGACGACGAGTGCCGTACACTCTTCTCCGGCTTCGGCGGTTCCCCGGGTACTTCTTTTTCGCCGATAGCGCTTTGAGAAAAATGGTCATTTTTTGCCGAAGGGCCGAAGAATCTCACGGCGGCGGGAGACAATGCAACGGAGCTCCCAAAATTTCCGTGCGCCGGAGAAGCCATAGGTTCCAGGTTCGATCCCTCGACCGTCCACAGCTGAAGAAAAATCACAGTAATTGCAAGCACTCTGAGACCCATTTCTTCAGAAGTGAGTTGGAGTTGGGCTCGATGTGCTAAAAAAAAAAAAAAGGAACGTGGAAGGATATAAGAAAACAAACGATTTCCACCGGCATACGACAACTAGAGATTATAGGAAAGATTTCCACCTGCATACGACAATTTGAGATTAGGAATTCGAACCTAAACGTCTTCAGAGGCTTTTCGCTCTTTCTTTTCCCTTGTTGGAGAATGTATGGCTGTCCCAAACGTGTGAAAATTAGTCGTAGGCGTCAATTTTATATTTATTTTCTGGTGTTGGTTTCTGTATCCAGACTGGCGGAGTACTTCGACAGTGCTGGAGTTTCGTGCTTTACATGCTTTCGACACCGACAAGACCCTGGTCTCCTCGGGAACAGTATCTGGTGGAAAGCTTTATTAAATGATTTGGGTCTCCTCGGGAACAGTATCTGGTGGAAAGCTTTATTAAATGATTTTTTTCGTTATAGATGAGAATCAGTAATATCTTTGTTCGAGGCAGGATATCAACACAACCACTATAGTCAGTTGTGGTTTGAATTAGATTTCAAAACCCTAATTTTTTTTTTTTTAAATTAAAAACCCTACCACTGTATTGTACAAATTTTATTTTAATAAATTTATTTCTTATTAATCTCTGCAACAAAAACGTATTCCATAATTAAATTTGTTTGAAGCCGTTGGAAATGGTTTGAATCAGATTTCAAAACTTCAATTTAAAAAAAAAAAAAATTCAAAAACTGGCAAATTTTATTAAATGAATTTATTTCATATCAGTCGCCGAAACAAAACGTATTCCATAATTAAATTTGTTTGAAGCCGTTGGTTTGATTAATTGAATGACTTTATAGACTGAAAATCAAAAGAAGCTCAATAGCATTCAATTTTTTTAATTGAAGAGTGAATTCTGGTTTAAATGTTGGTAGGAATTGATATAATTTGAGGTTTTTCATTAAAAAAAAAAAAATTAAGTTTAGAATATGAGGTAAATAAAATTATTATAAGTTTAAATTATGGGGTAGATAATGTTATTATATTTTTTTAGGAGAAAGTTTATAAATTACATCAACAACCACCTTCAAGGGGTTTAAGTCATCTTAGCCACTACGGCAACTGCCTGTCCGACATTATTATATTTTTATTTGAAAAAATTTATAAACATATATATTTATTTTAAAATCAAATATAATTTTTATTTAATTAAATATATTAAAATAAAATTTATTATATTGTTTTTAATGTTGGAGTAAATGGTTGGGTTGAAGAGTCTCATATTATAAATTAAGATTTAAATCCTTGAATGAACCTTGATATTTTGATCAGATTTAATGAGTTCATCTATTGAATGCATTAACTTTTTAAGACAAGGAATAAAGTTGAAATCTTGTCAAACTGGCTGAAACTATATGATAATACTTATACAATCCCAATATAATGGAAGTGGGACCCATCTTAATTATATACAACAAATTAAGAAAGGCAAGGAATCTTGTCAAACAATATATCATTGAAAATATACGATAATACATATACAATCTCAATATAAATGGGATAAATTAAAGAAAAACAATTTATTATATTATAATTTTTATATGTTTCTCATCACTTGAAATCATGTCATTTGATTAAATTTTATTTTATATTAAGTTTATAATTTTACTATGTTTAATACATAATGATAAAAAAGTAGTTACATATTTTTTATGTATAAAAAAAATACATAATGATAGAAAGAATAACAAGCAAAGGCAAAAACAAATATGCACATCACTCAACTCTATTAATTTTCACATGGAAAATAAAGATTTATAATATGAAATTGTCAAATGGTAGATTTATTTTAAGGTGAAGACAACGCTTCAAATCTTGCTAGAAAAAATATATGTAATTATCAAAATATTGCCATAATACTAATACGCAAGTAAACACTCAACTTTAATATACAATATGTACAATTACCAATCATTGCAAGTTTACTTTAATCTCTTTGAGAGGTCTAAGGTTCAAACCCCACTCACGAGACTAAGATCCCTCATAAAAACATGTGTAAACTCATTGAAAAATTACTTGCTTTGATACCACTTTTCAATATCTATTGTTGTAAATTATATTCAAAATTTAACATTGTAAATTATATTCAGTTGTTCAGATCTATTAGACAGGGTTGTCCATTGGCTCATCTTCTTTTTGTTCTTTTCGTCGATGCTTTTAGTTATATGTTGGAACAAAGGAGGTTGGTCGATCAAGTTAGAGGAATTGATATTCCTCATGATCATCTTATGAACAACCACTTTGCAGATTATTCATTTTTTACTGTCCAGTTAGACAAGGACTCAATAGTTGGCCTACAAGATTGTCTCAGGAAGTTTTGTCTTGCTTTTGGTGTTGTGGTTAGTGAGACTAAATCTGACTATTGGTTGGTAGGAGCTGAGTCCTTTCCTAAAGGAATTCATATAGGTTGGTGGAAATTTGGGGATGGAGAGATTGTTAGATATTTGGGCATCCCATTTGGTAGAAGGGTTTCCCTTAAAGCTATGTGGGATTGGTGTATGAGTAGATTTGAGAAAAAAATTCAAATTTGGAAAAGTAAAATGATCTCCTTTGCAGGGAAACTTACTGTGGTAAGTAAGATCCTTCAAACGTGTCACATGTACTATTCCTCCTGTTGGCTTTCAAATCCTACTTAATATAGAAGACTAGAGACCTATATCAGGAATTTTTTATGGGTAAATTTGGATGGTTCCAGGCGGGTTCCCCTAATTGCATGGAAGTATTGTATTGTTCCTACGAAGGAGGGCGACCTTGGGTTGCTCAACATCCAAGTTCAAGGTAAGGTTATTGCTTCTAAGTGGATCATTAGGTGTTTGGAGGGTGATATTAACTGGCAGAGGTTGTTGTGTCATCGGCTTAAGAACTGTGTGAATATTGACGGAGTCAAGAGAAATTTTAGTTTTGAAGATATTGTTGGTCACCCCGAGAAATTTAAAATTAGAGGTTGCATCTTGATTAAAAGAATATGGGAGGCTTGAAAATATGTAGTCGGATTGGTTAAATGAGACTTTCTGGATGATATACGGGGTTCGACTCTTTGCTCCAAAGCAATTTACCTTTGGAAAAAAATGGGACTTATGCAGCTGATATACCTACTTTGCAATGCAAGAGACTTGGTAATAAGGGAATTTTGAAGTGGGCAGATCTTTGGGATGGAAACATTGGTAATTGGACTCCGTGGCAACAATTGGTTGTTAAATTTAAACTGAAGCCCTCCGATAGGTATGTAGTGCAACAAATGCAAAGTCTTCTTCCTACGAAGCAAATTTACAAGCTTTCCAATGGTCTTGTAGGTCCTATTTAGAAGGATTGGAGGTGGAAATATGGAAAACCAATTTGGTGTTTTAAAGCCTCTAAAATTTATCAGTTAATGGTTCCTGGAATCCTGTTTTGTGACATTCTGGACATCAGATAGGATTTGATTTGTTCTTGCAAAAAATGAAAGAAGCATCTCGCTAGGGTTTGGAAGTTTCAGGTTTCTATATAGTTGAAGGTGTTTGTCTGATTAGTTATTATGCAGGGTCTTCAAAGTAATGCTCGTTTAGCAAAATGGATGCTTGTGTCGGATGCTTGTTCTAGTTGTCGAAAAAGTGAAACAATTAAGCATATTTTTTGGGAATTTTTGAGAACGAGAAAGGTATGGATAAAGGTAGTCTGGTTGTATGACAATGTTATTCAGGGACATCTAAGGTAGAAGGCAGTGTTGTTTGGAGACTCAATTGATTGTGCAATCCATAGAAATATATTTTGGCACATTATCAGACTCTCTATATTGTTCAGTATTTGGAAAGATAGATGTAGTCTGATTTTTAATAATGAGGAGGTGCAAGTTGGTGTTACTGTTAGTAAAGTTGTTGAGCTTGTTTCTAGTCACCTTAAGGTGTTTAGGTCTGAGATTTTTAAGGGTTGTATTAGAATTGATAAAAGTGTTAGATCATATTGTTTGCTGCTCATTCATTAAACTGTTGTAATGTTGCTATGATGATGTATTCTTTGATTATTCTTTAATATGAAGTATTTTTCAATAATATATATATAATATATATATATATATATATATATATATATATATATATATATATAAAAAAAAAAAAAATAAAATATATATATATATATATATATATATATATAGTTTCTTTAATAATTTCATGTAATAAAAAACATACACATAATATTTTTTGGTGCATAATGAGTCAATAACCTACTTATCATTATCTAGCATCGATGAAGGGTTTGATTCTAAGCATTGCCACTACAACCCTATCAACTCTCCATATGTGGCAAATACGTACTCTTAGATGATATGAGCATTGCCACTACAACCCTATCAACTCTCAATATGTGATGAATACGTACTCTGAAATGATATGAGATGTATCTTGTGTACTCTACCTACTCTTAAATGATATGAGATGTATCATGCGTACTCTTAAATGATGTGAGATGTATCGTTTACCCCCAAGGAATTAAATTGAGGTAGATTATTGGCAAGTATTTAATTGTAATGAATCATCCTATTCCAAGAATAACATATACAATAATATAGCATGACGTAAATTGATATGATAAGTTAAAGTATAATAGTATGCTTTGCTATTATATAATTCAATATCAAATTCTTCATTGTATTACAAGCTTTGCTTCCATTTAACTCCACTCCATATAGTCTAATCCAAGTGTACATGTTGGATAATTCACTTGAGGGTTGGATTGATGATCAACTAGTAGGAGATAAATTAATAGATAAAGTTATTGTAATGCTAATTCTAATTTGTCTTAACCAACAAGTTATTATTTTCTATTCACATCTATTTTTAAAAATAAATTTTGTGTTCACTTTTCTATTTCTTAAATTTTTTTTTTTTCTTTTCTCAATTGTTTTTATTTATTTGTTTTTATATTTAATTTTTTCAACTCCTTCATTGCATATGTTTTTCCATTAAGCATTACTTTTCTCAACATTCCCCCCCAACAACTTAATGATCTACCAAATCTATCTCAATATCTTATTTTCAATTGGTTATATGGGATTGAAACGAACTCTACTTGTATTACATCATCACCACATAGTGGTATTCCAATAAATCTTGGACACTATCCATGTATCGCTTGGAAATATTTGAACCTTGGTCTCCTCTCTAAATATTGAAGAATCTAATCGGTTGAGCCAATGTCATTTGATATATCTCAATGAATTATTGCATGCACAACTTCATATATTTTTAAACAACTTGCTTGACTTTTTGTACAATTGTTATGACTAGTTTTGTAAAACTTTAGCTCATCCAAATTTTGACATTCTTTATTTTTCTCCTTAAATATGAGTGTCAACCCATGATTCAACCAAAAGTATCCAAGGGGAAACCTTCTTATCCTACCAAATTGTATGGGTGATTAATCAATATAGTTATTATATACAATATAGTAGATTATTTGGTATGAGTTCTCTTTGTTATTGTATACTATGACATATTATTTTTGCTTCACATCTTCATATTTTTGAAAAATTTGATGAATCTCCATTTCTCTCTTGAGAACAATTTGTATTGTTGATTCCTACTCTAATTATGTGACTTTGACTTTCATTACTTCCCTCTCTATTGAGGTTATTTGTGTTGTTTTTTTCTCTTTCAACCTTATAAGTTCAACTCTTATACCCTATTAAAGGAACAAATCAATTAGGACCTTCATGCATTAATTTTGATCAACCACTAACCTTCTAGCCCTTGTTTGAAATATTTTACGATTTTGACATAAGACTTTTACAAATTTGAATTGTTAGTCATTTCTTCAACATCCCCCTTGATCCACTTCATAAGTGTTTGGGGCTCCTAGATTTTATTTTTTCTCTAATATCAAGTTAGTAATTGGCATGTTATAGTTTCTCTATAATCATTCTTTCATAACAAACATATAATGATACCACATATAGAATTAATATTCTACTTTGATACCACTTGTTAGGATATATTACTCTAAGATGAATTGTTATTAGAATCAAATTTTGTAGAAGCATACACATTCTTCCATAATTTTAATATTCTTGTAATGCAATATATATATACATATAATATTACACAATATAAAATGATATGATAACTTTGGGTACAAAAGCACCACTCACATGTTATATTGAATTGACAATTAGTGTGATAGGCTATTTTATCATCCAATTCTACACAATATTCTTCATTACAAGATAAGCTTTGTTGTCATTTAACTCCACTCCATACAATCTAATCCAATTGTGTAACTATTGATTCCTACTTTAATTTTATAACTTGGATTTCATGATTTCTCTTTCTCTCTTGGGGGTACTTATATTTTCTCTTTCATGAATTCTAGCTAGTGTTAGAGGCCACATATCTAGGTCACATGTTCAAGTCATTCCCCACCCTTTTGACTCTTCATATCATGCTATGCTCATTCTAAGGAATGAAAGAATATGTTTTCTTTAAGGGTAATGTGTATTTTCTAACCAATGATATTGTGTAAATTATTAAAAGGAGGGGTCATGATGTCATATCTCATGTCCTTATTTCATAGGAGGTCTTTTTACTTTGATTATGAGGATGACTTCATTTCATATAGGGGAGGATTCCAATTTGGTTCTCTCTCTCTCTCTCTCTCTCTCTCTCTCTCTCTCTCTCTATCTATATATATATATATAGCATATTCTTATGCCTTATTTGAATTTAGTATTATTCTCACCTCAAATTTAATGTCCTATGTGTGTGTGTGCAAGTGACTGATCAATAAAATTATATTAAGCATCAAATTCCTATTTGCTCATTGTACATGGTGGCAAATATGTGGTAAAAAATCAATGATCAACATCTACCAATATTGTGTACCAAGAGGTAAATTGGGATTTGTCAAAGTAGTATATTTTTTTATTTGGGCATTAATTGGAAAAAAAATTCAAAGGGCATAACATTCTCATACAAAAGAATTTTTTATTTTTTATTTTAAGCGAAAAACCCCTTGCGGGGCCGCCTTGGTCTGAGAGACCACGAACAGAGGGTTCTACACCGTCAAAGTCACCCGGGAGTCACACCCGACCCTGTCCGCACCAACATTATCAATTGGATTTTGGATACCCAATTCAACTTTTTGGTAGGGTGGATATTTGAACCTGAGACCTCTCTTGAAGGATTTCCCTCTCCTCTCAAACTCACCTACAACACTTGGGTACATACAAAAGCATTTTGAGCCATATGTTTTTCTAAGATTTTTTCATTGGTTACATTAGTCAATAACTTTCTATAGTGCAGGGGATAAACTTGGGTCAGATGGATCCCCTAATTTATATTACTTGTTTGAGTGAAAAATTACAATATGTGGTCAACTCAAATGACTCGTCTATTAAGAAATAAGACCATTGGTGCATCTTCAAGATAAATATTGTGGATTCTCTTGATGGCATAACTTACACCACTAAACAAGAGGATGATCTTAGTATATTTTTTTATGTTGATTAAACTAGACATGTTTTTCCATATCAAGATGAGAATGGTCTCAACAAGGTTTGGAACAAGTTGGAGGATCATTTTGAAAAAGGAAATGATGTGAAGTTGGAGTTATAGATTTCTTCTCTCAAAATGAAAGAGTTCCATAACATTGAAAACTGTATTTTGAGATTCGAGGCTTTAAGGATAAACATTACTTCTTTAGGAGGCAATAAAAACAATGAAATAAAATGTGTCAAGACTATCCTTCAAATATTTCATCTTTTTATAACTTTGACTATTGATTCATGTGGTTCCTATGTTCCTAAAGGAGCATAGATAATTAAATCTCTATGTTTTTTCTTTCTTCTTGTTCACTTTCAAGTAGTTATGTGGCATTGTTGTTATTCTTCTCAACTATATGCTTATGTAAATGATTTCAAACTTATGGAGGTAGAGACCAAAAAAACCATGACAAGTCAAAGTACTCAAAAAATTTGAGAACCACTTGAAGATATTTTAAAATAGAATATCATCCAAAAAATACTTAGCAAGATTATAAAAGATTGAAGTTGTGTGCAAGAAAGTAATATGAATCTTTTCAATTCACGAGAGAGATTCAAAAGGGTCCTCTTCATGTTGTGGTTAACCAAACAACAATACCTTTCATTAAATGATAAAAATATTATCTTTAATATAGTCTCTCCTTGACCCCTTACTTCAAATTATGTAGAATTTTTTAAATATATAATTTGACCTTTTTGGCCACTAGACTAGCATTGTATGTTCTAATTATTTAAATATACCTATGGGATGATGTTTAATGGTATTTTAATGAGGATTTATTACTAGACTAGATCCCATGATTTAAGTTGCCAAGGTTAACTCTATTATACCCTAACCATTAATATTTACTTTGATTAAGGGTTTTCTAATTATTTAGATAATTCAAGGGTGATTTATGCACCTCTCTCATGTACTACATTATATTAGCATGCAATATTTATCTTGTTCATATTATATGGGTTCCTAAAGGAATCCCCTCATCTCATGTTTTAAGAATCATTTCTCTTTATCTCTTGTTATAATATTTGGATAATGATTTTTTTGTTTATTATGGTAGATCATTATGAAATTCGACAATACTTTGGTGGAAAAGTGACACAAATATATATATATATATATATATATAAAAAAAAAAAAATATATATATATATATAAGGATAATTTTCCCAAATATAACAAGAAACTTGTCACCCTCATTCATAGTACTTATCAAGTGGAAAAATCAAAGTGGCTATAGGATACAAACTAAAAAACATGAATCAAATCATTCCAAGGGGTAAGTTTTAAATTTTTGAGGGAAGTAGGCAATTTTAAAAAAAATTGTTTTGGATACTATTTAAACATCAACTATTTTCAAGGGTGTACACCATGCCATAGCATTTTGAGCCCTTTTTTAGATTAAAAAAAATTAAGATCTCTTTATAGTGGTGATCTCTATTTTAGGCTTGCGCAACTAAATGATTTTAATCATGGCATGATGCATTACAAAGGATATATTGTCCAGCTGGATGAATAAAATTATGGTACATGGTGAACTTAGATGATTATGTTACTATGGAGGAAGACTAATTGAAGCATCTTTAATATAACAATAATAACAACCACCTCTTACATGTGCAATAATGGTTCCTTATTGATTGATATATAGTTACTTTTCTATTGAAGATAAAATTGATCTAATCAAAGTATGGACAAAACTATAAGATCTATTTGGAAAGATGAATATCATACAAGTTCATCATTTGGAGCTAGAGCTAATTTCTCTCAAGATGGTAGTTTTTAATAAACTCGGACCAATATATTTCTTGGTTTAAGAAGTTGATAGATGATATAGCTACTTATAAAGACATGGAGAAAAAGTATTCATAAAGTGTCAAAATTATTATTTGCTATCTTTTTCCTTAACATCAAATGCTTGAATGGATGGTTCATGTAGTTCCTATGTTTTTGAGGGATCATAAATATCTAAATATCTATGGATTTTTCTCTCTTACGGTTCATTTTCAAGTATCTCTAAGGAATTATTGTGAACTTCCTCATTCACATGCTTATGCTAAGGTGAGAGTTAAATCTAATAAGACTAGAATGAATAAAGCTAAAGGAAGAGAGTCAAGTCCTCCAAAGAATAAAAAGCCTACTTGCGGATAGCATACAAAATATCAAAGTTGAGTTCAATAAGATGAAGCCTTAATGAAGTCCTTTTAATGCATATCAATATTATAAGGAAGCATCTTCTCATGGGTTGTCTTCATTTGGTAGTCAATGATTGTGGTAGTGTTGAATTATAAAAAATTCTAACTTCTTATGCAACCATACTCCTATTTTAACAACTTCAAAGAAAAGACAATATCAATTTCAACCTTTGAATTTATGTTGGCTTCCTGCTATCCTTTATAAAACCTAACTAATCTAATCTAGTCACATAAAATTGAGTGTAGATAATTAAATACAAAATTTAAAATGCATAAAAAATAAATTTAGAAATCTAAGGTGTAAGAGATTAAAAGCAAATATGACCATACTCATAGTAAAGAAAGTGTGTGATTAATTAACTCATGGGGAAATCGAATAACAATAATGAAATCACATGCATTTGAAATGAAATCAATAAGGATGACAAGAGGACAAAAGGGTAATGACATAATCATCACAAATTTGCCAATGTAAGAGGGCAGTGCCACTCATGAAAAACAAAAAGTATTCAATTTCTTATTAATCTTAGGAAGAACCAAGTACAATATGGGTCTCACAAAGTGTAGCTCTGACTTTCTTGAGTCCAAAATATGTGTACAATGGAACCCATGACTCCTACTTATATAAAGAATTCACCATTGAGTTACCTTGGCTAAGAAATTCATATTCCCTAGTAAAAGTAAAGAATTGAGGGCATATTTAGCAAAACGACACACCTCCAAATATTACATGTCTCTAGATACATTTTTAAATCACTTAAAAGGCCTCTATAATGCTTGGTGGCATCATTATATGCCAAAAATATCACTTTCTCAAAATCTTCCTCGAGATCCATATATCTCTTCTTAACCCTTTTCTTGTCCATGAGCAATTTGATCTAGGAGGGGAGAGAATTACCTTTATATGGAAGCACTTCACTCCAGTCTACTAGCATCTTGCTCCTATGAACCAATCACTCCTTGTTGTCTAGCGCTCGCTTCTTGAGAACCAATCACATTATCTTGAGCAAATTGCTCCTTAGGTCTTCACTTAGCAAAATTTGGATGTTGGGGGCCTTAATTGACCAATTCAAAAGGTTTTGTACACCTTCAAAATGAGAAAAATCCCAAGGTATTAATCTATTACTACATTTTTGGTAATTTCATGGGGTGACAAGCTCGATTGGTGAGAGATCCTAGATTCTAATTTTATCCCTAGGCAAAAAGCCTACATAATTGGGGTTCTCTACCATAAAATTATAAAAGTGTTAGGTCTCTTAGTGTGCTTTAGGGTAGTAGCTTCAACATCTTTTACCAGTCCTTGTCCCTTGGTAGCTTAAATTTTGTGAGTAGCTTAATTTTTGTTAGGTCAATTGCGTCTCCTTCCAGGTCCATATGGGTTTTCTAACAACCCATCTTGATTTTGCACAATCTCTTGTAGCTTGCCAAGTAGAGTCTCCAGTTGTTTGACTTTTCCATCGATATTTCAACTTCAGCTTTGAACTTCTCTTTAATCATTGAGTTGATATAATCATTGAGAAGCATCTTTTGATCATCAAATGCATTTGGCAATCTGATACGGGGAAGATTTAGCAACGAAAAACTAATTTATTTTATTCATGAAGCTTGCTTAAATAGATAAAATACATCGGTTTCTAGAAGGCAGGTCATCAGATAGGATCCAATTTTATACAAGCATGTCAAAGGTCATCCCAAATGTCAGGTCCATATGGGTTATCTAACAACTCATCTTGATTTTGCACCATCTCCTGTAGCTTGCCAAGTAGTCTTCAGATGTTTAACTTTTCCATTGAGCTTTCAACTTCACCTTTAGACTTCTCCTCTTTGATCATTGAGTTGATGATACCATCATGGAGGGGCATCTTTTGATCATAAAATACATTTGGTAATCCAATACGAGGAAGAGTTAGCAACGAAGAGCTTATTTATTTCATGCACGAAACTTGCTTAAATAGATAAAATACATCGCCTTCTAGAAAGCAGATCATTAAATAGGATTAGATTTAATACAAACATGTTAAAGGCCATCCCAAATGTCAAAAATCATCTAAAGAGTAGTTTTTTTTATTAAATGTTTGATAGTGCAAGTTGGCCGCCTATTGCATGTCGCCTACAAATTTGGTATTACATTAAATATTATATTCCATTCCCTATCATTCCTCCCACCAACAAAATCATTGGACTACAATGCATTACAAAATATAAGGAAGAAAAATATCTGAGATAGTTGGATCGTTGCAAGCAAAGGAGAATGTTGAAATAACTAAGAATGAGGGATCTAGTGAGTTGAGGATTACTTTAAGCAAAGGAGAATGGTGAGATCGTTGAGAATGAGGGATCTAATGAGCTTAATGTAGAAGCTGTGAGAAAAACAATGTGTTTGATGTAGTGTTGTCTTGAGGTAAATGAAGGATCTATTGAGCGAGATGCATAAGTTGTAAGAAATATGAAGTGCTTGATGTAGTGTTGTCTTAAGAAGTTTGGTGAGTCTTGCTTGCGAAGACATGAGCCAAGGTAAAATAGCTAAAATTCACTTATAGAAAGACCCCTAAAAGGCAAAAACAACTCCGATTGTAAAAATATCCATTGTGAAAGAAGATACTACAAACAACTTTGTATGTAGAAGTACTCATGTAATGTCTTTTAATCACATAAAAGGAGCAATGAACATAGACTTGAACCCTTCAAAATATAACCACAACTAAATATCACCCTCTCAAAGCTGAAGCCAACAAAAGACAAGCTTCCGATTTTAATATGCCAGTCTTCCTCCGTTGAAGAGACGAGGATTCAAATCCGAAGAACTCAACAAAAAATAATAACCTCAAAATAAAAGATCACACAACGGATCTGATCGAGTTGGCCCTCCTGATATTGCTTCTGCGCGTGACATAAACATAACTCCCTCCAGCCACGAAGAAAACCCCAAATAAAACGCCAAAGATTATTCCGGCGATGGCGCCCTCGCTGAGACCTTCTGACGACGAGTGTCGTACACGCTTCTCCGACTCCGATGGTACCCCGACGGCTTCGTCTTTGCCGGTAGCGCTTTGAGAAAAATGGTCATGTTCTGCTACAGGGCCCAAGAATTTCACGGCGGCGGGAGACAAAGCGACGGAGCTCCCAAAATTTCGTTGCGCCGGAGAAATTGTAGGTTGCGGGTTCGATCCCTCGACCGTCCACAACTTCAGAAAAAACACAGAAATAACAAGCACTCTGAGATCCAATCCTTCGGAAGGGAGTTGAGCTCAATGCGTTGGAAAGAGTGGCGTTGAAGGATAAACAAACAAACGATTTCCACCCATAGGCAAGATTTCCACCGGAATACGACAATTTGAGATTACAAGAATATTCAGGGATTCGAACCCCAGTATGCTTTTATGTTTCTTTTAAAAAAACATTTGTTTGAAGGTCTTGATTTAGTTAAATAATTTTATAGATTGGAAATTTAAAAATGGTGTCATGAAAGAAATTTAATAGCATTCAATTTTTTAAATTAAAGGGTGAAGTCTTATATTGAATTGATGTGTTTTTGGATTTTTATGAAAGAGATGTAAGATCAAACCAAAGGTGTGAGTAAAAATTTAATAATGGTGTCACCAAAAAAGCTCAATAGCATTCAATTTTTTAAATTAAAAAGTGAATTTCATGATTTAAATGTTGCCACATAGAATTGGTATGTCTTTGGTTCTAATGAAAAAGACCTAGGGTCAAACCAATGGGTGTGAGTGATCCTCTTATTTTGTCATTTAAAAAGAAATCTCTAAATTTATTTTATTTTCTTTAATGTTCCAAGTAAATGGTTAGGATCGAAGAGTTTCACTTTGAAAACCAATATTTAAATTTTTTAAAATGAATCTTAACATTTAGATTAAATATAATAAGCTTAACTAGTTAAATGCATTAACTTTACATGAACAAGATCAAATCTTGTCAAACAATATATGCATGATTATTATTATAAATATATGATAATATATATTCAATTACAATATAATAGGATTGGGATCCATTTTAATTACATTTAACAAATTAGAGATATATTTTTTTTATTTGGTTAGTGTGAAAAACCCATACGGGTTGTTGCTCAGGGTTGAGCCTTTCATAAGGGAAAAATTTGAGCTTATCAATAAGGAATTTAACATTAGGTTCAAACTTTGGAGACAACCAGTTTGCAAAGGTAGTTGTCTGATCTAAATCTTTTGAGTACATGCCGATGATGGTATGAATTTCGAGCGACTAGTGGTCCCCTTCACATTGGGTCAACAATAACGAAGCAAAATAAATTTGGTGAAAGCAACACCTATGGTTTGAACCTTGCACTTGTTTTTTTTTTGAAAAAATTGAAAAAAACTTGTATTAAAACATTGATCAGTTACAATTGGGATAAGACACATCCCAGCCGAAAACAATGAAAGCACATGATTACAAGAGAAGAGGAAGATTTGCACTGGATCCAAATCTCTTGAACCAATACCAAGCTAGCTGAGAGAGCTGATAGGTCTGTTACAACAACTTATCGCGAAAACACGCAGCAAACACCAACTTCACCTCTGTCCGCGAAAAAGCTACAAGTCGCGAAATCGCGACACAAGACTCCTCTGACCGCAAAAAAGTCAACCTGTCGCGAAATCGCGACAAAAATCCATCCTTGGCCGCGACGGAGCAACATGTCGCGATATCGCGACAAAAATCCACCAGCGGCCACAACGACGCAACATGTCGTGATATCGCGACAACTTTCCTCCCTTGGCCGCGACGGCGCAACATGTCGCGATATCGCGACAATTTTCCTCCCTTGGCCGCGTCGGCGCAACATGTCGCGATATCGTGACAACTTTCCCTCGATGGCAGCGACGGCGCAACATGTCACGAAATCGTGACAACTTTCCTCCCTTGGCCGCGACGGCGCAACATGTCGCGAAATCGTGACAACTTTCCCTCGGCGGCAGCGATGGCGCAACATGTCGCGATATCGCGACAACTTTCCTCCCTTGGCCGCGATGGCACAACATGTCGCGATATCGTGACAACTTTCCTCCCTTGGCCGCGACGGTGCAACATGTCGCGAAATCGTGACAACTTTTCCTCGACGGCCGCGACGGTGCAACATGTCGCGATATCGCGACAACTTTCCCACATCGGCCGCGACAGTGCAACATGTCGTGATATCGCGACAACTTTCCCTCGACGGCAGCGACGGTGCAACATGTCGCGATATCGCGACAACTTTCCTCCCTTGGCCGCGACGGCGCAACATGTCGCGATATCGTGACAACTTTTCCTCGGCGGTCGCAACGGCGCAACATGTCGCGATATCGTGACAACTTTCCCGCATCGGCCGCGACAGCGCAACATGTCGCGATATCGCGACAACTTTTCTCCAGCAGCCGCGACGACGCAACATGTCGCGATATCGTGACAACTTACCGCCAATGGCCGCGATGGCGCAACAGGTCGTGAAATCGTGACAAAAACCACCCTTAGCTTTTTCATTGATCATTGTCTCAAGGATATTTCAAGGCCCTGCCTAATCACCTCATCTTCAATAGGCATGTCATTGTGCAACTGCACCCCTACCTCTTTCGCAGCACCCATCTTAGCCAGGAAATCGATCGCTTTGTTTAAATCTCTGCTCACATATACTGGAATCACATCATCTAATTCCCTCCATAATTTCTTGATTTGAGAGACCAGAATCCTCAACCTCCAAGCGTTCAACGAAAAGTTCCTCATGCAGTCTAGAGCTCCAACCAGAATTTGAGAATCAGATTCAAGAATTATCCTCCTGTGACCCTGAGTAACTGCCCAAATAGAGGCAGATTTGATAGCAATGGCTTCTGCTTCATTATTTGTGGCTCTACCCAAACCCTACAGTTCCCAATAAAGCACTGATCCCTCATGATTTCGACAGACCACGCCAATACCGGTGCTACCCGGATTGCCCTTTGCAGCTCCATCAGTATTGATTTTAATCCAGCCTTCTGGGGGTGATTTCCAACTGGTTATGTTCTGTCCCTCTCGTTGGTCAACTCCCTCTTCCATTGGCCCAGGAACAACCTGAGTTTCCTCTTTAGCGTAGACGACAACAGTTTCTGTGACTTTGCTCCAGATGACCTGCCAAACTCCATCTAGCGAGGAAAAGGTTTCTCTAAAAATTCTAGCGTTTCTCTCCAACCACACTTGCCACCAAATGAAGTATAAACCAAGCTCCCACCCAATTTGAAGAGCTTTGGATGTAAATCTACCCCGCTTCCATCTTTCCCAAATATTAGTCCGATTCATGTCACCATTAACCTGGATTTTATAATGAGAGAGCCAGCGCTTCCAAATCTGACGCGTGAAAGGGCACTCAAACATCAGGTGATCAGTTGTTTCTTCGTTCTTGTGGCATAAAACACATTGAGAAGGGCCGATGATTCCTCTACATCTGAGATTGTCAAAAGTGAGAATACCATTGTGCATAAACTGCCAAGCAAAAAAGTTTACTTTCGGCCAGCCCTTAGAGTGCCAAATCTTTCTCCAATCCTCAATCGAAAAAGAATGGGGGGGAGGGTCTGGGAGGATCTTGTCATATCCGTCCTTCACTGTATAAACACCAAGGCTCCCATAGCCCCAAGCTAATTCATCCTCCTCGTCTCTCCCTGTGAGAAACCTTTCTGTCAAGATTTTGGTTAAGATGGGTGCCAACTCCGGGGGGATTGGAATTGGCCACTCCTCCAACCTCTTAAACTTCTTAAACTTATACTCCCCAGCTGAGAAGTGTTGAAATAACTTTCAATTTGGACCCAACCCATGATTTCTATGGCAGATTTTATTGGAAGTAACTCGGGGAATTCAACAATGATGGGTGGGTGCTGATCCCAAGAATCAGTCCAAAAACGGGCCTTCTCCCCTCTCCCCACTTTCCAAAATAGCTGATCTTTAATAACTTGAGATCCTAGCTTGAGAGCACGCCACACTAAGGATCCAGTACCATCCAGAGGAAACGGCCCACCTCATTGGGGTTAACTTGACCCAAATATTTACTCGTTAGAATTCTCTTGAATAAGGAAGTTGGTTGGGAAATCCACCTCCAGTACAACTTTCCAGCCAAGGCTTGATTATTTAACTTGGATCCTCTCTGTCCCAGCCCACCTTTTACCTTGGGTTGGGTGACTTTATCCCAACCCACTAAGGCCCACTTTCTTTTTCCTTTAGCTCCTTCCCACAAAAACTTCCTAGCCATCCTGTCCAACTCTTTCCATATTGTAAGCGGGGCAGCCAGGATAGAAAATTTGTAGATTGGCATGGCTTGAATGATTGACTGTAAGAACGTTAATCTGCCACCATAACTTAACCACTTGTGAGACCAGTGATTAATTCTGTCCTTGATACACTCCAACATATTCCTCCAAGTGTCTAATTTCAGCCTCTTGAAGTGCAAGGGGATACCCAAGTAAACCATAGGGAGAGAAGTCCTAGTGAATCCCAGGATTTCTAAAATTTTGTTCTGAAGCCTTTGCTCCAGATTAAAAAAGACCACTTTGGATTTCTTGTCATTAATGACCTGTTGAGTAGCCATGAGATAGACATTAAGAGTATCCCTAATCGTTCTAGCTTCCATGATGCTGGCTACTCCCATCAAACCAGTGTCATCCACAAACTGCAGGTGCGATACAACTTCATCCCCCACCCTAATACCCAATAATCTGCCTTGCTGTCTTCTCCTCGAGAAAAGTCTGCCAAGACCTTCGACGAGAATGAGAAAAAGATAAGGGGAACGAGGGATCCCCACAGCGCAGACCTCGAGAAGCTCCAAAAGGTTGCGAAGGAAGGCCCTTGATAAGCACAGAGTAAGTCGGGGAAGAGACACAGCTCATGATCCACTCAATCCAACCCTGAGAGAAGCCGAAGGCTGCCATCATTTTAGCCAGGAGGCTCCATTCAACCCTATCATAAGCCTTTGACATATCCAATTTAATGAACATCCCTTTATTACCAGAAGTGTGCATTGAATGGATTGCTTCCTGGGCCACAACCACCCCATCCAGAATCTGTCGTCCCTCAACAAAGCCTCCTTGCTCAGAGGAGATAATGTTGTGAAGAAGAGGTTTTAGGCGCTCAGCCATTACCTTTGTGAGTATTTTGTACACCACATTACATAAGGCAATAGGCCTATAATCTGAAATATGAACCCCCTCCTCCCCTTTTGGAATCAAGGTAATGAACGTGTGGTTTATAGCTTTAAGCATTCTCTTATTTTCTCTGGATTCTTCAACAACGGCCCTTACATCTTCCTCTAAGCGAGTCCCAGAAAGCCTGAAAGAACTCAATTGGGAAGCCATCTGGACCGGGAGTTTTACCGGTGCTCATTCCAAAGACCACAGTTTTCAATTCATCCCTATCAATGGGTTTGAGGAGGGCCTGATTTTCATCCTCCGAAATAATAGCAGGTATGACAGAAATAACTTCATTTTGGGCCTCTACATCTTGAACCACACTTTCCTTAAAAAGCTTTGAAAAATAATCCATAGCATGGGAATGAATACCTGGAAGAGTATCAAAGGAATGACCGTTCTCATCTTGAAGGGCCTCCATCTTATTCATCTGTCTTCGAGCACAAGCAGTCCGATGAAAGAATTTTGTGTTTCTATCCCCTTCTAATAACCGGGAAGTTCTTGCTCTCTGTTTCCAATAGATCTCCTCCTGGTTGTCAATGTCCTCAACCGCAGAACGCAAGGCATCATCCTCAACTTTGAGCTGATCAGTTATTACTCCTTCTCTAAACTATTTTTGGACCTCATCCCAGTGGGCCACCAATGGAGCTCTTTGGGTCTGGAAGTCAGATTTATTAGAACGCCTCCAATACTTCAACTGAGATTTGACATATTGAAGTTGTTTGTGGATTCTAAACATAGCTCTCCCATAAGCTGGGCGGCCCTCTTCCCACCACTGTGGAATTTTCTCCCGAAGTTCTTCTTTCTGAAGCCAAAAATTCTCAAATCTGAAAGGTTTGTGATGGATCCCCATCCTAGTCCCGCTTTCCAACAGAATAGGACAGTGATCAGAAACAGGGCCTGCCAAAATCTGAAAATTGATATTCCATTTTACAAACACCTCCTCTGAAAGCAAAAAGCGATCTAGCTTCACCTTCCTACTATGGGGCTCCCGCCTTTTATTAGTCCAAGTGAAGTTATTGCCAGGACATTTAATGTCCACTAAGTGCAAAGCCTGGACTTGAGCAATCATGAACCGGTCCCCTGGATCCAAAAGAGGTGATCCCCCTTCCTGGTCTCTAGAAGATAATTTAGCGTTAAAGTCCCCCGCTATAATCCAGTCTATATCTTCCCTTGATGCTCGCATGTCATGCACAGCCTTCCACTGCCGCCTCTGACCCTCTAGAGTTTGAGAACCATAAAAGTTAGTGACAAGAATGAATTCTGCAGAGACATTATTCCTAAACAGGGAAGTGAGAACACCCCTCCAGGCAAGGTGTTCTATTGCAGACCATTCCAGAGAGTTCCACAGAGTAACAATCCCCCTGAGGCACCTTGGGCAGCCACATCCATATGACCAGCACCCCTCCAAATTTTGTTGACTATTTTAGACATAAGATCCAAAGACATCTTGGTCTCTTGTAAAAGCAAAAAATTAGTATTGCTATGCTCTAATAATCTTTGAACAACAGATTGATGGGTTCTGCTGTTTAAACCCCTCACATTCCAAGATTGTATAATCATGGGTTACCCTAGGAGCAATAAGAGTCAATTGTCCTCACCAATCCTCCCATGATCAATTTGTCTCCCTGGGCTGCTAGCAGCTCCTTATTGGATCTTCTACCAGCTCCCTGAGAATTACTATTTTTTGATCTTTTTTCTATCTGGGTTATCCCCAAAGATGGCCTTTCCCTATTTTTCTCTGCTATCCCCATGCGAACATCCTGAGAAACTATCTGCTCCTGGTTATGGACTACTAAGGCACCAGAACACACTGGCTGTGATACCTCAGAGGGATCAACTATCTGTTGAATGACAGGAGAAGATGAGAGGGGGAGTTGCCCAGGAACAACAAAGGTTTCCTTGAAACCCTCCAAGCCCTCCATAGATTGATCCTCTTCATCAACCAATGACTTAAAAATCTCATACCTATTGGCATGCTTGAGATGGGATTGCTCCTTTCCCTCCTTTTTCTTTGTCTATATTTTTCTTCTAGGCTGTTCAAAACCCTCTCTCTGAGCCTCCTGGCCCTAACTGGTGCTAATAGGATCTTTATTGGGTGCAACCTTATCCTCTTTAGGCGAGTTTGGAATTCCTGAGGAGGCCTCCATATTGGCATTCATATTAAGAGGACAGAAACGGGCCAAATGTCCATGCTTGTGGCAAACCCGACATCTAAAGGGTAGGGCCTCATAGTCCAACTGTTGAATCTAGGAAAGACCTGCCAGTTCAATTTCCAACTCTGTCGACAAAGGCTGGCTCAGATTCATCTCCACACATATTCGAGCATACACCGCCATGCTCCCTTCAATAGTGTCTCTGGCAACACCCAGATGTCTACCAATTGAATTGCCAATCATTGCCAGTACCTGCTCACCCCAGAATTCCATTGGAAGAGCATATAATCGAATTGCCAATCATTGCCAGTACCTACTCACCCCAGAATTCTATTGGAAGAGCATATAATCGAATTGCCAATCATTACCAATACCTTGCACTTGTTAATTACTAAAACTAGTGTGATTGTGACCAACTCTCCTATGTAACAAAAAAATATATATAGAGAATTTAACATACAACCATGTACACCCGTCCCCTCACACACTTGCCCATATTGCGGTTTGAATCTTAGACCTCTCAAAGAAAAACTAAAGACCAAACCATTGGATTGTTCTCATTAAGATTAAATAATTTTTATCATTATTATATTATAAGTTTTATTTTCTTTTTCTTTTTATTCATTGAGCAATTGAAATGAACCCATTTGTCCATTTGTGTTGCATTGACCTCTTTAACATGATATTTCAATAAAGACTATGGACTGCCATGATGTTAATGTTTCTAACCACTTGAACTCATGTCATTTGATTAGATTTTACCTATAAACGGGGTAAAAACTCAACTTCATTGCTATTACCACATATATAATTAATACTTGATTTCATATCACTTGTCAATATATATCATTGTGATATGAATTGGTTTTATAATCAAACATTACAAAAGTATACAAGTTCTTTTATAATTTTAATATTCTTGCAATGTAAAACATATACATAATATTTTTTTGGTACACATGGGATAGATAACTACTTATGATTATCTAGCATTGTGAAGGGTGATTTCGGACATTACAACTCTATCAATTTTTTTTTATATACATAGGGAAGTTGGTTACATCCACACTATTTTTAGTAACTACCAAGTGCATGGTTCAAATCAATGGAGTTGCTTTCAACAAGCTTATATTACATTGTTATTGTAATTCTTGATAAATACATGGTAATTACATTACCTTAAATAATTTGAGATGTATCACCCATCCCTAAAAGAATCAAACTAAGGTTGATTATTAGCAAGCACTTAGTTGTAATCAATCATCCTATCACCAAGGATTATATATATATATATATATATATATATATATATATATATATATATATATATATATATATATATAGCATGACATAATTGATATGATAAGTTAAAGCATAAAAGTAGGCTTTGCTATACAAAATTATGCATTGCATTAAAATTTTGTTTCCATCCAACTCCACTCTATTTAATCTTAATCAAGTGCTTACATATGGGAGATACATTAATATATAAAATTATTGTAATGTTAATAATAACTTGTCTTAACCAATAAATTATTTTTTATTTACATCTATTTTTTAATTTTTGTGTTCATTTTTTCTATTTTTTAAATGAGTTTTTATTTTCTCAAATGCATTCATTTATTTATTTATTTATTTTTATATTTTTTAACTACTTCATTTCATGTATTTTTCCATTAAGCATTACTTTTCTCAACATTCCTCCCCAAAAACTTAATGATCTACCAAATCTATCTCGATGTGTTATTGCATCCATATTTTCATATATTTTTAAACAACTCGCTTGACTTCTTGTACAATTGCTATGATTAATTTTGTAAATTTTGGAATAGCTCATCCAATATTTAACATTCTTTATTTTTCTTCTTCAACATAAGTGTCAACCCATGATTCAACCGCAAGCATCTTAGGGAAAATCTTCTTATCCTACCATATTTTATGGATGACCAGTCATTCTAGCCATTAGATACAATTATTGGGTATGAAAATAAAACTTATAATATAATAATAAAAATTTCTTTGGTCATAAGGAGGATAGCGCAATGGTTGAGGCTTTCGCTCTTCTTTGGGAGGTCTAAAGTTCAAACCACAGCGTGGGCAAGTATGTGAGGAGGTGGGTGTATGTATGGTTGTATGTTAAATTCCCTATTATTAAGCTCAACTCTCTCCCTATGAGAGGTTATGGTGGGATGAGGGTGCCTAGCCTCGAACACCAGCAACCGTAGGGGTTTCTCACACTAACCAAATAAAAAAAAAAAATCTTTAAGATCCCACTCATATTATTTTGTGATTTTAAATGTATTATCATATAATTTTTTTTATTGAGTAAATATTTCTTATACATATACATATTCGTTGTGGGGATTGAACCCGGGTCACATCACCGATAATGCAAGTGATGCAAGTGGTGTCCTTGCCGATAAACCATATCACGCGGATTATCATATATTTACAACAACAATCATGCATATTACCGAAAATTAATAAATTTAATTAGTTAAGGTTTTTTCATACTAACCAAAAAAAAAATATATATCTCTGAGATCCCACTCATATTATATTGTGATTTCATATGTATTATGATATATTTACAACAACAATCATGCATATTCACGGAAAGTTATAAAATGGATCTCTTCAACCTTTAGTTGATCATAGGGTTTCTCACAATAACCAAATAAAAAAATGGAACTTTTCAATCCTAACCATTTTTTTGCAACATTAAAAACAATATAATAAAATTATTTTATTTTAATATATTTAATTAAATAAAATCAATTATTTACCATTTTAAAACAAATATTTATAATTATAAATGTAAAAAGATTAATTTTTTTTTTTATAAATAACAACATAATAGAATCGCTAATATTCATTGGTTTGACTCTAAGACTCTTTCGCATGAACTTAAAAAACATACCACTTCTATGTGATAACATTTAAACCATAGAATTTAGTTTTTAATTTAAAAAATTAAATGCTATTGAACTTCACACCATTACTAATTTCTTATTCATACCTTATCTCTGATTTAACCTTTGGTCTCTTTCATAAAAAATCAAATTTATGTAATTCACTCTTCAATTTAAAAAATTGAATGCTTGAGTTTCTTTGGTAGACCATTTTTAAATTTTTATAATGAAATAATTTAATTAATGCCTTCACAATTTTTTTTAAGAGACATATAATAACAACTTAAGCATAAAATAAATTGATTGTCTCGGGACATGTAAAGCACGAAACTTCCAGTAATGGCGAAGTACTCCGCCAAGTCTGTATACAGAAATCAACAAGAGAAAATCAATATAAAATTGACGTCTACGACTAATTTTCACACGTTTTGGTCAGCCATACATTCTCCAAAAAGATAGAAGAAAACGCGACAAGCCTCTGAAGAGGTCTAGGGTTCGAATCCCTGAATATTTCTTGTAATCTCAAATTGTCGTATGCAGGTGAAAATCTTGCCTAGAGGTGGAAATCGTTTGATTTTTAATCCTTGCACGCCGCTTTTTCCAACGCATGGAGCTCAACTCCCTTCTGAAGGAATGGATCTCAGAGTGCTTGCTATTTCTGTGATTTTTCTTCAGTTGTGGACGGTCGAGGGATCGAACCCGCAACCTACAGCTTCTCCGGTGCACGGAAATTTTGGGAGCTCCGTAACATTGTCTCCCGCCGCCGTGAAATTCTTCGGCCCCGTGGCAGAAAATGACCATTTTGCTCAAAGCGCTCGCGGCGAAGAAACCGCCAGGGTACCATCAGGGTCGGAGAAGCGTGTACGGAGCTCGTCGTCAGAAGGTCTCAGCGAGGGCGCCATCGCCGGAATAATCTTTGGCGTTTTATTTGGGGTTTTCTTCGTGGCGGGAGGGAGTTATGTTTATGTCACGCGTAGAAGCAATGTCAGGAGGGCCAACTCGATCTATTATTTTGAGGTTATTATTGTTGAGTTCTTTGGATTTGAACCCTCGTCTCTTCAATGGAGGAAGTGTGACATATCAAAATCGGAAGCTTGTCTTTTGTCTTTTTTGGCTTCACCTTTGAGAGGGTGAGATTTAGTTGTGGCTATATTTGGAAGGTCTTAAGTTTATGTCTAGGGCTCTTTTTATGTAATTAACAGGCATCACATGAAGACTTCTATAGACAGAGTTGTTGCAGTTTCTTCCTTCACAAGTCCATGGTCTTTTTATTGATTAACAAGCATCGCATGGGTACTTCTATAATCGGAGTTGTTTTAGCTTTCTAGCGATTTGTGTCTTTCTAAGTGGGTTTCAACTTTTTTACCTTGGTTCATGTCTTCGTAAGCAAGACTCACCAAACTTGTCAAGACAACACTACATCAAGCACACGTATTTCTCACAGCTTCTGCATCAGGCTCATTAGAACTGTCATTTTTCAGCTATCTCGTAATTCTCATTTGCTTGAAGTGATCCCCAGCTCACTAGATCCTTCATTCTCAGCGATTTCAGCATTCTTCTTCGCTTGCAATGATCCTCGACTATCTCAGCTCTTTTCTTCCTAATATTTTGTAATGCACATTTTGTTGTTGGGAGGAATGATAGAGAATGAAATATTTTTTTGATTGGTTGAAAGGGTGTTGAAAGGTCCCTGAACCTTGTACAAGTATTTTTTACATGTTTTCCAAACCGACCGAAGAGGCCCAAGAGCTAAAGATCAAAGAAAAAGCAAAACACCACAAGAAGAAAGGTGTCGCGATATCGCGACAAGTTGCATTTTCGCGGTCCAAAGCATAGGGAAAAAGCAAGGAGGAAAAGGTGTCGCGATATCGCGACATGTTGCACCGTCACGGCCAAAGGAGGAAGAGATGTCGCGATATCGCGACAAGAAGCAACATCGTGGCCGAAGGAGAGAAAGTGTCACGATATCGCGACATGTTGCAACGTCGTTGCTAGAAGAGAAGAAGTGTCGCGATATCGCGACAAGTTGCGTCGTCGCGGCCAGAGGAGGAAAGGTGTCGCGATATCGCGACATGTTGCATCGTCGAGGCCAAAGAAGAAAATATGTCGCGATATCGCGACATGTTGCATTGTCACGGCCAAAGGAGAAAAAGTGTCGCGAAATCGCGACATGTTGCACCGCCGCGGCCACAAGAGAAAAGGTGTCGCGATATCGCGACATGTTGCATTGACGCGGCCAAAGGAGGAAAAGTGTCGCGATATCGCGACATGTTGCAATGTCGCGGCCAGAAGAGAAAAGGTGTCGCGATATCGCGACATGTTGTATCAGCGTGGCCTAAGGAGAAAAAATGTCGCGATATCGCGACATGTTGCATCGTCACGGCCAGAGGAAAAAAAGTGTCGCGATATCGCGACATGTTGCAGCATCGTGGCCAAAGGAGAAAAAGTGTCGCGAAATCGCGACATGTTGCATCGTCTCGGCAAAAGGATAAAAAATGTCGCGATATCGCGACATGTTGCATTACCGCGGCCAAAGAAGGAAAAGGTGTCGCGATATCGCGACATGTTGCATCATCGCGGCCAAAGAGAAAAAGTGTCGCGATATCGCGACATGTTGCATCATCGCGGCCGAAGAGAAAAAGTGTCGCGATATCGCGACATGTTGCATCATCGCGGCCAAAGAGAAAAAGTGTCGCGATATCGCGACATGTTGCATCATCGCGGCCAAAGAGAAAAAGTGTCGCGATATCGCGACATGTTGCATCATCGCGGCCAAAGAGAAAAAGTGTCGCGATATCGCGACATGTTGCATCATCGCGGCCAAAGAGAAAAAGTGTCGCGATATCGCGACATGTTGCATCATCGCGGCCAAAGAGAAAAAGTGTCGCGATATCGCGACATGTTGCATCATCGCGGCCAAAGAGAAAAAGTGTCGCGATATCGCGACATGTTGCATCATCGCGGCCAAAGAGAAAAAGTGTCGCGATATCGCGACATGTTGCATCATCGCGGCCGAAGAGAAAAAGTGTCGCGATATCGCGACAAGTTGCATCATCACGGCCGAAAGAGAAAAAGTGTCGCGAAATCGCGACATGATGTAACGCCGCGACCAAAGGAGAAAAAAGTGTCGCGATATCGCGACAAGTTGCAACCTCGCGGCCAAAGGAGAAAGAAATGTCGCGATATCGCGACATGTTGCATTTTCACGGCCAAAGGTGAAAAGTGTCGCGATAACGCGACATGTTGTATTTTCGCTGCCGAAGGAGAAGAAGGAAAAAGTGTCGCGATATCGCGACAAGTTTCATCAGCATACCAAACCAATCCCCTGGCAACATCTCACATTGTGCAAACATTGAAACTTGTAGAATCGTTCCTTAGGCCAATGGGGAAGGAGTCTCTCCACACTTGAATGTCAGATTCGCCGACTCCCTTGTTAGCAAGCCAGTCCGCAACTTTGTTTCCTTCCCGGTATTGATGCTTAATGACTAATTCTGGGTAATTGCCAATTAGGGCCTTGCATTCTTGGAAAATCGAAGCAAGGGCCCAGGGAGGCTTAGCGGTACCATTGAGCCAGTTGATACAGTGCAACGAGTCTCCTTCGATGATAAGTTTGTTGATGGTCAACCCTTCCAAGAGGATCAAACTTTGGAACAGAGCCCGCGCCTCTGCCATATTGTTGGATTGAATTCCCGATTTTTGGGCAAAGGCCAAAATTATTTCTCCTCTGTGGTTTCTGAGAATTCCTCCTCCGCCAGCCGCTCCTGGGTTGCCTTTGGCCGCACCATCGAAATTGAGCTTGTGCCACCCAGTAGGTGGTAAGACCCACTTGATGACAGACCTATCAACAGAATTACGGGGCATGGCAGAGATGTTAGACAGATTGAAAAGTTTGGTTAGGTCCGATTCTAGGCCAGGAGGGGGGGGTTTTGAAGACGAAACAAGAGAGGCATTCTCCGCAGCAAGGGCCAAGATTTTGACAACGATAATCTTCTTATCAGTGGCTTGATTTTTGAAAATTCTGGCATTTCTCTCGAGCCATATCTGCCATAGGAAAAGGTGGAGGCAAGCTTGCCACATGAATTTAAGTTGGTTGCTCTTGAAAGGCCGAGGCCATTGCTTAATAAGGAGGGGAATGGAATGTGGGAGGGCTGTGGAGATGTCGAAGGTGTTATGAACCTGGTTGAGAACTGCTAGAGAAAAGGGACATTCCAAAAAAACATGCGAAGTTGACTCACAGGCGTTTTTGCACAGGATACACCAATTGGGAATGAGTAACCCTCTGATTATCAAGTTGTCAATGGTGAGGATTCTATTTTGGATGGCCAACCAACAAAAGAATTTGACCTTGGGAATGATCTTGGGAACCCAGACCTGATTTGATAAGTCCCAACCATCTGTGGGAGTTTCTTGACTGTAGTAAGCTGATTTGACAGTGAAATTTCCAGAATCTTCAAGGTTCCAAACCATGGAATCATCTTTGTGTGAGCTCGGGATGATGCAAGTCCTCAACAAGTTTTGTAACCGCCTGAGAGCCTCGGTGATATGCCTTGGCCCATTAAGAGCCAGGTGTTTCCATTCAGGTCTTGTAGGACCTGGGTTAATGAAGTGACACACCTTATCTCCAAAGGTGGCTTCGATAGCCGCCTTGAGCACTGCAAGATGCGGATCTTGGCTGAGAGGTTTATCACGGATCCACGGGTCATCCCAAAAACGGATGGTCGTTCCAGTTCCTAGACACCACCTTAAGCCTTCCATGATGATTTTCCTTGTTTTGATTACGCCATTCCAAAAATGGGATCCGATAGGGAGGTTGTGCTCTCCAAGAAAGGAAAACTGATGGAGGTACTTAGCTTTAATGATATCAATCCAAGTGACTTTTTCATTGATGGTAAGTCTCCAGGCCTGCTTGGCAATGAGGGCCATGTTCATCCGCTTGATGTCTCTGAATCCGAGTCCTCCATCCTTTTTCTTGGAATAGACCCTGTCCTAGGCGACTAGCGAAAATTTATTCTTGTTTTCGTTTCCAGCCCAAAGGAATCTGCGTTGAATTTGTTCAATTTTTTGGTAGATGGTAGCTGGAGCTTTGAAGATAGATAAGAAAAAAATGGGGATACTTTGAAGGCAAGCTTGGACCAGAGTGGCTTTGGCTCGCTCGGTCGAGCATTGAGCTTTTCCACCCCGCTAGTTTCTTGTTGAGGCGATCTAAAATAGGGTTCCACATAGCCGAGACTGATCTACCGTGGAAAAGCGGTAATCCAAGATAAGTAGTTGGAAGGCTCCCAATGTTGCACCCAAGGATCTCAACAATCCTATTTTGTCTGTGAGTGGGAGTATTGAGAAAGTATAGCTTGCTTTTACGGTAGTTGACTTTCTGACCAACCGCCTCTTCATAAGAATCAAGAATGTTCTTAATGATTTTTGCTTCGGGAACGGAAGCATGAGAGGATAGAATAGTATCATCAACAAACTGTTGATGGGATATGGCTTTGGATGTTGAGGTTGGTTTGATCCCGGAAACAAGACCACTATTGCAGGCAGCTGAAAGGGTTCTTCCAAGGGTTTCGGCCAAAATGATGAAGAGAAAGGGGGACAGAGGGTCCCCTTGACGGATGCCTTTGAAACTTTGGAAGAAACCTACGGGTGAGCCATTGATAAGAATAGAGAACCAAGCAGTCGAGATACATTCACGAACCATCTTGATCCATTCTTTGTGAAACCCAAACTTTTCTAGGACTTCGAACAAGAATTTCCAAGAAACCCGATTGAAAGCCTTGTTCATGTCAAGCTTAAGGAACATGTTGGGTTTTTTATTTTTAGATGCCGAGTGGGCCAATTCGTGGATGGTTATCACTCCATCCGAAATGAATCTGCCTTTGACCGAGCTCCCTTGGCACTGATCGATGATGGAGGGAAGGATGTCTTTCAACCTATTTGCCATAACTTTGGTGATAAGTTTGTAAATGACACTGCAAAGACTAATCGGTCTAAAATCAGAAAGGGAAGCACGATCGTTGGACTTGGGTATTAAAACAATGAAAGTGGAATTGGCCTCTCTCGACATCTTTTTGGCTCTTTGGAAGAATTTAACCGCAACAACGACATCTTGGCCCACAATATCCCAAAAGTGTTGAAAAAACCGGGGTGGGAAGCCATCAGGTCCGGGGGCCTTATCAGGTTCCATTGCGAACAGAGCTTCTTTGATCTCCTCTTCGATGAAGCTTTGAAGTGATTTTCCATTATCATTGTTAGACACCAACTTTGGGATGTTCTGTAGCAGAGAACTTGAGGTGCGGGGATGGCAGCCAATGCTTGGTCCTAAGATTTCCTGGAAGTGGCAAACAACTTCCTGTCTGATTGCTTGGATGTCAGAGACAATGGATCCATTAGCCTTGGTCAGCTCAGAGATTTAAAGGCGGTATGTAATAGGTGAGGTGATCAACTTCTACTGACAACATTTAATCAAAAAGCTAGCCTTTGTTGGTTTGACATTTGGAATGGCCTTTAACATGTTTGTATTAAATTTAATCCTATCCAATGATCTACCTTCTAGAAGGCCATATGTTTTATCCATTTAAGCAAATTTTGTGAAAGAAATAAATAAGTTATTCGTTGCTAACTCTTCCTCGTATGAGAGTACCAAATGTATTTGATGATAAAAAGATGCTCCCCGATGATGGTATCATCAACTCAATGATCAAAGAGGAGAAGTCCAAAACTGAAGTTGAAACCTCAATGGAAAAGTCAAACAACTGAAGACTATTGGGCAAGCTACACGAGATGGTGTAAAATCAAGATGAGTTGTTAGAAAACCCATATGGACCTGACATTCGGGATGGCCTTTGATGTGTTTGTATTAAATTTGATCCTAGTTGATGATCTGCCTTCTAGAAGGCGGTGTATTTTATCTATTTAAGCAAAGCTTAAATAAAATAATAAGTTCTTCTTTGTTAAATCTTCCTTGTATCAAATTGCCAAATGTATTTGATGATCAAATGATGCTCCTCAATGATGATATCAACTCAACGATTAAAGAAAAGTCCAAAGCTAAAGTTGAAACCTTGATGGAAAAGTCAAACAACTAGAGACTCTACTTGGCAAGCTACAAGAGATGGTGCAAAATCAAGATTAGTTGTTAGAAAACCCATATGGACCTAGAAGGAGATGCAATTGATCTCACAAAAATTAAGCTACTTGCCCACACTGTAGTGTGAGAAACCCCTACGGTGACTGGTGTTCGAGGCTAGACACCCTCATCCCACCATGACCTCTCATAGGGGGAGAGTTGAGCTTATCAATTAGGAATTTAACATACAACCATACACACACCCACATCCTCACACACTTGCCCACACTATAGTTTGAACTCTAGACCTCCCGAAGAAGAGCCAAAGCCTCAACCATTGCGCTATCCTTCTTATGACTAAAGAAATTTTTTTATTATTATATTATAAGTTTTATTTTCTTCTTCTTTTTATTCACTATAAGCAATTGAAATGAACTCATTTGTCTATTTGTGTTTTTTTGGTTTGAACTTTAAACCTCCCGAAGAAGAGCCAAAGCTTCAACCATTGCGCTATCCTCCTTATGACTAAAGATTTTTTTTTATTATTATATTATAAGTTTTATTTTCTTCTTCTTTTTATTCACTATAAGCAATTGAAATGAACTCATTTGTCCATTTGTGATTTTTTTTTAATTTAGCGAAATTGGAGGGTCACCTTGGTCTAAGAAAATTCACTATAAGCAATTGAAATGAACTCATTTGTTCATTTGTGTTTTTTTTTAATCTAGCAAAAATTCCTTGGAGGGCCACCTTGGTCTAAGAAACCACGACCAGGGGTTCTATACTGTCAAAATCATTCGGGAGTCGCATCCGACCTTGACCGCACCAACATTATCAACTGGATTTTGGGTATCCGATGTGCATTTAATAGGGTGGATATTCGAACTAAAGACATCCCTCAAAGGATTGTCCTACCCTCTCCAACTCACCTATAACACCTATAACACACGTAGGTATTTGTCCATTTGTGTTCCATTAACTTCTTTACCATGATATTTCAATAAAAATCATGGACTACCATGATGTTAATGTTTCTAACCACTTGAACTTATAACATTTGATTAGATTTTACGAAGAAGCGGGTAAACACTCAACTTCATTGCTACTACCACATATACAATTAATAGTTGCTTTCATATCACTTGTCAATATATTATTGTGATATATTTTTTCTAAATTCAAACATAACAAAAGTGTACAAACACTCAACTTTGTTGCTATTACCACATATACAATTAATACTTGCTTTCATATCATTGGTCAATATATTATTGTGATATAAATTATTTTTAAATTCAAACATTAGTGTTATGCATAGCGGTGAAACTTCGCCATTGGGGGAAAAAACCCATTTTCGAAAATTCAAATTCGCAAAATTTTTGAGACCCAGACGTCGGCCATGTAGCCGAAATTTTTGGAAAAAAATAAATTTTCGGTGTCGGTTAGCCATCCTTTGATGAGAGTATCACGAATATTTTAAAAAATTCACAAGTAATCCCGCCTAAATAAAGTACCCTTTTAGCCCTAAAATTTTAGAATTTCTAAATTATCCCGCCAAACTCGCCAAGTATACCTCTATATATAATTAACACCCTAGGGAAAATACCTACACAATTCTTCACAACATCGAAACATTTTCTGCTATCGATCGCAACAAATTCAGCAACCGAACGGAACAATGTCCTGTTCTGCAGCCGTACGAAACTAATTTTGCAACCGATCGAAACAGTGTCCTACTCTGCAGCCGGACGAAACTAATTATGTAATCGGTCGAACACTTTTGTGTTCATAACCTACTGTGTAGCCGGACGGTGCCTTCCCAGATTTCGGCCACTATCGTGCAACCGGACAAAGTTTTTTATGCTTTTGGATACAACCGTGCAACCGGGCGGGTCTTTTATGCCACTAGAACCATTTTTGAATCCGGACACTTTCGTGCAACCGGACGGAACCATTTCTAAATTTGGACACTTTCGTGCAACCGAACGAAACCATTTTTGAATTCGAACACTTTTGTGCAACCGGATGAAACCATTTCTGAATCCAGACACTTCTATGCAACTAGACAGAACCATTTCTGAATCCGAACACTTGTGTGCAATCGAACGGAACCATTTTTGAATCCGGACACTTTCGTGCAACCGGGTGGACCTGTGTTTACCAAGATCATTGTTTGCGTGCGATCGAAACCAGTATCTCTGCATACGGACATAATATCTTTTAGCACCAAGTTCTCTGTCACTTCTCTGCTTTTCTTTATATTGCCATGTTCTGCTTGTTATTTTTCCAGGTTTTGAATGTCATTGCTCTGTTGAGTTTGTTCCCTTGTTTTTCTCTGTTTTGTCATTGCTCTGTTGAGTCTGTTCCCTTGTTTTCTTTGTTTTTCTTTGATTCTTAGTTTTAATTAAGATATTTTTTTATTGCTAAGATTATACATAAGTAAATGCTTTGGTTCTCTATTGACATATTGATGCTCTTTTTCTCTATTAGAGTGCTTTCACCAGAATAATAACTAGTGGCATAAACTGATAAAATCACAATAAAGAATGGCTGGAAAAAAGTATGTATAATTTACTACCCAACAATTGTTTATTCTATTTACAATAATATCTAAAGGCCTCCAGAAAATACACCCTCTTTAACTTTTTTTTGTCACTAGTAAATTGTCACCCAGTGATGGAAAGAAGGGCACCAAATCTTCTTTTGAAAAGAGTATCCTCAAATATTTTAGCCAAACTTTGAAATGCGACGAGCCAACGACATCTATGCAAATTCAAGGTACAAATGATTTTTTACTTCCCAGTATGTGCTTGATTGACGATTTGTATATTTTTTTGTAAATTTTTTCATCCAATAGTGATAAAAAATATTATGGTATCCTACTATGCAGAATACCCTATCGATCCTGATATGCCTCCACTTGAAGATATTCCCCAAGAAGAGATGACTTTCATTGAAAATCCCCTTAGAAATGACATCCAATAAACACCTGATGACAACATGCAAAATGACATCACAATTGAAAATGAAAGTGATAAATCAAAATCATTACAAGCGTCAATTGAATCTTCAACCAAAAATTCCAAAAAAGAAAAGCATCTCTCTGGATACTTGGAAGGGGATTTAGGAAAGAATGGGCAGAAATATTTCCTTAGCTTGAGCCTGTCATGACTGAGGATAACCAAATTGATGAAAAAGAATGTAGATGCAAAATTTGCAATTGGAGACTTGGTAAGGATCATAGGCTTCAAAACAAGATTGATACAATTGAAAAACATGCTGGCAAATGTTATGTTAAAGTTATAAAAAGTAATGGTGAAGTTAGTAAAGAAGTTAAGTGGAAGGATGCATCAGAATGTATGCATTTAAGATATGCTATAGAATATGACAATCACTTAAAGCAACAACAATCTCTTGTTGAGAAATGTGGAACAATTGGAGCCCAATTTGACAAATTATAGAAGACTGTTTTAGCTTCAAAAAGTAAGCAGTTTGCCATTGTTTACAATATTCTCAAGAAAGGTAGACCAATATCCAATTTTATTGATTATAAGCAACTATTATGCCTATTTAATGTGCAAAACCTTCCTAGTTCTCATTGGTCAGACCGAAGTGGTTGGGAAATGGTAAAATGTTTATCTTTGGTTGAGAAAGAAGACCTAAGGTAGCAAGTAAAACTTCCCAAATTCATTTCACTTTCTATTGATGAGGTAACAATTGTGGATAACACTTCTTGGATTTGCATGCATGTGTACACATTTCAAAATCATGTTAGAAGGCCTATTTTGTTGGGAATACATAAGATGTTGGAAAGTTCAAATGCAAAAAATATTTATAATGTTGTTGTTAAAAGTTTAAAGAATATTGCGGGAATGAATGATATAGACATTGCAACAAAGTTAATTTGTGTTGGAGCTGATGGAGCTGCTATTATGCAAGGTCACAGGTCTAGTCTATGTGTTCGACTCCAAACCACAGTTGCACCATATATGATCCCCATTCACCGTATGGCTCATAGAGTAAATCTTGCATATAAAATTGTGAGCACATTTTCAAATGTTGCTAAAGTTGAAAACCTTGTTCGTGATATTCATTCTTATTTCTCATTAAGTCCGAAAATATTTGCAGAGTTTCAAAAATTTGCACTAGGAGTTACAGAAGGGAAAAAATTGTTAAAATATGTGGATACAAGATGGATTTCACTATTTCAACCTGCTCAGAGAGTTTTGGCAGAATATCAATCACTGACAGGGTTTATGCATGCAAATCGCATAATAGTTGATAAGGCAAAAGATATGTTGTTCCGTTTGATTGACTTGGAAATACTTTTGACATTATGTGGTATTCTTCCAATGTTAAAAGAAATGAACAGATTAATTAATCTTGCACAAGAGAGATCTATCTATATCGTTGATTTTATGAGGATGAGAAAATAAATATGCGTGCTTCTTGATTCATTATGTGTCTAATGCAGATTTTACAGAACCTGTATTTGATAGTTGGAATACATTGATAAACGTGAACAATCCAAAAAGCTTTTTGAAGTTTGACATCAATGATCATCTCTGTATTAATGTTCATGAAAAGATGATACTTGTTTATTGTTTTGAAAGGCAATCAAGTATTGTTGTGGAAGATTTTGAAGAAGTTCCTATAACACATAATAGATTTCATGTTGTAATATAGAAAACAAAGAGTAATTTGTCAAATATAGCAAAAACTTTGACAGGTGAGATAAGAGAACGGTTTTAGAGAGATGAGTTGCTTGAGTCCATGGGTGTGGTTAACCCCATGTTTTGGGGGCCTTGTACTGAACACATTTCTGTAAATGATTTGTTTATTAAATATATGGGTAATCTCATTGACCATTTCAGTAAGAGTGTTGAAGTCAATGGTGTAGCAATTAATGGTATACTCAACAATGAACTTTTGAAAGAACAGTCATCGCATTTTGGAAGAACAATGGTTTTGCAAACATCACTTATGTCAAGTGTCCATGAGATTGGTTCCACTACATGTTTGTGGCAAAAATTGTATCCAAGCACAGTCTTAAAAGATACTATAAGTGAATACTTTCGTTTATATGAATTATGTGAAACAATGATTTTGGGGTCATTCGAAGATGAAAGAGTTTTCAATGCACTTGCTTTTGTTAAATCTAAAATCCGCAATAGACTTGACAAGAATTTAGAAAATTGTTTAAGAATTTATGTGTCCTCATATCAGTTGGATACATTTCCGTATGACAGGTGTTGGAATACTGGAGTTCCTTGGTAGATAGAAGAGGAACGTTGAATATGATTGATAACGACGATGATGATGCTTTCAGTGATCAGATGGTGGAGACACAGATTTTTGCTATGCTTCATAATGATTCTGGACAAGCTGATATGTTTCAGCTTCCATAGTGATAATTTTCCATGATTTCATTGAAAATAATAAACACGAACTGATTTGATAGCAAATTTCTCAATATTGTTCTAGATTTATATGATTTCAATGAATTATTGTTTTAAATCATATTATTGTTTTAAAATTACATGGCTTAAATCATTTTTGTAGATTGTAAAATTTTATGTTTGGGTCTTAGTGTCTAAACTCTCATTTCATTGACAATGATAAACACAAATTGGTTTGATAGCAGATTTCTGAATATTGTTCCAGATTTATATTATTTCAATGAATTATTTTTTTCATAACTTTCATGTGCATCATAACTTTTTTCAAACCGAAATAAGCTATTGTAGTCTTTTTAAAATGTTTTCAAACAAATTGAAATTGTATGTTTGGGTCTTAGTGTCTCAACTCTCATTTCATGGACAATGATAATAACAAATTGATTTGATAGCATATTTCTGAATATTGTTCCAGATTTATATTATTTCAAGGAATTGTTTTTTTAAATCACGTTATTGCTTTAAAATTACATGGCTTAAATCATTTTTGTAGATTGTAAAATTTTATGTTTGGGTCTTAATGTCTGAACTCTCATTTCATTGATAATGATAAACACAAATTGGTTTGATAGCAGATTTCTAAATATTGTTCCAGATTTATATTATTTCAATGAATTATTTTTTCATAACTTTCATGTGCATCATAACTTTTTCAAACCGAAATAAGCTATTGTAGTCTTTTTAAAACGTTTTCAAACAAAACTAGATATTGCATCATAACTACAAATTAGATATTAGATATTGCAGTCTTTTTCAAACCCAAATTATGTGCATCATATCTTTTTCAAACCAAAATTAGATATTGCAGTCTTTTTTAAAACATTTTCAAACAAAAAAATTCAAATTAACTAGTTCAAAAAGATTTATATTACATCGTTCAAACATTTTGAAACCCAAAAATTACATAAAATTTTCAAAATCAAATATTACATTACACTTTCATTCCGAAATTAGATATTATAATCTTTTTAAAACATTTTCAAACAGAATATTTCATATTAACTAGTTCAAAAAGAAACATATTACATCATTCAAACATTTGTAAACATAAATATAACATAACATTTTCAAACAGAAATTAATATATTGCAATCTTTTTTAAACATTTTCCAACTCATATCTCAAATATTACATACCAATTTTAAACAGAAATTCCCAAATATTAGATAACATTTTCAAACTCAAATATTACATAACATTTTCAAACCCAAGTTTTGTGCATCATAACTACAAATTAACTATTTCAAAAAGACATATATTATATCTTTCAAACACTTTAAACCCAAATATTACATACCATTTTCTAACTCAAATACTACATAACATTTTCAAACCGAAAATAAATATTCTAGTCTTTTTAAAACATTATCAAACATAAATTACATGACATTTTCAAACATAAAATTTCATATTAACTAGTTCAAAAAAAATATTTTACATCATTCAAACATTTGTAAACTCAAATATAACAAAAACTTTTCAAACAAAAATTAATATATTGCAGTCTTTTTGAAAACATTTTCAAACTCAAGTCTCAAATATTACATACCAATTTCAAATAGAAATAACATATTTCAGTATTTTTAAAACATTGTCAACATTTTCAAATTTCAATCTTTTGATTGGTGCTTGGATGCTTCACTAGTGTTTGGAGTTGTCGTTTCTTTTCCTTTAACAACTTTTGTTTATTCTGGCAGTGCTCCAACTCTAACAAGGTTGTCACGTACTTTCACAATACTTGACACACATGCAACTTCTTCTTTGTTTGGATCTTCAAGTATTGTTGGAAGTGTTTCTTTCATTTTATCAAGCACCTTTTTCGGATCTTCATGCAACTTCTCTCTGATGTATTTTTTAAACGATTGTTTTCTAAAATATTTGACTGCATTTTCTTTTTCATTTCCATTGATTTCATCAAACATGATTTTGTTGTAATAATATTGACATCCATGCTCTTAACTTGTGTTTTCAAGTTTTCAAAATTTGACTGCAAAATAAATTGAAAACTTAATTCAAAAGGGATATATTGAAATTATTACAAATTTTCAAGAAATATAAAAATTTAAATGCAATAGAAAATTGGAATATATATAACTTTTTAACCTCAGCCAATTCTTTTGCAGCATTAACAACTGCATTTCTGTCCTTATCAGAAGCCCATAAGTTGTAAAATGTGTACCAAAATAACTGAGCACAATAAATAAGACACTGAAAGAGAAATTTGCCAAATAGAATGTTCCTTTGTATTAATGCTTGACATAATGTTATAATAGATATTTTGAATTACCCCAAATGTGTTGGGGGTAATGTTACAATGATTTTCTCCTTCTGATAGGTGTTACAATGTTCCGAGGGAAGGGGTAAATTCTTCCAACTCCTCAACAAGATAGGGTGCTCTTCATTCCTTTGCTACAACTCCAAGGGGTGAGTGGGCTTTGGTATCCGATGTAGGGGCCACTCCTAGCTTCAATAGCTCTTCAAATACCTGTCTCCTACACACATGGAAACCAAACAAGGGTTAATAGCACCTGTATGAATGACTGTAAAGAATGCAAATAAAAAACCCTTGAAAGGAATGCTTGTAGGAAACACATAAATACTAACTAAAAATGCCTTGCTAACAAGTTGATTTACTGATCTCTGTTGATAAAACCTGTTCAGGACTATGGAACTGTAGGAACGTGGTTGCGGGTTGGAAATCACGGACCTACGGTTGTGAAATCATGGATGCACGTTTTTGACTGTAAAATCATGGGGGGGCGATTTTGGCGGAGATGATAGGTCACCTCGAGATGTGTGCCAATGATCAAATTTGATCTCGTGCTCTTAGTTTCTCATCGGGTTTGGATGTATTTTGGTAGCCTGTCCGTGCACAAATTCAACTCCTTTTGTTTGGTGGATTGATGGTGCCTTTATAGGCTTCCTAGGGCTTTGGAGGGGAATGTGAGGTGGCAAGCTTGACTTACCAAGTGGTAAACCTGAACTACCAGGTGGAAGGGGCAGTTACAATGAGTCACTCAATGTGGCTCACTTAATTGGGGTGATGTGGCTCCAAGTGGAGTGGGATGTGGGATGCTATTTTATGTGAAGGAACAACGGGACAACAACAAAGGAGTTATGGCATGGGTGTTGGGAATCTGTCTCATGTGCAAGGACAAAGGGGACAAGAGTGGGTAAGATTTGACATGGATGTTGGATGAAGTGTCCAGGACACATGTCCAAAGGGTGGACAAGGTATCCTAGGGTGATTTTCCTAATTAAATAAATTAGGAAAATATAATGATGTGCATAATTTTATATCCCTAAGTTAGAACTTAGGCATATATCTTTATTATGTAGGATTTGATGGTGAGGTGGTGAATGTGATCTAAAGGGTGCTAGATTTTGGTGTCTACAGTTGCCCATTTTTGTACTGCTTTGTGTACAACACAATGCGGTGCAAAAACTAATGACATCTAACTTTATTGGACGAATAGGTTCATTTCTCTTTGACACACAGAATGAACAAATTTAATTTTTTTGATTTGTTTGCTTACCCCCTCAATTGACGATTGGGTAAAGTTTGACACCCATAAATCAATTGACGAAATACGAATGTTGAAATTGGGTTGTTTATTGAATGATGTTGATATTGTTAATGAATTTTGTCTTGATTTCTTGGTGCCCCAAGCTTGGGATTATTTGTGTTCTTGTAATTTTGCTTTTGGTTTCATTAATGTGTAGAATACATGGTAAAAATTTGACCACTCTTTGAGTTTTCGTCCACTATGACTTTAACAATTCCTTCCAAATGATGGGTTTAAGGAACCAATCATCGAGGATTTGATGCTCAAGTGGTTTTTGATTATTACCAAATTGTTGTTTGTTGTTCCGCTTTTGACCCAATGGAAGGTGTTGTAGGATTACCTTGGCAAATCTGTTTTAGAACACATTTAAGCTCATAGATTTAGGGACCTACCCGACTTGATTCATTGTTGTTTGTTGTGATATCTAAATGAGTTTCCTTATGGTGATTTACCCATCCAACCGGATTGCATGGATTGTTAGTCGTTGCAACCGCAAGGTGTATAGGATAATCCACTAGATACGAGTTTCACTTCAGATGATTAAGTGGATTGCATTTTTTTTTTGAAACCACTGACTTGCAGTTATGTTGGCGAAAAATGCGGATTTGCGTTTTCCTTTATGAAACTGTGTTTCTATGTTTTGTGCTTTAAAACATGGGTTTGCATTTTTATGCATCGCAAAAAATGCATGAGCGCATTTTTTACCGCTAAAAGCGACTATTTATAGGCTGCTGTCATTTTCAAAATCATACTGCTAGTTGTCATTGGTTTATTGGTTGAAGTGATAAGTGTGATGGAGGTTGGCGAGGGGAGCGGTGGTGGTAGCTCAGCTGGAGCGGAAGTTGGCGGCCTGTTTGCAGAGGTAGGTGATTTGGCTTTTATTTTTTTTTATTTTGCGTTTGTTTTGCTTGTTTAATAATTAAGTGGGGCAGGTAAATTATTATTGTTTGCTCATTAAGCAGGGCTGACAATGAACTTGTATTTTTTTTGTTTTTATTATTTATAGTAGGTAGAAATTTTTCATTTTTGTTTTTATTACCTAGTGTAGGTTAGAAAAATTTCGTTTTTGCTTTTATTACCTAGGGTAGGTAAAAAAATTTCTTTTTTTGTTTATTACCATGCATAGGTAAACACATTTCGTTTTTAATTTTATTACCTAGGGTAGGTAAATTTTTTTTTCTTTTTATGTTTATTACCATGCATAGGTAAAAAAAAATTGTTTTTGCTTTTATTACCTAGGGTAGGTAATTTTTTTCTTTTTTTGTTTATTACCATGCATAGGTAAAAAAATTTCGTTTTTGCTTTTATTACCTAGGGTAGGTAATTTTTTTTCTTTTTTTGTTTATTACCATGCATAGGTAAAAAAATTCGTTTTTGCTTTTATTACCTAGGGTAGATAAAAAATTTTATTTTTTTGTTTATTACCATGCATAGGTAAAAATATTTCGTTTGCTTTTATTACCTAGGGTAGATAAAAAAATTTCTTTTTTTATTTATTACCATGCATAGGTAAAAAAATTTTGTTTTTGCTTTTATTACCTAGGGTAGGCAATTTTTTTTTTTTGTTTATACCATGCACAGGTAAAAAAATTTCGTTTTTTGCTTTTATTACCTAGGGTAGGTAATTTTTTTTTCTTTTTTTGTTTATTACCATGCATAGGTAAACATTTTTCGTTTTTACTTTTATTACCTAGGGTAGGTAAACTTTTTTTTTTTTGTTTGTTTATTACCATGCATAGGTAAAAAAATTTCGTTTTTGCTTTTATTACCTAGGGTAGGTAAAAAAAATTCCTTTTTTTGTTTATTACCATGCATAGGTAAAAAAAATTCGTTTTTGCTTTTATTACCTAGGGTAGGTAAAAAAAATTCATTTTTTGTTTATTACCATGCATAGGTAAAAAAAAATTGTTTTTGCTTTTATTACCTAGGGTAGGTAAAAAAAATTCGTTTTTTTTTTTATTACCTAGGGTATGTAAAATTTTTCCTTTTATTTTTTTGTTTTTTATCATGCATAGGTAAAAAATTTCATTTTTGCTTTTATTACCTAGGGTAGGTAAAAAAATTTCGTTTTTGTTTTTATTTCTAGCATGTTGTGCTAATTTTTATTTTTTTATATGTTTTCTTTTCAGGTTAAGCTTCTTGATGCTCGACATAGGTGGCCGAGGACCATTTGAAAAGTGCAGAAAGCACTTTCTGATGATGATTGGAATCTACTTCAAACCATCGATTTAGAAGCTTGTGGGCGGTTAGGTACCGTCCGAGCTGATGAGGATCTCATTTCGGCACTTATTGAGCGTTGGAATCCAGACAAGGGCACATTTCAACTCCCAACAGGGGAGCTGACTATCACTCTCGAGGATATCTACCGTTCCTATCGAGGGTCCTACCGTTCGAGTTAGCCTCGACAAGAAGGAGGTCCTGTTCCATTTTTTTGGTGAGATGTGGGACATTGATTGCAGTAGGGGTGACATTGTGTATTTGGATCTCTTTACAGCTGGCAGCTTGGGTGCATTACCTATATTTATGATGTACATATTGAGCAACATGTTGTTTCCCAATTCCATGGGATCGAGGATCCCATGGAACCAGGTGCCTATTGTTTTGGATTTGATAGCTGATCCTTGTCGGTTAGCCTGGGCTCCCGCTATTCTCAGCAAGGTTTATAGTGAGCTCTATGAGGTAAAGAGGCATGGGTGTAAGGAACTGGGCTACAGTTTGTTGCTCCAAATTTGGTGTTGGGAGCATATTATCATTGGTCGCCCAGTTGATTTTCCTTGTGGCATGGATGCCACCTCTCCCAAGGCATACAAATGGTTACTCAGTGAGGAGGTTAGTCGATATGTTACGAGTGCTTCAAAGTTCAGAGATATCTTGAGTTCTATGACTAGGGACTTGATGTGTTGGCGATATTGGAGGGGTTTGGATTGGGCGACAGATGCAGTAGAGCTTCATCGCGTTAGGTGGAGACGATGGGTTGTTGGTGCCCATTTGAGGGATATGGAGTTTATCCAGTTCTCTCATGTACTGCAATAGTTTGGGCTTGTTCAGGATGTTCTTGATGTGCTTGTTACATACAGGCGGTGGGGTGATGAGTTGGGGTTGCCTGTTACTCCTGATTTTTTGCGAGTCGACGATCCTGTTGATGACTCTAACTTGGAGGTGCTTAACTTGGATGACATTGGCACGACTACTGAGTACGATGCATGGCTTGCGAGTCAACCTCTATAGACTCCTAGTGTCATCGTAGATGACGATGGGAGTGGTGATGATGTAGATATGGGTGTATGGGTTCCTTGGTCGACGAAGCACCAACGTGGTAGCTCTTTGAGAGCTAACGCAGGTATGGATGTTCAACAGCCTGAAGAGGGTGGTGGCGATGATTATGAGGGTGCACCTCGATGATCAGAGGAGTGGGGGATTCTCCAAGCTAAGTGAAATAGCCTAGAT